>JAHZTW010000001.1:274326036-274380080 GCA_020283515.1 Alliaria petiolata
ATTCTGTACCAAGGCGAGGTAGGCTCCCATTCGTTCGTCTTTGGCCTCGTACTCGCCGCTGAACTGTTTTGCGACGAGCTGAGAATCGTTGTGAGCTCGGATGTTGTCGATGTTCATGCCTCGAGCTAAACGAAGGTTGGCTAGTAATGATTCGTACTCGGCTTCGTTATTTGATGCTGTAAACGCGAGACGAATGGATTGTTCGAGGACTTCTCCGGTCGGTGAGTGTAATTGAATGCTGATGCCAGAGCTGAGACGGGATGACGCGCCGTCGACATAAAGAGACCAAGGTTCGACTGTCGGTGCGTCGTCGTTGATGAGTTTGGGTGCTAACTCGATGAGGAAGTCGGCTAAGACTTGGGACTTTGCGCTGGTGCGGTTCCGGTATTCAATGTCATACTCGGATAGTTCGATCGCCCATTTGGCCATCCGACCAGACTGTGTTGGGCTCTGGAGAATGGTTTGGAGTGGCTGACTGGTTAGGACGGCGATCGAATGAGACTGGAAGTATGGGCGTAGTTTGTGAGATGCGACGACGATGGCTAAAGCGAGTTTCTCCAAGGTCGGGTAGCGTGATTCAGCACCATCCAATGTCTTATTGATGTAAAAAATTGGCTTATGTTCGCCCCGATCTTCCCGAACTAGAACTCCGCTGACAGCCGCACCGGAAACGGCGATGTACAGGAGCAAGGTGTCGCCATGTTCGGGCTTTGCGAGGATTGGTGGCGTGGATAAGTAGGACTTGAGCTGTTGAAAGGTTTCTTCGCACTTGTCGTCCTACCCTCGAAGGAGTTGGTAGAAAAGTAGGCACTTGTCTGTGGATCTTGAGATGAATCAGTTCAGGACGGCGATTCGGCCTGTGAGGCGTTAGACTTCACGAGTGTTCCGTGGAGACGGTAGTTCGAGGATGGCCGAGATCTGCTTTGGATTGGCTTCGATGCCGCGCTGGGTGACTAATTATCCGAGGAATTCACCCGAAGTGACTGCGAACGTGCATTTTGCTGGATTGAGCTTCATCCCGTACTGATTGAGTATGCGGAAGCATTCTCGTAGATGGGAGATGTAGTCGTCGGCCTTTAGTGACTTCACGAGCATGTCGTCGATGTAGACCTCCATTGTCTTGCCGAGTTGGTCGCGGAACATCTTGTTGACAAGACGTTGATATGTTGCTCCTGCGTTCTTCAAGCCAAAAGGCATGACCTTGTAACAGTATGTCCCCCGATCTGTGATAAATGCGTTCTTCTCGCTGTCTTCGGGATGCATGAGAATTTGGTTGTAGCCTGAGAAGGCGTCCATGAAAGAGAGAAGTTCGTTTCCTGCTGTTGCCTCGACGAGCTGGTCGATTTGAGGAAGAGGGAAGCTGTCCTTTGGGAAGGCTTTGTTCAGGTCGGTGAAGTCAACGCAGACCCTCCATTTGCCGTTCTTCTTTTTGACCACGACGGGATTAGCAAGCCAATGGGGGTATTTGACTTCGGTGATGGATCAGGCTTGTAACAATTTGTCTACTTCATCGTGGACGGCCTGAGCACGTTCGGGTCCAAGTTTTCGACGTTTCTGTTTGTTCGGCCTGAATGTGGCGTCCACGTATAGCTCGTGCTTTTTAATTTTCGAATCGATGCCTTTCATGTCGGCCATCGACCACGCGAAGGTTGAGACGTTCTCACGAAGGAAGGTGTTGAGTTCGTCCCTTATGCTTGGGAGTAATTCCGTGCCGATCCCGACGCAGCGTTCTGGATGCTTGTCGTCAATGTTGATCTGACTAACGAGGTCGCTCTTCGGCTTTTCGTGATGAATGACTCTAGGGTCGAGGTCGTTGCCGTTGTCGATCATGTAGGTTGCGGCGTTCCGAACTCGTTGCTTGTCGATATAGCAGTGTCGTGAGACTGTCTGATCGCCACGTATGGTGATGATGCTTCCTTTAATCGGCATCTTGACACACTGATGATAAGAGAATGGCACGGCGCGCATCGAGTTGATCCAGGGTGTGCTGAGAATGACATTGTATATCGCGGGTTTATCGATCACTTCAAATCTGACAATTGAAGTTTTTCCGCCGACTGGAACAGGGAGTTGAATGGTTCCTATTGTTGAGATGGAGTCTCCTGCGAAGCCGGTGAGTGGTGTTGGTGCGACCTCCATCTCCTTGTCATTGATGCCCATTTTTCGGAGAGTGTTCCTGAAGATCAGATCAACGGAACTTCCTGTGTCGACAAGAATTTTGGACACCTCATCATCACCGATCACAAGGGATATGACAAGAGGGTCGTTGTGAGGTCGGTCAATGCCTCATGCGTCTTTTTTGGTGAATGTGATGGGCACATCGTCAGAGAAGAGGGCGGGCGAGTCGACGGGGACGTTTGCGGCCTTGCGCTCGTACTGTTTGATGGAGTTGATGGAGTCTGAACAAGTCAGGAGTCCTCCCATGATCATGTTGGTCCTTCGTCGGGTGGGCGAGGGAGGTGGTGTTTTCTCGTCGTCCCGCTCTCTCTTGTCGTCGTCGCCACCTCGTCTATTCGGAGCATTGTTATTGTTTGGTCGGCGGTCGTGACTACGTGGCTCGGGGAGCTTGCATTCACCGTCTTCCCACTTTTTCTTGAGGAGGTTAAAGAAGATCCGACATTCGTCGATGTCGTGACTGTAGGTGTTGTGATATTTGCAGTACGGACTCTTTGTGTCTGGGATCTTTGGATTGTTCCTGTCGTACTTGTTCCAGCCTGGTGGACGAGATGCGGCGTTCACGCTACGTCGGCTCTTGTTGCCCCCGTCCTGATGTTGACGAGGTTCCTGGTGGGCGTCCTTGGTGGCGGGTTGGGATTTCTTGTCTCGTGCCGACCTGTCGTCTGCTAGTGATTTTGCTTTAGCAGCCTTGTCTTCCTCCACCCTGATGTAGCCGGTGGACTTGTGTAACGCTTCTTCTAGTGTTTTGGTCTTTCCGGTTTTCAACTTTTCGCAGAATGTCTGGTCGTCACGCAAGTTTTTGATCAGGATCCCGAGAGTAATCTCGTCAGGGAGCCTGCAGTGAGAAACGATAGCCCGAAATCGATCTAAGAAGTTGCGAAGTGTCTCTGTATCTCCTTGCACGCAGGCCCATAGGTCTAGTTCGGATGTTGACGTGTCGATATAGAGCGAATAGTGTGTGAGGAACTTTTTTCGTAGTTCCTTGAACGAACTAATCGAGTTCGGGGGTAGCCGTGAGAACCTGGTGAGGGCGTTCCCGGAAAGCGATCCGACGAAGTATTGGCAGAAACACGCATCCTGCTCGTCTTCGGATACGCGTGCTCTGCCCATGGCGACTTTGAATGCCGCTAGATGTCTTTCGGGATCGGTGCTTTCGTTGTAGCTGGGCGGCAACTTAATCTTGCCGAGGTCCTTCATGGGGGCACTCATGATTGCCGACGTGAATGGAGTTTGATCGGTCTGCCTGAGTAGCTTCTCCAGCTCGGAGGCCGTTGTGATTGCGTTGTGGACCCTGGAATCCATACTGTCGAGGCGCTTGTGAATCAGATCGGCTTCAGATGCTGTAAGAGTTGAGGTTTGGGCGGTGACTCTCGAGCGGGCGTTAGATCTGTCTTGACCTTTTCGTAGGTCGGTTGTTGGAGTGACCCCGAAAAGATTGTTGATGATTCGATCAGTGTTAGGGTGTCGCCGTGGCGTGGTTTCTCCATCTTCGACGACGTCAGAAGCAAGATGAGTCTTGATGATGCGATCCACGTCTTTGCGATATACGATTTGCTCGGCCCTGAGCAAATCGAGACGCTCGTCCATTCCCTTCTGGATCTATGCTGTGAAGATCTTCATCACGTCGGTCATGTTGAACGGTGGCGGTTCTGGCAGGTTCTGCGCTCCTTCCGGCAGGTCGGTGCGGACCGTATCGTCAGCTTGACGTTGGTCGGCTTCCTCCGTGATGGGCAAGCCTGTTGCAGGGTCGATTGGCCGACCAGAAATTGGATCAGTGAGCCGATCTGAGGTGTTGATATCATCGAGCCGATCTGTCTGATTTCCAGATCGGTTTTTGCCGGTGTTTGTGATCTTCGGATCGGTTGGTGCAGACGTGTCAACCATCTTCGAGCTCTGCGATTTTCTTAAAGACTGAGTCTCTTATTCCCCACAGACGGCNTTAGACTTGTTATTAATGCTTGTTGATTATCTTAATGCTAAAACATCATTAGTTCATTAGGAAGATTAACAAAGGGATTTGAGCCACACATCATGGTCTAATTTAAATTAAGTGTTCTAGGTATAGAGTTAGCTTGACTAGTTGCTTAAATGATTGCAAGGTTGTCCATTTAGTTTTCCCAAATCAATGATTCCATCCCTAGGTTT
This sequence comes from Alliaria petiolata, assembly GCA_020283515.1. Classification (NCBI taxonomy): domain Eukaryota; kingdom Viridiplantae; phylum Streptophyta; class Magnoliopsida; order Brassicales; family Brassicaceae; genus Alliaria; species Alliaria petiolata. Next base: position 274,330,360 of record JAHZTW010000001.1, read on the forward strand.
CGATTTAGTCAATTGATAATCTTGCTTAGTAGTAATCCTTGCTTAGTATCTTGATTAGTAGTGATTAAGGCTTAGTTTCATAATATTGCTCTAGTAGTATCTCTTTTAGTTTGTGTTTAGCTTTCAATACTTGTTGTGACTTGCTTTTATCATTTTAGCTTAGCTTAGACTTAACTTTGTATTCTTATTGCATCATCTCCCAAGATGGATTGATACCTCAATATATTGCAATGATATGAGCAATTGAGGAGTAAGGAAGAGTAACTTTTCAAGATGCTATAACTTTTGATGATGTATATATTGCAAAGAAGAGTAAGGAAGTGGTAAAGGAGAAGCCAAAGGAGGATTTGCACAAGAAAGAGTCAAGATTTGTTCCTCCACCCTACAAGCCTAAGCTCCCTTTTCCCGGGAGGTTTAAGAAACAATTGGTGGAGAAATACAAGGCTATGTTTGACAAGCAAATCAAAGACATTGAGCTCAAGATGCCATTGGTGGATGCCTTTATGATGATTCCACAATATGCTAAGTTCTTGAAGGATACCGTGGCACAAAGAGCAAGGGATATCCAAGGAGTTATGCTAGTTTCTCAAGAGTGTAGTGCCATAATCCAAAGCAATGTGATACCAAAGAAGGTAGGAGACCCCGGATCTTTCACAATACCATGAGCCCTAGGTCCTCTTAGTTTTGAAAATTGCTTGTGTGATCTTGGAGCTAGCATCAACCTTATGCCCTATTCAATTGCAAAGAAGCTTGGTTTCACCAAGTACAAAGAGTGTGGAATCTCCTTGATACTTGCGGATAGAAGTGTGAGGTTACCTATTGGAGTTCTTGAAGATTTGCCTATCAAGGTTAGTAACTTCATCATCCCCACGGATTTCATGGTGCTCAAGATGGATTGATACCTCAATATATTGCAATGATATGAGCAATTGAGGAATTGCTTGCAAGACATAAAAACTCTTGTTTCATGTGGCTAAAAAGGGTCTCCCAAGGACAAGAGGATCTCGTGGTTCTTCATCCATTTCGAGCACCAAAAAATCGGTTGGTACCTCGATATCACCAATCCGGATGGAAACGTCTTCAAGCAGCCCTTTCGGCAACATTACGGATCTGTCTGCCAGTATCAGAGATATTCGGCTTGGCTTGTAGGATGTGAAACCCAATCGTTTGGCTATTGACAGTGGCATGAGGCTCACACTTGCCCCTAAATCACAAAGGCAATTGTTGAATGTGAGTGGGCCTATTGAACACGGGAGAGTGAAGCTTCCCGGATCGTCTAGCTTGTTGGGCACTATCTTCTTTTGGATAATGGCGCTACACTCTTGCGTCATCACCATCATGCCTTGGAGTTCTTTTGTTCTTGCTAAAATTGCATCCTTTATTAATTTTTGGTATGGAGGTACCAATGCCAAAGCATCCATGAGCGGCATGGTGAGTTCCACCTTCCTTAGATGCTCTGCAAACTGAGCTCTGTATTTCTCGAGGAGTTCTTTCTTGAATCTTCCTGGAAAAGGGTAAGGAGGTTTGTATGCGGGGGGAACAAACCGTGACTCTTTGGGTTTCTCAGAACGGGCTGCAGGTGTCGGCTTAATCCCGATATTCTGTTCTCTGATTTTGGTGAAGAGCTGGTCTTCAACACTCTCTTGAACTTCTTCTACTTCGTTGTTAGCTTCTGATTTTTCAAAGCCATCCCCCCCCCCCCACTAGGTCGGAAGCGTCCTCGCTGATTTGCGGGGCTTGATCTTTCGGTGCAAGAGTCTTTCCACTTCGTAGAGTGACGGCGTGGACGTAGGCTGGTGGCGGGGTGGTTTCATAGTGCATTGGGTTTTGTATGAGCCGTATATGTTCGTCCTGCCTGTCCAACCTTGAAGTGATTGTTTTGATATCCTGGTTGCTACTGCAGTGACTCTGGACTAGCTGAGTTAGGAGATTCTTGATGTCAGAATCTTGCGGTTGTTGTGGGTAGAAACCGTAATGTCCATATGGTGGGGTGGGTATGGAGCTTGATATTGTTGATGATGAGGGTAATATTGGGCAGGAGGAGTGAATGCTTGCTGAGTGTAAGCATTTGCATTGTACGGCGGGACTTGCTGAGGATGTGGAACCGAATTTGAGGATTCCCCATATTGTCTTTGCTCGTTGGTGGTTGTCGCTTCCCCATATCGGCCAGTTTTCGTCGGGATGACCCCGATACTCGTTACTTTGGCGTTTTGAGCGTTTTCAGCTCGGTTGTTTCGTTGTCAATGTCGTCCTCGTAATGACTATCACTTGTAGCCATGTTTTCGACGAGGTTCATTCCATAGTCCACGTCTTGACCGAGGAAGATGCCATTGCTTGCAGTATCCAGCTGATCCCTATATTTCTTTGACACACCTCTATAGAGGATGCTGAGTAGTGAGGAGCTTGAGTAGCCATGATGGGGACATTTTAGTGTGTATCCTTTTAAACGTTCCCAAGCTTCACTGAATCGCTCTTCATCCAGTTGGGTAAACGTGGAGATATCCAATCGCAGCTTCGCTGTTCTCGACGGCGAGAAGAACTTCTTGAGGAAGGCTCATTTGCATTCATCCCACGTTTTAATAGATCCCGATTTGAGAGTCTTTTCCCATTGGTGAGCTCTGCCTCCCAGGGAAAATGGAAAAGACGTAGCTTGAATCCGTCTTCCGAGATTCCTTCTTGTTTTGTCAGAGAACAGATCTTCTCAAAATCATCTAGGTGGTCAAGGGGGTCTTCCACGGCTTCACCCTGATATTTGTTATTCCGGACCATGGCAAGCATACTACTCTTTATCTCGTATCCAGCATCACTTGAGGGTGGGGTAATACCGATTTGTGGTCTGTAGTTGGTGGGGGAATCACATTCGCCGATGAGACGTTGATGTCGCAGTATATCGGCTTGTTCCCGTTGTTCGGCATTCATTCCTTCTTGGAGGTGTTGCATGTCATCCATCTGAACGTGTTGTTATAGGTACCTGCGAAAAAGTCTAAAGGAGAGATGTTAGAGTCGAAAAAGAAAGTAAAGTCTTAGTCTTGCTAAGAATTGGAAATTCAATACTCAAATTTCTCCCAAATCGGCAACGGCGCCAATTGATAAGTAGATAGTTCTATGGGTTCTACTCAGTCAATGACCCACTACTTATAACCGAATGTAGTATAGGTTATGGGTCTTATCAATCCGATGGGAGATTTCAAGGTATTGCATTTATGGAATTCTTTTACAAGCTAAGAGAGATTAAAAAGGGTGAAATGGTGAGAACCTATTACTTAGATCGTAAAAGAACAGGAAAACAGGTATTGAAACTAAGTATTGCTAAGAAACTGAAGATATGATAGCTAAAGATGTGAACTTGCAAAAGAAAATAGGAATCGGTTCAAGGGACAAGGGGTTTTTCGGGTCTAATACGTTAAAGATCTTTCCTTTGATGTTAGATTTATTTCCTATAAGGCTAATCCTTTAGCGTAGAGTTCAGGATCTGGACGAATCCACTGTCGTGGTATAAGTCTCTTTGCTGTCTCACGACCTAACCTCGCTATCACGTAGTGATCCATGAAAGCAGCAAGCTTGAATAGACAACTCTACTAATGCCAAAACGCTCCCTAGGCATCTAATCCCTTAGGCTAGGATGAGCGAATCTCTTATGAGATTGGTCCTTGCAAACATTCAAACATGGCGTTTGTTTGAAGAAGCTCGATGGCAAAGTTCAAATAGCGAAGATGACTAAGCATTAATAATATCAAATAAGAAAGGATTAAGATGGATTAAGCATAGATCCGCATCAAAGATTGGGACTTTAACTCATTTTCCCTACCCTTGCCCCAAAACCGATATAGACTACTCACAAGCCATTTGAGAAACCTCAAGATCCATGAGAATGAGAGGGTAACTCATAGGCTGCGAGGTAGTCAAAAACGAGAAAAGGAAGAAGCTTTCTTGAAATATACTAAGCAATAATACTTAAAAACTTCAAGTTTGCATAAAAATCAAAGCTTTGAACAAGGTTCAATGGTGGAAAATACAAAAGTCTCGGTTCTTGAAAGAGAAAACAGAAAAATTACAAAGTAGAAAACGTGATAGAGAGATAAAGGAGGGGAGTAGGTATTTATACACAAAAGAGGAAAAACATAAAACGTTGGGACCACTTTCCCGAAATGGTACTATTTTGGACTTTATCGTTTCGGGCTCAAGTCGTTGTGAGCAAGCCGATATGCTAACTCTTCTGATTCTTCGGGCAGTCTCCATATCGGGCAAGTGTTTCGGGATCATGTCGTGAAGGCTCGCCTTCCTTGTTACTCGAATCGGGTACTTCTCGTTGCCTTGCTCCGATATCCGTCTTTATGGAATCCTCTTGCTGGATCTTCGCTCCGAGGTGTTCCTTTCGGGACTAAGTCGCTGCTACTCGTCGAGGTTCATCGTGCGCTTGTCTATATCGGCTACGGGGTCGTGATCCATGCTCGATATCACCTGCTCATCCTCCATTTGTGATCTCCCTTCTTGGTTTCTTCTTCGGACCATCCTAAACACCTGAGAAAACACTCCAAACATGCAAGACTATGCAGAAACCTAACCTAATGCATCTAAACCTAACATGAGTGAATATGTGATGAAAACTAAGGTGAAAGTGTAAGAATGAAGTCCTAACTAGCATGAAATGTGTGCTGAAAACATGCAATTTACAGAGATATCAAGCAACAACCCCAAAATCCTAAACTCTAAGAGACACTTTTTATACACCTGTTTCACCTCTCGAACAAAACAAGATTCGACTCCCCTGTGAGATTTCTTTCTAAATCTCTAAAATTTTAGTTTTGATTTTTGAAAGTATCAAATATTTTGAGATATCTCCTCCTCCGGCTGTGGAGATTGGGTTTAGATGAGAGATTCGAACATCCATCGAGAGATTCGAACAACCATGGACAACTACGTGGGATGAGATGAGAGATTTGAACATCTATCAAGAGATTCGGACAGTCATCGATAGACGAATGTTCATGGACAACTACGTGTGAATGAGTTGAGAGATTCAAATATGTATGATAAGTGATCTAACTAAACAATGTTAGGAACTGTGTTCGTACTTGAGATTTATGGTTTTGTGGACTCGACATCATGGACATCATACTGTGGATGTTTTTAATTAGAAATATCGTATGTAAAGTATTTGTAGACAACAAAGTAACATGTACAAGGTAGTGTGGACAATATATCATGGATACAATCAATTAATATGATGAAAATTAAGATTTTTATGTGGATTTGGTTAAACTTCATAAAATTGTAACTAAATTGGTGTTTCTATACATTTGTCCACTCAACATGTATGATAAGTGATCTAACTAAGCAATTGATAACATGCATATTTTACCCATTTTTATCATCATAAGTGTATGCTTTAATAAGCATTTCACTATGGTATTAATGTATATTTAGTACTTTTCGAGTATTTGTGTGTACAAGGCTCTTTCTAGGAAATCTTAGGAAAAAGGATGTAAAACGGATATTTTCGGAACATGAGCTTTTTGACAGAAGTTTAGCACAAGACAGAGACATTCCCACCACAGGATCAAGCTGAATTTTGGTGACAAGATAGCCTGATCTACTACCTTTCACGCCGAAGTAGTTTGAGGTCAATCCCATGGTTATATCTCAAGTTATGAAGGAAGTAAGAAGGCCCGTCAGACATACCTCAGAAGAAGTCTGGCCGCGCCAGGAAAGCTCAGAATACTAATAGCCGGGCCATGAAAACCTGTCACGCGGCCACAACACTTGACGAATCCCGAGCCCATTTTCAAGCCCAAATCAAGTCCGATAGACCCCAAACTCGGTGGTACCCTAAGTGACGCCTAAGAGGAACTCAAGACCTATAAATACTCTTATTCTACAACCTAATTTCGTGTGCCACCTTAGTGCAACTTTAGAGAGAGCCTCACAGCTGCCTCTGAGCACACTTTTCATTGTTTTTGTTCTTTGTTCTTAAGGGAGATAGATCTATTCTTGAACCCTTGTTCTTTCTATACTCTGATTTCGTTTATACAATCCTCTTCATCTATGATTCTGATTTTCGTTTCTATGATTGAGTAATCACTTTCGTTGGGTGTTCTTTAAGGGGATCTATGGGGAATTTCATTAACTGTTTTTAAACCGATCGTTTAGGCTGTAGATTAGGTTTTTCTTTCTTATCAAACTTGTTCTTATTCATGATTCTAGAGTAGCTAACTAGAGTCTGAATTTAGGATCTTCGAAAGCCACAATCGTGCTGAATTTTAGATCCGAACCTAGTTTGGTGGAGCGCAACTCTTCTAGGATGACAACGCGTGCCTAGAAGAAGTCGTGAACGTTTATTGTCCCGATCACTTACTGCGTGTTTGCGTAGGACACATGATACGACAGTATACCTGTGAAGTTTGCATAACATAGATCGATCTTGCTAGTTAGAGTTAGGTCGTTAAATCCAGTGATTCCAGTTTAGGGAAAATCGCCAAGTCTCGTTTGCTTAACTTTTGTGAGTTGATTTCTAGTTAGAACCCCATAGACTTCCCGAGAAGATCCCCAACGTGTTTCCCCATCTGCTTTTTAATCGAGATTTACGCACTTCCATACTTACTTTTTCTGCACTACTTGCTTTGATTCTCGTCTGATATAGAGTTGATTGACAACCAGCTCTATATAAACTTGCTTTTCGATTACTGCATTCAATAGCTACTGAAACCGTGACTCAATCCTAGAAACCCCCAATTCCCTGCGTCTTTGCTTGCCCTGATTTTCTGTTTTGCAGTTGGCCTCCTCCCTGTGGTTCGATACGCTAAGTANTCTTCATCTATGATTCTGATTTTCGTTTCTATGATTGAGTAATCACTTTCGTTGGGTGTTCTTTAAGGGGATCTATGGGGAATTTCATTAACTGTTTTTAAACCGATCGTTTAGGCTGTAGATTAGGTTTTTCTTTCTTATCAAACTTGTTCTTATTCATGATTCTAGAGTAGCTAACTAGAGTCTGAATTTAGGATCTTCGAAAGCCACAATCGTGCTGAATTTTAGATCCGAACCTAGTTTGGTGGAGCGCAACTCTTCTAGGATGACAACGCGTGCCTAGAAGAAGTCGTGAACGTTTATTGTCCCGATCACTTACTGCGTGTTTGCGTAGGACACATGATACGACAGTATACCTGTGAAGTTTGCATAACATAGATCGATCTTGCTAGTTAGAGTTAGGTCGTTAAATCCAGTGATTCCAGTTTAGGGAAAATCGCCAAGTCTCGTTTGCTTAACTTTTGTGAGTTGATTTCTAGTTAGAACCCCATAGACTTCCCGAGAAGATCCCCAACGTGTTTCCCCATCTGCTTTTTAATCGAGATTTACGCACTTCCATACTTACTTTTTCTGCACTACTTGCTTTGATTCTCGTCTGATATAGAGTTGATTGACAACCAGCTCTATATAAACTTGCTTTTCGATTACTGCATTCAATAGCTACTGAAACCGTGACTCAATCCTAGAAACCCCCAATTCCCTGCGTCTTTGCTTGCCCTGATTTTCTGTTTTGCAGTTGACCTCCTCCCTGTGGTTCGATACGCTAAGTACTACAACGCACGATGTGCACTTGTAGCTTAGGGTCCTACAATTCAAAGCTCGACGAGTCCCCAAAGAAATCCTCCAATCTCGGACGACTATTTAGACCCCATCAGTAATGTGATGTCATACTTGGTGTATCAAGAACACACTACAACACACGCATGTCTAGTACATGTGGATGCCATTTCATGGAAATTACTGAATTGATGGATACAATTACACCACAAATAAACAAGTTCCCATTTACTCCTCCTCACAAATTAGCACTCAACACAGATTATCTGTGCGTGCTGGATTTCACACAACGATTTATCTGTTAAGAAAATAAAGAGGACGCAAAGATTCTAAGTAAGAAACCGAAACAGAGATCGAAAGATGGCGATTTTATTCGAGTTGCTGCGATCAGCTTTTTAGGGTACAAGTGTTTTGCTAGGTAAAGCGCGCCCCCTTTACAAATGAACTAAGAATCCTATTTATACATCTTTCCCTAGAATCTAAGCGAATATCTCGGGACATCTTCCGTAGATTCTCTTTTCTTTTGCTCCTTGACGGCGCTCCTTTCCGCGAGGTTTATTCTTCTAGGGCGAACATTACTTCGGTTATTCTCACGGGCTTCGATTCGGCCCAACTGCGTAATAGCACATCTTGGGCTCGGCCCAGTCGTGTAATGACTCGTCTTGGGCTACGGCCTTATATGCTGTTCTAAGTTCGGGATTTCTCGTAAGTTNGGCTTCGATTCGGCCCAACTGCGTAATAGCACATCTTGGGCTCGGCCCAGTCGTGTAATGACTCGTCTTGGGCTACGGCCTTATATGCTGTTCTAAGTTAGGGATTTCTCGTAAGTTCGTCAAAGGAGGAGGCCGGTTCGGTTCGGATAGGCACACAGTTTGCACATCGAGGATAGCCTGGTTCGTGTACGAGGTGGTACACCTCGGTTCGTGCATGGTTCGAGGTGGTTCACCTCGGTTTTCTGCATAGCTTGTGCACGAGGAGGTTCACCTCGGTTCTGCGTGATTCGGGGTCCAGCTCCCATACTTAGTCGTTTCTTTGATTGATCTTGCCTGGGTGAAAACCGACCTACTCAGCTCCCATACTTAGTCACTCAACACAGATTATCCACTTACTCAGTTCTACATTTTCCCATCCATCTCAAAATTCTACAATTTAAAGTCATGCATTCATCACAAAATCTCATCTTTCTCAATATATGTTATCCATGTTCCATCCACAAAAATAGTTTGCACCCTTGTCCAACGTTGTACATCAATAGTTTACAGTGTTCATCACAATTTATCCAACATATCTCGTCACAACATCCAAACATATACATCATCTGCAACTTATGCATCTACACGCTCTTGTCCACGATGGGTAAAGAAAACTTGTGATAAAATTCATTAAAAGCAAATAAATAAAAATACATACCTAAAAACACAAAAAATTCCAAATATTTTTAAAAATACCCATGTTGCAGAAAGTGCCTTATTTTGTTATCAAACTCATAAAAGTGCATTTTTATGTAAATCACTCTTTTCAAAATCCACTATATTATGCTTACCAAATCAATAACAGATTTATAGAATATGCGAATATTCCAACTATACAGTTTACGAAAATCTTAACTGAATATTTACAATTGAAAAGAGTAAAATAACTGTCAGTAAACAAACAAAACACATACGTAGACTACTAATTAGTACATTCGAAATCAAAATTAATTATAACTATTATTTTTATTTCAACTTACTCAAATCATTATACTCAATATTTATTTCCATTAATTTAGGATACAAAATACATAGAATATATCTTTGCTTAACCTCCAAGATTGTGATCCTAACCTATCCCTAAACCTAATCCTTAGTATATATATAGTGATACCGATGACTCTCCAAAAAATCATATTCTAGCCCAGCCATTTTAAGACCTAGATCGACCCCAAGATCGATCCAACTGATCAATCTTCCGAACTAGTTTTTCCTTCCTTTTTTGGACAGCTTACACTTTGTTTTTTTTTGTGAGGGGACCAATATTTTTGGACCTATATAAAAAAATTTGTTAGGTCATCCACGTTTTTATCTATCTTCTTCCCCATTTTTAGATCTAGCCACCATTGTAAGGCAACCTAAGCTTTTCATTTTGTAAAAAACCTTGATTTTAATTTAAGTACTTCTTGTTTAAGCTTTAATCTTTCTTCTTTGTTTAAGCTAAGCATGTTCAACATCTCTTAACCCAAGATTAAGAGAGGTTCGAACATGATTAATGAGTAATCTTTTAAGGTTTAAGGTTGAGGTGATTAGGGAGGTTTAAAAGGTTCAATCTTGGGTTTTTCTTGTTCTTAATCTATGTCTCTTCTTGGATTTGGAGGGTTCAAAGCCTAGAGGTTCTCGATGAAGTTCTCTTTGATTCTAGGGATTTCCTTATCTCATGAGGACTTAGAAAATCCCTTAAGCCCAAACCAAGAGGCTAGCTTATCATTTCGCACAGGAGTGTATGGGAAGGGAGCTAGTTAAGTCATGTTAAGATATTTGCTCTATGCTTATCAATCTATCTTTCCACCATACACCATGGGTTATGAGGAAAGATTGATAATGGGATTTTTACCATACACCATGGATTAATCTAGTTTTGCTTCTTAGACTTAGAGATTGCTCATTAGAAATGTGTAGATCTATGTTTTGAAACCCCAAGTTCGAATCTTGAACCTCTAAGCATGAACCTCAACCTTTAATCTGTCTTTAGCATTTGAATTTTTAAAGTCATCACCTTAGTTTTTGTTTCCAAAGTTTGGTGCTCAAATTGCTAGAAATTACCTAGTTAGTCTCTTGATAGTTTTAGAATTTTTAAAATCAGTAGCTTTGTCATTTAAATTTCTTGAGATCGCCTAGTAGTTAGTTAACCCTTCACTTGAATTTTTAAAATTGCTTGGCTGGTCGTTTAGTCTTCATAAGTAGGTTTTTTATAATTTGTTTCCCCTCATTTAAAACCATATTTGACTTAGATTTACATTGCTCTTGTATTCTTGGTAACTTTCACACCCAACTTGGATCGACACCTAAAGTACTACAACAATAAAAGAGGCTTTAGGATTGATTAGAAACATGAAAAAGTTCTCTTATCAATTGGCGCCGTTGTGATATATCATGGTTTTTACCCGTTTTTAAGCCATGATATAAGTGTTTTTATAGAGTCTTTTGCTAGTTTTGGAGTCTTTTTAGAGTCTTTACAGGATGGAGGGCATTTGGAGCTAAATGGAAGATTATGGAACATTTTGGAGCATTTTGGAGAAGCAGCCGAAGTGATGAAGTCAAGAGGCTGGATTTACGAGCTGAGTGTCGATCGACACCATCAGTGTCGATCGACACCAAAGAAGGTCGGCCAAGTTTCCCCAATTCCATCAGAAAAAGGAAATCACTCAAGTTCTGAAGAATTACAAATCTGCCCCTGGACAAAAAATCCCCTTCTATAAATAGTTTCCAGGCATTGTTTAGCCAATTACCTTATCATTATTTTCTGTTTTTGAGACTTAGAGAGAGATTGATCCTGAGCTTTTGGGGAGACAATTCTAACTCATCTGAGCCAGATTTCGAACCCCTGTATCATTCTCTATTCTTTTATGCAATATTATTCAGCCATGTTTTGTGTTTGCATAATTATGTCTGAGTAGTTTGCTAGTTAAGTTAGGGTGATTTAGGGTTTGATGAAGAGTTTGTAGAATCATTAGAACTTTAGGGAAATCAATTGGATCTTCACCTTTATTTGAACTTAACTTGATTTTCTGAATTGATCACTTAGAAATCAAACCTTAGCTTATTTAATAGATGCGAGAGCATTATTAGTAACTAGATCTAATCATAGGTGAGCAAAATATCTATTTGCAAAGAGATTTGGTTTAGGTATTTTGTGAACAAATCGAACCTGTTCTTATTGCTTGTCTTAATTATTTAAATTCGCAAAGAGATTTGAGATTTAGGAATATAAGCATAGATAACTTCTGCAACGAGAGTTAATTGGTTTTAACTTAGTGATTCGAGTTCTAAACGGTTCTTAATAAATCCCTAATAAACTTAGATTCTGCATTCTTGGATTCAAAACTGATAATTACCCTTGACTAGCGCCTTTGTCTCTGAACTTACATCGCCTTTTAAACTCATTTACTTATTTCTGCATTGCTCTTAGTTTACTTAATATTATTCGCCTAGCATAATCTAAACCTAGAAACCATTAGTGTAGCATCTACTTCCCTGAGGATTCGATACCCCTTATACTTCAACTGCATTGCTGTGCACTTGCAGTAGTTGATTATTTGGGTAAAACCTGAGCCTTATCAAGTTTTTGGCGCCGTTACCGGGGAAGTAATAGCTACCTACAGGATCTAGTATTAGGATTCTGTCTAGGTCTTACTTTTATTTTTGTTACTAATTTAGTTTTCTAACTTTTGTTTCATGTGCATGCCTAGTACCAGAAGCAACAAGGAAGAGGGACTAATCGCACTAAATCAGGAACTAGGCCGTCTCGAACGTACGAACCGCAAATCTGCTCAAGCGTCGATCGACACAGAGAGCATCGATCGACACCCTACCTTAGTGTCGACCGACACCGCTTGTATCGATCGACACCAGTCGCGGACAGAGATGGCTGAACCTGTGATCATGATACGCAACGAGGCTGGCGACTTTGTTGACCTACATGGCAACAGAAGGAACGCCCAAGGACAGAGACTTGATGCGGCTGGCGCCGTCATCATCGAACCAGCGATGCAAATCGCCCCTGCAGAAGCTGGACGTGGAAGAACACTAGGCGAGTACAACCGTCCAGACCAGTTCTATGCTAATAGAGCTGCGATCCGTCCTCCTACATTTAAGAGGAATGACTTCGAGCTGAAGCCTGCTTACTACACTTTAGTGGCTCAGCATCCCTTCCATGGTCTTCCTAATGAGCATCCCATGGACCACGTTGAGAGATTCGAGGACCTCGCATCAAGCATCAAAGCTAATGGAGTGACCTATGATTATCTCTTCTGCAAGCTTTTCCCTTATTCGCTTGCTGGAGATGCATCACACTGGCTGAAGCAACTGCCACCAGGATCTTTGACCACATGGGAAGATACAAAGAATGCATTCTTGTGCAATTTCTTTGATGAAGCAAGATCTGAGGAGCTGCGGATGAAGATCACTACATTCTCTCAAGGACCTACTGAAGCATTCAAGGCTTCTTGGGTGAGGTTCAAATCTTACCAGAGGGACTGCCCACATCACGGTTTTAGCAAACCACAGCTTATCAGTATCTTTTACCGAGGGATTGATTGGAGGTACCAGATGGCCTTAGACGCTGCAAGCAATGGCAACTTCAACACAAGGATTCCAGAAGATGCGATAGAGCTTATTGACAATTTGGCTTCGAGTAACAGCACCAAAAACGCAGACTTCGAAAGAAGACAAAGCGCAGGCGTAGCTGGAGGAAACCAAATCGCTGAAGTCAACAGGAAGCTAGACAACGTACACAATCTCTTGGTGGGGAAGAAGCAAGTCCACTTTGCCAATGAAGTGGAGTCATTCGAACCAAGTGAAGACTGTGAAGAAGAGGACGTCAACTACATCAACGGAGGTGGATTTCAAGGCCAACGTTATGGGAACCAGCAGGGAAACAGGAACTTCACTGGAAATTATCAGAAGAGTTCCTTCACAGGAAATCAAAACTCTTCTGGTTATACTCCGAAGCCCCCATTTCAGAACAGCAACTACACTAGGAGCTATGGAAATTCTTCATACCAGAAGCCTCCTCCTCAAGACAACAAAATGGAGGCAATGCTAGAGCAGATCTTGGAGGGACAACAGAAGCTTACAATGAATTTCAATGGCAAGATGGATTCACTGTACCAGGACCTGAATGGAAAGATTGAGAGCTTGAGTTCTCATATGAAGAAGTTGGATGTTCAAGTTGCTCAAACTGCAGAAGCTGTTAGCAGGCAAGAGGGATTCCTTCCAGGGAAGACGGATACCAATCCGAAACGCCAAGTGAATGCTGTCACATTGAGGAGTGGGAAGAACCTTCAGCCTGTCCAGAAGAGAGGACTTAGCATTGGGGAATTTGAAGAGCTTGAAGATGTAGAAGATGCTGCGGACCCAACGTCGATCGACACTACTGTGTGTCGATCGACACCCGAGGAGATGAAAGACAAAGACGATCCTGAACCTGAACCAGAAGCGAAGGAAACACCTTCTACGACGAGTGTCGATCGACGCCCACCACGGACAGAACCAGATCGAGCTAAGACCAAGATTGTTGCTGAAGAAAAGGTATACAAACCGAAGATCCCTTTCCCCTTGGTGACAAAGAAGTCTAAGAAGGAGCTGCTAGACGCTAGATGCAAGGCTATCATGGACAGATTAGTGGTTGAAATCCCTTTGATGGATGCCATTAGAACTACTCCAGTGATAAAGAGATACTTGAAGTGGATGATGACAAACAACATGGACATGGAGGAAAGCATAATGATGATATCAGAGCAAGTTAGTGCTGTCATTCAGAACAAGCTTCCAGAGAAACTCTCCGATCCGGAAAGCTTTGTTCTAGTCTGCTCCATCTTTTCAGACAAGTTTGGGAGATCTTTGTGTGACTTAGGATCAAGTGTCAACTTGATGCCTCTTTCAGTTGCTCTAAGGCTGGACATGACAGATTTCAAGGCCACAAGAATCTCCCTAGTACTTGCTGATCGATCCGTCAGAATCCCTGAAGGTGTCTTGGAGGATGTTCCTATCAAAGTGGGAGATTGCTTGATTCCCACAGACTTCGTGGTTTTGGCATATGATGAGGAACCCAAAGACCCTCTCATACTTGGTAGACCATTCTTGGCTACAGCTGGAGCGATCATTGACGTAAGGAAGGGCAGGATCGCTCTGAACCTTGGAGATTTGGTGATGAACTTCGACATGGAGAAGCTGATGAAGAGACCAACAATTGATGGACAAACATTCTATGTCGATTCACTCACCAACCTTGCTGAAGAAATTTTCCAAGAGGACAACCCTATAGACCCTCTGGAACGTGCATTGACCACTTCCACAAAGGACATTGAGTGCTTGGACGATGCAGCTGCTGGATACGCACAGATGTTGGATGCAGGCGAGCAAGTGATGCAACTAGTCGCTGCTGAGGACTTGTGTCGATCGACACCGAGCAGTGTCGATCGACACCATGCGCGCACAACAACAAAAGCCACACTCACTGATTGGAGTGAGGCTATGGCACCTAAAGTTGAGCTTAAACAGCTCCCTGCCGGGTTAAGGTACGCATTTCTTGGTCCTAATTCCACCTATCCTGTAATTGTAAATGCTTCTTTAAACAATGCAGAGCTCACATTGTTGCTAAGCAAGCTGCGCAAGTATCACAAGGCTCTTGGCTATTCTCTTGATGACATTTCAGGTATCTCACCAGACTTGTGCATGCATCGGATTCACCTTGAGGATGAGACGAAATCTTCAGTAGAGCATCAAAGAAGGCTGAATCCGAACCTGAAGGAAGTAGTCAAAAAGGAGATCATGAAGCTCTTGGAAGCAGGGATCATCTATCCCATTTCAGACAGCGCTTGGGTCAGTCCGGTTCATGTGGTTCCTAAGAAAGGAGGAGTCACAGTGGTGAAGAATGAGAAGAACGAGCTGATTCCAACAAAGACTGTGACTGGACACATGATGTGCATAGACTACAGGAAGCTGAATGCTGCGACCAGGAAGGACCAGTTTCCCTTACCATTCATCGATCAGATGCTTGAGAGATTGGCGAACCATCCATACTACTGTTTCTTGGATGGCTATTCAGGATTTTTCCTGATTCCAATCCATCCAGATGATCAGGAGAAGACCACTTTTACATGTCCTTATGGTACATTTGCATATCGCAGGATGCCATTTGGACTTTGTAATGCTCCTGCGACCTTCCAGAGGTGTATGATGGCGATCTTCACGGACATGATTGAAAGGTTTATGGAGGTCTTTATGGATGACTTTTCTGTTTATGGGTCATCCTTCAAAGACTGTCTGGACAACTTATGCGCAGTGTTGCAGCGATGTGAAGAGAAGCACTTGGTTCTGAACTGGAAAAAGTGTCACTTCATGGTCACAAATGGGATTGTACTTGGACACAAGGTTTCAGCAGAAGTCATTGCAGTGGATCGCGCTAAGATAGAGGTCATGACAACGCTACAGGCACCAGATTCTGTGAAGTCAGTGAGGAGTTTTCTAGGACATGCGGGATTCTACAGAAGATTTATCAAGGATTTCAGCAAGATTGCAAGGCCACTCACCGCTCTTCTGTGCAAAGACGTGAAATTCGAGTTCACTGCCGAGTGTAATTCAGCCTTTGAACAGATCAAGCAAGCCTTAGTGAGTGCTCCAATTGTGCAACCTCCGGACTGGGATTTGCCTTTCGAGGTGATGTGTGACGCCAGTGATTTCGCAGTAGGAGCAGTTCTGGGACAGAAGAAGGACAAGAAACTTCACGCCATCTATTATGCCAGCAGAACATTGGATGTTGCTCAGAAGAACTATGCAACTACGGAGAAGGAATTGCTAGGTGTGGTTTTTGCCTTTGAGAAATTTCGACAGTACCTTGTTGGTTTGAAGGTGATTGTTCACACTGATCATTCTGCATTGAAGTACTTGATGCAGAAGAAGGATGCAAAGCCGAGGTTGCTAAGATGGATTCTACTTCTTCAAGAGTTCGACATAGAGGTCAAAGACAAGAAAGGAGTTGAAAACGGAATAGCTGATCATCTTTCAAGGATTATAATTGAAGATGATGTGCCCATTGATGACTTTCTACCTGAGGAGAATATATATCTTGTTGAGAGTCGCTTGAAGAGCATGATCTCGGACCAGATACGCTTAGTGTCGATCGACACTAGTGGAGTGTCGATCGACACCCCGTCCGAACAGATGAGAACGACTCGCGGATCAACACTTCGAAGTTTACCAACTTCAAGAGTGTCGATCGACACCATCTGTGTCGATCGACACCAAGGGCCATTAGCAGTTCGAAGGCTCTTGGATGATGTGTTTCGACAACCACTCTTTGCTGTTCAAGAGGCAACTCGACCATGGTATGCTGATATTGTGAACTTCCTTGCTGCAGACATTGAGCCTAACCATCTCAAGGGATACGAGAAGAAGAAGTTCATGTGGGAACATAGAAGGTATTATTGGGATGAGCCACACTTATACAAGCATTGTTCAGACAATGTTTACAGAAGATGCATTGCAGAGAGTGAGGTTCGTGACGTCTTGTTCCAGTGTCATGGTTCTGAATATGCTGGACACTTCGCATACTTCAAGACAGTATCCAAGGTTCTTCAAGCAGGCTTTTGGTGGCCTACTATGTTTAAGGATGCTCAGTTGTTCGTCACGCAATGCGATGCTTGTCAAAAGAGGGGGAAAATCAGCAACAGGAACGAGATGCCACAGAACTTCATCCTTGAAGTGGAGATTTTCGATTGTTGGGGTATTGACTTCATGGGACCTTTTTCTCCATCTTTTGGGAACCAATACATCTTAGTGGTTGTGGACTATGTCTCTAAATGGGTAGAAGCAATTGCTTCTAAGAAGAATGATGCTGCTGTGGTTCTCAAGATGTTTCAGACCATCATTTTCCCAAGATTCGGAGTGCCTCAGATTGTTATAAGTGATGGTGGTTCTCACTTTATCAACAAGATTTTCGACAAGCTGCTGAAGAAACATGGTGTTCAGCATCGCGTAGCGACTCCTTATCATCCCCAGACAAGTGGACAAGTGGAAGTCTCCAACAGGCAAATCAAGAAAATTATGGAGAAGACAGTGGGAAAGACGAGGAAGGATTGAGCAACAAAGTTAGATGATGCACTTTGGGCCTACAGGACTGCATACAAAACGCCTTTGGGAACTACACCTTTCCAGCTGCTTTATGGCAAAGCTTGCCATCTCCTAGTTGAGTTGGAACACAAGGCACATTGGGCTATCAAGAAGATGAATTTCGACTTGAAACCTGCTGCAGAGAGGCGCCTCCTTCAGCTCCACGAATTGGATGAACTTCGTTATCATGCTTATGAGAACTCAAAGCTCTACAAAGAGAGAACTAAAGCATATCATGATAAAAAGATCATCTCCAGACAATTCGAGCCAAATGACCAGGTACTTCTATACAACTCTCGTTTACAATTGTTTCCTTGTAAATTGCGTTCACGTTGGTCAGGTCCTTTCACCATCAAAGAGGTTCGACCATATGGTGCGATTGTCTTGACAAACTCCAAAGGAGAGGAGTTCACTGTGAATGGGCAGCGAGTGAAACATTATTGGACTCAAGCCAAGATTCCAGATGGACACATTGTGTCTCTGGATGATGCACCATCCGCCTAAACGCATGAACAGTCAAGCTATTGACGTTAAACGAGTGCTGAGTGGGAGGCAACCCACTGTTAGGTACGTTTTTCTTTATATTTTGTCTTGGTTTTACTAATTATTTTGGCTTTTAGATAAAAAAAAATAAATAAAAAGAAGGGGAACGACCACGATCAGTGTCGATCAACACACATTGTGTCGATCGACACCAACCGGGGATACTGGTAAGTTCTTCATAACCCGACACTTTCTTCACTTCCTCATATTTTTCAAACAACCGAGTTCTTCAAAGAAATTTTCCCCAAATCCCAAGTTTTCATTTCTTCACCAAATTGAGTGACTCAAAGCTCTAATCCGTGCGGATTCTCGTCCTCTTTCATAATCCATAGTCAATTCATTCGATCTGCAAAGGTATGTTCTTCAAATCTCCCAATTTCATTTTCGGACCCAAGGTGAAAATTTCCGAATTCAACCATTTTAGCTTGATTTCTTGGATGAATGATGCTTGTTTAGGTTGTATAACATGATTTAGATCACTCCCCAAACTGTTTTCATCCTCTAAATTGCATAAATTGAAATTTTCGAACTTTTTGGAAATTGATGATACATTATGCGATTTTGGATTTTTCTTTGGGTTTAATGGTCTATACTTGGTCGATTCATGACAATAGGACTGTTGGGAATGATAATTATTGTTGACAGGAGTTGCAACTCGTCGATTTTGGTTCGGATTCAAAATCCGTACGAGGTGTCGATCGACACAATGTGGTGTCGATCGACACCCGATCCGAGCTGACGCATTGTGCTTCATTTCTTTGGATTTTGGATTTGATTTTGGTTTTCTTTCTCTTACAGATGCCTCCTAGGACAAAGAGACCACGGGAAACCGACGCCGAAGCCTCCGGAACTGCCAATGATGAGGCAATTCCATCTCTTCCTCCATGGTCTAAGCCTGAAAAGGCAAAGGTTCGGGTTACAAGACGTTGGGACGATTCACCAGCTGAGGAGGTGGCGAAGGACGCATGTATTTACATAGATCTCAGCGAGACATGGGATGATTATGACACGCTGTTCTACAATGCGTGGCTGCGAGTCGAGATCGCTCCCACTTGTTTTGCTTTCGAGAAGACGATGCAGGAGCTTGGCATCAAAGATGACATCTTGCATCTGATGGAGAGAGTTGGGATGGGCACTATTGCGACGAGGCAGTACGATCTTTACCCAGACCTTGTCCGCCAGTTCATTGCTACAGCCCGAGTCTACTACTGGAATGAGATCAACATGAATGCTCTGGAAGGCACATTGACCTTCCTAATCCGAGGTATCCGCTACCGCATTTCACTTCCAGACCTCTGCGGGATCTATGGATTCACAGACAAGCATGCCACTGGGGTCTCTCTTCAGACGCAGCTGCCAGATAACCAGGATTTCTGGTCGCACTTCGGGAATGGGAGGTATGACTCTAAGACCTCCACTCAGACGGACATTCGCCATCCCACACTTCGCTACTTGGTCCGTTTGTTCTCTACTACACTTCTGTGTAAGCATGAGCCAGGGAAGATGCGAGTGTCTGAGTTGGTTCTGCTTTATCGAGGTCTTTGGTCTGAGATTTATGAGGATACAGACGCGCCAGTTAGCGCGAACCTTGGTGCTGTGTTTGCTCATCACTTGGCTTCTTTGAAGACCAAGCCTTTCAGTGGGACGAAGGCCAAGCCAGAGACTATAGGAAGCCTCCTCACTCCTATCTTCCAGCACTGCGGGATAGACACTTCCAGCTGCTCCATCATTACATCACGTGCCTTGGTCGATATGGAGTACTTGAAGAGGGCTCATTGGGTGACTGGCGAGAGGATGTGGGCATTCAGCGACGAACGGAGAGTGCAGCGCTTGGTTCAGCTACCTGACAGAGACCTCACTCACATTACCAGCGATGCAGGACGCCTCGCATTTCACCCCAATCCGAGCAAGCTTAGGACTGCTCCCGCTGCCAGACGCAGAGGCATCTCATCCCGACCAGCTGAGGATGCACCTCGATCTTCATGTTCTAGGCGCAGAGCACATGCTACTTTAGAGCCTATTGGTCCTCATCACCTTCCAGCTGCTCCCGAGATTTCTATGGAGCAAGCTGCTTTTCAGAGATACGTGGTTCAGAGCTTTCAGGCTATCTGGAACGCCATTGCCACTATGTCTAACTGTGGCTGCGTTCGACCTGCTTCACCACCACGATTTTCTCCACCACGACCAGATGACGACGAGTGACTTTTCCATCCTTTTTCTTTTTAGTACTTTGAGTTAGTTTTTCTCTTTACTTGAGTCTGCATTTTGTTTCATTTGATTCAGTACTTTGTTTCAAACTTGTTGCAGTTATTGAGCTTATTGGATTATCTTGTGCTATTAACCTTTTGTTGAGTTTTCTAACAGCATGGAAGAATTATAACAACAATCTGACTTAACAACATCAAAGTTCGAGTGGAAAAACTCTGTCTTCAGACAGAGTGTCGATCGACACCATCCAGTGTCGATCGACACGACCATCTATCTCAGCAACAGTTTGGTACGGATTTTTTTTCTTTTTTCTATCCAAACTCATTCTTAGTAACACTGGGAACAGTGTTATTCAAGTCTGGGGGAGGTGGTTGCTAATCTTGTGTTTTGTTTTGAGAGTCAGTTGAGTCTTCAGTCAAAAAGTTTTCAAAAATTCGTTTTATTGAGTCAAAATCAGTTGGAACTTTCAGTTTTTCTAGAAACTAACCACAGGAGGTTGACACTTGAAGAACCATTGTTATGAGAGTTGATTGCAGGACTTACTAAGTAGAAAGCTACAAGTGGAAGCAGTCTAACAGGGCGAGTTCAGATCCCCTTACAAAGAACTAGGTATGCACAGAACTTGATTCCTCTTTCAGTCCAAACAGATAGGCAATTGCAGTCTCTCCTTGATCTTCCCTTAAGAGAAAAGAAAAGAAAGAAAAAGAGTCTAAGTCTGGAATAGTGCCTTTTGTTATGAGCCTGTCTCCTCACAAGGAACAATATTAGTGATGCTCTTGAACACGTCTCCTCACAAGGAACACAAGTAGAGAGTAGCACTATTCCAGAGATCCCAAAAATAATAAGAAGAGTCAATGAAAAGATCTTAGAACACCCTGAAAATGGGCAGAAGTTGACTAAGGGAAGAGAAAATAGGGGAGCTGCATGAGAATATCTTGTTTTGGTACTAAGAAAGGGAAAGAATCAGAAAAGTTCTATGGCATTACCATTGTTAGAGTTCGAATCTTTTACCAAGGAAAGGATCTGGATTTGAACTGGGAGATTGCTAAGCTTGTGGTAAGTACGCTGAACTTTCCTAAGGTTGGCTCTAATATCATGTGGATTCAAGAAGTGTTAATCAATGTGGCGTTTTGAAGAAGTGATTGGAAGTTCCTGTTTTCAAATTTCTACTTCAGTCTAAGTTTCTGTTTTGCTTGAGGGCAAGCAAAGGCTAAGTCTGGGGGAGTTGATATATCATGGTTTTTACCCATTTTTAAGCCATGATATAAGTGTTTTTATAGAGTCTTTTGCTAGTTTTGGAGTCTTTTTAGAGTCTTTACAGGATGGAGAGCATTTGGAGCTAAATGGAAGATTATGGAACATTTTGGAGCATTTTGGAGAAGCAGCCGAAGTGATGAAGTCAAGAGGCTGGATTTACGAGCTGAGGGTCGATCGACACCATCAGTGTCGATCGACACCAAAGAAGGTCGGCCAAGTTTCCCCAATTCCATCAGAAAAAGTAAATCACTCAAGTTCTGAAGAATTACAAGTCTGCCCCTGGACGAAAAATCCCCTTCTATAAATAGTTTTCAAGCATTGTTTAGCCAATTACCTTATCATTATTTTCTGTTTTTGAGACTTAGAGAGAGATTGATCCTGAGCTTTTGGGGAGACAATTCTAACTCATCTGAGCCAGATTTCGAACCCCTGTATCATTCTCTATTCTTTTATGCAATATTATTCAGCCATGTTTTGTGTTTGCATAATTATGTCTGAGTAGTTTGCTAGTTAGGTTAGGGTGATTTAGGGTTTGATGAAGAGTTTGTAGAATCATTAGAACTTTAGGGAAATCAATTGGATCTTCACCTTGATTTGAACTTAACTTGATTTTCTGAATTGATCACTTAGAAATCAAACCTTAGGTTATTTAATAGATGCGAGAGCATTATTAGTAACTAGATCTAATCATAGGTGAGCAAAATATCTATTTGCAAAGAGATTTGGTTTAGGTATTTTGTGAACAAATCGAACCTGTTCTTATTGCTTGTCTTAATTATTTAAATTCGCAAAGAGATTTGAGATTTAGGAATATAAGCATAGATAACTTCTGCAACGAGAGTTAATTGGTTTTAACTTAGTGATTCGAGTTCTAAACGGTTCTTAATAAATCCCTAATAAACTTAGATTCTGCATTCTTGGATTCAAAACTGATAATTACCCTTGACTAGCGCCTTTGTCTCTGAACTTACATCGCCTTTTAAACTCATTTACTTATTTCTGCATTGCTCTTAGTTTACTTAATATTATTCGCCTAGCATAATCTAAACCTAGAAACCATTAGTGTAGCATCTACTTCCCTGAGGATTCGATACCCCTTATACTTCAACTGCATTGCTGTGCACTTGCAGTAGTTGATTATTTGGGTAAAACCTGAGCCATATCACGTTGCGAACTTGGGTTTAGTTGAAAGTATTATGATTTGGAGCTTAGTAAAGACTAAGTTTTTATTTTGGTTACTAATCTCTCTATTTCACTACTTGTATTTCCAGGTACATGAACATAGGGACAAGAGGAGACAACAACTTGGTTGAACAATGATGGGGTCTAAATAGTCGTCCGAGATTGGAGGATTTATTTGGGGACTCGTCGAGCTTTGAATTTGTAGGACCCTAAGCTGCAAGTGCACAGCGTGCGTTGTAGTACTTAGGGTATCGAACCACAGGGAGGAGGTCAATTGCAAAACAGAAGAATCAGGGCAACCAAAGACGCAGGGAACTGGGGTTTTGGGGTAAGTGTCACGGTTTTTGCAAGAAATAAAGAAAGCAGTATCACGCCTTATATAGAGAAGGTTGTCAATTTCTTCTACAACCAACGGGAAAAAGAAAATAAACTTAAAGGCTTGTAAAAAGAAAATCAGGTAAGCAGTGCAGAAAAAATAAATATTGAAGTGCGTAAATCTCGATGTAAAAGCAGATGGGGCGAACACGTTGGGGATCTTCTCGGGAAATCTATTTCTAACTAGAAATCAAACACACAAAAGTTAAGCAAACGAGACTAGGCGATTTTCCCTAAACTGATTCACTGGTTTTAACAGCCTAACTCTATCAAGCAAGGTCGATCCGTGAACATCTATTTCGCAGGTATACTATCGTATCCTGCGTCCTAGACGAACACGCAATAAGATCGGGACGATAAACATTCAGACATCTTTTAAAGGATGCTCTCTACCCTATTTTGGTCTAGATCTGAGATTCAGGACATTCGTCGCTCTCAAGACCCTGCGATCAAAATATAGTCCATGACGCTAGACTCATGCAATAAGAACGAATATGGTGAGACAGAAAACCCTAATCTTCGGCCTAAATAATCGGTTTAACAACAGTTAATGAAATTCACCATAGATCCCCTTAAAGAACACCCAACGAAAATAAACTACTCAGACATGAAAGAAGAAGTAGAAAACGTGATTGATGAATGCATAATTTGTATAAATCGATAAGAAAGAAAGAGGGTTCAAGAANGAAAATAAACTACTCAGACATGAAAGAAGAAGTAGAAAACGTGATTGATGAATGCATAATTTGTATAAATCGATAAGAAAGAAAGAGGGTTCAAGAATAAATCAATCTCCCTCAAAGAACAAAGTGAAAACCACGAATCAGAGATTCGCGGCCACCAAAAGAATTCTGTAACTCAGAGTATTTCGTGATGCCTCCCTCTCTCTGAAAAAAACCTAAACATCGAGTATATATAGGTCTTCAAGTGCCCTAAGTCGTGGATTAGGTCTTGGCTTGCATAAGACGGCTGCGGGTTTAAGTTTGGCTTCAAATGGGCTCGGGAACCGCGAGTGGCCTGGCCGCGCGAGCGACTTGCCGTGGCGTGGCCACTGGTCGTCTGGTTTGGCCGTGGCGCGGCCAGCTCGTCCTTCCGGGTGCTTGACAGACCTTCTTGCTTCTTCCATAACTTGAGATCCAACCGTGGGATTGTTCTCAAACCACTTCGAGGTGAAAGACAGTCGATAAAGCTATCTTGTTTCCAAATATGAGCATGCTCTCGTGGTGGGAAGGCCTTCGTTTGATGTTGAACTTTTGTCCCCGAGCACTGTTTCCAGAATTGTCCATTTTGCTCCAAAATATGCGTCTTTTGCTAAGTTTACCTGAAAAGAGTCTTGAACAATCAAATACTCGAAATCTAGTGTTTATGCATTAAAACCTTAGTGAAATGCTTATTAAAGCACTCACTTATGATAGTAAAAACGGGTAAAATATGCATGTGATCAACTCCCTCAGACTTAAACCTTTGTTTGTCCTCAAACAAAACAGAAATCTAAGTAAGGAAAAGAGGTTTGAAAACGTGGAAACTCACCAATACTTGGGAACTCGTCAAGTCTAGCAATCGACCTGTTTGAGCCACGTAACTCGGAATCTAGCTTCAAGGCGTTTGGGTCTAGTTACCTTGAGCTTTTCACCCTTCCCGGATACGCTTCATGGTCCCTTTGAGTATTTCGAGCTCTCTCTTGTTGACCCCTTTATTCATTTAGGCGTGTGGTCTCTATCGAGGGAGTATTGGTCGACGAGACATTATACTCTTCTCTTCCAAACATCTAGACATAGACATTTCAGACACAACTCTCCTATTTTCTCTTCCCTTAGTCGATTTCTCCATACTTTTCTAGGGTATCATTTTATTTTTTTCTATCGACTCTCTTATTCTATTTTTTTCTTTTTATTTTCTTCTTAGCTTGAGAATGATCACTTCTTTGATGTTTTCATGATGTCTGCGAACCGTCATGGTCCTTTAAGGAACTCGGGTTGCCATTCTCAAACTAAGACTTTTCTATATATATATATATATATATTTTTTTTTTTTCTTTTCTATAACAAGGGAAGATCAAGGAGAGGTTGCATTGCATCTACTTAGTCATGCTAGAGTTTAAAAGAGGAGCAAAGTTCGAAGTACCTTAAGCCCCTTGACGAGAAGTTTTGATTCATTAGGTGCGGAGTCAACGCAAGATCCTTCGAGTACTCTAGACATTAGAACTTTCTCCGTTGGAATGATCCACTCGCAGTGTTCAACTTAGTAAACCTTGCTTCTAAAACCGTGAGAATGGTCATTAAGGTTCCTTGTTCGAAATGACTTGTACCTAGCAAAGTTCATAGTTTCCGACTAAAAGAAAAAAAAAGTTTTGACTCTATAAAACGACTCGATAAATGATGCAAGTATGCAGAAAACTAATCAAATAAAGTAAAGTTAGTAATATAAGAAACTCCCCCCAGACTTAAATCAAACTGTCCCCAGTTTGTTTAAATGGAGTTGAGGTTAAAAAGATAGGTAAATTCAAATACAAGCTTGTGAAGACTTACTTAAAAGTGGCGTTGGGTTTGGTATGGGTGGATGGGCGTGTGGTATGATTGAGCTAAAGACTTAATCATTCTCCTTATGTCCCTGCTTAGAATCGATTTAATTGAACTAAAGAAATCGAAAACTTAGCTCGAAAGGAAATGTGTTGCGCGGTTGAGCTTCCTTGCTTCGGATGGTGGTGGTGGGTGTGTGGTGATGATGGATGAGGGTGGTGATAGGCGTTTGGTGGTGATGATTGGCTCGCCTTTGTTGAGAAGAACAAGTACTTCGGTTGTTGAGTACTTGTCTTGGTTCCTTGACCTTTGTGAAACACCGAGAATGAGAGATGGAAAATCTTCCGTCCTTGCGTCTTGAAGATTGCATCACCTCAGAAACTTGAAGTTTGGGTCTATGCTGGCCTATCCGGTGACGTGTTCGGGATCCCGGAAGACAGGTGTTGCTAGTATGAACTTCAATGCCATATGAAATTCTTACTTGGCTTCGGTAAAGGTCTTGGTCGCGGAAGAGAGAAGCTAGTCTTCGGGAACTTTCCTCTTCGCGGTTTGGTGAAGGAAGTTGCATCTTCTTCCTTCTGGAGCTTGCACAACGTTTTTCATCCTCTAGAACCGTTGTATTCTTTTTCGTCTTCGTGGATACAGGTCCGTTGAACGTACAAGAAGAAGTTGAATGAGATGGATCATTGACTTAACTTGACTTGGATGGAGTCTTGTCTTGTCTCGCCGTCTTGGATGCAACAGCAATGTGCTGCGGTTGTGGAAATGATCTTTGCGGTCTTTAGGACGTGTTCAGGCCATTGAATCAAGGAGGATGCTTGAAAGGCTTGAAACAGGTTGAAGGAGATCCGGTTTGGTGAGGTCGAGACGAAAGCGTCTTCAGATGAAGGCTGGCCGCGCGACGGGTTGTCGCGGTCGCGGCCAAGCGTCTCGCCTCCGCACCATCGTGGCTCGTGGCGCGGCCAGGCTCCTTCTGGCCGGCCCATGGTTGGTTCGTCGCCCGGTGAGTGTTCTTCGAGCCTCCTTCTTCATATTTTTGGTATTTTCTGGTTTTTCTGATTTTTTTGTGCTTTTTGGGTTTATGAAAATGCTGTAAACTAAGAAGAAACCAAAATTAAAGATTAGTATTGTTAAGGAGATGAGAAAGAGAATACCTAATGGGTTGTCTCCCATTGAGCCCTCTTGTTTAGAGTCTTTTAGCTAGACTTTGGTAGTTTGGGAGCTTAGTTGGAGGTGGAGTTCGACCTTAGGCAATGTCTTTTTGCCTTCTGCGCGGCCTCTTCTACTAAAGGCTCCTCGAGTCTCTCCATGATAGCATCTTCATCCCTCTCAAGAAGATGTTTCTCCATGGTGTATGGTATCGCGGGATAGAACTTCTTACCATCGATATTGGCAAATGAGACTCGCCTGTTCGGCCAATCCATGATGGCTCCTGCAGTGGCTAAGAACGGCCATCCCAAGATGAGAGGTGCAGCTTCTTCTTGGCGGGTTTTGACTATGTAGAAGTCTACCGGGATTCTACAATTGCCAATGATGACCGGGAGATCATAAATGACTCCTTTCGCGGCTGCGAAAGATTGGTCTGCCAATCCAATCACCACTTCCGTCGTGTGAGAATGCATGATCCCGAGTTCTCGCACCGCGTAGCTTGGTAGTACGCTGATGGTCGAGCCGGGGTCACATAACGCCTCGACCTTGATTCCCTGGATTTCGCACGCGACGAGAAATCGACCAAGGTTCCTTGTCTTGTGCAGGGTGCGGAGTAGCCTTCCTGACCTTGCTCGTGTGAAGAGAACTTGTATCACCAGCATGGTTTCGTTGCTTTCTCAGAAATAGTGGCCAATAAGATGTTCTGTCCATGCTTCAATGAACGTGATACCCGATGGAAGACCTCGAACTACTTAGTTGAACTCGTCGAGGGTCCTTCGAGTTATCCTGTTGGTGTAGCTCTCGTATTTCTCGGCTCGGGAGAAGTAGGCGGCTCTGGCCGAGGTAATCGAACGCCTGGCTTAACCAAAGTACACTTTAATCTCTTTTTTACTCTCCAAGCTGTCTTCAAAGTACTCCTTTAAGCCATAGCTTTCCCATGCTTCATCGAATCCTACGCTTATTGGGATTCCTTCTACCTTTTTGTGGAATTCCACCAATATTTCCCTCTTAATATGCAGAGCAAGAGGTCTCTCCACGTTGGTGATGATGCCTGCGGTAGGTCCATCTTCAGCAATTTTAGGTGACTCTTCCCGAGGGGTAGGTTCGCGCATCATGTGAGGCTGGATGAAGCAACAAGGTGCTTCCTCGGCTCCAATGGTTAGGGCTTCGTGTTCTCCCCTTTCTCCTATAAGCTTATTGATGAGCCCGTCGAGCCGCTTCTGTTCCTTGGATAGTCTAGCCAAGATGGCTTCGTTCTTCTTTTGAGTCTTTGCCATGTTCTGAACCTCGTCTTTCAAGTCCTCGACTTGTGACTCAACCTTGTGATGGGTGTGTTCCATCTCCTGGATGTCCTTCTCCATTCGGCCCATGATGCTGTAGGTGGTCCCGCGAGTTTCCTGGAACTCGTATCTCAGGGCGCGGACATCGCCTAATCCGCGGTTGAGGACCCCTCTGTGATCCGCCAAGTCCTCGGAAGTTCTCGATAGTTTGTTGATGTTGCCAAAAGTGCGGTTCTCCAATACCTTCACGTTGTTGGCGACTTCCTGGAGCTTGTGGAAGACTTCACCATGGATGGAGTCCATCCGGGCGTGTAAAGATCTCTCAGACTTAGCTTGATAATCAGTCATCACTGTTATCGCCTCGATAAGGTTCTCCACTTGCTGATATAAGGGAGCAGGTGTGATCTTCTGATCGATCTGGGCAGGAGGTGGCGTCTGGAGGTGGAGACTTTCGCTTCCATGGATAATAGGAGGTGGGAATCCTCCTTGTGGGAGAGGCGTGAAGCGCTCGTGTGGTAGCAGTGTCGGCGGCGGTCTCCGAGAATGGTGTAGGAGTTCAGTAGGTGGGCGTGAGTTCGGAGGCATGTAAGAATCGCTCCTTGTATGCTCCATGGTATGGTAGTTCCTGAAACTCATAGAAAGAAATCTAGAAGTTAGAGAAAAAAAAATGTCTTTGAGTTGTGATCCTGACCTTTGCTTTGGACAGCGAAACGCAACCTCCCCGGCAACGGCGCCAAAAGCTTGATGGGGTCTAAATAGTCGTCCGAGATTGGAGGATTTCTTTGGGGACTCGTCGAGCTTTGAATTTGTAGGACCCTTAGCTGCAAGTGCACAGCGTGCGTTGTAGTACTTAGGGTATCTAACCACATGGAGGAGGTCAACAGCAAAACAGAAGAATCAGGGCAACCGAAGACGCAGGGAACTGGGGTTTTGGGGTAAGTGTCACGGTTTTTGCAAGAAATAAAGAAAGCAGTATCACGCCTTATATAGAGAAGGTTGTCAATCTCTTCTATAACCAACGGAAAAAAGAAAATAAACTTAAAGACTTGTAAAAAGGAAATCAGGTAAGCAGTGCAGAAAAAGTAAATATTGAAGTGCGTAAATCTTGATGTAAAAGCAGATGGGGCGAACACGTTGTGAATCTTCTCGGGAAATCTATAGGGTTCTAACTAGAAATCAAACACACAAAAGTTAAGCAAACGAGACTAGGCGATTTTCTCTAAACTGATTCACTGGTTTTAACAACCTAACTATATCAAGCAAGGTCGATCTGTGAACATCTATTTCACAGGTATACTGTCGTATCCTGCGTCCTAGACGAACACGCAATAAGATCGGGACGATAAACATTCAGATATCTTTTAAAGGATGCTCTCTACCCTATTTTGGTCTAGATCTGAGATTCAGGACATTCGTCGCTCTCAAGACCCTGCGATCAGAATATAGTTCATGACGCTAGACTCATGCAATAAGAACGAATATGGTGAGACATAAAACCCTAATCTTCGGCCTAAACAATCAGTTTAACAACAGTTAATGAAATTCCCCATAAATCCCCTTAAAGAACACCCAACGAAAATAAACTACCCAGACATGAAAGAAGAAGTAGAAAACGTGATTGATGAATGCATAACTTGTATAAATTGATAAGAAAGAAAGAGGCTTCAAGAACAAATCAATCTCCCTCAAAGAACAAAGTGAAAACCACGAATCAGAGATTCGCGGCCACCAAAAGAATTATGTAACTTAGAGTATTTCGTGATGCCTCCCTCTCTCTGAAAAAACCTTAAACATCGAGTATATATAGGTCTTCAAGTGCCCTAAGTCGTGGAGTAGGTCTTGGCTTGCATAAGACGGCTGCGAGTTTAAGTTGACCTTCAAATGGGCTCGGGAACCGCGAGTGGCCTGGCCGCGCGAGCGAATGGCCGTGGCGCAGCCACTGGTCGTCTGGTTTGGCCGTGGCGCGGCCAGCTCGTCCTTCCTGGTGCTTGACGTACCTTCTTTCTTCTTCCATAACCTGAGATCCAACCGTGGGATTGTTATCAAACCACTTCGAGGTGAAAGACAGCTGATAAGGCTACCTTGTTTCCAAATATGAGCTTGATCTCGTGGTGGGAAGGCCTTCGTTTGATGTTTAACTTTTGTCCTCGAGCACTGTTTCTGGAATTGTCCATTGTGCTCCAAAATATGCGTCTTTTGCTAAGTTTACCTGAAAAGAGTCTTGAACAACCAAATACTCGAAATCTAGTGTTTATGCATTAAAATCTTAGTGAAATGCTTATTAAAGCACTCACTTATGATAGTAAAAACGGGTAAAATATGCATGTTATCAAACAACTTGCTTGATCCTCTAGACAAGATGCATTTTGTTACTCGAAATCCGGATGTTCACTATCTAGCCAACCAAGGAGGCTATAACATGGGATTCAATAACTATATAGGCCATCTTCAAACCTACCCACAAGGGGACGAGCCATTTAGAGCTCCTGATCTTGTACTTCAGCAACAAGATCAAGCTCGCTCCCTCTTGAACATCATCATGCTGCAGCAGATTTTGCAAAGCCAAGCTACTAGCGAGTTGAACATGGAAAATATGTTTGCTGAATCTGCAACTAGGATGGACGCTTCTTACACTGATTTTGGTACACAAATCAGCATACTCAACAATAAGGTTGAGCAGTTTGAGAAAGAAGAAGCTAGCTCAAGAGGCAAAGGAACTCCACCGGGCCAAAATGAAGCAAATCCTAAGCAGTATTGTCAAGCTATCCAAGCTCTTGAGGAGAGGACCTCCATTCTTGATAACATGGATCCATCATTGTATGAACCTGAGTATCAGGCTTACATTTACTCAAATGATGATTCTAGTCTCAATGAGGTCATTGAGCGACTAAGGCGATTTTCACAAAGATCAACCATGTTGAAGCTAAAGACATATTGAGGAAACCGGTTGATGAGGTTTTGATGATGCAAGAACCGTGTACTGAGGAGCAAGAGAAGACCAAGGAGCCTCCAAGAGAGTACATTGCAGCAATTGATGAGCTCAAGACCTTGGCAACGCACAACAACCCGGGAAAATTCTCCATTGTGTGCAAGTTAGGCAATGAAGAAGTTCAAGATGCTATGTGTGATTCGGGTTCCACCGTGAGTGTTATAGCACTTGACATGGTCAAGAGACTTGGAATACGGAGTATGAATTGGCATCCTACTGAGATCACATTTGGAGATGGGTCTACAAAGAAACCTCTTGGTTTGATAAAAGACTATCCCGTGAAGGTCGGAAATTGCTTGGTATCAACTGATTTTGTGGTCATGGACATTGATAAGTCCAAGAACCTTCCTATGCTCCTTGAAACGCTATTCCTCAGCACTGTAAGTGAAGCCATCGATTTTTCTAAAGAGGAGGTCATCCTAAAGAATGTGAGTCACTTGGTTTCATACCCGATCGCATCTCCTTTAGCAAAGTTTTGTGAAATGATGGAAGCTGAGGAAGATACTTTTGATCAAGAGGAACGTGACTGTAAGAAGCAAAGAGAGGAGGCTGACTTGAAAAAGAGTTTGGAAGCCCAAGCCTTTGTAAGTGAAGCACCTAGCCAAGTGCTTGCAAGACAAGCCCGCAGGAAAGGCTAAGATTGGTTGTGTCTCGGGTACAAGAAAGGATAAGTCCGAGTCTAGGATTAGGTCTACTGCTGAAGAAGAGCCTGATGGTGAGTTGCTACTGTCTCTTTTTGGTTGTTAAGAAGAAACACCACTCAAGAAGAAGCCACCAAAGAGGAAACGCAAGAAAAAGAGCCCTTTGATGAGTTTACCCAAAAATCCTAAGGATGGGTCAAGCAATGGACGTGCTGTGCCAAAGACCACTTTGATTTTACATCCATTGGAACTCAAAGATGGCTCCATTGAGTACAAAGTCAAAAGCAAAGGAGGCTCAAAACCATTCTCAAAGGCAAGAGTCATTCTTCCACCCGGTTTAGAGAAAGATGAAGCAAGGGTGCAAGAGATGCTGTCTACTATCTACACCGTGGATATGCCACAAGGAGCAAACTCAGCCACGTCTCCAGCCACCCACTTCACCCTTAAGCCAGCCTAAAAAGAAGCGTAAGGAAAGTCAAGTTAAGAGACTTTAAACAAAGCGCACTTGGGAGGCAATCTCATGTCTATCCTTGTGTATATGATTTTTATTTTTGTTCTAGATTATCCTTTTAAATGTGTGTGAGCAGGAACAAGGGAGATGGAGATTCAAAACCACGTTCTTGGGGGTTTAAAAAGCAAGGAAAATGAAGCAGCCCGAAGATCGATGGCTAGATCGACCCATCATGGCCGATCCAAGCAAGATCGAGGGCTGGATCGAGTTCTCCAACTCGATCTTCTGGACAGAATGATTGCTGGATCGACCATGAGCCTCGATCTTCTTCTAAAAACGACCCAAGGATCGACCCAGCTGCTCGATCTCAGGCCTAACCACAACTAGCTCCACGGTACACCATCCATAAACCTTGTAAATACCATACGTTTTTGGATTTTGATTTTGATTTTGTTGCTTGGTCTCTCTTGAACTTTTATTACACAAGGGACTGTGTAATTTAAGTTTGGGGGAGAGGTTGAGAGATTTAATTTTGTGTTTTGTGTTCTTATTTTCCTTTAGCATATTTGAATTTTCATGGATTCACATATTTGCATAGAAAAATCAGAAAATTTTCAAAAATTTCAAAACAAATTCATGTAACTTGCATTTGCATTTGTAGAATATTTTAGGATTGAGTCTAGATTTTATCACATAGGTTGCTTGCATTCATATGCATAGTGGGCAATTTTCCTTGTAAAGTGTTTTAAGCTCATGAATTGGTTCAAGGCCCTAGTTAGTAGTCATTTGATGCTTTGTGCAAACTTTGAAATTAAGTTCTAACCATACTTGGATCATTTGTCAAGATTTTCTTGGCTTAAGTTGAAACAAGCATGAATTGAATCCTTTCCTATAAATTGGAACCTTAACATGAACTTTTAATTATCATACTTGTGCATTTGAGAAAGAATACATGGATTACAAAAACATATTTAGACTTTCTTATTCCTTTCACCACTCTCTAGCCTAAATAGATTCCCACACCTTAACCCTTACCTCCTTTCAAGCAAAAATTCGTTTGTGTATGTGAGGCCTTATACTTTTGATTGAACTTGGCATAAAGTGTTAGGTTTAGGGCAACATGTTTAGGCTCTCATATGACTCTAGCTTTGCATATTGAAGCTAGTTGTAGGCTTGATTTGGGTTGGGTTCACGGGTAATGCGATTGAGAAATGATACTTTGATTTCGGGTTTGAGAAGAAGAAAGTGTTAGGAGTTTGATTAAAAAAGGGATAAATAGTTTAAAGTGGTTGGTCTTGAATTGTTTTGAATAAAAACTCAAGTTGAAAAGAAAAGGCGATAACTCTCTTAGTAAAAGAAAAGAGAAGAGCCAAAAGGCCAAATGCATAAAAGAAAAGAAATATATATATATATATATATGTATAAGATGAGAGCTATCAAAAGAAAAGAAAAGAGCTGATAAATGTATGGCCATACCACTAACTATAAGAAAAGTTGAAGAAGTTTCCCTAGCGTGAATTTGATTAATGAAGTTTTTGTGGGTTTTCATGGCGTCTTGCCTTGATTTACTTGGGTATTTCTAGAGGGTTAGTGAGCTAAAAAAGAAAATGAATGAGAGGGGAATTAGGCTCATTGTTAGTATATTTGGTAGATGAGAGTCTAGTCATGTATGCATCAATTGCCTTTTACCTTTAGCATTATGCATGAGTTCAATCTTTTTTTAGATAAACCATTGCTTGGAGTACCCACTTGAATGAGATCATTTTTATCTCATAACCTTTTCCCTAGCCAAATGTATTCGGTTTTGATTGCATAAGTATGATTCAGGGTTTGAGCTTTAATGAATGTTAAAAGTTAGGATTCTTGGATTGTGAGTGTAAACAAGTCTTGATTTGAAATTTAGTATGTGATGAATATGGCTAAGTTCTTTGGAGTAGAGTTTGTGTGCTGCATCTTAGGATTGAGAACAAGGACCATTGATTTGATTCATTTGAAAAATACTTTTGGATTTCAGCCCCCCACTTTCAAACTTCTTCTCCTAATTTATTTTTGATTTGCTTGAGGACAAGCAAAAGGTAAGTTTGGGGGAGTTGATATAGTCATATATTTCGTGAATTCATCATGCATTTAGGATATATTTTCATTCATATTGCATTCATATTTAGATTAATTGTAACTTTTGTTCCATTTTAGGTTTGAGGACATGTTGCATTAGCATTTGCATAGTTTCTTGCATATATGCATCATTTTCAGGTTATATGGTGTACATGGAGCTGTGTTGGATCCTGAGCATGGACAAGAAGATGAAAGAAGAGTTTAGGAGTTGATGGGAGTCAAGGGAAAACTCGAAAAAGTGAAAAGAAGCTGAGATCGTCCCTTGGATCGAGCTGGTTTCCCCATTTCAACCAGAAGATGGACCCAGAGATCGACCCCTAGATCGAGGTGTGCTGTCCATTTCAAGATTTAGATCGACCAAGCCCAGCCATTTCAAGATTTAGATCGACCAAGCCCAGCCATTTCAAGACCTAGATCGACCCAACTGATCAATCTTTTGAACCAGTTTTTTCTTCCTTCTTTGGACAGCTCACACTATGTCTTTTTGTGAGGGGACCAATATTTTTGGACCTATATAAACAACTTGACCTATTTTCTTAGGTCATCCACGTTTTTATCTATCTTCTTCCCATTTTTAGATCTAGCCACCATTGTAGGGCAACCTAAGCTTTTCATTTTGTAAAAACCCTTGATTTTAATTTAAGTACTTCTTGTTTAAGCTTTACTCTTTCTTCTTTGTTTAAGTTAAGCATGTTCAACATCTCTTATCCCATGATTAAGAGAGGTTCGAACATGATTAGTGAGTAATCTTTTAGGGTTTAAGGTTGAGGTGATAAGGGAGGTTTAAAAGGTTCAATCTTGGGTTTTTCTTGTTCTTAATCTATGTCTCTTCTTGGATTTGGAGGGTTCAAAGCCTAGAGATTCTCGATGGAGATCTCTTTGATTCTATGGATTTTCTTATCTCATGAGGACTTAGGAAATCCCTTAAGCTCAAACCAAGAGGCTAGCTTATCCTTTCGCACGGAAGTGTATGGGAAGGGAGCTAGTTAAGTCATGTTAAGATCTTTGCTCTATGCTTATCAATCTATCTTTCCACCATACACCATGGGTTAGGAGGAAAGATTGATAAAGGGATTTTTACCATACACCATGGATTAATCTAGTTTTGCTTCTTAGACTTAGAGATTGCTCATTAGAAATGTGTAGATCTATGTTTTGAAATCCCAAGTTCGAATCTTGAACCTCTCTAAGCATGAAATTCAACCTTGAATCTATCTTTAGCATTTGAATTTTTAAAGTCATCACCTTTAGTTTTTGTTTCCTAAGTTTGTTGCTCAAATTGATAGAAATTGCCTAGTTAGTCTCTTGATAGTTTTAGAATTTTTAAAATCAGTAGCTTTGTCATTTAAATTTCTAGAGATCGCATAGTAGTTAGCTAACCCTTCACTTGAATTGTTAAAATTTCTTGGCTGGTCGTTGTCTTCATAAGTAGTTTTTTTTATAATTTGTTTCCCCCATTTAAAACCGAATTTGGCTTAGATTTACATTGCTCTCGTATTCTTGGTAACTTTCACGCCCAACTTGGATTGACATCTAAAGTACTACAACAACAAAAGAGGCTTTAGGATTGATTAGAAACATGAAAAAGTTTTCTTATCACCAGTTCAGGTGATAGTATTGCATTCTTGGAAGCAATACACGCTGCAAGGTGGAGAGTCATTCGAGTTGATATTAGCAGATGAAACTGGGAGTTGTTACTTCTTAATAAATATATATAAACATATTCATCTAAACATAAGATCAAATTAAATACATGTATATAGACTTACAGTTTCTCGACATTACATGGTGTCAAAATTCATGCGTCGTGCAAAATAGCCTTTGTTCTTAAGGTTGAAAAATAGCTTCCTTTTGGAGCATGGAAGTTGATTGAGAACTTCTCCTTAACTACTTCATCTAGCCAATACTGGCCTACAAATCATGTTTACAAAATGAGTTTCACATCCTCCACATCTATCACACGGTCATTGAATAAATCAGATGAAGTGTTCCTATCATTGACCAGTTTTGAACAGATTCTAGATCCTAACCTCTGATGCGGTGGGGTTTGTTACTTCAAGTTTTACCCCTAAGATAGCTGCAAGTGCACAGCAATCACAGTAGTATATTAGGGGATCGAATCCACAGAGATTGTTGTTTGCGAAAGTCTCCCTTTATATAGGCTCCTGGTCTTCAGAAAGTGGGCCTTGCGTTTTTAACCTCGGAAAATATCGGATAAGTGCAAACGGGCTCTGGATGGGCCGGAGTGGTCTGGCCGCGCGAGCGACCAGGCGTGGCGCGGCCACTGGTCTTCTGAGGATCCGTGGCGCGGCCGTCCTTCTTCTGGGGATGTGTCTGACGGGCCTTCTTGCTTCCTTCGTAACTTGAGATCCAACCGTGGGATTGAACTCAGACCACCTCGCTATGAAAGACAGCTGGAAGGGCTATCTTGTATCCAAATATGAGCTTGATCTTGTGGTGGGAAGGTCGTCATCTGATTCTGAACTTATGGCTCCGAGCACATGCCCTTGAAGTTCCCGTTTTGCTCCAAAATTTGTCCTTTTTGTCCAATTTCCCTGAAATGACTCTTAAGACTAGGAAACGTGGAAATCACTTTAAAACCGTTGAAAACCGGGTTAAAACACTTGTAAATGATCTTGAAACAATAGGTTTTAGGAGTAAAATATGAGTGTTATCAACTCCCCAGGACTTAAACCTTTGTTTGTCCTCAAACAAGACGCAGATAAAGTCTCGGAAAGAGGTTTGAAAATATAGGTGATACAAGATTTTTTTTTGTCTTGCAAGCAATTCCTCAATTGCTCATGTCATTGCAATATTTGAGGTATCAAACCATCTTGGGAGATTGGTTGCACTAAGAATACAAAGCTAAGTCTAAGCTAAGCAAAATGGGTAAATTGAAGTCTCAAACAAGTAACAAAAGCAAACTACAACTTAAAAGGATACTACTAAAGCACTAACTATGAAATTAAACCTTAATTGAAGCTAATCAAGAAACTAAGCAAGGATTACTACTAAGCAAGATTATCAATTATACTAAATCGAAACCTAGGGATGGAATCATTGATTTGGAAATTTAAAGGAACATTCTTGCAATCATTTAAGCTACTAATCAAGCAAACTCTATACCTAGAACTCTTAATCAAGATAAGACCATGATGTGTGGCTCAAATCCCTTTGTTAATTACCCTAATGAACTAATGATGTGTTAGCATTAGGATAATCAACAAGCATTAATAACAAGTCTAAATGGTATGATAAACACTCTAAACATCTAATGTCTTAGGCTAGAATATGTAAATCTCTTATTAAGTTGGTTCAAGCATTTCATCAAACACTTGGTGGGTGGATGAAATGCCTAAGATCCCAAAATGGCAAAGATTAGCCATTTGGCATTAAGAACTACTTAATAAGAAGAGATTAGGAAGAATCTATCCTAGATTGCAAGATTGAACCAATAAAATTCCCTAAATCTAACCCATCCCTAAGTTCCTAAGGAAACTACTCACTAATCATGATTAAGCCCATCAAATCAAAGAGAGAAGATAAGCAAAACATGATTAGAGAAGAAATAAACAAGAAATCTAAAAGAGATATTGCATTAACTCAAAATCCAAAGCATAAACAAAGTATTTGCCAAAAATGGCTAGAAGTTTAGACTAAGAACTAAGAGAAAAAGACTTAAGATAAAAATTAGGTCTAAAGAGTATTTATAGGGGGACCCATGAAAATGAAGAAAAAGAGTTCGTCTGGTGATGGATCGACGTGCTCGTCGATCTGTTTCGTCGATCCATCACCAAAAATAAAACGGATCGACAACTCGTCGATCTTCTTCGTCGATCCGTGCTCTTGGTCACGGCTTCTGGTTCGGCGTGTTTCGTCGATCTTCTTCGTCGATCTGGCTCCCTGGAAATGTGGATCGACGAACCTTCATCGATCTTCTTCGTCGATCTGGCTCCCTGGAAATGTGGATCGATGAGCTTCATCGATCTGCTTCGTCGATCTGTTGCCAGAAACCTTCTTCTTCATCCTTTTGTTGCCTCTTGTCCCTTCTATGTGTCATGCATCATTCTCCAAGTGCATCCTCAACTCCCAAGCGTCCTTTTCACCTAATAAGGTACCAAAACATGCAAAGAACAATGCAAAACATGCAAGTGCCATGCAAGAACACTCTAGGACTCTAAATGATCAAATGCAACACTATAATGCTATATTAGACTCTAAAAATGATGATAAACTTATACTATATGGATGCTAAAATGATGCAAAATATACACATATCAACTCCCCCAAACTTGCCTTTTGCTTGTCCACAAGCAAATAAAACACAAGCTAGGAGAGAGGTTTGAAAGTGGGGACTCATATCCAAAGGTGTTTAGCAAATGAATCAATTCAATGGTCCTAGTTACTAGTTCTAGGATGCTTTCTATGCAAACTTCTACTCCAAAAGGTCTAGCCATACCCATACTCATTCAAATGAACCCAAGCCTTAACCTACACAAGCCTTCATTTTCACCAACTCTTTAACATTCATTAAGTTGTAACCATGGATCATGAATCATACATTGCTAGAAAACTTGTTTGGTTTTTTGGGTATGGTTTTGAGATAAAAATGATCTCAACTTCTTGGGGTTCCATTGCAAGGGATCTCTCTATGAACATGTGAACTTTGGCAAAATGCTAAGAGTAAAAAGCAACCTATGCATACAAGGACAAACTTCCATCTACCCCTTGTAACACAATCATTCTTACTCTCATTTTCTCTTTTAAGCTCACTCACCAAATCCACCCTAAGCTACCCACTACAAGGCAATTTGCCAAACCCATAAGCTCAAACCACTTTCTCCCTTTCCTTCTTTCAAATACTTGGGGAAAACATCTTCTACAACCTCAAGTGTTGGCACACTTTTACTTCAAGCTCTTTCTCTTTTCAATTACAACTTGCTATCCTCTTTTCATAACAACTTAGCCATATTTTTTTTTTTTTTTTTGGCTCTCTTACTTAACTTTTCTAGAGGATTTCTTTTCTCTTCTTAATACTTAGAGCATATTATACATTGCCAACACTTGTTCCAAATATTTTCGTTTTCCCCCTTTCACCACCACAACTACACCCAAATCTCTTGTTCCATATCAAATATCAAATCAAAATCCCACCCAAGAATCCTATCCTATCACCTAGCTCATTATTTTCGAGCTAGCTACATGAAAGCCTATCCTTGTCGCTCTAAACTCAACACTTTTTGCTAAGTTCACAAGATGAAAAAGGCCTAATGCACTCAATAAGGAAGAGGTTTCAAAGGAAGCTTAGTTTGGGAAATTCGTTTTCAACCGCTCTAAAGATGAGAGTCGGCTATTTGGGTTAACAAGAGTGGTAAAAGGAAAGAAGATAACCCAAATATGTGTATGGTATCCACAAATTCTCTAGCAATGCATAACCATGATAATTACTTGTCAGTATTAGGTTCAAGTTCATTAGAGTTGGTTGCTATTCAAAGCTTGCTTCAATTAAAACTTAAGTTGCAAATGGTGAGGTCCAAGTAGGGTTCAACTTTAACTTTCAAAGTTTACACACAAAGCATCAAACAACTAATAACTAGGGCCTTGAACTAATTCATGAGTTAAACACCTTACAAGGAAAAATCATCATTGTCCCCTATGCAAGTATGCAATCCTATATGAAAGCTAGACTCAATCCTACTTATTTCACAAATGCAAATGCAACTATATGCTATTTTTTTTTTAAATTTTTGAAATTTTTTTGGATTTTCTATGCCTTAGATGTATGCATGAGGCTCAATATGCATGAGAAAGAAAAATAAGATTCACAAAACACAAAGTTAAATACCATACTCCCCCAAACTTAAATTACACAGTCTCTTGTGTAATCCAAGCTTGGAGAAGACTTCAACAATGCAAAACACAAAGAAAACAAAAGCTAGATGGTATTTACAATGGTTAGATTTGGTACCTTGTTTAAAAACGCATGGAGGAGGAGGAGGATGACTCCATGGAGTAGGATGGATTGCTTGATTGTGGAGTGGGGGATCTCATGACTCTCTTCCTGCGCCTTCTAGTCTCATGGGAGGAGGGGCGTGGCTCATCTTCACCTCTTGGCTCACTAGGAACTCCTTGGAAGGAGTGGCGCCTTTCTTCCATATGGCTATCTCCCTCTTGATCGTCACCTTGATCTCCTTGATGCCTTGAAGATGGGACTCCTTCACTCTTGGCTGTGAGGAACTTGATTTGCTTCCCCATGTCCTTGACAGTTTTCACAAGCTTCCTTATGGTTTTGTCTTGCCACTTGTTCCACCTTTGAAGAAGCTTGATGTGCTCATGAGCCTTTCTTGAAGGCTCTCCTTGGTTTGTGCTCTCATAGGGGTCAAAGAAGTACCTCTCACTACCATAGGTGGGAGGCGCTTGGTATGGCTCATGAGTAGTGTCCCAATAGGCCATGGGGAAAGTCTCAATGTCCTCAAGCTGATCATCAGTTGGAGTGAAAGCTGCATTTGCCCTCTCCCTTAGTGTGGTGAGATGAATGCATGGTAGCTTGATTGTAGCTTGCTTTAGCAACTCCATATTGAACTTGTACCTGAAGCTCTTTCCCTCTTTCACCAAAAAATGACCCTTGATGAGGTAGGAAGAGTCTATGTATTGCTCATCAGCCGTGGGTTCTCCTAGTTTGACGCCCACTTCTTCAAGGATGGGAGTGATCATGCCCCCAATGGCTAGATGGTGGCTATCCTTCTTCTTAGCTATAGCCTTGCTGTGATAACTCTCTGCATGGGCAACCCAAATCTGAACCAAGCCATTCCCGGTAGAGTCACCTCGCATCTCATAGTCATAGAGGTAGCGGATTATTCCCTTAAGCCCAACATCTAACATCTCCCACTCTTCAGCTGCTACTGTCACAGCCTCCTTCTTGGCAAAGAAAGTGTGAGCTAGTACCTTGTGTGCATAGCGAATTGCTGGGTGTCGGATGAGTTTGCTCTTAACTTTCCCGGTCTTGTAAGTCCCACTGCCAAGCAGACTCCAAAGCCTTTCCAATTCTAGCTTCTGAACATTCAATCTCGAACCAGGCCCTCTCCCATCATCAAAGCCAAGTACATCGCCAAGCTTCTTGAAGCTCATCTTGTAGGACTTGTTGTGAACTCGGAATTTGATGAATCCGAACCCATCCTTTTCGGGATCAATGCCAGCTGAGCTTGATGTTATCACCTTTAAAGTTGAGAGGAATTGGCATGTCTCCTCTTGGTGGCTTGGGTAAGAGCGGTTGAACCATCTTTCACACCCCAAGTTTCTGAAAATTTCTGTTACATCCTCCAAGAGACCCAGCTCCTCAAGCAGCTCATGATCCGGATATTTAGTCCCCTTGAAAGGCATCTCCATGAGGGACTTGTAGATGGATGAAGGAGTAGGATTTGATGCCACGGATTTCTCAGCTTTCTTTTGCTTGGCCTTCTCCTTGCTAACATCTCCCTTGCTAGACAGCTTTCTCACAACCGGAGGACTCTCTTCAGGAGCTTCTTCTTCCACCACAGGCCTCTTGCCTTCCTTCTTGCTAGCATCACCTCTTGTTCTCCCCATGTATCACCTATAAAACCAAAAATCTTGGAGAAGAGTGAGCATCATAGAAATTTGAAATTCTTGCAAGCAACAAACATGTAAGCCTAGAAATTACATGGAGGCTACAAGAATTTTAAAACTCTATGGCAATTGAGGTGGAGCAAGAAACAATCCCAACTCAAATTCTCTCTTAGCAAACAAGGATTTTAACAAGGAATTTCAAAATTAAGCTTCCTCTAGGTGATCAAGAGTTAAAATTCAATAGGATTCTAGCCTAATTACATATATAGCATTGGAAAACTAGTTTAGAGAAACCAAATTCCAAAATTTTGAACATCACTTAGGCTAAAATTTGGATTTTCGCAACCCATTGAAAATCTAGAGAAATTTTTTTCAAAAACCCAAATTTTCCATGTAAATCCTTGAAAAACTTCATCAATCATTACCCATAACAATACTCAACTATACCCAACTCAATTAACTCATTCAAAGCCTATCTATCAATCCAAATTCCCAATTCATTCTTAAGGAGAAATTCAAGAGTAAGTAGAAGGATAAGATGACAAACCTTGTTTCCTTGCAAAGGTATGGCCGAAATTCACTAAGAAATAGAGATTAGCCAACAATTTCGAAAATTATGCACTTGGAATCAAAGATTTTGATTGAGAATTGAGAGAGAAAGGAGAAAAACTATTTCTT
The DNA here is from genome assembly GCA_020283515.1 of Alliaria petiolata. Taxonomy (NCBI): domain Eukaryota; kingdom Viridiplantae; phylum Streptophyta; class Magnoliopsida; order Brassicales; family Brassicaceae; genus Alliaria; species Alliaria petiolata. The sequence continues at coordinate 274,372,781 of JAHZTW010000001.1, forward strand.
GTTCTTAGGTTTTTATGAAATCGCGAGTTATGAGAGAGACAAGGGGGAAGAAGGCTTTTAAATTTTGAAATTCGGTTCAGAATAAGTGGAAGAAGTCAACATTAAACCGGTCAAAGGAAGGGAAAAAGTCAAGCAAACCTGAGTTTTTTTTTAAAAATGGATCGACGTGGTCGTCGATCCATGTCGTCGATCTATATTTTTTTTAAAGATGGATCGACGTCCTTCGTCGATCTAGTTGGCCGATCCGTGCTCCTGGATTTTTAGATCGACGAACCATCGTCGATCCATGTCACCGATCTTACGCCCTGGACTTTTGGATCGACGAACCCTCGTCGATCTGCTTGATCGATTTAGCCCTCTGGAGAAATGGATCGACGAGTCTCATCGATCCTCGTCGTCGATCCATTTTCAGAAACCTTCTCCACACTTTTCTCTTCAAGTTTAGATCCCCTATGCTTAACCTGAAACTTACACAAACTCAAAGAAACATAATCATAGTACTAAACAAGAATATATACATAAAGATAACCATGGGAATGCCTCCCAAGTGCGCTTGTTTAAAGTCTCTAGCTTGACTTTTCAAACCTTCTTAGGCATTGGGAGATGAATGGAGTGGAAGTGAAGTTCCTACTCCCTTCTTGATGAACCTGGTGTTAGCTCCAATGTCAGGCGCTTTCTTCTTGTTCTTCTTAGACCCTTTCCTTGCTTGCCTTGGTAGCTCAACCATATGTTCCACCACATTCACTCCATCAAACATAGCTTGAAGACATTCACCATCAAAGCTTGACCCATCATACTCATTGTGGTCCATGGTGTCCTTATCCTCCAGCATCGCACAAGTGAATCCCATCAGCTCCTTTGTAAATGGTGGTTTCTCATCAATTTCCATGGTAGCACATGTGATTGTGCCACAAGAACCGAAGGTAGAAGGCTTCATGGGATAGAAGACTTTGTCATTCACACTCTTGAGAATCACCCTCTTGTTGGCGAAATCAATGCTTGCTCCAACTGTATTTAGGAAGGGAGTTCCTAGGAGTAGAGGCAGCCTCGTTGCTTGAACCATTTCCATGACTATGAAGTCAGTTGGAACAAGACACTCACCAATCTTCAATGGATAATCCTCTACAAGGCCCATTGGTTGCCTTGAGGAAGCATCAACAAAAGTGATAGGTGATGGATACTTCTTTAGGTTTGTAATCCCAAGGCTCTTTGACAACTCTAGGGACATCACATTGACACTTGATCCCGAATCACATAAAGCTTCATCAATCTTCAAGTTCCCAAGAGAGCAAGAAATCAAAAATTTTCCGGGATTACCGAGCTTTGGAATAGTCTTGGGCGCATCCTTTGTTGTGCTTGGTGGATCAAGGCTTTTCATCAGCTCTTCTACTTCTTCCCTATTAGCTAGCAAGTCTTTGATGAACCTTAGTTGATCCTTGACTTGAGACAAACTCTCCCCCTTGGGCAAAGGTACACCAACTTTCTCCATACTTCCTCTAAAGCTTGAGAGCTCTTTCTTTTGTGCCTTAGTCAAAATTCGCTCAGGGTATGGGAGTGGTGGCTTATAGATAAGGAGATCACAAGCTCTTTCTTCACTCTTCTTGGCCACTTCTCTTGCATTCCCCTCAACTCTTGCCTTTGTAGAAGTCTTGGCTTCATCAAACGCTTCTTTACCAACTTTTGTAGCAATAACCATGGAGTCATTTTGAATGGTTACCTCCCCAACTTGAACTTCAATGTCCTCATTGAATGTAGATGTATCACAAGGATCCTCAAATAGGTGTTCAAACTCTTGCACAACAAGCTCATATTCATCCGCATCAATAGTGGAGATAGTATTGCAATACTCCTTTGGGTTAGATTCGGGTTTACCCGGTAAAGTGCCTTGAGAATTGGAGCTAGAAGCTTTGCCTTTCTCTAATTGCTTGAACTTTTGTTGGAGACCTCCTATTTGAGTAGCAAGCTCATTGAGTGAAGAATCCATTCTTGTATTAATTTCAGCAATTTTCTTACCCATGTTAGCATCATTGTGAGCTTGACCTTGGAGTATTTGTTGAAGCATGAGCTGAACATTGTCTTGTGGAGGGTTGTACTCTTGACCTCCATAGTTGCCTTGGTTTCTTCCTTGGTAGTTTGAGTTGGAAGCATAGCCCTTTTGTTGGTTGTTGTAAGGTACAAAAGGCTTGTTTTGAGTGGCTTGTGGAGGGTAGACTTGGTCTTGGGGGTTAGCAACATTATTACTTCTATAAGAGAGATTGTTGTTTCCCTTATAGTTGTTGTTGTAGTTGTTGTTGTAACCTCCTTGGCCAGACACGAAATTGACCACTTCTTCACACTCTTGAGCCCTAGCTTCATCATCACATTCCTCTTGATACTCACCAACAAAATGAACATGCCTTTGGTTGGAGGTCATGAGCTTATCCATCTTTTCATGGAGAGACTTTATCTCCTTCTTTGTAGATTCATACTCACTTCCCCTTGGAGCTCTATCATAATCCTCATTATAATTACCATCACTCAAGGCAAGATTCTCCACAAGCTCTAGACCATCATCGACTTCTTTTCCTAAGAAGTTCCCATTACTAGCTGTATCAAGAAGCATCCTTATCTTAGGTAGAACACCTCTATAGATGGTGCTTAGTAGAGACTCTTGTGAGAAGCCATGATGAGGGCATTGCATTGTGTAGCCCTTGAATCTTTCCCAAGCTTCATTGAAGGACTCATTGTGCTTTTGGGTGAAGCTAGAGATCTCATTCCTTATCTTAGCTGTCCTAGAGTTAGAGAAAAACTTAGATAGGAAAGCTTCCTTGCATTCATCCCAAGTAGTGATATTACCTTGAGGCAAAGTTTTCTCCCATTGCCTTGCTCTATCCCCAAGAGAGAAGGGAAAGAGTCTTAGTTTGAAGGCATCTTCACTCACACCATTCATCTTGAATAAGCCACAAACTCTATCAAAGTTGTCCAAGTGATCTAGAGGATCCTCCATTGGCAACCCATGAAATTTGTCTTGTTGAACCATAGAGATGAAAGCTGGCTTCACTTCAAAGGTATTGTTTTGAACCGGTGGAGGTTGAATGCCATATCGATTTTGGTGAATGTTTGGAGCATCACCAGCCCCTATAGTCCTCCCTTGTCTAGGCGCATGCAAGGGGTTTCCATTGCCCCTTGGTGCTTGCTCATGCGCCATGTTCATAGGAGGAGCTTGATCTCCTTGTTGTTCTTCCATTCTCAACCTTTCTAGCCTTGTAGTTTCCCTCTTTGCAAGTCTAGCAACCCTTTCCAATTGATCAATCTCTTGAAATCCTTGGAAGTTGTCCCCTTTTGACCTCAAATGCATGCAAGAGAAACTGAAATTTAGAAAAGTGGAAGGTCAATAAACACAAAAGTAATACGTAGTCTAAGACAAAACTCAAATCTTAATGACCAATCAATCCCAATATGGCAACGGCGCCAAATTGATACAAGCGTTTTTATACTTGCAAGCAATTCCTCAATTGCTCATGTCATTGCAATATTTGAGGTATCAATCCATCTTGGGAGATTGGTTGCACTAAGAATACAAAGCTAAGTCTAAGCTAAGCAAAATGGGTAAATTGAAGTCTCAAACAAGTAACAAAAGCAAACTACAACTTAAAGGGATACTACTAAAGCACTAACTATGAAATTAAACCTTAATTGAAGCTAATCAAGAAACTAAGCAAGGATTACTACTAAGCAAGATTATCAATTATACTAAATCGAAACCTAGGGATGGAATCATTGATTTGGGAATTTAAAGGAACATTCTTGCAATCATTTAAGCTACTAATCAAGCAAACTCTATACCTAGAACTCTTAATCAAGATAAGACCATGATGTGTGGCTCAAATCCCTTTGTTAATTACCCTAATGAACTAATGATGTGTTAGCATTAGGATAATCAACAAGCATTAATAACAAGTCTAAATGGTATGATAAACACTCTAAACATCTAATGTCTTAGGCTAGAATATGTAAATCTCTTATTAAGTTGGTTCAAGCATTTCATCAAACACTTGGTGGGTGGATGAAATGCCTAAGATCCCAAAATGGCAAAGATTAGCCATTTGGCATTAAGAACTACTTAATAAGAAGAGATTAGGAAGAATCTATCCTAGATTGCAAGATTGAACCAATAAAATTCCCTAAATCTAACCCATCCCTAAGTTCCTAAGGAAACTACTCACTAATCATGATTAAGCCCATCAAATCAAAGAGAGAAGATAAGCAAAACATGATTAGAGAAGAAATAAACAAGAAATCTAAAAGAGATATTGCATTAACTCAAAATCCAAAGCATAAACAAAGTATTTGCCAAAAATGGCTAGAAGTTTAGACTAAGAACTAAGAGAAAAAGACTTAGAATAAAAATTAGGTCTAAAGAGTATTTATAGGGGGACCCATGAAAATGAAGAAAAAGAGTTCGTCTGGGGTTGGATCGACGTGTTCGTCGATCTGTTTCGTCGATCCAACACCCAAAATAAAACGGATCGACGACTCGTCGATCTTCTTCGTCGATCCGTGCTCTTGGTCGTGGCTTCTGGTTCGGCGTGGTACGTCGATCTGACTCACCGATCTGTGCTCCTGGAATTATGGATCGACGAGGCAACGTCGATCTGGCTCACCATCTGTGCTCCTGGAATTATGGATCGACGAGCTTCACCGATCCATCTCGTCGATCTGCTGCCAGAAGCCTTCTTCTTCATCCTTTTGTTGCTTCTTGTCCCTCCAAGTGACATGCATCATTCTCCAAGTGCATCCTCAACTCCCAAGCGTCCTTTTCACCTAATAAGGTCCCAAAACATGCAAAGAACATGCAAAACATGCAAGAACCATGCAAGAACACTCTAGGACTCTAAATGATCAAATGCAACACTATAATGCTATATTAGACTCTAAAATGATGATAAATCTACACTATATGGATGCTAAAATGATGCAAAATATACACTTATCAATAGGAACTAGCAAAAACTCAGTGACCGTCCTTCTAAACCATAAGTTATCGAACAAGTCTATCCAAGCTCAGCCTAGAAAATTCTCACTATAGTTCCTTTAACACTAGTCCTTTACGAAACTTTCACTATCTAAACTCCAGGTTTCGGTCAACTAGCTCTCTAAGTAGTATTTAGATTGGCGTGATCCTTGTCAAAGGATATTAAGCTAGATTCAACGAGGTTAGGTGTATAAAGGCCTTTATTGGTGAGGTTTAGAGTGTTTCGGGTTACCGTATAAGTCTCCGGAGGATGCGAGATATTATGCAAAACAACAGGAGAAGGTGGAACTGTTGAGATCCACGATTTCCAATCACTCTTCGCACGTACACACCCGCAAGTTCTCCTTGATACCGCCATCCCCCCAGACTTAGTTTCTTGCTTCTGGTTCGGATTGGATGGCGTCTAAAACTTCTCACCATATTGACCAGACTCTGCCTCTGTGAACGTTCTGATCCTCTTAAGGCTCTTAGGCATTTTCTTCCCGTTTCTTTTTCTCTTCTCTTTTTTTTTTTTATGTAACTCTCCCCTTTTTTATGGATAAGTACCGTCATCATTCCAAAGAATTCGGGTCCTTTATCCGAGCTACTCTTCTTCTTTTTTTTATGAAACGGGAAGTGCTTTGATGTAAGAGTCTTAAGGATCGCGAGAATATTACCATTCCTTCGAGTTTTCCGAGGCATGAGTCATCCTTCTTTCGTAGCTAACACTTACGTTCCTTAACCATTCGATCCTTCGTCTCGAGTGACTAGAAATCGTGTCGTTCCCCCCTCTCCGGCGTTTTTGCACATCTCTGCATATGGTGAAAACAAGAGAGTTGCATGAGGTATGAAAAGATGGTAAGGGTACAGTACCAACTGTTGATATGTTGGCCGTTCGGGAACAACAAGAGACTGTGTAAAAATGGAAAAAGGTGTCCCGAACGTTCTGGCTTTTTCGTTGAATGCTTAGATCTGTTGACAAGGAAATTAAAAGTCAGTTTAAGGTCCAATAAAAATAGAGCTAGTGTATTCCTTCCCCTGAAATCTCTATAGATTGGCATTCTCCAGGATTTCGCGTCTCAGACTTTCTAGCTACCGCATAGTCTAGTACTAAAGCTTGAAAGATCTGTCACTAGAAATAGCGTATAAGCACACTGGTCGAATATCATCCTTGGTTTTGCATCATAATTCCTAAAACCATATTATATATATCGAAATACATCGTTCTTAGTTCTTTTTAGGAAAGACTCAAATAAAAACCAAAACAAAGCAAAGTCATTAGTACGAACTCCCCCCAGACTTAAATCACACTATCCCCAGTGTGAAATAGTGGTGACAGGTCGGGAATGACAGAAATAGATGAAAAATAAAGCATAACTGAAAAATAAAGGATATGGGTGGAATAGATGGAACCAGGTTCGTAAGCAGGAAGAGTGTTGGCCGAGACGCGAAGTCTTCAAGGCATATGAACTCAGGGTCTAAAGGTTGCCATCTATGTGTCCTCTCTCTCGAAGCTGTCGCGCCATCTTCTCAAGCATCTCGTTCTGGCGTGCTAGCTGCTCCTGAAGTGCGGTGATCGCGGGATCAGTCGAGGTCGACGGTGCAGCGGATCGTGAGGTACTGCGCATGGAGGAGGATGAGGTGTGGTGAGTCCTCTGACGGATCGCCTCTCTCCTAGCCTTGGCGGCTACATACTCTCCAATGGTAAGCGGGAGACGTGAGAACTCGGTACGGAACTCATCATGGTTCGGGATCCACTGTGGTGAACCCTCTGAAAGGCGCATGACTATAGGAGACGGTAAATAGACCAGGCGGTTGTCTCCCTTCCCTAATCGATAGCGGTATCCGAACCTGTCTGGATCCATGGTTGCGCCTGTCAAGTTCATGTCCGTCTGAAACTGGGGCAAGTCAAACCAAGCCTCATCTAATGGCGCCTCCGTGCTAGTGTCTACTCATGCGGCCTCCATGATCGCTTTAATGATGCCTCTGTAAGTCTTGAAGGCAGCCTTGCATCTAGGTAAGCTGACAGTTCACTCGCACGAGTCTCTCTGCTAGGACGCATCCAAGGCATGCTTAAAATGGCTCGCCTCTAAAGGGGGACTGAAGTAAGACGAGCTCTGGAATGAGAATGCATGACTGGTTTCAGCGAGAATAAAGTCGGTGTGCAATGAAGCGGTGCACAAAACGCACGGCCGGATGTGAAAGAAAAGCAGACGGATGCCTTCCCTTGTCATAAATGCCTCGGCCCATAAGTCCCCAAAGATCAGCACTCCATTCTTCTTCAATGCTTGTCTCGCTCCTCAAGTC
>JAHZTW010000001.1:274385552-274417278 GCA_020283515.1 Alliaria petiolata
TAAGGTCCCTTTATATAGGCTCCTGGTCTTCAGAAAGTGGGCCTTGCGTTTTTAACCTCGGAAAATATCGGATAAGTGCAAACGGGCTCGGGATGGGCCGGAGTGGTCTGGCCGCGCGAGCGACCAGGCGTAGCGCGGCCACTGGTCTTCTGAGGATCCGTGGCGCATCCGTCCTTCTTCTGGGGATGTGTCTGACGGGCCTTCTTGCTTCTTTCGTAACTTGAGATCCAACCGTGGGATTGAACTCAGACCACCTTGCTATGAAAGACAGCTGGAAGGGCTATCTTGTATCAAAATATGAGCTTGATCTTGTGGTGGGAAGGTCGTCATCTGATGCTGAACTTATGGCTCCGAGCACATGCCCTTGAAGTTCCCGTTTTGCTCCAAATTGTGTCTTTTTAATCCAATTTCCCTGAAATGATTCTTAAGACTAGGAAACGTGGAAATCACTTTAAAACCGTTGAAAACCCGGTTAAAACACTTGTAAATGATCTTGAAATAATAGGTTTTACGAGTAAAATATGAGTGTTATCAGCCTCAATCGTCATTTCTTTATTGGTAACTTATCCGTTTACCCTAAACTATTGGTCTAATTTGTTTTCCAACTGTCTTATCATCTATTACTAAACTAAATGATCAGTTAATGAATATTGCAGATGTTATTGGTTAAGTGGTGGATATGGGTGAAATCGAAACTTTTCAGGAGAATGGTAAAGACAGAAAAAGTTGAGTTTCATCTACGAGATGACATGTAAGTGGTAGAAAGTTGAGTTTCATCTATATTTTTAGAACAGAATTTTTTTTTAAATGTGATTGAATTTCATCGAATGTTTTTATTGTATAGGGACAATCATTTGCCCTGTTGTCTATGAATAAGATTTGCTGAACAAATCCGATGTGCTTGTGATGAGAGTGGTGATAAAATGGTTGTTTGCTTATCAAGGTTTGCCAAAATCAATTTTTATAAGCATTTATCTTTTTCTAATCCCGACAGAGATTCAATACATATGAAATACCTCTGACTCTAATTTTTTTTTTGTTTGCCAACAGGAGAACTTTAGGTCTAATGCATTTGATTCCTCTAGATTGTTGATTAACGCTCCCTTACCTAAAGTGAATGAGTTTAAGAATAAGTGAGTTTTACATATTCATACATTACATATCACAACTCACACAATTATTTATGCATATAAAATAACCATGTATTCATGTGGATCCCATTTAAGAGGTTGCCACAAGCTGGTAGTGCTATAACTATCCTTGAACCCAAAGATTATGACATATTTATACCTAAGACCAAAGATGTTGATTCGGATTTGCTTTCCAGCAGAACCTTGAAAGAAGTGCGAACTGCTCTTGATGTAAGTTTATATGAAGTTAATCTTTTTTATTATCTTTAGAAATTTTTTTCAATACAATCTTATTTTAATAACAAAAATAAATGAATTCTTCCCAATCTTTGCAGGTTGAGAATGCAAAGATGTGTCTACCGTCTATGCTAATGATACCAACTGATCATGATATTATTTTGGATGTGGCAAGTACCAAAAAAGGTTGAACAATCAAAAAACGCATCAGTTAATTCTAAAAAGTCTTTCGCTAATCCTACATTCTTCTTTTTTATTTGTTCAACCAAGGTATTACCATAAACATCAATCACAACTCATTTTTGACTATTCGTTGAATATTACTATACAACAACTCACAATTCACAAACGTCCAACCAAGGTATTACCATAAACATCAATCATAACTCATTTTTGACTATTTGTTGAATATTACTATACAACAACTCACAATCCACAAACGTCCAACCAAGGTATTACCATAAACATCAATCATAACTCATTTTTGACTATTTGTTGAATATTACTATACAACAACTCACAATCAACGGTTTACCTAATAAGTTTATGGTTAATTTTCAAAAAAGTATTTCCTAAATAGCAAATATAGGTTTTTCATCATACAATTATCAAGCGCTATCTCTTCACGTTAATAATCTTGTACTCTTTTGTTTTATATAAAAGGTGCAAGTTGCATCTCAGGGTCATGGACGACAAAGAAAAACTGAAATTTGTATTGCTTGATACTGTTGCCAAGGCAATTGTAGAAGTATCTGCAACTCAGCTACTTAATGGTTCTTTTGAAGAGAAATAATAAAATTAATAAATTTTGAAACAGTGTTACTTATTCTACGAGTTGAGAGTCCCAATCTCAAGGACAAAATTAAGTGCAAAACTTCATCTTCGTCGATGAGGAGGTAAGTGTTTCATACATGAAAGTTTGACAGATAAATTATTTGTTTTTATATTTAATCTTATTTGTTAATTCTTCTTCCTAATCTATTCTTATTATATTTTTTTTGTAGAGCAATAAAATCCAAGCTATTTGTGATGACAAGGACAATATGAAGTATTATACAAGGGTTTTTCGGAAGGGAGAATGAAAAAAAATTAAACATTTTACTATCTTTAAAAATTCACCAGACGTGTCACCGGTTCTAGGTTGAAAATTAAACTATTTGATAACACTGAGGTATACGCTTAATTGCTTTATAATGTCTTTTGGTTATATTTAATAATTTTGTGTTTAATAGTTTGACAAGTGTAGAATGTGTTGCATATGGTAAGTTGGCACTTGAATTTACAAAAAACAAAAAATGGTGGTCCTCTAATTCGAACAACATTGTTTGTGTGCTTAGTGATTGGCGTGTGAGGAGAGTTGGAGGTAAATTTTTTCCAACCTTAAATTTATGTAACTTTAACCTATTTCATCCAACTACAAAACCGTCAATTTGTGTTTATTACATCGTCTTTTTTATGAGATTTTCAAGTTAGTGATGTTAGAGGTGTGTCAAAACTGTACTTTGATCCAGACATTTCTGAGGCCAGGAAGTTCATGCGCCAAATGTAAGTTTCAGGATCTCAATCATACAATATGTCGTTATTTTCTTCAGCGAATGTGACTTTTAATTTAGTTATCTTGATTTGTGCTTAATTTCCAGGAATGACGATGGTGAAGACTCTGATTAACAGTTATCAAGTTCAAAAATATTCGATGGACTTATATTTCTATAATTTTCTATGTTTTTCAATTTTGTTTTTGTTTATTTAGATTTTTATGTCATTGGTACTATCTATGTTTCTGTTTACTCTTTAACCTATTAACATTGGTATCTTATATGTTTCTGTTTTAATGAACTTCATAAAGTTTTGTGAATTTTATCACTAAACCATTAACAGAAACATAGGAAAATCAAAACGAATAACAAAATTATTAATTACATTTAGATATCAATTCAGAAGTTGAGACGAAGATTCCAAATTTGTTACCATCAAGTGCAAATCTGAAAAACAAAAATAATCATGAACCGTGAAATTATTTAATACACTCAAGGTAAGCTTATGTTATTGGCGCAACGTAGGTTTTGATAACACATCTTAATCTAGAGATTTAGATCATCTCTAGAGACCTGACTCGCTCAATCAAGGGATTCGAAGGAATCGCTTGAGACCGGCTTCTTGTTTTGATGAATCTAATCAAATCAAACACAATACTTTTTCTTTTGATGAATCTAATCAAATCAAACACAAGGACAAAGAAAAATTCGCTATTTTATTAAACTTTAAAAACTGCTCGACAATTGCTTAAAAACAATGCTTAAATAGAATAAAAAATCCTAAACAGCGATGAGTTCGCCCTAATTATCTCCAAGGCACGATGCTCGAGACAACCGCTGCTCATCTTTTCTCCCCTTTCACGATGAGTTTTCGGCGTCTTCCTCCCTTCGACCGTCGCAGCTCTTAGTTTCATTTGAAGTCTTTTCCTCTGCCTCGTATATTTTGCTTGGCCGGAAACTGCTTCGCTCCTAGTCGTCTCCTGTTTCCAACGAGTTTTATCTCCGAATCTGACGAGATTTGTCTCTGCTCCAAGGTTCTCACCGTCGTCTCCCCTGGCATCGACGTATATAGCCCCCATGGCTCCGCTGATGCAACCTAGCCGCCATGAAAGCCCCTCTGCTCCTTCGGAACCCCTAGATCCGGCGAAGGTGACCTCTCTTCCCTCTCCGGCTCCGCCGACGATGTCCATTTTGAACCCTCCAGATCCGCCGGACCCTCCCGACCCACCAGACGTCCGGAGATCTGTATTTCTCCAGGATCTAGAACCTCCTCAGCCACCGGTTTCTCTCTCTGCTCTGCTGGCTGAGAAATATTTAGCATTTCCGGAAGCGCTTTCTAGTGTTATCTTCCTTTCTACCGCTTCTGAGTTTTTGCTTGTTGTACAGGGGTTTTACTCCGGCGATGACGTCTCTCCTCTGATCTCTTACATCGGTTCTCTCTTTAGCTCCAGCAAAGTTGTAGTTTGGACTTGTTTGAGGCACTGGTTTCATGTTGGGCGTGGCCCATATTCTGTTGTGGTTTTCTGTTGTTCCAAGTCTGAAATTGTCTCTATACCTCTCGCATTAAAGAAAAAAACCCTGCTACTTTCCAGCGATGGTGCTGGTACATCTCCGATCTGCTTCATCGGTCCCTTTTCCATCTCAAGAAAATTTGAAGGTTGGGCTTGTTTTGATCGAGAGCTTTTTATGTTGGGTTTGGCCAAATTCTAGTTATGGTTTTCTGTGGTTCCAAGGAAAAAAAGAGCATATTTGCCTTCTGGTTTGAAGAAAAAAACCATGTTGTCTTCCTCCTTTTTGAAGGAGAGATCTATTCCACCAATCTCCTCTTCTATAGAGGATGTGTTCAAAAGCTCAGTCTTTGCACTTCTAAATGTGTTCGTCAAATGTCTTTAATTACAGAAGAATGGAAGATCGATTTGTTCTTAATCGATTTTGAAGCCCTTTTTAAGAAGCTTCCAGTTTTTATTTGTTAGTTAAACTGCATAACCTATCTCTTTATTGCTTTGCTTTCTTATGTTTCAAATTCTTACTCTTTGGCAAAGAGCATTTGACTTGTTTGTAATGTATTCTCAAGTTGAAGTTTAATATAAAAAAAAAAAACTTAAGCGTATGTTTCTAACGATTAAGAAAAAGAAGAATCCAACTTAATAACTATAATAATTAAGTAAACTTAATTAAAAATTGAAAATCCCAAAACCAAAACACCCAAACAATAAAGGACTCTTCTCTTCGATGCTATGATGCCGATGCATCAGTCTCCCTAGGTAGAAGAGATTCGACCTTGAATCTTAAACAGTAGCGTCTTCCGGAAACCAAAAATGATGTTACAAATTAAAAGCATCAGATATATTGCCCTTGAAAAGAAGACACATGTTGCAAGCTCACCATCAAAATTGAACTGTTGACAATGATCAAAAGTTGCAATTGGTTTAGAGGATGATGTAACTTCCACAAAGTCATGTGTCTTATAATCAAAGTAATGGTGGACTTCTTCCACACATGCAAAAACTACGTCTTTATTTCCTTGCCATATTACATCCGAAGCGGCATGAGTTGAAAAATCAAGATCTAGTGACTTAGATTAAATAGATCTTCATTATATTTGTTTCCCTGGACATGATTTAGAACTTCTACATGTTCTCGCGATGGTATCAACGTGACATGCTGGTTTCTAAATATGAAAGAGTAAGAATTTGTGTATCCAATTTGATAAACATGATGATGACACTGCCATAGACGTCCAAAAATTATATGACCCACATCAATTAATACTACGTCGCAGTATATCATAGCACGATACATTGTTCCCGCTGAAAATAAAATCTTCACGCGCCGAGATATACGAAATTCATGTCCATGTTTAACCCAGCCAATACAATATGGAGAAGGATGCTCCTCTATTTGCAATTTCAATTTCTCCACGAGATCTTCAGAGATTAAATTAGCACAGCTTTCTGAATCAATCAAAAAATGACAAGGCATGTCGCTGACTATGCATGTATATTGAAAGATTTCTACTTCATGACTCATGTAATTTGTGTCGCCATCTAAACCACTCGGCCTCAACATAAGAAGAGGACCCGTATCTCCCAATACATACTCTATCTCGTCTCCATCATCATCATAAATTGGTTTAAGACCATCTTGGAATTTTTGATCAAGCAATCCTCGTCGACTAAGTGTGGGATATGCCATTTTTAGATGTTCTGGTTCTCCGCAAGTAAAGCAACACAATTCACCCAAAGGATGAGAAGGTCGAGATGGCTCACCTTTATATGGAGAACCGTGTGGCTGAACTAGTGGAGTTGAAACAGTGACTTCATTTGGAGAAAGGCTTGGTGAAGTCGGTACAGTTCGAGCTGTTGGCTGCCCATTCATGTTATGCTACAATGTATTTGCTCCACGACCTTGTTGTTCCAATGTGATTGCTTGTTGGTGTGCTTCAGAAACTGTCAATGGTCAAAAGAGGTTAAGCGTGTGTTGAATTTGCTGTCGCAAACCACCAATAAAAAGAACCACCAGCTGTTATTCCGAATCTTGTGTGTCGAGATGATTAAGCATGAGAAAAAAACTTATCGCATATTCTTCTATAAAACGGTTGCCTTGACGTAAATTCTGAAATTGTTGAAACATCAGTTGGTCATAATTGAAAGGGAGAAATGTCTTATGCATGGAATGCTTTAATATTTTCCATGTCGTGATCTTTGACTTGCCACGTCTAGCACGAGATGTCTTCAACTGAATCCACCACGCAGCAGCACGACTTCAAAAATGAATCTCAATCAATAGAACGCAACGATCTAATGGCATGTGCTTGAACTCTAGGATTTCCTCAACCGTAACAAACCAGTCTAAGAGTTCTTTTGCTGATGTACCGCCATGAAACTCGGGTATTTCGAACTTAAATCTACTTTCCCAGCATAAGTCATCACCATCATGTTGTTCCCTGACAAGATGGTTATGTTGTTCGGCGAATGGATTATCACCCCCAATAGAATCGTTGTCATCGTCTTCAACGTTTTCAACACGCCCTGCAACAGGCCGCTGTGTCGCAAGTGCTTGGATCGCAGTGGTCATTGCACACATCTGCTCTTAAAGATCAGCGATGACTTGACGAGTCATCTCTGATTCCGTTGGAGCCATGATTTTCTTATCTCGAGGCATCAAAATAGGAGTGTAGCAAAGCTCTGATACCAACCTGGCGCATCGCAGGGTTTGATAACATAGCTCGATCTAGGGATTTAGATAATCTATAGAGACCTGACTCACTCAATCTAGGGATTTGAACTTCTTGTTTTGATGAATCTAATCAAATCAAACACAAGGCTTCTTGTTTTGATGAATCTAATCAAATCAAACACAAGAACAAAGAGAAACTCTCTATTTTATTAAACTCCAAAAACTGCTTGACAATTGCTTAAAAGCAATGCTTAAATAAAACAATATAGAAAACTCTAAGCGTATGTTTCTAACGATTAAGAAAAGAAAAATCCCAACTTAATAACTAAAATAATTAAATAAACTTAATTAAAAATTGAAAAGCCCAAAACCAAAACACCCAAACAATAACGACTCTTCTCTTCGATGCTATCATGCTGCTGCATCAGTTATCCATGATCAAAGAAAAACTTTAATACAACATTGAGACTGTATATTTCTCTCGGGTAAAGAAACGAATCTGAGAAAAACTTAAAGTTGTTCAATCTTCCTTTACTAATGCATGCTCTCAGATTTTGACCACACAATTTAAATTTAATGCATCTACATTCTATCCCTCTATAATATGAAAATACAAGTAGCAAGGAGATAACACAAAATCTTTTTTTTTTTAAATTATAAATTTACATGCAGAAGAAATGGTTTTATATGATATGATCAGAGATCATCATCAATGGAAGAGTAATTGGCATATTCAAGTCAAGGTTTTGAAGACGTGGGAAACTAGATCTAATGGAATTCCTCTTACACTACAATTTTTACTCGTAGATAAAGAAGTGAGTACATTGAGTATTCTTATTTTTTATTTTTACAATTAGAAATAATAATGTTTATTATTTATGGAAGTGTTGCGACCTGAAGTTTGATATTTTTTTGTTTTTTGTTTGTAGGGAACAAAAATTCAAGTTCCTATAGATAATGTTATGTTCATCAATCAATTTACCTCAATCCATGAAGAAGAATGGAAGGGCATTAAGGATTTCACTGTGATTCATAATCCTTCACCTAAACGTCTAACTGATAACACATTGTTGATTCAACTACTTGAGAACACAGAGGTCCAAAATTGTGCTTACATCGATGAAGAACATTATTTGTCTTTCACCAATATTGAGGATATCACCAATGGGAGATTTGACAGAAATCTGCATGTTGGTAAGTTTTTAATAACAGTTTATCTATCATATGCTTATATTCATAATATATTAATTGGCTTGAAACAACACATACTGTCATTAGTGCTCTTCAAAAACATGATTTGATAGGTTCAATCTTTTATGTTGGTGATCTCAAATTAGTTAGAGATCGAAACTTTGATGAAGATTGTCCAAAAAGACATGTCGTCTCAAATTCAAAATATGGGATACAACATAATTTAAAAAAAAAAAAAAAATTATTATCTTTAACCTATTGACGACGTGTTATTTATTAATGTTTTTTTTTGAAACTTAGTGAGTGTTGTATAGAATGTGTTGCTGTTGGAAAATTGGCTATTGTAAGAAGGGGCGGATTCAGATGAAAATTGAATCTGGGGCACACTTCTACATTATGAAAATATTTGTCTAAAATATCTAAATGAACTTGTGTTAATTACATAGAAAACCAAAAAAATAGACGGGGGCGCGTGAACCCGATCGTCGTAAGCTGGCTATGCCCCTGGTTAAGAGGAATAGAGGTTAGTTATACCATTTGTTTGTTTATATTAAACGATATAACAGAAATGCAGTACTTCATGCATTTTTAATTAGGAGGAGACATTCAAGTAGTGAATGAGAGATGTGTTTCTAGGTTCTTAATTAATTCAGACACTCTTGAGGTTAATGATTTCAAAGAGATTATGTAAGTTTCAACTTTATTTAGTATTAACGGTTCAAATCACAATATCCAATAACAATTTTCAAATTATTACGCTATGTTTTTTTTAAATCTATTTTTCTCAATTGTCAAGCAGAACATTGATACGTGCTAAGGCAGGAAATCAAGAAGAAATTGAGTAAATCAAGAAACGGAGAAGACATTCTCATCAAGAAATCTTATTTAAGCTTTCTGTTTTTTTTTTCTTGCAAGCACTTCATTTACTTAGTGTTTCATTACTGTTGTTTCGGTATTTTTATAATTTTCTTTAATTCCTTTAAAGTTTAAGATTAAAGTTGACTTCAATTTATCGGTTTATTTAAATTGTTTCTAGGATAACAACTAACCATTTATATCATCCCTAATCAAAATACATTAAAACAGCAAGGAATATGATAACTAACATTTACACTGAAATGGACGACATGAATGTGTTTTTCTCCAATTATCTTTTTACTGGCATCAATGCTATTGTTAGGACAGATTTTACCTAAGCCAATCAGGATGTGCCACATCAATAGAGGGATCTACCCGATAGTGCAATGAAAGATTTGATAAAGAAGTGAATATATTGAGTATTCTTATTTTTTATTTTGACATTTAGGTATAGTAATGTTTATTCTTTATGAAAGTGTTTCGACCTGAAGTTTTTTACTCGTAGATAAAGAAGTGAGTATATTGAGTATTCTTATTTTTTATTTTGACATTTAGGTATAATAATGTTTATTATTTATGAAAGTGTTGCGACCTGAAGTTGGATATTTTTTGTTATTTGTTTGTAGGGAACACAAAATCAAGGTTTCGTGGATAATGTTATGTTTATCAATCGATTTAGCTCACTCCATGAAGGAGAATGGAAGGACATCAATGATTTCACTGTGATTCCTAATCCTTCAACTAAACGTCTAACTGATAACACATTGTTAATTCAACAACTTGAGAACACAAGTCCGAAATTGTGGTTATATCAATGAAAAACATTATCTATCCTTCACCAATATTGAGGAAATCATCAATGGAAGATTCGATAGAAATCTGCCTGCTGGTAAGTTTTTAATAATAGTTTGTCGATAATATGCTTATGTTCATGACGTATTAATTGGCTTGAAACAATGATGGGGTTGAAATAGGCGATCCAAAATATGGATGCTTCTTAGGGACTTTTCGAGTTTAAAATTTGTAAGGGAACCTGAGATGCAAGTGCATAGTGTGTGTTGTAGTACTTAGCGTGTCGATCCACGGGGAAGACCTACTGCAAAATAAAAAAACGTTAGAGCAACCAATGACGCAAAGAGGTTTGGGGGTTTGGTGTCACATATTTGGTTGCAAGAATTGAAAGAAAAGAAAGACAAAGCAAGTTTTTATATAGACTTGGTTCTCGCCTAGGCAGATGATAAACATAATAAGGAAAAACGACTTAAGCAAAATGGAAATCTAACTTAAGCAAAAGTAAAAGCGTAAAGGAAATCAATTGAAAGTGCGATATTGAAAGTGCGTAATTGAAATGCGATATTGAAGTGCGTAATTGAAATGCGATATTGAAGTGCGTAGGTGTGATTAAACAATAAGAAAAAGGTTGGGATTCTTCCAGGAATTTCTTAGGGTTCCTAACTAGAAATCAAACAAACTAAACGCAAGCAAACGAGACTAAGCAAATATTTCATAAATAGATCGTATATGCTTTAACTAAATTAAGCACAAAATAATAGATTGGGTTCGTTGTAGCGCTCACGACGCTCTGTGATTGTTCAATTCACACCTCACGATGCGATCACTCGGCTAAGTTGGGTCAGGTAATCAGATTCAACACGTTAACGGCTCTAAACAATCCTAAAATCAGTTTCTAGTTCATGACGCTAGATCCATGCAATAAGACCAAAATTAGGCGAATGAAATCCCTAGAATACGGATATGCGAAAATATGATTAAAAACAGTTAATGAAATCCCCCATAAGAACCCATTGGAAGACCCCAAACGAAAGTAAACTACTCACACATGATTGATAGAAGCAAATATATTATTGATGAATGCAAACTTCGATTAATAATTAACGCAAAGAGGGTTTAAATGGATGAGGAGAAGATAAAGGCGATACAAGACTGGCCCACTCCCTCAAGCATTGAGCATCTTAGAAGCTTTCATGGACTGGCCAGCTTATACAGAAGATTTGTAAAGGATTTCAGTACCATTGTTGCACCCCTGACTTCGGTTATCAAGAAGAATGTGGCATTCAAATGGGAGCAAGCGCAAGAAGATGCATTCAACAAGCTCAAAGACAGCTTAACACATGCGCCTGTCCTGGTATTACCAAACTTTGAACATACTTTTGAGATTGAATGTGATGCTTCTGGTACAGGAATTGGAGCTGTATTGACTCAAGGAGGAAAACCAGTGGCTTACTTCAGTGAGAAGCTGAGTGGAGCTTCGCTCAATTATCCCACCTACGACAAGGAGCTCTATGCGTTAGTAAGGTCTCTTGAAATTTGGCAACATTATCTTTTATCTAAAGAGTTTGTTATTCATTCAGAACATGGGACGCTTAAACACTTAAGAGGTCAGACAACACTCATGAAGAGACACGCCAAGTGGCTTGAGTTTGTGGAGACATTTCCCTATGTGATCAAGTATATGAAGGGGAAAGAAAACATATTAGATGATGCATTGTCCAGGAGGCACGCCCTGATCTCTCTAATGGAAGCAAACGTCATGGTCTTCGAGCATATCGAAGAGCAAAGAGGGTTCAAGAAGAATCTATCTCCCTCGAAGAACAAATAACAAAAGCAAAAAAAAGAGATTCGAGGCTGCAAAAGTATTGAGAGATGTATTGAGCACACGAAATAAGAGCCATAGAACTAAGTATTTATAGGTCTTGACTTCTCTTTAGGCACCTCTTAGGTTTGACTTGCGTTTGATGATATACTCATAAATTAGCATGTTTTAGCATCCATTTTAGATAGCTTTGCATTCATTTATGCATTTATTTAGTTACTTTTAGTCCAAATTGTATCCATATTAGAGTTTAGCAAGTTTTAGCTTAGATTGTTGCATATTGTGCATATTGAGTCTTAATTAGGTACCTTGGAGGCTTGGAGGACCTCTATGGAGAGTTGGGTGACAAGGATAAAGAAGAGAAGGGAGCCAAACATGAAGCAGACAAGTTTTAGAAGTGTATCGACCTTTGTGTCGACCTACCAAGGTCGATATAGCTCGGCAGAGAAAACGGAGTGCGCGTGTCGGACGATTGTGTCGAGCTACTAAGCTCGATACAAAGGCCACCCGGAGTTTTGGAAGATGGCATATCGGGCATCTGTGTCGAGCTACTAAGCTCGACACACTCCTTGAAGAAAACTTTTAGCAGCGTATCGAGCTGCATATCGACCTAGCAAGCTCGATACGCTGCCCGATTTTCAGACCTTAACCGGGTCAATACCCGGTTTCTTCCGGGTTGACCCGGGTCGTCCACTGTTCACTATAAATAGGAAAAGACCTAATTTTTCCTAAGTATCTTTTAATCTCTTGTTCCTGCTTAGAAAACCTTACCTTTTTGGTTTCTAAGTGATTTGTAAGACATTTCTTTAAACTTAATGAAATTTAGTACTTGTCTTTATTAATCTTTCATCTTCTATCTCTCTAATCATGTTTATCTTTATCTCTCTCATAGGATTTGAGGATTTAACCATGATTAGTGAGTAGTTTCATTAGGGTCTAATGATGTGATGCTATCATGGAAAGCACAAAGGAGAATGCTTGTACCTGAACTAGAAGCCGTTGAAGACTTGGTGATGCCAGCCAGACCTATGACTCGTGCAAGGCTTAAGAGACTTAAAGAAGGAATTGGAGGATTACTCAGTCAGATGATCACTCAGAAAGGAGAAGAAGTTAAAACCATTCTGGTTTTAATTACACAGCAGACATCTGGAATTACATAGCAGACTTCTGGAATTACACAGCAGACTTCTGGAAATACACTGCAGACTTGTGAATCAAGTCCATTTGAAGCAAGTCTTATAAAAAGCTTATAAATCCGAAGTCTTATTAAGCTTATAAAGGATGTGATCATTTGTACTCCTTTTCCTTGTCCTTGGTTTTTCCCATTGGGTTTTCCAGGAAAGGTTTTAATGAGGCAAATTGATTCATAAACTTTATAAGGTTTATTCATAAGCTTATAAATTCGACCTAAGGGAAGGGAAAGTAGCTAAAGAGTCATTTGGAGGCCAAGAGATATTCTACCTAAGGGAAGGGAAAGCAGCTAAAGAGTCATTTGGAGGCCAAGAGTTATTCAAACATAGTTTTTAATTCAGTCTTTCTTTAGTTAATGCTTTGACCACGAGCTTGGCTCTTTGCCTACTCTTTTCTTTTCTATATAACTTATGTATTCTCTTTTGTTCTTCGTGAACATTTTCGATCCTTGGTGTGTAATATCCATTGATCAAACCTTAGTCCGTCTTGGTGCATCATATCCAAGGGATTAAGAGATTGTTTGGTGCGTCATATCTATTCAATCGACCTTGAATTCGTCTTAGTGTGTCATATCTAAGGGATTCAAGTTGGGAAATATCAGAAGTATTTCCGCAACTTCTGTGCGACCTTTCGATCCATCTTACCTTGTTCTTTGAGGATTCATTTCTTCATAAGTTCTAAGGCCTATCCATCTATACAAATCCAACTAAAGAGTGCCGATTCTTGGGAGGATCGTATCAAGTGGTATCAGAGCACACTCTTCAGTTCGGTATTTTCTATCATCTTCTCATCTCTTCACCTTCTAATCGATCATCAAAATTTCTTTTCATCTTCTATCTTTTCACCTTCTATCTGTTCATCTTCTTTTATTTTCTGTTCTTATTTCTGTATTCAGTATTTAAAAAAAAAAAAAAAAAAAACGAAAATAAATAATAAAAAAAAAAAATTCGTTGATAAAAAAAAAAAGAAACGAAAAAAAAGAGAGGAAAATTATTCATTTTATTTCTGTGGTTTTGATTCCTATTTTTCTTGGAGAATTTTCTGTTCTTCATCAAGTTCTTATCTCATCTATCTTTAAATTCATTTGGATTATTCTGTTTGGTTACTTTGGGGGTTACCATTGAGTTAAATTGGATTTTTTCTATTAGAACTCTTGAGAAATCACCGAGAGAAATCAGATTGAGTGAAACACTTGAGTGAAACACCTTGAGAGAAACACTTGTGAGAAGCTTTTGCTACTAATCTTTTTGTTAGTTTTGCAAGAAAAATCATGTCTAACCACGAAGGAGATAACAATAATGAAGAAAGAGAGGCAGTTCCAAATCTGCAAGTGCAAGTAATGATGGGAGAAATGCGTAGACTGCTGAGGAATGAAACAAATGGTGTCTATGATAGACTAGATGAAATGCGAGTAGAGGCACAACAAAGACAGCCTCAAGATGTTCCTGTTGAGAGGGAAAGAGAGCAACTTAGACCATCAAGGGTCGAATTAGATGTTGACTACTACAGTCATGATGGACGCTCATCTCAAGGGAGTAGAAGGAGACCTAGACGTGAGAGAGAAGGCAGGCGACAACGTGATGATGATCTTGGAGGTCTTAAGCTCAAAATTCCACCATTTCATGGAAGGAATGATCCATACACCTATCTAGAGTGGGAAAAGAAGATAGATCTTGTGTTTGATTGCCAACACTACACGGAGTACAACAAAGTAAGAGTGGCAGCCACAAAGTTCTATGATTATGCACTAAGCTGGTGGGATCAGTTGGTTACCTCAAGGAGACGAAATGGGGAACGTCCAGTAGAGACTTGAGCATATATGAAAGCTATTATGCGAAGGAGATTTGTTCCTAGTCATTACCACCGTGAGCTTCATAAGAAACTAAGGAGACTTACACAGGGCAGCCGTAATGGTGAAGATTATTATCAAGGGATGGAGTCTCTTATGATAACGGCTGATGTGTCTGAAGATAGAGAAGGTACAATGGCTCGGTTCTTGAGTGGATTAAACAGGGATGTGCAAGACAGACTTAAGTTGCAGCATTATGTGGAGATTGAGTAAATGCTACACAAAGCAATTATAGTGGAGCAGCAGCTTAAAATAAAAGGTTCTACTCGACCTACATATGGAGCTGGAGTGTCTACTACTAGACCAAGTTACACAAGGACGGAGAAACCCATCACCAGTCCAAAGGTAGAATCTAAGCCTTTTTCTGCAAATCAAATCGATAAAGGCAAGGCTGAAGCATCTCGATCCAGAACCAGAGATTTGATCTGTTTCAAATGTCAAAGGAGAGGGCATTACGCCAATGAATGCTCTAATAAGAGAACCATGGTTCTTGTAGACAATGGAGAAATTGAATCAGAGGAAGAAGAAGTTGTATATGATTCATTACCGTCAGAAGAAGAGTATGAGATTCCGGCTAAAGGAGATCTGTTAGTGGCGAGGAGATCACTAAGTGTTCAGTCTAAATCAAACGAGCAGGAGCAAAGAGAGAACTTGTTTCACACAAGGTCCCATGTACAAGACAAAGTCTGCAGTGTCATCATTGATGGAGGTAGTTGTACCAATGTGGCAAGTGAAACAATGGTGAGAAAGCTCGGTTTGAAAGAAAGAAAACATCCAAAGCCTTATAAACTTCAGTGGCTTGACGATGTTGGAGAAATGAAAGTGAGCAGCCAAGTATTTTTTCCCATAACCATAGCTAGATACGTGGATGAGATCCTATGTGATGTGTTAACTATGGAGGCAGGCCACATTCTTCTTGGAAGGCCATGGCAGTTTGATCGAAGGGTGACACATGATGGATTCACCAATAGACATTCTTTTGAGTTCAAGGGGAGAAAGATCACACTGATTCCGATGACACCACATGAGGTATATCAAGATCAGTTGTTACTTAAGCAGAAATGAGAAACAAGCATTTTGAGCGACCCCCTAAACACTTCATAGAAAAAAAATGAGAGTTTGAGAAAAGCCAAGACAAAGGCCTGTGAGAGCAAACCCGTGAGGCATTCAAACTTCTTTGTGAGGATTAGTGAGGTTAAGAGAGCTTTGCTTTCAAAACAACCTTTACTTATGTTTGTTTATAAAGAAACTCTTATGAGTTTGACTGACCTTGCACCGGTGCTGCCGAGTGAGATAACTCTTCTTTTGCAGGACTTGGATGACGTTTTTCCTGATGATAACCCGAAGGGATTGCCACCAATTCGTGGAATTGAGCACCAAATAGACTTTGTACCAGGAGCTTCATTGCCAAACCGTCCAGCTTATAGGACCAATCCTGTGGAGACAAAGGAACTTCAAAGGCAAGTGAGCGAGCTCATGGAGAAAGGGCATATCAGAGAAAGTATTTTGTGTTGTACCAGTTTTACTTGTGGCAAAGAAAGATGGAAGCTGGCACATGTGTGTGGATTGCAGAGCCATCAATAACATCACTGTAAAGTATCGCCATCCTATTCCTAGACTTGATGACATGCTTGATGAGTTACATGGTTCTAGCATCTTTTCTAAGATAGATCTTAAAAGTGGTTACCATCAAATTCGCATGAAAGAAGGAGATGAATGGAAAACTGCATTCAAAACAAAGCATGGTTTGTATGAATGGTTAGTTATGCCATTTGGGTTAACAAATGCACCTAGCACTTTCATGAGATTGATGAATCATGTTCTGAGAAGTTTCATTGGAGTCTTTGCTGTTGTTTACTTTGATGATATCTTAGTTTATAGCAAGAGTCTAGATGAACATGCTCTGCATCTCAAAAAGATTTTAGAAGTTTTTAGAAAGGAGAAACTATTTGCCAATCTGAAGAAATGCACGTTTTGTACATATAACCTGGTCTTTTTAGGTTTTGTTGTAAGTGCAGATGGCATAAAAGTGGATGAAGAAAAGGTCAAAGCGATCCGAGAATGGCCTAGTCCAAAGACGGTTGGAGAAGTGAGGAGCTTTCCTGGACTGGTAGGTTTCTATAGTCGCTTTGTGAAAGATTTTAGCACCATAGCTGCACCACTTACTGAAGTAATCAAGAAGTACGTTGGATTCAAGTGGGAAGAAGTTCAAGAAGAAGCGTTTAAAACCTTGAAAGGGAAGCTTACAAACGCACCACTCTTATCTTTACCTGATTTCTTAAAGACCTTTGAAATTGAGTGTGATGCTTCTGGTGTAGGTATTGGGGCTGTGCTGATGCAAGAGAAGAAACCCATAGCTTACTTTAGTGAGAAACTTGGAGGAGCTACTCTGAATTACCCAACATATGACAAAGAGCTCTATGCTTTGGTTCGAGCTTTGCAAACATGGTAACACTATCTCTGGCCTAAAGAGTTTGTGATCCATACTGATCATGAATCACTCAAGCATTTGAAAGGACAACAGAAGCTTAACAAGAGGCATGCTTGATATGTCTATATTTTGCATCATATTCCCCTCCATTTAGTGTAAGCTTCTCATCATTTAGGCATCTAATTAGGCATTATTGTATTGCATTTTGATCATTTAGAGTTCTAGGGTGNCTGTTGTTTACTTTGATGATATCTTAGTTTATAGCAAGAGTCTAGATGAACATGCTCTGCATCTCAAAAAGATTTTAGAAGTTTTTAGAAAGGAGAAACTATTTGCCAATCTGAAGAAATGCACGTTTTGTACATATAACCTGGTCTTTTTAGGTTTTGTTGTAAGTGCAGATGGCATAAAAGTGGATGAAGAAAAGGTCAAAGCGATCCGAGAATGGCCTAGTCCAAAGACGGTTGGAGAAGTGAGGAGCTTTCCTGGACTGGTAGGTTTCTATAGTCGCTTTGTGAAAGATTTTAGCACCATAGCTGCACCACTTACTGAAGTAATCAAGAAGTACGTTGGATTCAAGTGGGAAGAAGTTCAAGAAGAAGCGTTTAAAACCTTGAAAGGGAAGCTTACAAACGCACCACTCTTATCTTTACCTGATTTCTTAAAGACCTTTGAAATTGAGTGTGATGCTTCTGGTGTAGGTATTGGGGCTGTGCTGATGCAAGAGAAGAAACCCATAGCTTACTTTAGTGAGAAACTTGGAGGAGCTACTCTGAATTACCCAACATATGACAAAGAGCTCTATGCTTTGGTTCGAGCTTTGCAAACATGGTAACACTATCTCTGGCCTAAAGAGTTTGTGATCCATACTGATCATGAATCACTCAAGCATTTGAAAGGACAACAGAAGCTTAACAAGAGGCATGCTTGATATGTCTATATTTTGCATCATATTCCCCTCCATTTAGTGTAAGCTTCTCATCATTTAGGCATCTAATTAGGCATTATTGTATTGCATTTTGATCATTTAGAGTTCTAGGGTGCATTTGCATAGTCTTTACATATATTGGTGCATTTGGAGCCTTGATCAGGTGATGAGGATGCTAAGGACGCATAAATGGAGTTGGAGGAGGATGGCATGGCACTTGGAGGAGCAAGAAGCCACCAAGAGGATGGAGCAGAAGATTTCTCGCGCTGGTTCGACGAGTTGGTTCGACGTAGCACGTCGAACCAAACTTCCAGGGCGTCGGTTCGATGAGTTGGTTCGGTGCAGCACGCCGAACCATGTTTCCAGGGGTTCAGTTCGGCGAGATGGATCGACGAACTCGTCGAACCGGACCCAGACGCCAAGGAGATGAAGCCAAGAGACCAGGGAGCCAGTTCGACGAAGCGGTTCGGTGAAGCACGTCGAACCATGTTTCCAGGGGTTCAGTTCGACGAGATGGTTCGATGAACTCGTCGAACTGAAACCAGACGAATCTTTTTTGTCCACTTTATGTGTCCCTCCTATAAATACTTTTTAGACCTAATTTTTATGCCAACTTTTATTCTCTTTGTTCTTAGCCAAAACTTTTAGCCACTTTGAGAGAAATCATTGTATTTTGCTTGGATCTTCTTGTTTAATGCAATATCTCTTCTAGATTTCTTATTATCTTTCTCTAATCATGTTTAACCTTTCTCTAATCTTTGATTTGATGGGTTTAACTATGATTAGTGAGTAGTTCCTTAGGAACTTGGGGATGAGTTAGATTTAGGGTTTTCTAATGGTTCAATCTTGCAATCTAGGATAGATTCTTTCATCTCTCTTCTTATTAAGTAGTTCTTAATGCCAAATAGCTAATCTTTTGCTATTTGGATCATAAGCATTTCATACACCCACCAAGTGTTTGATGAAATGCTTGAACCAACTTTTTAAGATTAGTTGCCTAGGGTGTTTATCATGCCATTTAGACTTGTAATTAATGCTTGCTAATCATTTTAATGCTAAAACATCATTAGTTCATTAGAGTGATTAGGAAAGAAATTAGTGCCAAACATCATGGATTAGTCTTTATTAAGTGTTCTAGGCATAGAGAAGGCTTGATTAGTTGCTTAAATGATTGCAAGGTTATCCATTTGATTGCCCAAATCAATGATTCCATCCCTAGGTTTCGTTTTAGTTAATTTGGTAATCTTGCTTAGTAGCTAATCGCTTGTTCAGTGCTTCATTAGTAATTAAGGCTTAGTTTCATATTATTGCTCTTGTAGTGTCTCTTTTAGTTTGTGTTGAGTTTTTAATTGTTGCTTGTTACTTCAATTTCGAATTTAGCTTAGTTTAAACCAAACTTTGTATTCTTATTGAATCATCTCCCAAAATGGATTGATATCTCAAGTATTGCAATGATATGAGCAAATGAGAAATTGCTTGCAAGAGATAAAAACTCTTGTTTCAATTTGGCGCCGTTGCCATATTGGGATTGTTTGATCATTAAGATTTGAGTTTAGTTTGAGACTAAGTAATCCTTTTGTGTTTATTGACCATCTCATTTTCTAGATTTCAGTTTGCCCTTGAATGCATTTGAGATCACAAGGAGACAACAACTTCCAAGGCTTTCAAGAGATTGATCAGTTGGAAAGGGTTGCTAGGATTGCAAGAAGGGAAGCTGCAAGGTTAGAGAGGTTGAGAATGGAAGAACAACAAGGAGAACAACATCCTCCACCAATGGCGCGTGCAAACCCTCCTCATAATGGAAATGAGCAAGCACCAAGGGGCAATGGAAACCCCTTGCATGCGCCTAGACAAGGGAGGACTATTGGGGCTGGTGATGCTCCAAATATTCATCAAAATAGATATGGTATTCAACCTCCACCAGTTCACAACAACACCTTTGAGGTCAAGCCAGCTTTCATCTCCATGGTTCAACAAGACAAGTTCCATGGTTTGCCAATGGAGGATCCACTTGATCACTTGGATAATTTTGATAGAGTTTGTGGGTTGTTCAAGATGAATGGTGTGAGTGAGGATGCTTTCAAGCTAAGACTTTTTCCCTTCTCTCTTGGGGATAGAGCAAGGCAATGGGAGAAAAACTTGCCTCAAGGAACAATCACCTCTTGGGATGAATGCAAGAAAGCATTCCTATCTAAGTTCTTCTCCAACTCAAGGACAGCCAAGTTGAGGAATGAGATCTCTAGCTTCACTCAAAAGAACAATGAGTCTTTCAATGAAGCATGGGAAAGATTCAAGGGCTACACTATGCAATGCCCTCATCATGGCTTCACACAAGAGTCTCTCCTAAGCACCATCTATAGAGGTGTCCTTCCAAAGATTAGAATGCTTCTTGATACCGCAAGTAATGGGAACTTCTTAGGCAAAGAAGTAGAAGATGGTTTGGAGCTTGTTGAGAATCTTGCCTTGAGTGATGGTAATTACAATGAAGACTATGATAGAGCTCCAAGGGGAAGTGAGTATGAGTCTACAAAGAAAGAGATGAAATCTCTACATGACAAGATGGACAAGCTTATGTCTTCAAATCAAAGGCATGTACATTTTGTTGAAGAGAACCAAGAGGATTGTGAGGATCAAGTTGAGTATCAAGAGGGTCAAGAGGTGGTAAATTTCGTGGGTGGCCAAGGGGGCTACAACAACTACTCAAACAACAACTATAAGGGGAATAACAACCTCTCTTATAGAAGTACTAATGTAGCCAACCCCGGAGATCAAGTCTATCCTCCACAAGCTACTCAAAACAAACCTTTTGTGCCTTACAACAATCAACAAAAGGGTTATGCACCAAGGCCTAACTACCAAGGAGGAAACCAAGGCAACTTTGGTGGGCAAAAGTTTAACCAAGGCAATGCTCCACCGGGTTTTAATCAAACTTCACAAGGTCCTCCACAAGACAATGTTCAGCTTATGCTTCAACAAATACTTCAAGGTCAAGCCAATAGTGATGCTAACATGGGAAAGAAGATTGCTGAAATTAACACAAGGATGGATTCTTCACTTAATGAACTTGCTACTCAAATTGGGGGTCTTCAACAAAAGTTCAAGCAACTTGAGAAAGGCAAGGCTTCTAGCTCAAACTCTCAAGGCACTCTACCGGGAAAGTGTGAGGCAAACCCCAAGGAATACATCAATGTTATTACTTTGAGAAGTGGAAAGGAGTTGCCTCCAAGGACAAGTCCTTTGATCAATGAGGACATTGAAATTCAAGATGGGGAGGATAGCTTTGAAAAAGCTCAAGATGCTATAACTTTTGATGATGTGTATATTGCAAAGAGAAGCAAGGAAGTGGTAAAGGAGAAGGCAAAAGAGGATGTGTAACAAAAGGAGTCCACCTATGTTCCTCCACCTTACAAGCCTAAGCTTCCTTTCCCCGAGAGGTTTAAGAAACAATTGGTGGAGAAATATAAGGCTATCTTTAACAAGAAAATCAAAGACATTGAGCTCAAGATGCCCTTGGTGGATGCCTTTATTATGATTCCACAATATGCTAAGTTCTTGAAGGATACCGTGGCACAAAGAGCAAGGGATATCCAAGGAGTTATGATGCTCTCTCAAGAGTGTAGTGCAATTATTCAAAACAATGTGATACCAAAGAAGCTTGGAGACCCCGGTTCTTTCACTATACCATGCACCCTAGGTCCTCTTGGTTTTGAGAATTGCTTGTGTGATCTTGGAGCTAGTATCAACTTCATGCCTTATTCAATAGCTAAGAAGCTCGGTTTCACTAAGTACAAGGAGTGTGGTATTTCACTAATTCTTGCGGATAGGAGTGTGAGGATGCCAATTGGAGTTCTAGAGGACTTGCCTCTAAAGGTTAGCAACTTCATCATCCCAACTGATTTTATGGTGCTTGTTGGTGTTGGATTTGGCACAAATCCGGCCCATGTCAAAAGCCCATTAACATAACGAAAAGAATCCAAATACCGAAGCCCGTCCACAACCAAAGATAGCTCGTCGGCCCAGCACAGCTCGATTAATGTCTACCTTGACCGTAAACTTGCGAGCTAACCAAGGAGTCAACCAAGTGGTTACGCGATCTCCTGAAGATCAGGTAGTCCGAGATATTCGGGTGGTTAGCTCGGTCAAGATACGCCGAGATACGCGGAGAGCTGGAGCTGGAGAGCAAGTATAAAAGAAGAGGAGGACGTTCGGAGGAGGGGACGCCTACACGCATAATTCACTTGTAACCCTAAAATAGTTAGGTTGCACTAAACACATCTCATTCGAGATCTCTTGTAAACCCTTATTCAGATATCAATACAAAGTCCAGTTCGTTATATCAATCTTACATTTCATCTTTGATTCATAGAAGATCTAGCCCTCTTTTCCTTTACATAAATTACTACAAAACCTTAGTGTGAGTTTCGGATCTCACATTTGGCGCCGTCTGTGGGGAAGATTATAGATTTTTCTGTCTTAAGAGTCAGATCAAAGATTTGTTAAACATAATGGATCCAATCACAAGCACTACCTCGTCTACCGTCGAACGCGAGAACGTAAGTGTCGAACGTTCATCGGGAAACGAGGGAACCACCACACAGCCTCTGGGTCAGACCGAGAACGTTAGGTCGAGTACCACCTCGACCCCTACAATCTCGGCACCAACCGGCTCGAGCACCCCCCGTCACCGGGACAAGCTCTATGCTCGCGAGCCTGACCGCGTTGACTGGGAATCGAACATGGGTTAGACCCGACGATTCACCGGCAACTGCGACCAGATCCGGCCCAGCAGTAATCTCACCACCGCTCAATTCCGGCACGCCAAGGCGCGATCCGGATGAGCTTGCGGAAGTCCGAGCGATGCTCAACGTTTTGATTGGTCGCTCCCAAAATCAGGAGGTAGCCAATCGAAACCAAGAAATCGCCAACCGAAACCTTGCTGCACGACTCGCCGAACAGGAAAGACGTCTCAACGTCCGCCTCGATGAGCCCGCCGCACCAGGGAATCGAACGCAACCTCCGGACGAGAGAAATACCTTTTTAAGTCCACCTCCTCGGACACGCCTGGACTTCACACCTTTGATCTCCCCACCAGGAGCATCGGGAAGATGTGTCACACCATTGAATGCTGGAACTGTTCCGGCAACGACCTCTGTGACNCGAAACCTTGCTGCACGACTCGCCGAACAGGAAAGACGTCTCAACGTCCGCCTCGATGAGCCCGCCGCACCAGGGAATCGAACGCAACCTCCGGACGAGAGAAATACCTTTTTAAGTCCACCTCCTCGGACACGCCTGGACTTCACACCTTTGATCTCCCCACCAGGAGCATCGGGAAGATGTGTCACACCATTGAATGCTGGAACTGTTCCGGCAACGACCTCTGTGACAACCTCAGCTTCCTCTAGCTCGAATATACTAGACTCGATCTTAACAGGAGATCAAAACCCTGCCATCTCGAACTTGCCCCCTCCACTTCCAGGAGGCGAAAACAGAGCAAGATGGCTCGGTGCTTCAGCATTCGCGTCGAGCTCCCAACCCCGCGAATACGCTCAGGGAACGAGCTCGAACCCTAATAATCAAACTCCGTTCGATCGCGAAATGCAATCTTACGCGTTCGCACAAACACAGTACGACCCGACACACGTCGAGCGTCAAACTCCGGTTTTCCAACCAACCCCAATCGACCCTCACGGGAGCGATGACGACTTCCTACGAATGTACGTCGCTCACACCAACACGCAATTTATGCAGCTGAACTCCCGAGTTCACATGGCAACTAGTTCGGCACCAGATATTGACCGTGTCCTCGAAGAGACACGTCACACCCCTTTCACTGACAGGATAGCTAACACTAGACTACGTGAAACTGGGAAGATAAAATTCGCAGAATTCTCGGGAACATCAGATCCGAGAGCTCATATCCGAGCATTCCGACTCGCAATAGCTCGAGCTCATTTGAAAGACGAAGAAAAAGAAGCTGCCTTCTGTAGACTCTTCGCCAAAAACCTCACGGGGCCAGCTGATAACACTCATATATTACTCCTAAAACCTATTATTTCAAGATCATTTATAAGTGTTTTAACCCGGTTTTCAACAGTTTTAAAGTGATTTCCACGTTTCCTAGTCTTAAGAGTCATTCAGGAAAATTGGACAAAAAGGACACATTTTGGAGCAAAACGGGAACTTCAAGGACATGTGCTCGGAGCCATAAGTTCAACATCAGATGACGACCTTCCCACCACAAGATCAAGCTCATATTTGGAGACAAGATAGTCCTTCCAGCTGTCTTTTATGCCAAGGTAATCTGAGTTCAATCCCACGGTTGGATCTCGAGTTACGAAGGAGACAAGAAGACCAGTCAGACACATTCCCAGAAGCAGGATGGCCGCGCCACAGATCCTCAGAAGACCAGTGGCGGCGCCACGCCTGGTCGCTCGCGCGGCCACACCACTCCGGCCCATCCCGAGCCCGTTTGCACTTATCCGATATTTTCCCGAGGTTAAAACGCGAAGCCCACTTTCTGAAGACCGGGAGCCTATATAAAGGAACCTTAGGGTTTCAGAAGAGGCATGACTTCACAGAGAGCTTTTCCAGAAACACTTCTGCGCCGCACAGAGAGAGAGAGAGAGAGAGAAAGTTCGACGGCCCCGAGTTGAAGACCTCGAGAGAGAATTCTTCTGCAGCCGCCTGCTCCTCCTTCTTTTCCCTTTCATCTTTTGTTCTTAGTTCTTTGCTTTTCAATACTTTAAGAAAACCTCTCTTCAATTGATTTCCCTTGAAGAAGTTTTCTCACTTTGTTCTTTTTATTAATACAATTCGCACCTTTCATATCTTAAAGATGTCTCTCGTTCCCATGAACGAGTAGTCATCTAGTTGGGTTTTAAAGGGGATTTTCGAAGGGATTTAATCAAGGATTGATTTCGCTAGGTTGATAGAGATAGAGTTTCTTTTAGGTATCTTCGTTGATGTCTTGTTCTTATTGCATGTTTGCTTCTCTGATCAATTAGCAACTGATTCCAGGACGACTAGATACATGAACATGTGGTCTATCGTCTGGATCTAGACTGTCCCTGAACCCAACGCCTTTTATTCATCGATTTACAACCGTTTAATTTTTTTCTGCTGCTTGATATCATTACTGCAAATCGTGACACACTGCATCCCCCAAGCTCCCTTTTGGTTTAAAGAAGTTAGAAATCTTAGAACTTTCGCAAAACAACAATCTCTGTGGATTCGATCCCTTAATATACTAATGTGATTGCTGTGCACTTGCAGCTATCTTAGGGGTAAAACTTGAAGTAAAAGAAACTCCGCATCAAGTTTTTGGCGCCGTTGCAGGGGATTGTTTGCTTTTGCGAATTTTCAGTTTCTAATTTGTCTTTTAGACCACGTTGATTTTCAAGCTTTTCCGTTCATTGCTCACGATTTTCTTGTGTTTACTTCTCATGTTTCAGGTGTATGACCACTAGGAGGAACGCTTCCAACGTCTTACCCCGCCACATCGAGATCGACAGGCACGAAAAAGAAATCTGGAGGTTAAGAAGACAGATCAGCATGGCCAAGAACGAGGCCGCTCTTGGAGTTCAACGAAACCGCGAAGAAATTCTTCGCAACACTGGTCGAGCACCTAACGAGTCACAAGATGGGGAGCCACAGCTCGAAAACAATGGAAACCCTATCAACCCCAATCCCGAGGCTGACTCGGACGGAGAAGAACGCGATCCTGCCCTACAACAAGGAGGACACAATCCGATCATCGGAAATGGAGCGAACCAAGCAAACCCTATCATCCAGCCGAATGACCGAGACGCCATCCGACCTGTTCTGCCAGCCAACCTTCCCAGGTGAGCTAGGAACCGCACCATACCCGATCACGATACCCCTGATTAGCACTTCCAGAATCGAGCAGCGATTCAAGTTAACGTCCCCCACGAGGACGAGTTGGAGATCAAACCGCATATCATCTCTTTGGTGAAGCAAAATCAGTTTCACGGACTATCAAACGAGCACCCGATGGACCACATCGAGTTATTCGAGGAAATCTGTAGCACCACAAAGACGAACCGAATCCCTCCCGACTATCTGAAGTGTAAGCTATTCCCATTTTCTTTGAGCGACAAAGCTCATAGATGGCTGAAGACTTTACCACCAGGATCGATCACTAACTGGGTGGAATGCAAGTCTGCCTTCCTCAATCACTTCTACACTAAGTCTCGATCCAACCTGCTGAGAAACAAGATCCAAGGCTTTCAACAAGGACCGGTCGAATCATTTTTTGAGGCGTGGGAGCGATTCAAGGACTATGAACGCGACTGTCCTCACCATGGTTTCTCCGGAGCCAGCCTGCTAAACACGTTCTACCGCGGACTGCAAGCTAGATACCAGCTTTCTCGCGCACTCATCGAGAACCTTCGCTGTAAGCAACAGCAATAACTGTCCGGATTATGATAGAAATCCGCGAACCGGAGACTCTGATTCTAAGCAAATAACCGAGCTGAAGAATATGATGAGCCAGCTGCTCAAGGGACAGCAGCACAGTATCAATGCGTGTGAGACCGCGGCGGAAAGAGAAGAATCTAGCCCGGGAGACGATGGAGACGAGTTCTACACGCGAGAGGAGGAAGCTAACTTCGTAGGAGGGCGGAATTCATATCCAAACAGAAACTTCAACAATGGATTTAACAACAACTTCAGGAACAACAACAACTTATCATACCGAAACCCAAACGTGGAGAACCCGCGAGATCAAGTGTATCCACCTCAAGGAAGATCCTTCAAGAACAAGTTCCAGAACGTGAACTACGGAAAAAACGGAGGCTACCAGGCAAAGCAACCCTACAACTCTCAGCTCACGCCCTACAACAACCAGCAGGGAGCGCCGCAAGCTGCACCGAACGCACCTTACCCGTCACGAGAAGACAAACTCGAAGGACTGATGCAACAGCTGCTGTTGTCTCAACAAAAATCGGTCAAGGATCTCAACATCAAGGTAGATTGCATGTACAACGACCTGAACGGCAAGTTCGAAACCCTGTCTTCCCACGTGAAGAAATTAGACATGAAAGTCTCTCAAACCGCTGAAGCCATCAAAAGACAAGCAGGGATCTTTCCCGGAAAAGTAGAGGATAACTCGAGAGGATTATGTAACGCGATCTCGGCAGTCGCCAACGAGGCTAAGGAGCCAGAGATAACCGTGGGAGAAAAGTGCAGGTTCGTCCCACTCTTTCCAACGATAAAGAAAGGAATTGTCAGTCCACCTTTCGATACTCCGGCGAGCCGCGGGTTTGACTGACTGAAGAAAGAAGAAGATCCAGGCGCATTTACCTTCCCATGCTCGATCACGGGAATCAACTTCAGGGATTGTCTATGCGACACAGGAGCCAATGTCAATGTCATGCCAATGGCAATCTCTGAAAGGTTAGGAATTACGACTTATTTCCCCTCACCTACGCAGCTAGTGTTCGGAGACTCGTCTAGGAAGAAATCAAATGGCGTGGTCTACAACGTTCAACTTCTTGTTGGGAATAAGATAGTACCAACTGACTTCCATGTGCTCGATATGGGGGAAGACAAAGACAAACCACTAATACTTGGAAGACCCTTCTTGGCCACGGTAGGAGCAAGGATCGACCACGTAAGCAACTTCGTAGTCTTCCTACATATAAGCCAGAAGAGATACTACCCAAAGGAGCTGAGCACTCCGCCTACGGAAACAAAGAACCACACGACTAAGAAGAAAAAAAAGGGGATGATATTAAGGACAAGCCAGCTCCACTCGAGACCCTTCTCCCGAATCGAAATTCTGATTCCTCTCGAGCTAGAAGAGTTGGGTGAAGAGGAAGTTTTGAAGTCAGTTGAAAAGACAAAGCGGGTAATCTAAGAAGCTAAAATTCTAAGGAACGGAAACGGAGGGACGCTGCTAATACGGAAGCAAGGAGAAGCTTCAGGAGAGACAACTCCCGAAGCACTTTCCCCAACTGCCTAAGCTTCAAACAAAGTCGAGTTAAACGACTTAAACAAAAGCGCTTGGTGGGAGGCAACCCATTTGGTACGTGTTTTTGATTTCTTTTCTTTCTTTCATTTCTAACATCTAGTTTTTGCAAGTTTTCTGTACTTAGGAATAAAAAAAATATATATAAAAAAAAAAATATAAAGCCAAGAAAAACCCAAAAATATGAAGAGGAGCCTCAGAAGGAGGCTAGCCGCACGAGCATAGCCCGTGGCGCGGCGAGAAGGACCGTGACCGCGCGACGGACCACGACCGTACGGAGGGAAGCAACCTGGCCGCGGCCGCGACAGGCCATGGCGCGGCCAGCGGTCGTCTGAGCGACCAACCCGGAAAACTCACGTTTTTCCTCCCGAACCGAGCTTCCCGCGTTTTGGTACAATCCCGCACCAAAAAGTTATTCCCGTTAATATAAGATGACAGATTTAATCGATTCGTGGCCAACACGCAAGGTAAGTTCTCTCGTTTTAAAATTTTTGAAAATAAAAGGTTTTTGGTGATAAAAACACTTTTTTAAAAGTAAAAGAGAAATTTTAGGATCAAACTCTCTTTTCTTCTTCTCTCCCAAGAGACTTGGAGATTTTTTGGGAGATTCTAAGTTTTTCAAATCCAAACCGTTTTCAAAAATTCTTTGGCCTAAGCTAATCTATTATCAAAGAGTATTCACTTTTTAAAGCTCATTCATCCTCATCTACAAGGTATGGTCTCTAATTTTACAAATCTCTAAAGAACTCAATTTTGAGATCTCTCTTGCTTGACTAGAAAATTGTCTAGGATGCTTGGATAATGGTAGAGAACCTTGGATTGGTGATTTAGGTTGCCTAGATCTCGATTTTTGCAACCTTATATCTAAAAGTTGAAGTCTTTGAAATAAAATTCTTTTAGCATGCTCTAAGAACCGATTTTTGAAGATATTATTGGACAAATTGCTTGGTTTGGACTTGCTTCATGCTAGGTATCACTTAGAGATCAAAGTACAATGATAATAAGTTGACAAAATTGGTTTATTTGAAAAATTTTGGTTTAGAATCCCAAAAATCCGAAAATAGGGTGTGAGTATCAAATTGATCTTGAAATTTATGCAATAGTCGATTAGTCTTATCTTGGAAACTCTTGGTATATGTCTTGTATATCATTGCACTTGAGAATCCATATGGCACATCAAATTCACATGCTTGGTCGAGTTTTTGTTTTTATTTTGCAAGGTACAATGAGTTCCAACCGAAACTACGAGATACGTTCGAAGTATAGAGAGCAACTAAGCTCTTCAAGGAGTTCTTCGCGACAGCAAGAACACGTAACACCGCTAGGGAACCCGAGTCTAAACACCACTCTAGGGAAATATATGAGGGAGCAAAGGAGGAAGTTTCTCGAATCGCAAAAGGTATGCACAAGCCGCGACGATCCTCCACCTCAAGAGCCAACAAGAGAGCTGAACCCTTCTCCTCCTAAGCGCAACGTCTGAAATTTTGGAGCACCAATGGACCCGAACATTGATTATTTGAAGGAGATGAAGAAGATGGATATAAGAACAACCTTGAAGATCGACTACTCCGCTTTAGATGCTTTGGGCTTCACCGAGGATGTCACATGGTACTTGGACGAGCTAAGGCTCAGGACCTTTATGGAGACTGATCGACCCACTTACAAGGAGCTCGCCCAAGAGTTCTTAGCTTCGGTTCAGCTGACATACAAGAGAGAAAGGAAATCACATCCGAAAGACGGTATTCTCTATTTCACCATTAGCTCTCGGGATTATGAGCTGAGCATCCCTAGACTTTGCGAGATATTTGTTTTTGACTTGAGGAGCGAGACAACCATTGAAGAAGAATGGAGTGCTGACATTTGGGAACTCATGGGCCGAGGCATTTACGACAAGGGAAGGCATCCGTCCGCCTTTCTTTCACATCCAGCCGTGCGTTTCATGCACCGCCTCATAGCACACCGACTCTACTCTCGCAGCAACCAATCATGCATCCTCATCCCAGAGCTCGTCCTACTTTCAGTCCGCCTTTAGGGACGAGCCACTTTCAGCATGCTTTGGATGCATCCTAGCAGAAAGACTCGTGCGAGTGAAGCACGACGTCACCGCACCAAGATGCGAGACTGCCTTCACAACTTATGGAGGCATCATCACAGCGATCATGGAGGCCTCAGGAGTAGACACCAGCATTGAGACGCCCTTAGATGAGGCTTGGTTTGACTTGTCCCAGTTTCAGACGGACAGGAACTTGACAGCCATGGATCCAGACAGGTTCGGATACCGTTACAGACTAGGAAAGGGAGACAACCGCACGGTCTATTTACCATCTCCTATAGTCCCGCGCCTTTCAGAAGGTTCACCACAGTGGATCCCGAACCATGATGAGTTTCGTACCGAGTTCTCACGTCTACCTCTTACCATTGGAGAGTATGTAGCCGCCAAGGCTAGGAGAGAAACGATCCGTCAGAGGACTCACAACACCTCATCGCTGCACCGTCCACCTCGACTGATCCCGCGATCACCGCACTTCAGGAGCAACTAGCACGCCAGAACGAGATGCTTGAGAAGATGGCGCGACAGCTTCGAGAGAGAGGACACATAGATGGCGACCTTTAGACCATGAGTTCATGCCAAGAAGACTTTGCGTCTCGGCCAACACTCTTCCTGCTTACGAGCCTGGTTCCATCTATTCCACCCCTATCCTTTATTTTTTATTTATGCTTTATATTTCATCTATTTCAGTCATTCCCGACCTGTCACCACTTTTTCACACTGGGGACAGTGTGATTTAAGTCTGGGGGGAGTTCGTACTAATGACTTTGCTTTTGTTTTGGTTTTTATTTGAGTCTTTTTCTTTTAAGAATTAAGAATGATGTATTTCGATATATATAATATGGTTTTAGGGATTATGACGCAAAACCAAGGATGATATTCGACCAGTATGCTTCTACGCTATTTCTAGTGACAGATCTTTCAAGTTTTAGTACTAGACTAGGCAGTAGCTAGAAAGCCAGAGATGCGAAATCCTGGAGAATGCTGAACTATAGAGACTTCGGGGGAAGGAATATACTAGCTCTATTTTTATTGGACTTTAAACTAACTATTAATTTCCTTGTCAACATATGTAAACATTCAACGAAAAAGCCAGAACGTTTGGGACATCTTCTTCCATCTTTACACACTCCCTTGTTGTTCCCGAACGGCCAACTCATCAATAGTTGGTACCATACCCGAAACCCTTACCATATTTTCATACCTCATGCAACTCTCTTGTTTTCACCATATGCAGATATGTGCAAAAACGCCGGAGAGGGAGGAACAACACGATTTCTAGTCACTCAAGACGAAGAATCGAATGGTTAAGGAACGGAAGTGTTAGCTACAAAAGAAGGACAACTCATGCCTCTGAAAACTCGAAAGAATGGTAATATTCTTGCGATCCTTAAGACTCTCACAACAAGGCACTTTCCGTTTCATAAAAAAAAAAAAATAATAAATAAATTACTCGGATAGAGGACCCGAACTCTTTGGAGTAATGACAGTACTTATCCAAAAAAAAGAAAAAAAAAAAAAAAAAAAAAAAAAAGGGGAAAA
>JAHZTW010000001.1:274418744-274432464 GCA_020283515.1 Alliaria petiolata
AGAGAGAGAGAGAGAGAAAGTTCGACGGCCCCGGAGTTGAAGACCTCGAGAGAGAATTCTTCTGCAGCCGCCTACTCCTCCTTCTTTTCCCTTTCATCTTTTGTTCTTAGTTCTTTGCTTTTCAATACTTTAAGAAAACCTCTCTTCAATCGATTTCCCTTGAAGAAGTTTTCTCACTTTGTTCTTTTTATTAATACAATTCGCACCTTTCATATCTTAAAGATGTCTCTCGTTCCCATGAACGAGTAGTCATCTAGTTGGGTTTTAAAGGGGATTTTCGAAGGGATTTAATCAAGGATTGATTTCGCTAGGTTGATAGAGATAGAGTTTCTTTTAGGTATCTTCGTTGATGTCTTGTTCTTATTGCATGTTTGCTTCTCTGATCAATTAGCAACTGATTCCAGGACGACTAGATACATGAACATGTGGTCTATCGTCTGGATCTAGACTGTCCCTGAACCCAACGCCTTTTATTCATCGATTTACAACCGTTTAATTTTTTTCTGCTGCTTGATATCATTACTGCAAATCGTGACACACTGCATCCCCCAAGCTCCCTTTTGGTTTAAAGAAGTTAGAAATCTTAGAACTTTCGCAAAACAACAATCTATGTGGATTCGATCCCTTAATATACTACTGTGATTGTTGTGCACTTGCAGCTATCTTAGGGGTAAAACTTGAAGTAAAAGAAACCCCGCATCACCAGCCCTAGAATGGTTCGCTGGACTGGAAGGAAATTCCATAGACAATTTCACCCAGCTCATGACGGCCTTCATAATACAATATTTGGTGTTTAGGGAAACCAAAACCACCGAGGCCGCCCTATTTAACGTCATACAAGGTCCAACCGAGACCCTACGGTCGTACATCAACAGGTTTAAAGAAACCAAATCAAGGATCGCAAACCCGAATGACGACGTCGCATTAGCTGCGTTAAGAAAAGGATTATGGTTTCGAGCTAGATTCCGAGAGGTACTAACCATCCACGAGCCAGTATCCCTTAACGATGCACTACATCGCGCATCCGCTTTCACAATCCTGGAAGAGGAAACTGCTCAGCTCGAATCAGCATTCGCGCAAGGTACATCGAGCTCTTCAGCCCCAAAGGCTCTTACCAAAAAGGACACACGCAAAGCCGGACAAACTGTCTCGGTCGAAAACTCGAAACAGTCCGACAAAGCAGATTTCGATCCTACTAAATATTGCGCGCAACACAAGAAATGGGGACATACCACGGCAGAGTGCCGAACACGAGCCCGACTCTTAGCCGAAGGCCAAGTAGTCGTCGAGCTGGAAGAGGACGACACACCCCCTGCTAAAACAACCACGAAACCAAAAAAATCCGCTCCCAAAAAGCGAGAGCGCCCTATAGAGGAAGAAGCTCCCGAGTCTCCTCCTCCAGCTCTTAGAAAAAGGATCGACATGATCTTCAAGGACCTCAGCCTTTGTGGCGGTTCAATGAAATCAGTCATAACACCACCTCCTGCACCGAAAAAAACTTCAAGCTCTTGCTTAAGTAAATCTCGTCTTTTTGGGGGGATGGTAGGGGTTATACCCCCAAAACCAAAGCGTATAGACCATCTTCGGCGGCTCTAAGCTCTGTCGAGACTCGGTGAACTCGATCAAAGCTTTCCAACGAAAAGTGGAAACAGACTCCAGAGAAGAAGCTCTACTCCAAGGGCCAGATCACGAGATCACCTTCCTAGAAAGCGAAACGATAAAATTAGACAAACCGCACGACGACGCCCTGCTAATACGCCTCATCGTCGGTGATGTCGAAATGTCTAGAATCATGGTCGACACCGGTAGCTCGGTTGACGTCCTCTTCTACGACGCATTTAAGAGAATGGAATTCAAAGACTCTGAACTCATAGAAGGAAAGACTCCTCTAGTCGGCTTTGTCGGCGAAACTACTTACTCCCTAGGATCTGTCTTTATCCCAGTCCTAGCAGGAGGAGTTCGCCGAATGACCGAGTTCGTAGTAGTAGATCGCCCCACGCCATACAACGCCATCTTAGGCAGGCCATGGATCTACGACATGAAAGCCGTCCCTTCGACCTACCACCAATGCGTCAAATTCCCAACTCCTAAGGGGATAAGAACCATCTACGGTAGTCAAAAAACCTCTCGTAGCTCCTATATGGATGGATATAAACAAATCAGACAATCCACCGTATAACAGTTACAGAAAGAAGAAGAGCTTGCCGAGCAACAAACTAAGCGAAGAAACGACCCGAGTCAACGCGGACCTCGCAAAGACCTAATCGAACA
This sequence comes from Alliaria petiolata, assembly GCA_020283515.1. NCBI lineage: Eukaryota > Viridiplantae > Streptophyta > Magnoliopsida > Brassicales > Brassicaceae > Alliaria > Alliaria petiolata. Next base: position 274,421,016 of record JAHZTW010000001.1, read on the forward strand.
AGTTTGTATCGACGATGCTCACCCCGAACGATGCGTAGGCATCGGAGCCGACCTCCCTAACGCCATAAAGACCGAGCTCGTATCTTTCCTAAGAGAGAATACAGACTCGTTCGCCTGGTCCACGGCTGACATGAAAGGAATCGGCATAGATATAAAACAAAAACGTGTGTCCCACTTTCAAGCCAATAAAACAAAAACGTCGAAAACTCGGACCCGAAAGAGCTCGAGCGGTAAACGACGTCGACCGCCTCCTGAAGGTAGGATCGATCAGGGAGGTAAAATACCCGGACTGGCTCGCCAACCCAGTTGTAGTCAAAAAGAAAAATGGCAAGTGGAGAGTATGCGTCGATTTTACCAACCTAAATAAAGCTTGTCCAAAAGACAGCTTCCCAATTCCGCACATCGACCGGCTGGTGAAAGTCACGGCAGGTCACCAATTGCTATCCTACATGGACGCATTCTCAGGATACAACCAAATCCTCATGAATCCGGAGGATCAAGAAAAGACCTCCTTCATAACAGATCATGGTACGTACTGTTACAAAGTAATGCCCTTCGGCCTGAAAAACGCGGGAGCTACGTACCAACGGTTAGTTAACAAAATGTTTGCCGAGTAACTCGGAAAAACCATGGAAGTCTATATAGACGACATGCTGGTAAAATCTTCCAAAGAGGAAGACCACGTCTCTCAATTGAGAGAGTGTTTCGCCATCCTCAACAAGTACGGGATGAAACTAAATCCAGCTAAATGCACTTTCGGAGTTCCCTCTGGCGAATTCCTCGGTTACCTAGTGACCGAAAGAGGAATAGAGGCTAACCCCAAACAGATCGCAGCCTTCATGGAAATGTCCTCACCAAGGACAACACGCGAAGTGCAACGACTAACGGGAAAGATCGCGGCTCTTAACCGCTTTATCTCCCGATCAACCGACAAATGCCTTCCGTTGTACCAGCTCCTAAAGGGGAACAAAAAATTCACCTGGGACGAGAAATGTGAAGAAGCTCTTAACCAACTCAAGGCTTACTTAAGCGAACCCCCAATATTGGCCAAACCAGTAGAAAGGGAACCCTTGTATCTCTATCTCGCCGTATCGCCCACAGCGGTAAGCGGGGTATTAGTTCGCGAAGAACAGAACGAGCAAAAACCTGTTTACTATGTAAGCAAAACCTTGATAGATGCCGAAACGAGATATCCAGTGATGGAAAAGCTCGCATTAGCGTTAGTCATGTCAGCTCGAAAACTTCGCCCATATTTTCAGTCACATTCGATCGTAGTAATGACATCTCAACCACTAAGAACCATACTGCACAGTCCCAGTCAATCTGGACGCCTAGTAAAATGGGCTATCGAACTGAGTGAATATGACATCGAGTATCGAACTCGAACTTGCGCAAAGGCCCAAGTACTAGCAGATTTCGTCATAGAGCTCCCACCTTCTGTCGACACGACGTTCTCTCCAAACAGGAGATGGACACTCCACGTCGACGGAGCATCTTCCAGACAAGGATCCGGAGTGGGGATCAAGCTCGTGTCCCCCACGGGAGAAGTCCTAGAATAATCCTTCAGGCTCGGTTTCATAGCTTCCAACAATGAAGCAGAATACGAGGCACTAATAGCCGGTCTCAAGCTCGCAATAGGAATCGGAGCTCGAGAGGTAAACGCCTACAGCGATTCCCAACTCGTTACGAGCCAATTCAAAGGCGAGTACGAGGCAAAGGAGGAGCGTATGGAAGCTTACCTCAACGTATGGAAACATTCGAACTAACTCGAATACCTCGAGGTGAAAACACCTCCGCTGATGCCCTAGCGGCACTAGCCTCAACCTCAGACCCTTCTCTCAAAAGGATCATTCTAGTAGAGGGAATCGAGAAACCCAGTATCGACATAGCATTGAAATCGTTGTCCTTAAAAGAGAACAACACGAAACCAGCACGCCGAGCTCATATAACAAACGAGCCGGTATCCAACGCTGTCGTGCTAACAATTGTCGATAACGATCAAACAACCTCCGAACCCGCAGACAAAGAGCCAGAGCTCGATCCGTCGGCACCCTCGGGGGACGCACCAAACGGTCCGATCGGGAAAACCCCCACGAACCTCTCGCAAGACGAAGCCGACAATGATTGGAGAACTCCAATCATACAGTACCTCGAACACGGCACAGTTCCCCCCGATAAGTGGCTGCGAGAAAACTAAAAATCAAAAGCGCAAAGTACTGTATATCCGAAGACAGGCTACTCAAACGGAGAATCTCCGGGCCATATCTCCGATGCATTCACGGAAAGCAAACCCATGTAATAATGGAACAAACTCACGGTGGCTTATGCGGCAATCACTCCGGTGGTCAAGCTCTAGCCATACGAATAAAGCGACAAGGCTACTTTTGGCCTACCATGATCGCCGAGTGCGAAGCATATTCCGCGAAATGTGACAAGTGTCAGAAACATGCTCCTATAATCCATCAGCCCGCTGAAAAACTATCGTCCATATCAGCTCCCTACCCGTTCATGAGATGGTCTATGGATATAGTAGGACCTCTTGTCACCTCCGGGAAAAAGAAAGCGAGATTCCTCCTAGTCCTAACGGACTACTTCACCAAGTGAATCGAAGCCGAATCTTACCAACAAATAAAGGAAATACACGTTAGAGAGTTCGTATGGAGAAACATGATTTGTCGACACGGATTACCTTACGAAATAGTGACCGACAACGGATCACAGTTCATCTCCAACTCCTTCGTCAACTTTTGCGAAACCTGGAGCATACGCTTCTCTTACTCCACACCTCGTTATCCACAAGGAAACGGACAGGCCGAAGCCGCTAACAAGTCCATAATGGATAACCTCAAGAAAAGACTCGACGCGAGCAAAAACAGATGGAGTGACGAACTCGCTGGGGTACTCTGGGCCTGCAGGACAACCCCTCGTAAAGCCACGGGAGAGACCCCATTCTCGTTAGCATACGGCATCGAAGCTGTAGCTCCAGCTGAAATATTGGTAACAAGTCTCCGACGGGCAAAATGCCCAGAAAACGAGGAGCTAAACAACCAAATGATAATCGACGAGCTCGATCTCGCCGACGAACGCCGCGACCTCGCCTTGATTCGAATCCAGAACTACCAACAAGCAGCAGCTCGCTATTACAACTCCAATGTGAAACATCGGAGATTCCAAGTAGGAGAGCTCGTTTTGCGAAAAGTTTTCGATCACAAAAAAGAGGAAAAGGCCGGCAAACTCGGCATAAACTGGGAAGGTCCCTACATCGTGACTCATGTAGTTCGCGACGGTGTTTATAGACTCTCAGAAGTCAGCACCGGCGATCACGAACTTCGACCATGGAACGTACCTCAAAAAGTACTATTGCTAAGTACAACCCCCTAATAATCGAACTACGTAAGGCTTGATCCCTTAATTGGGTACGTAGGCAGCTCGATACCGAGCACAGCCGCCCCCCCAACAAAAACTCAACGAGCTCTCAGCGCGAACCTCCGAGATTACTATGCGAGCTCTTGCCCGTTCAAGTCTTGCAAAACCTCGACGAGCTCCACATTGTGAGCTCTTGAGACCCTCAAACGAGCTCTTGCCTGACCAAGTCTCACAACACCTCGAGCGAACTCTCTATGACGAGCTCCCAAAATCACTATATGAGCTCTCGGCTATCCAAGTCTCATAACGCCTTACTCAAGCCCCTGCAGCGCTTACTCAAGCTCCTTAAATCTCACCAAAGGCCTACAAAAATTCATACCGAGTTCTCCTGCAGCGAGCTCCCCGAATCCAAACAGACTCTTGCTCAGCCAAGTCCTTAAAATGTCCGTCTATTATCTATTATGTACAATCATGTAACGATCAATCACATTCTAATTCGCAAAATATTCGTTCATACTCAAGTAACACGAACAGAACAACAAGAATACGTCTCCCGAATGACCAACACAAGGTCATCAGTTCAACAGTCAAACTCCTGAAGCACAATACAATAACACTTTCTCAAAAAAGTTCTTTGAGTAATATTTTTTACTCGAAGAACTGGGGGGAATAGTACCAGGATACGCTTTGCAAGAATCTCCAGCAATCATCAATCCAAAATAACTCCTATTCAACCATCTAGCCAAGCTAAGCTCCAAACGTAGCACGCAAGACTACGATAGGAATACACAAAACTATACAGGCTAAGCCTGGAATCCGATCAAAAAACTAAGTCAATACTTAGCCAGAGCTCGCTATAAAGCGGACCCCGCATCGGAAACGAGCTGGAGCTTTCGACCAAATGCATTCGAACTAACGATGGACCAAAATCACACTTCGCTAAAGCTAGGATAAACCAGGCTAAATACGAACAAAGTAAAACAAGACGAGCTGAACCAATCAATCAGCTCGCAACTTAATAAGACAAAATCAAAACCATTTGATGACAACATACAAAGGGAACCAAAAGTACTTTTGCTAAAGATTCAAAGGATTAAAGCCCTCCCAGGCACCAACATACTTGTCCAAAAAAAAAACAACAACCAAAACTTGGATAAAAACCCTCCCGGGCACTGAGTTCGAAAATCAAAAACATAAAGGAAAAGAGAGAGTAGAAAGGGGAGCTTGAAACAAGAGTTTTTATCTCTTGCAAGCAATTTCTCAATTGCTCATATCATTGCAATACTTGAGATATCAATCCATTTTGGGAGATGATTCAATAAGAATACAAAGTTTGGTTTAAGCTAAGCTAAATTGGCAAATTCAAGTAACAAGGAACAATTAAAAGCAAACTACAATCTAAGAGAGACACTACAAGATTAACTATATGAAACTAAGCCTTAATTATCACTAATCAAGTACTAATCAAGCAATTAACAACTAAGCAAGATTACCAAAATACTAAAAACGAAACCTAGGGATGGAATCATTGATTTGGGCAATCAAATGGACAACCTTGCAATCATTTAAGCAACTAATCAAGCCTTCTCTATGCCTAGAACACTTAATAAAGACTAAACCATGATGTTTGGCACTAATCCCTTTCCTAATCACCCTAATGAACTAATGATGTTTTAGCATTAGATTGATTAGAAAGCATTAATTACAAGTCTAAATAGCATGATAAACACCCTAGGCAACTAATATCTTAGGCTAGGAATGTAAATCTCTTATTAAGTTGGTTCAAGCATTTCATCAAACACTTGGTGGGTGTATGAAATGCTTATGATCCAAATAGCAAAAGATTAGCTATTTGGCATTAAGAACTACTTAATAAGAAGAGAGATGAAAGAATCTATCCTAGATTGCAAGATTGAACCATTAGAAAACCCTAAATCTAACCCATCCCCAAGTTCCTAAAGAACTACTCACTAATCATAGTTAAACCCATCAAATCAAAGATTAGAGAAAGGTTAAACATGATTAGAGAAAGATAAACAAGAAATCTAAGAAAGATATTGCATTAAACTCAAAGATCCAAGCAAAATACAAAGTTTTCCTCAAAGAGGCTCAAAGTTTAGGCTTAGAACAAAGAGAATAAAAGTTAAGATAAAAATTAGGTCTAAATAGTATTTATAGTGAATAGTGATCGGACCGGGTCAACCCGGAACAAACCGGGTTTTGACCCGGTTTTTGACTTGATCAAGTGGTCTCCTCGGTTTGCCAAACCGAGGTGGTGTTAACCGAGGTAAACTCTGGTGGCTTCACCTCGGTTTGTCTGTCCGAGGTGACCAAACCGAGGTAAACTCTGGTGGCTTCTCCTCGGTTTGTCTGTCCGAGGTGACCAAACCGAGGTAAACTCTGGTGGTTTCTCCTCGGTTTGTCTATCCGAGGTGACCAAACCGAGGTAAACTCTGGTGGCTTCTCCTCGGTTTGTCTGTCCGAGGTGACCAAACCGAGGTGGTGACAGACAACTTCTGTCAAGATTTGTTTCGACTCTTCTTCGATCCCGGCTCATCCGCAGAACTTCAGATGGTCTCTTTAGCTCCAAAAACACCTGAGAAACACTCCAAATGCAGCGAATATGCAAAGACTTAATCTAAGACCTACTAACTCTAAAATGAATGCAAAATGGATTATAATGGATAAGTAAAATGCAAGAAATGATGTAAATGCTATACTAAATGGATGCTAAAATGATGTAAATATGCTAACTATCAACTCCCCCAAACTTGCCTTTTGCTTGTCCTCAAGCAAATGAAACACAAGCTAAGGAGAGAGGTTTGAAGGAGGGGACTCAAATTCAAAAGTGTTAAGCAAATGAATCAATTCAATGGTCCTAGTTAGTAGTTCTAGGATGCTCTTTATGCAAATTTCTACTCCAAAAGGTCTAGCCATACCCATACTCATTCAAGTGAACCCAAGCCTTAACCTACACAAGCATTCATTTTCACCAACTCTTTAACATTCATTAATGGTAACCATGGATCATGAATCATGCAATGCTAGCGAACTTGTTTGGTTTTTGGGTAAGGTTTTGAGATGAAAATGATCTCAACTTCATGGGGTTCCAATGCAAGGGATCTCTCAATGAACAAGTGAACTTTGGCAAAATGCTAAGAGTAAAAAGCAACCTATGCATACAAGGACAAACTTTCATCTACCATTTGTAACACAAATGTCTTCACTCTCATTTTCTTTTAAGCTCACTCACCAAGTCCAACCTAGGCTACCCATTACAAGGCAATTCGCCAAACCCATAAGAAGTTCAAACACCTTTTCTTTTCCTTTTCTCTTTTAAGTACTTAGGGAAAACATCTCCTACAACCACAAGTGTTGGCACACTTTTACTTCAAGCTCTTTCCCCTTTCATTTAGCTATCCTCTTTCTTTATTACTTAGCCATATTTTTTCTTTTTCTTGGCTCTTTTACTTTTCATTTCTGGAGGACTTTCTTTTAACCACTTAGAGCAAAATATATATATATATTGCCAACATTTGTCTCAAAATTTTTGTTTTCCCTTTCTCACCACCTCAATTTTTGCCAAACTCATTTCTTTTCAAACTCATTGTCAAGCTAAAACCCCCACCCAAGAAGCCTAACCTATATCCTAGCTCATTGTCTCGAGCTAGCTACATGGAAGCCTATCCTTGTCGCTCTAAACTCAACTCTTTTTGCTAAGTTCACAAGAAGAAAAAGGCATAATGCACTCAATAAGGCAGAGGTCTCAAAAAAGCTTAGCTAGAGTGTTCGATTTTAACCGCTCTAAAGACGAGAGTCGGCTATTTGGGTTAACAAGAGTGGTAAAAGGAAAGAAAATAACCCAAATATGTATATGGTATCCACAAGTTCTCTAGCAATGCATAACCATGATAATTACTTGATCAAATTAGGTTCAAGTTCAAGAGAGTTGGTTTCTATTCAAAGCTTGCTTCAATTAAAACTTGAATTTCAAATGGTGAGGTCCAAGTAGGGTTCAACTTTAACTTTCAAAATTTGCACACAAAGCATCAAAGAACTACTAACTAGGGCCTTGAACTAATGCGCGAGCTTAACACCTTACAAGGAAAAATCATCATTGCCCCCTATGCAAGAATGCAAACCTATATGAAAGCTAGACTCAATCCTACTTATGTGACAAATGCAAATGCAACTACATGCTATTTTTTTGAAATTTTCGAAATTTTTCCAATTTTTTTTGTTTTTTTCTGTTTTTCTTTTTTTTATGCCATAGATGTATGCATGAGACTCAAGAATGCATGATAAAGAAAAATAAGATCACAAAACACAAGTCAAATCTCTCAACCTCTCCCCCAAACTTAAATTACACAGTCCCTTGTGTAATAAAAGTCTGAGAGAGACCGCAATCAATATGACAAGATGATAAAACAAGGTGAAATAAAAACTAATGGTATATACAATGGAGTTTGGAGTGTTACCTCTAGAATTTGGTGGCTATGGAGGAGAAAGAATGACTTTTTGGGCTGCATCGGTTTGTTAACCGAGGTGATCAAACTGATGAGATTTCTGGTGGTCTCACCTCGGTTTGATAAACCGAGGCAGCTTGACCGAGGTGATGCCAGAAGTTTTCTTCTCTCGCACCATCGGTCCGCTAAACCGAGGTGATCAAACCGATGAGATTTCTGGTGGAGTCACCTCGGTTTGGCACTCCGATGCCTCCAAACCGATGCAGTTTCTGGAGGGTTCACACCGGCTCGCCACTCCGATTCCCCGTGACCGATGCCAGCCTCAAGTCTGTTCCTGCTGCCACATCGGTTTGCCAAACCGATGTGCTGCTACCCGATGCGGTAGCAGAGACTTTTTCTCACGTTCTCCATTGATATCTTACTTCCATGATTCAAACCTGCCAATCACTAACACTCAAAAACACAATATTAGAAATAAAAAACAAGAATATATACAAGGATAACCATGGGAATGCCTCCCAAGAGCGCTTGTTTAAAGTCTCTAAGCTTGACTTTTCAAACCCTTAGGCATGGGGGTGATCAAGGAGTGGGTTTGGGATTCCTCCTCCTTTCTTGATGAAAATGGTGATTGTTCCAGCTTGCAGCACCTTCTTCTTCTTCTTAGACTTCCTTCTTGCCCTCTTTGGTAGCTTAGCTATATGTTCCCTCACATTGATTCCATCAAACATAGCAAGAAGACTCACACCATCAAAGCTTGACCCATCATACTCATTGTGGTCCAAGGTGTCATTATCCTCCAGCATCACACAAGTGAATCCCATCAGCTGCTCCTTTGTATATGGTGGTTTTTCATCAATTTCCATAGTAGCACATGTGATTGTGCCACAAAAACCAAAGGTAGAAGGTTTCATGGGATAGAAGACATTACCATTAACACTCTTGAGAATCACCCTCTTGTTAGTGAAATCAATGCTCGCTCCAACTGTATTGAGGAAGGGGGTTCCTAGGAGAAGAGACAGCGATGTTGCTTTAACCATGTCCATGACTATAAAGTCAGTTGGGACTAGACACTCACCAATCTTCAAAGGAAAATCTTCTACAAGGCCTATTGGTTGCCTTGAGGAAGCATCAACAAAGGTAATAGGTGATGGATACTTCTTTAGGTTTGTAATCCCAAGGCTCTTTGACAATTCAAGGGACATCACATTGACACTTGATCCCGAATCACACAAGGCCTCATCAATCTTCAAATTCCCAAGAGAGCAAGAAATCAAAAATTTTCCGGGATTACCAAGCTTTGGAATAGTCTTAGGCTCATCCTTTGTTGTGCTTGGTGGATCAAGGCTTTCCATCAGCTCTTCTACCTTCTCCCTATTAGCTAGTAAGTCTTTGATGAACCTTATTTGACCCTTGACCTCAGACAAACTCTCCCCCTTGGGCAAAGGTGCACCAACTTTCTCCATACTTCCTCTAAAGCTTGAGAGCACTTTCTTTTGTGCCTTAGTCAAAATCCGCTCAGGATATGGGAGTGGTGACTTATATATAAGGAGATCACAAGCTCCTCCTTCACTCTTCTTAGCCACTTCTCTTACATCCTCTTCAACTCTTGCCTTTGTAGAAGTCTTGGGTTCATCAAACACTTCTTTACCCATTTCTGTAGCAACAACCATGGAGTCATTTTCAATGACCACCTCCCCATCTTGAACTTCAATGTCCTCAGTGAATGTAGATGTATCATAAGGAGCTTCGAATAGTTGCTCAAACTCTAGCACAACAAGCTCATACTCATCCTCATCAATAGTGGAGATAGCATTGTAATACTCTTTTGGGTTAACTTCGGGCTTACCGGGTAAAGTGCCTTGAGAATTGGAGTTAGAAGCCTTGCCTTTCTCAAGTTGCTTGAACTTTTGTTGAAGACCTCCTATTTGAGTTGCAAGCTCATTGAGTGAAGAATCCATCTTTGTATTAATTTCAGCAATTTTCTTTCCCATATTAGCATCACTATGTGCTTGACCTTGAAGTATTTGTTGAAGCATAAGCTGAACATTGTCTTGTGGAGGACCTTGTGAAGGTTGAGTAAAACCCGGTGGAGCATTGCCTTAGTTATACTTTTGCCCACCAAATTTGCCTTGGTTTCCTCCTTGGTAGTTAGACCTTGGTGCATAACCCTTTTGTTGATTGTTGTAAGGTACTAAATGTGTTCTTTGAGTAGCTTGTGGAGGGTAGACTTGGTCTTCGGGGTTGGCTACATTAGTACTTCTATAAGAGAGGTTGTTATTCCCCTTATAGTTGTTGTTGTAGTTGTTGTTGTAGCCTCCTTGGCCACCCACGAAATTGACCACTTCTTCACACTCTTAAGACTCAACTTGATCATCACAATCTTCTTGATTCTTACCAACAAAATGCACATGCCTTTGATTGGAGGATAGGAGCATGTCCATCTTGTCATGTAGAGACTTCATTTCTTTCTTGTGAGATTCATATTCACCTCCCCTTGGAGCTCTATCATAGTCTTCATTGTAATTACCATCACTCAAGGCAAGATTCTCTACAAGTTCCAAACCATCTTCTACTTCTTTTCCTAAGAAGTTTCCATTACTTGCTGTATCAAGAAGCATTCTAATCTTTGGAAGGACCCCTCTATAGATGGTGCTTAGTAGAGACTCTTGTGTGAAGCCATGATGAGGGCATTGTATTGTGTAGCCCTTGAACCTATCCCATGCTTCATTGAAAGACTCATTGTTCTTTTGAGTGAAGCTTGAGATTTCATTCCTCAACTTGGCAGTCCTTGAGTTAGAGAAGAACTTAGATAGGAATGCTTTCTTGCATTCATCCCAAGAGGTGATTGTTCCTTGAGGCAAGTTTTTCTCCCATTGCCTTGCTCTATCCCCAAGAGAGAAGGGAAAAAGTCTTAGCTTGAATGCATCCTCACTCACACCATTCATCTTGAACAACCCACAAACTCTATCAAAATTATCCAAGTGATCAAGTGGATCCTCCATTGGCAAACCATGGAACTTGTCTTGTTGAACCATGGAGATGAAAGCTGGCTTGACCTCAAAGGTGTTGTTGTGAACTGGTGGAGGTTGAATACCATATCTATTTTAATGAATATTTGGAGCATCTCCAGCCCCAATAGTCCTTCCTTGTCTAGGCGCATGCAAGGGGTTTTCATTGCCCCTTGGTGCTTGCTCATTTCCATTATGAGGAGGTGGTGCATGCGGCATGTATGGAGGTTGTTCCCCTTGTTGTTCTTTCATTCTCAACCTCTCTAACCTTGCAGCTTCCCTTCTTGCAATCCTAGCAACCCTTTCCAATTGATCAATCTCTTGAAAGCCTTCAAAGTTGTTGCCTCCTTGTGATCTCAAATGCATTCAAAGGAAAACTGAAATTTAGAAAATGAGATGGTCAATAAACATAAAAAGATTACTTAGTCTCAAACTAAACTTAAATCTTAATGATCAATCAATCCCAATATGGCAACGGCGCCAAATTGAAACAAGAGTATTTATCTCTTGCAAACAATTTCTCAATTGCTCATATCATTGCAATACTTGAGATATCAATCCATTTTGGGAGATGATTCAATAAGAATACAAAGTTTGGTTTAAGCTAAG
>JAHZTW010000001.1:274433804-274443856 GCA_020283515.1 Alliaria petiolata
ACAACTTCTGTCAAGCTTTGTTTCGACTCTTCTTCGATCCCGGCTCATCCGCAGAACTTCAGATGGTCTCTTTAGCTCCAAAAACACCTGAGAAACACTCCAAATGCAGCGAATATGCAAAGACTTAATCTAAGACCTACTAACTCTAAAATGAATGCAAAATGGATTATAATGGATAAGTAAAATGCATGAAATGATGTAAATGCTATACTAAAATGATGTAAATATGCTAACTATCAGAGCGCAGCCCTGCGCCTTCTCACTCTCCACCACGACCTCGTCAGGACCCGTTCCCGGAACCTCGCCATCTTTCTTTCCTTCGTCGTTCGCATCCTCCAATACCTGATCTCCTTGTTTCGATCCGCCACCAAGCTCGATGACCCCATCGTTCGTCCCAAACTGGTTCAAACCGGTTGGCGCTTGTGTAATTGGATCAACTAACATTACCGAATCTTCGGACATTGACGGAAGAAGGAGCTTGCTCATGGAAAAGTCCGAAACAGCTGTCGCGGCCAGCTCCAGAGCAGCAGCTTCCTTCTTGGCAGCCAAATCCACGACCTCCTTTGCAAGGTCGACCTCACCGACAGCAATCTCAGCAATCAGATTTATGTTCGCAATCACCTCCTGGAATTTGATCTCGGCATCCACCGAGGCATTTTTCTTCACCCACTTGGCCTTGATGGAACCAAGTATCTCGAGATACTTGGCGTTGAGTTCCTTCCTTACCGATCTTGCCGCCTCCCTCAAGGCTATCTCGCGATCGGTCTGAAGCTACCACTTCTCCTTAACCAGCCGAGCCACTTGATCAATTGCCTTTCCCCCTTCATCTTGGAGGGCGAAGATCTGAATAGCTGCGTTGTCAAGCTTCTGCTTTAGGTCGACCTCGACATTATCTAGCACGTTGATACGAGCTTCCATCTGATGAGCTCCGGCCAATTTACGAGATAACACCTACTCAAGCTCCTTGTGCTCCTGCAAACTTCGGTTCAACTCCGCCACCACATTCTCAGTTTGAATGAGCTCATCGGTTTGAGGAACCGCCTTCATCCTTTGCTCGAACACAGCAGCCGTCTTGTTCGTCGCCACGAGAGCCTGCATACCAAAACAATCAGAACGACAAAAACGTCCCAAGGACTAAGTCCAAAAGCTCAGGATTCTCGGGAAGCTAACCTTCCCGTGAGCATCCATCATCTCGATATAGGCCTCTTTGACAACCATGTCGCGAACCGATGGGAGCCCGCATCCTTCGGGCTTGAAGTGCCGCAGTAAGTTTGCTACGCCCCAAGCATCCTCCGCAATGGGACAATCTTTCCTGTGGTTGAACTTACAGTGAAACGGCTTGCTGGCAGTTGATCCATTCCCGTTAGAAGAGCCCGATTTAGCTCCGGCTTCATCACCTCCACCATGCAAGCTCAGGTCGATCTCGGACCTTGCTCTCTTCGAACCTTGACGAGAAATCGTCGCCGGGACAGTACGGGTCGACCCATGCGACCTCGCAGCTCCTGCATCTACCGCCGATTGAGTCGGCGGAATACCGGTCGCATCTCCACCATGAGGTGAATGATGCGCCAGAGACTGGGATGCAGCCGGAGAAACCGGCTTCTGACTCCCTCCGCCAATCACGGCGGTCGGGTTTGCCAAACTGGCCCCTAGGCCCAACACGGTAGCTCGAGGCGGTCCTGTCCCCAGTGCCCTCATCAACGTGCTAGCCAGCTCACCGGTCTTAATCGTACCAACATCGACGGGACCCTTGCCAGAGCGACGGCTGCTTTGTCTTCGGGACATTTTTCGATCGAGCTGATTGGTCGCAGTAGAACCGGAGTCAGATAATTGGCGAACTGGAGCTGCATCATTAAGCCAGTTAAATGCTTGGAAAGTACACGAAAACGACGCATAATGAAATCTCATTAAACTAACCTCGCCAAACTGGTTTTTCGACGTGAACTGATGGAGGAGGAGGAGCTCTCGTTGCGTCCCTCAGAACTTGTAAACTGAAGGCGTAGCGAATCCTCTCCGGGGTGAACTGATCCCAGTGAACTTTTTATTTTCGCAGCTCGGTTACCAAGGCTTTTGTTAGAACGTCGAGGGGAACTGAGTCAGGAGTTTCTGCAAAAAAGAAAAGACACGACTTAGTCGCAGATCGCTTTGAAACACACGAGCGCATTTAAAACCGAACTAATTGCGAGCTAATCTCCTAGTCCCCTAACCGGCGTGAGTGGCCCATACAGTCAGAATCCTTGAAGGGTCAAAATCCCCAATAGAGGCTCGATTAACACGAAAGAAGAACGCTTTCTCCTTCCAACTGTCCCTGACCAGGATCTCCTCCAGGACTTTACGGCTGCTACGAGCATAAGGATAATAGGTCCTGGGAAGTTTGACGTTATGCTTCACCGAACATAGTAGCAGGAAGGTGTGGGCATCGAAGTATTGATTTTCCTTCCGAGCGCGAACCGCCAGGCCTATCACTAAGCGGACGAAGTTAGGACACATCTGGGGAAATGGTAGGTGTAGCTCCGCTAGTGTCTCTAACATGACTGTAACACCCCCGATTCGATCTAGACATAGATGAACCGAAAGCGCCACAATATGATCACCGAGAGCATTGAGGTCCTAGTACTAAGAACGGATCAGAGACTAAATCCTAAATACTTTCAGCAATCTAACCTCTACGCCTTCGGCCTAAGGCTTTTCAACCCGTACCAAGGTTTCGAGTTGTGTTAGCTTGGACTAGCTAATATCATTTAACACAAGCCACTTTCATCAAACCATACTCCATATATTATACCATTCAAAAATATGGTTCACACAAATATTATATAAGTTTCAGCTGAGGCCTAGAGCCAAAAGATTATACATATATGATACAACCAACCGGTTTTACAAAAGCCAACGCCAATCTACTCCGGTCTCCTAACGTTCCAAATGATAACACTCATATTTTACTCCTAAAACCTATTATTTCAAGATCATTTATAAGTATTTTAATCCGATTTTCAACGGTTTTAAAGTGATTTCCACGTTTCCTAGTCTTAAGAGTCATTTCAGGAAAATTGGACAAAAAGGACACATTTTGGAGCAAAACGGGAACTTCAAGGACATGTGCTCGGAGCCAAAAGTTCAGCATCAAATGACGACCTTCCCACCACAAGATCAAGCTCATATTTGGAGACAAGATAGCCCTTCCAGCTGTCTTTTATGCCAAGGTAATCTGAGTTCAATCCCACGGTTAGATCTCGAGTTNTTGGCTCTGGAAACGAACAAGACCTCTCTTCATCTCTTGCAACACGTCGAAAACCTCCCGAGGAACATCGGAGCTCTTTTTCTGTCCGGCAATGGCGTCCAAGCGGCTCTGATCATCTTTCTCGACGTTCTGTATCAGAGAAGTCGCGGCTTCGAGGTCGTCGATCTCTGGTCTTGAAGGTAAAGATCTATGAATTCTCATGATTTCTTCCACCACCTGATTCACCGAATCCAAACGTTTATCCATATTTTACAAATCCAATCTAGAAATTTCTGCTGCGTGATGTACAAAAAGAGAGAGATAGATTGAGAGAGAGGAAAGAAGAAGATAGTTTTTAATGGAGGAGATTCACAAAATGTTCTTGTTTAGCCTGAACAATACAGCTGTTTCCATCATTCTCTCTCTCTCTCAAATCTATTATCTCTCTGTCAAATTTTGCTTCCGATCTTGTTTTCTCTTTCGTCTTCTCATTCTTTCGTCAGTTTCTTCTCTCTCTCTCTCTCTCGACCTGCAAAATAATCAATTTTAATTATTTTAAAACAATATTAGTATGATATAATCACCTTCTCTCTCTCTTTCCTTTTCAATTTACCTTAAATGATAATTTTGTTAATGTCAAGGAGCGAAGTAAACAATAGTTAAGTATTAACATGATCGTATAATGTGGACATTGTGGAGAAGAAGAAAATAAAACATGATCATATATTTTATAGTATGAGGATCTTTAAAGGACCCCATGGGGAATTGAATAAAGTGAATCACTTCCCTATCAGTTATCTATAAACTCGGCGAATGTCAGTATGTCACGTTCTTTCCACTTTCTCGTTTTTTTTCTCTCTATCAGTTATCTATAAACAAATGCCACTTTCATAATGTATTTTTCTTATACTGTTCAAAAAGTATTAGCAAAAGTATATATTTTTTTTGGGCCACTTATATTATTATTATTAATACAACAAAAAAGGATACAAGATAAAATACATAACCGACAAAATAACAAGATATCCCGAAACAAAATCCAAAAGAAGGAAATTGAGCTCCAACTAATAGGAAACAAACAGTGAAATTAACGATAAAGAAAGACAAAGAAACTAAAATCTCCAAAACATTAAAACTGAAACTCTGAGCAAAGAAAGGCCGACGAATCTTCCAAAGAAATGATAGACGCTAGAGCCGCACCCCAAGAGAAAAGACCTAGAAGACCATTGCATTCAGAAAAAACAGCAGCACCAACAGAAACGAAAGTCGAACCACATCAATGCCAGAGATCAGAAACAACACCAAAAGTATAGAACAATTGGATTTCTTTTCGAGTTTACGATTTTTTTTTTATAAAAGTAGCAATCTGAAATGTTGTTGTCACACTCCCATTTATTCCAAAAGATCGTTAAAATTTTTGTGCAGACAATGTTCCTATCTATGGGAGGATCGCAACTTTGAAACTGTTTCGTCCTCATGTGAGCATACATCTTATGTCTCTCGGGTGTTACATATGAAGCAACACATCCACCTATCATCTATCAATATCAGAGGAAAGTTAACACTTCTCGGACCGAATGATGGGTCTCAAGGCGAGGTTCATTATCTGCAATAGTAGTTGGGCTGAAGTTGAGGAATGCACCAGAGCATCTAGAAGGAATGAGAGAAAGTTTCTAGATGAATAAGGCATGTGGACTACCCGTGCAACTATTGGTCAAAGTGCACATGGAAGGAGAGAGACCTCCATTAACAGTCTCTCTAACCTGTAATCGCTTTGCCTAATCTAATACAAGGAATTCTCTTTTCTAAATCTATCTATCTTTTGACTTCAATCTTTTCATGTATCATCAGGGTCCTTTGTAATCATTAGTTAGCTTAAAATAGTTATCTTATAGTCAACCATCTTTTGCAGGATGAACCACTAGATATTTTATTATCGTAACTGAGAAATACAAAACATGTGTTTTTCAGTGGGATGCCAAGTCCTGTGAGCTTATTACATGATATAGCTATCTAAATATTATATGTTATGTTCTCTTGTCTTTCAGGTAGAACTTCAAAACCATCATGTTGTGTAACATATGTTCTAGTACCCATGAACCTTATATGTCTCTTGTCTGATGATTGGTTCTTATCTTTCACCAACGTTATAAATTTATATCTACTTCTCTGTATATCACGTTGAATATTCATGTATGATGCTCACATAGTGCTGACATTTTTTCCAGATGTGGTTCGATGAATGTTTCTGATCCTAAGGGTGAACGACCGTTAAATGGTCATGTATTGAATCTAGCACTCTCACACTATGTACACAATACGATATCTTTGTTGTGGTGAGCGATTCTGGTGGACATGTATCTAACCCTGATGTCAGTGGTTTATGTATATTTGCACAGTTGATCCAAATAATATATTAATTGGACTCTTTCTGTATAAGGACACGTGCAAGGTATTATGTTCTTTTCTCCTATAAGAAATTTGACATATGTGGTTCTGTAATATCACTGAACTTCCATTGATCTCTTTGGCTGTGATTTGTATGATGCGTTCTGTTTATTTTCTTCTTCTGTTAGGTTATTCCACTTGATAACAACAGACAGCTCAAGGAATCTTTTAACATCATGTAGTGTTTTATTCAACTAACATGTATTTTACAGCGCAAGCTTGTTAGATCCACCAAAATAAATGATATGTTCGGGTGTGGGGTCTACATATCAGGCTGGAGAGTTTGCAGGTTGAGGATATCAAGTTTCTCTATGGATGTGAAAAATCTGTTCATTTATCCATTTGCTAACTATGCGTAGAGAGCCATCCTTTGAAACTCCAGAACAAGTTACACCCTGAGCTTGCCCATATCTTTCCAAGCTCAAGCTTTTGAATTAAAAAAAACCATCATTACTTACAATTAAAAGTGAACGTTTATCTTTCTCTTCTATTTGAAGTTTTTAATATAACCATTTGAGTATTAGTAACTGAGAACGATGGTGTTAAAACAGATGATCTTATAATTTATGTGTGTTAATGTTAGCATTTTCACATCATGGTGTCGTNGTAAACCGACCCCTATCCAGAAAATAAACCGATTCAATAATTCAAACAAATAAAATGTAAAATCTGGAATTAAATCATTGACATTATTACGACAAAAAAAAACCATCGACATTATGAACAAAAACAAGCTACCTAACCGTTTATGATAATTGGTATTTTGAGTATGGTGCTCTTCGTTTTATCATCCAGACGCAGTATTTGAATACATTTTAAGATGTTGTTAGTTTATATCCAATATAAAAATGCATTTGGATACAAAAACTAGATGCACAATAAAATACATCGAAAGTTTTTAGATATTTTGGATGCATTTGAAACAAGAGTTTTGGATACACCAAACTACATCCAAAATAATAAAAGTCTAAAATACCTTTATATACAATCATAACTTAAACTACAATTTTATTAAGCGACAAAATAATGTTTTTACGTTAAAATCACAAAATAATGTAATATCGCAAAATTGTGTTTTTCTGTAAAATGTAAATTTCTTTTACCGTCAAAATTGCAAAACTACATTTTCGAGCCAAAACTACAGAACCGTGTTTTCCGCCAAATTAGGAAATTTACGTTTTTCACCAAAATCATAAAATTATGTTTTTTTGCGAAAACCGCAATATTGTATATTTTCGTGAAAATCACAAACTCTATTTTCCGATTAAACCGCAAATTGCGTTTTTCTCCAAAATCACAAATATATATTTTCCCACCAAAAATGCAAAATTATATTTTTCCGCCAAAATATAAAATTATATTTTTCCGCCAAAATATAAAATTATGATTTTTCCGCCAAAACTGTAAAATTGTTTTTTTTGCGCCAAACCTTAAACCAACTTTTAAATTTGATGCAACATGAATTTAAATGAGAGAATTGCTTAGAAATTTTTAATAATGCAACTTTTCTTATATATGAGAGAATTGCTTAGAACTCTTAAACCAAAACAATTACGCATGTATGAATTTTGGTAAAGTTGTTGGCTATGCAAAAGTTCTCTAAGCAACTCTCTCATATATAAGAAAAGCTTCCTCTCAATTTTGGTAAACCTGCTTTGCAGGTTTAGTTCTTCAGTGACTATGGCTCCCAAAAAAATGGAAACTTGTTGTGGACATTTAATCACTAGCCTTCGAGACGAGGTTTTGGGACAGATCTTGTCTTTTCTCCCAACTAAACTNTTTGTCGATTAACTCATAGATTTCACTTGGACTCTCTTTCCCTTTTTACCGCTCTTCTGCTAGTCCAAGTACCAGACCACACCCAAAACCTAAACCTTCGTTTTAAACAATAAACACTTTTGTGAGAGCATGTGAGGCCTTTGTACAATTTTCGAATCTTCTTAGGCAAAAAGTGTTGTGTTTAGGCCGACAAGGTTGGATTTCCATATAGACTTTGGCTCACAACTCGAGTCAACACTAGGTTAGATGGTGTAGATGATAAAACGGCTTGATACCGAAATTTGAGGCCGATACGGCTGGTTAGACTAGGAATGGGGGGTCGGGTCCCGATTGCTGATATATTGATAGAAAGGAAAAGGACGAAAACCACTGAGTCAGACAAGGACATTTATAAAGGAGATGGCGGCAACAAAAGGCTCAAAAACAAAAGAAGAAAAGGCGATTCCAAAAAGAAGCAAAGAAGGCCAATCAACAAAGTCTAAATCCGGCCAATAACACCAAAGGTGAAACACAAGGAACACACATAAAGAGCCAGAAAGCCGAAACCGATCTCCAACAAGAAGAAGTCCCCTGAAAATGACCAGGAAAGGTAATATCGATGAGTAATAACGGGTATAAGGCGAAATACCAAAGAAAAGGGTAGCTTAGGAAATGGGAAATTAGACTAAGGTAGAAAACAAAATAGGTGCTTGGGTAGATGGTATAATCTTGTTCTCAACTGGGAGAAGTGCCATTTCATGGTCAGAGAGGGTATAGTTCTCGGGCACAAGATTTCATAGAAGGGTATCGAAGTGGACAAAGCAAAGGTTGAGGTCATGATGTGATATACTCATATTTTCTATATATTTATCAGACATTTATAATAATTTTTCATCCATATTTCATTTATAACTAAGTATAATCATAGTATTTAATCATTTATAGGATTTAGAACATTTGCATTAGCATTTGCATTTTCTTTTGTATATATGCATCATTTCAGGTTATTCTATGGATTTGGCAACAATGTGGAAGCTGAAAACATAAGATGATGAGCTAGGAACAAGTAGAGAAGAGTAAGAAGCAAACTGATGTCATCTGACTTGCTGTACTGAGATGTTGCAACCGATTCAAGTCCATGCCACCTAAAGCGACTTAAAGATCAGACCCTACAAAGACTTTCCATTCCGATTCAGCCTCCGAAGTATTCACTAGAAAATTGAGTTACCTTTCGTTCAGAGGTTGTTTCATTCCATTATGGTCAGTGATTCAGAAGATACGGCTATTTAAGTGACAACATGTCCGACTGGAAGTTTGGCGACCAATTTCGTTAAACTGAAAGATCAGCTCGTATGAGAGGTTTTAATTGCGATTTAGCCTTGACGTTCTTCATGAAAGTCTTAGGCAATTGTATTAGCTTTCATTTGGCGGTTATTTCAAGTCAAACTGTGCAGAAGTACAAAAGATACAGATCGATCAATCCATGCACCCGAACCAAAAGATATCATTTGCAAGTTGCTCCAAAAAAGTGTTTATGCTTTAGTAAAAGTGGGATTAGATAGGTCCTTTGTCCCTTGCCCCTTGTCCCTTGCCCCTTGACCCCTCTTTTAAGGCTAAAAGCCATGTTTAAAACTCTATATAAGGAGTGTGTGTGTGCTTGTAATATTCATTCAGTTTTCAATCAACTCTTCTTAGTCTAAATAAGTCAAGAAAAACTCATATTCTCTCTTTTAAATCTTCTTAGTGTTCTTGTAAGTTTCTCTAGTTCTTGAGTATTTTTAAGTTTTCTTAGTTTTTTTTTATATATAAGTTACTTATAGTTTTTATAAAATCTCTTTTTAATTTTTATTATAATGTCAAGTCTTTCTTATTAAATTTCGAAAAACTCTTTGTGAAAATCATTTGTCTTTTTATTTTTCATAGTATTTTCTAGTATCAAGTCTCTCTTTTAAGTTTCATCGATTATGTTCATCAGCTCTAAACTTATGTTTAAGAGAGGGTTGAACATGTCTTGTGAGTAATCCATTAAGGTTTGGGGTTGGGATGATTAAGGGGGTTGAAAATTAGATTTTGGGTATTTTCTTATTCTTCATCTATTTCTCTTCTTGGATTTGGATGGCTTAAAGCCTAGAGACTCTTGAAAAAGATCTCTTTGATTCTAGGGATTTCCTTATCTAAAAAAAACTTAGGAAATCCCCTAAAACCAAATCCAAGATACTAATCTTTCCCTTCCTATACATCATAGATGTGAGGGGGGTTAGTAAGGCCACTATTTAAGATCAAAGCTTAATGTTCTTCACCCTATCTTTCCACCAAACACCATGGGATAGGAGGAAAGGATGAAAAAAGGATTTACACCACAAACTATGGGTAAATCTAATATAGCTTCTTAAGACTTAGAGATAGCACCTTAGAGTGTAAAAATATGTTTTCAAAACCCAAGCTCAAGTTTTCAACCTCCCTAAGAATGAATCCCAACCTTGAATCTATTTTCTATATTTGAACTTAAAACCATTTTCCTTTAGCTTTGTGTTAATTTTACTAAAAATCTCCTAGATAAGTTTAAATTGGCTTTATGGTTTTTATAAATTTGTAAAATTGTGTTTTTAATATTTTTAGTATTTTA
>JAHZTW010000001.1:274491296-274534171 GCA_020283515.1 Alliaria petiolata
GTCAAGAATGGGAAAATTTCATTGCACTTGGGCAAGGACGTCAAGCTTAACTTCGATATCAATGAGGTTTTGAAGAAACCAACCATTGGTGGCCAAGTGTTTTACATTGAGGCAATGGATGCTCTAGCTGATGAGCTCCTTGAAGAACTAAGCCAAAAGGACAACCTTCTG
Organism: Alliaria petiolata; assembly: GCA_020283515.1. Lineage (NCBI taxonomy): Eukaryota > Viridiplantae > Streptophyta > Magnoliopsida > Brassicales > Brassicaceae > Alliaria > Alliaria petiolata. The sequence continues at coordinate 274,491,468 of JAHZTW010000001.1, forward strand.
CTAGCCTTGACCACGGAATGTGGAGAGTTTGGGTATCTTAATGAGGAGACACAAGAGTATACCAAGCTACTAGACTCACACAAGGTTTTGAAAGAAGATGAAGACACATACTTAGAGTTGGATATGGAACGACCTGCTTTGTGAATTGATGCTACCTTAAAAGAGAACGAAGAGGACAATAGCTTCAACACAAGCCAAGGAGAGGAGTGGAGCGAGCTGCTTGCTCCAAATGTGGACCTCAAGCAACTTCTAAATGGGCTAAGGTATGCTTTCTTAGGTGCAAATAACACATACCCGGTCATTGTTAATGAAAATCTAAATGATGATGAGTTAGACTCTCTCCTTAGGGAGTTGAGGAAGTATAGGAAGGCCATTGGGTACTCTCTAAGTGACATCAAAGGCCTTTCACCATTACTTTGCACTCATAGGATTCATTTAGATGATGAAAACACTTCCTCTATTGAACATCAAAGGCGTTTAAACCCGAATTTGAAAGAAGTAGTCAAGAAAGAAATTTTAAAACTCTTAGAGGCTGGTGTGATATACCCAATTAGTGATAGCACATGGGTCTCTCCAGTCCATGTGGTACCAAAGAAAGGGGGAATCACGGTAATAAAAAACGAAAAAGATGAGTTAATTCCTACTAGAGTTATAACCGGCCATAGAATGTGCATTGACTATACGAAACTCAATAAAGCCACCAGGAAAGACCACTTTCCACTGCCATTCATTGATCAAATGTTGGAAAGATTAGCCAACCACCCATATTACTGGTTTCTAGACGGTTATAGTGGCTTCTTCCAAATCCCAATTCACCCCAATGACCAAGAGAAAACAACTTTCACCTGTCCTTATGGAACATATGCTTATAGGAGAATGCCTTTTGGTTTATGTAATGCTCCTGCTACATTTCAAAGATGCATGATGTCTATATTTTCTGATTTGATTGAGGAGATGGTTGAGGTATTCATGGATGATTTCTCCGTGTATGACTCTTCCTTTGGTGTTTGTTTATCTAATTTGTGCAAGGTACTCAAGAGGTGTGAGGAGACCAATCTCGTGCTCAATTGGGAGAAATGCCATTTCATGGTAACAGAGGGTATTGTCCTTGGTCACAAGATTTCAGGAAAAGGCATTGAAGTGGATAGAGCAAAGGTGGAAGTGATGGTTACTTTGGCACCTCCGGCTAACGTGAAGGGCATAAGAAGTTTCTTGGGACACGCTGGCTTCTATAGAAGGTTCATCAAAGATTTTTCCAAGCTAGCACGTCCCCTCACAAGGCTACTATGCAAAGAAGCTGAGTTCAAATTTGATGAAGAATGACACCAAGCGTTCAAGACCATCAAAGGCGTAACCGCACCGATAGTACAAGCACCGGATTGGGACTTTCCCTTCGAGATCATGTGCGACGCTAGTGCTATGCTGTAGAAGCTGTCATGGGGCAGAGGAAAGACAAGAAGTTGCATGTCATCTATTATGCCAGCCGCACCTTGGATGACACACAAGTGAAATATGCAACAACCAGGAAGGAGCTCCTAGCCGTCGTCTTTGCGTTTGAAATGTTCCGGCAATACTTGGTGGGCTCTAAGGTGATTGTATACACTGATCACGCAGCACTGAGGTACATCTACTATAAGAAGGACACAAAGCCGAGACTCTTAAGGTGGATCCTGCTCTTGCAAGAATTCGATATGGAGATCAAAGATAAGAAAGGCATAGAGAATGGTGTAGCGGATCATCTTTCTAGGATGAGGGTGGATGAAGTCTTACCTTTGGACGACTCACTCCCTGAAGAGCAGCTCATGATGATCAATACCGTGGTATGTGCAAAGCTAGAAGACAAACTTGAAGAAGTTTTGAACCTAAAAGAAGAAGATCTCCCATGGTATGCAGATATTGTCAATTTCTTGGCTTGTGGAGAAGAGCCTACTCATTTGGACCGATGCCACAAGAAGAAATTCATGAGAGACGTCTCACACTACTTCTGGGATGAACCTTACCTATACAAAAGGTGTGTGGACAGTTTGTACCGAAGATGTGTCACAAGAGAAGAGGCAAGAGACATACTTCTACATTGCCACGGAATGACCTATGGGGGACATTTTGCGAGTTTCAAGACTGCTACAAAGGTTCTCCAAGCTGGGTTTTGGTGGCCTACACTCTTCAAAGATGCCCATAAATTAATCAAGTCGTGTGAAGCATGCCAAAGAACCGGAAACATCACCAAAAGAAACGAAATGCCACAATCACCAATCTTTGAAGTAGAGATCTTCGACGTGTGGGGAATCGATTTTATGGGGCCATTTCCATCATCATATGGCAACAAGTACATTCTTGTAGCAGTAGACTATGTGTCTAAGTGAGTGGAAGCCATGGCATCACCAACAAACGATTCAAAGGTGGTGGTTAAACTTTTCAAAACTATCATCTTTCCTAGATTTGGAGTTCCTAAGGTGGTGATTAGCGATGGAGGCAGCCACTTCATCAACAAGGTTTTTGAAAGTCTCTTGAGAAAACATGGTGTTAAGCACAAGGTGGCCACGCCCTATCACCCTCAAACAAGCGGCCAAGTGGAGGTTTCAAATAGACAAATCAAGGCTATACTAGAGAAGACCGTGGGAGTCACTAGAAAAGATTGGTCTAGCAAGTTGGATGACTCTCTTTGGGCGTATAGAACGGCATACAAGACTCCAATTGGGACCACGCCTTTCAACCTCCTATATGGCAAGTATTGTCACCTTCCTGTGGAATTAGAGCACAAAGCTCTTTGGGCCGTAAAGAAACTCAACTACAATATCAAAACGGCTCAAGAGAAACGGTTGGTGCAACTTCAAGAGCTTGATGAGATAAGGATGGATACTTACGAGAGCGCCAAGATTTACAAAGAAAGGACCAAAGCCTTTCATGACAAGAAGCTGGTGCGCAAGGAGTTGCAAGAAGGAAGCATGGTTCTACTCTATAACTCGAGATTGAAGCTGTTCCCCGGAAAGCTCAAATCTAGGTGGTCCGGACCGTACGAGATTAGAGAAGTACTACCATATGGAGCCATAACTTTGCTTGGAAAGAATGGAGAGAACTTCACAGTGAATGGGCATAGAGTCAAGCCCTACATGGCGAGTGACTGCAGCAAGGAGAGCACCACGTTGCCTCTCCAAGACCCACCACTAGCCTAATCAGGTAAAGTCAAGCTTAGAGAATTAAAACAAGCGCACTTGGGTGGCAATCCCATGTCTATCTTTGTGTATAAAATTTTTATTTCATTTCTAGATTATGTTTTTAAGTGTGTTTGAGTAGGAGCAATGGAGATGGAGACTCAAAACCAAGTTCTAGGGAGATAAAGAACAAGGGCAAAGAGGCATGCCGAGAAAGATCAATGGCTAGACCGAGTTGGTTTAATCGATCTCCAGCACCAAGCGGTGGCTAGATTGATCCATGCCACTCAAATATATTGCCAAGAAGGGTGCCTAAGGCCGACCAACCTGTTCGATCCCAGCCCCAGCCACAACAAGCTTCAAGGTACCAAAAACGCCAAACTTTGTATATAACATGCACTCTTGAATTTGTTTGACACCGAGACGGTGTCATTCAAGTTTGGGGGAGGAGAGTTTGTGCTTTGACATATTTTATTTGATCTTATTTTGTGTTTTCATTTTGAGTCTTCATGCATAAAAAAAAAAAAAAAAAAAAAAAACAATTTGCATAGAAAAAATACCAAAAAAATCAGAAAAATTCATAAAAAATTCGAAAAAAATTCATATAGCTTGCATTTGCATTATCAAATATTGTAGGATTGAGTCTAGATTTTTATCATATAGGTTGCATCACTCATATGCATAGGGGGCAATGATGAGAAAATTTCTTTAAAAGTGTTTTAAGCTCATGTATTGGTTCAAGGCCCTAGTTAGTAGTTCTTTGATGCCTTATACAACTTTGAAATTAAGTTCTAACCATGCTTGGATCATTTGATTTGATTTTCTTGGCTTAAAGTTGAAAGGAGCATGAATTGAATCCTTACTTAAAAATCGGAACCTTAAAATGAACATCTAATTATCATACTTGTGCTTTTGAAAAAAAGAATACATGGATTACAAAAAAATATTTAGGCTTTCTTATTCACTTCACCACTCTTTGTAAGCCTAAATAGAATACCTCACCTTAACCCTTGCCTTATTTCAAGTCAAAATTCGTGTGTGATTACAAATTGTGAGGCCTTATTTTCTGTTTGAACTTGGCATAAAGTGTTAGGTTTTGGGCGACATGTTTAGGCTCTCATAATGTTGCTAGCTTTGCATTTTGAAGCTAGTTTTAGGCTTGTTTGGCATTTGGAAGTTCACGGTTTTGAGAATGGGAAAGTGTTAAGGAAAAAGATGAAAAAGGGTTACATATTTCTAGTGTTAATCTTGATTTTAGATAAGAAAAAGCTCAAGAAAAAAAAAGAGCCCTAGAGGACAAATGCATAAAAAAAATATTTTTAGAAGAAAGCTATAAAAAGAAAGAAAAGAGCTAATATTTATGATCTTACCACTAGCCTTAAGCAAAGTTTAAGAAGTTTCCCTAAGAAAAGAAAGTGTTTGATGGAGTTCTTATGTGTTTTAGCTTGGCGTGAATGGCCTTGTTGATTTGGGTAGTTTCTATAGGGTGAGTGAGCTTGAAAAATATAAAAATGAATGAGAGAGAGATTAGAATCATTGTTAGTATACTTGGGTAGATGTGAGTCTAGTCATGTATGCATGCATTGCCATTTACCTTTAACATTATGTATAAGTTCAAACATTTTTGAGAGAAACCATTGCTTGGAGTACCCATTTGAATGAGATCATTTTTATCTCATAAACTTAACCCTTACCAAATGTATTCAGTTTTAAAAGGCACAAGTTTCATTCACGGTTTGGAGCTCTTAATAAATGTTAAAAGTTTTGATTCTTGGATTGCTTGGAATAAACAAGTCATGATTTGAATTTCAATTTGTGATGAATATGGCTAAGTTCTTTTGAGTAGATTTTGTGTTCTGCATCCTAGAACTGAGAGCAAGGACCTCTGAATTGATACATTTGAAAAACACTTTTGGATTTGAGCCCCCGTTTTTTAATCATCTCTTCCTAGCTTGAATTTGGTTTGCTTGAGGGCAAGCAAAAGACAAGTTTGGGGGAGTTGATATACACATATATTTCGCATATCTACCATGCATTTAGAATAAATTTTCATCCATATTTCATTTATAGGTAAGTATAATCATAGTATTTGATCATTTATAGGATTTAGAACATTTGCATTAGCATTTGCATTTTCTTTTGTATATATGCATCATTTCAGGTTATTCTATGCATTTGGAGACAATGTGGAAGCTGGAAACATAAGATGATGAGCTAGGAACAAGCAGAGAGAAAATTAATGTCATATGACTTGCTGTAACGAGATGTTGCAACCAATTCAAATCCATGCCACCTAAAGCGAATTAAAAATCAGACTTTACAAAGACTTTACATTCCAATTCAGCCTCCGAAATCTTCATAAAACTCAAAAAAAATTGAGTTATCTTTAGTTCAGAGGTTATTTAAAGTCATTATGGTCAGTGGTTCAGAAGATACGGCTATTTAAGTAACAACATGTCCGTCTGGAAGTTTGACAAACAATTTCGTTAACTGAACGATCAACTAGGATGAAGGGTTTTTAATTGTGATTTAGCCTCAACAGTCTTCATAAGAGTTTTAGGAAATTGAGTTAGATTTAATTTGGTGATGAAATCAAGTCAAACGGTGCAGTAGTTCAAAAGATACAGATCGATCAATCCATGAACCTGAACCAAAAGATACCACTTGCAAAGTGCTCCAAAAAAGTGTTTATGCTTTAGTAAAAGTGGGATTAGAGAGGTCCCTTGTTCCTTGCCCCTTGTCCCTTGCCCCTTGTCCCTTGCCCCTTGTCTCTTGCCCCTTGACCCCTCTTTTAAGGCCAAGAGCCATGTTTAAAACTCTATATAAGGAGTGTGTGTGTGCTTGTAATAATCATTCAGTTTTTCATTCAAGTTATTAATCAAGTCTTATATTCTCTCTTTCAAAGTCTACTTAAGTGTTCTAGTAAGCTTCACTTGTTCTTGGTTGTTCTTGCTTGTTCATCATAGTTCTTGTTTGTTTCCTTTGATAAAACTCTTGTATTTTGTATAAATTTAAAGTACCTTCATCCTTCTAATGTCAAATCTTTCTTCTTAGTTTTTATTTAGATCTTTGTGAAAATTCTTGTATTTTATTATCTTCCACAAGTATTTAAATAAATTTCAAGTCTTTCTTCATCTTAAAAACAGCTTATGTTCATCAGCTCTAAACTTGTGTTTAAGAGAGGTATGAACATGAGTTGTGAGTAATCCACCAAGGTTTGGGGTTGGGATGATTTAAGGGGGTTGAAAACTAGATTTTGGGTATTTTCTTGTTCTTCATCTAATTCTCTTCTTGGATTTGGGGGTTTTAAGGTCTAGAGATTCTCGATGGAGATCTCTTTAATCTAGGGATTTCTTTATCTCAAAAAGACTTAGGAAATCCCTTAAAACCAAATCCAAGAGACTAGCTCATCCTCTCCCATACACCATGGATGTTTAGGGAGCTAGTTAAGCCAATTTTTAAGATCTATGCTTAATGTTCTTCACTTTATCTTCCCACCAGACACCATGGGTTAGGATGATAGAGTGAAGAAAGGATTTACACCATACACCATGGGTAAATCTAGTTAAGTTTCTTAAGGCTTAGAGATAGTACTAAAAAGTGTAAAAAAAATATGTTTTCAAAACCCAAGTTCGAATTTTCAACCTCCATAAGAATAAATCCCAACCTTGAATCTGTTTTTAATATTTGAAAAAGAAAATTCATTTTCTCCCTGTTCAAAGTTAATTGTTTTCTTTAAAAACCTTTTAATTAGCTTAATTATGCAATAGAGTTTTTTTTTAAAATTTGTAAAATCGCGTTTGAGCTATTTTTAGTATTTTAGAAATTGTCTAGAGTCTTGTTTTATGTCTGGTATTGATTTGGTAACCGTTTGATTTTTAGAAGTAGTTTTCGAAAATCTTGCCACTTAGCATATATTTGTCTAGATAATCCGGTATTAAGTTTTGATTTTGTAAAATTAGTAGATCGGTTGTTTTATTGTTTAGGAGTCATCTAGAAGTAGAATAACCCTTCTGTGGGATTTGTAAAATTGTTTTCGTGTCTGTTTAAATATCGCAAGCAATTTGTTTTAGAATTCTTACCCAATTAAACCGAATTTTGCTTAGCTTCATAAATCTCTTGTATTCCTAGTACCTTTCACCCAAGGTTGGATTGACATCCTGAAGTATTACAATGACTTGACTATGCTTTAGGTTTGATAATCATGACAAAAAGCTAGTTATCAGCTACAAAAGAAGGACAACTCATGCCTCTGAAAAATCGAAAGAATGGTAATATTCTTGCGATCCTTAAGACTCTCACAACAACGCACTTCCCGTTTCATAAAAAAATAAATAAAAAAATAACTCGGATAGAGGACCCGAACTCTTTGGAGTAATGACAGTACTTATCCATAAAAAAAAGAGAGTTACAAAAAAAAAAAAGAAAAAAAAAAGAAACGGGAAGAAAATGCCTAAGAGCCTTAAGAGAATCGTGACATGCATAGAGGCAGAGCCTGGGCGATATGGTGAGAAGTTTTAAACGCCATCCAATCCGGGCCAGAAACAAGAAACTTAGTCTGAGATTCTGGACATTCGTCGCTCTCAAGATCCTGCGATCAGAATATAGTTCATGACGCTAGACTCATGCAATAAGAACGAATATGGTGAGATAGAAAACCCTAATCTACGGCCTAACAAATCGGTTTAAACATAGTTAATGAAATTTCCCATAGATCCCCTTAAAGAACACCCAACGAAAATAAACTACTCAGACATAATGGAAGAAGTAGAAAACGTGATTGATGAATGCATAACATGTATAAATCGAATAGAAAGAAAGAGGGTTCAAGAACAAATCAATCTCCCTCAAAGAACAAGGAAGAAACCACGAATCAGAGATTCGCAGCCGCCAAAGAGAATTCTATAACTTAGGGTATTTGGAATCAAAACTGATATGATACGAAACCCTAAATGACGAGTATATATAGGTCTTTAAGTGCCCTAGGTCGTGGATTAGGTCTTGACTTGCATAAGACGGCTGCAGGTTTAAGTTGGGCTTCAAATGGGCTCGGGAATCCGCGAGCGACTGACCGTGGCGCGGCCACTGGTCGTCTGGTTTGGCCGTGGCGCGGCCAGCTCGTCCTTCCGGGTGCTTGACAGACTTTCTTGCTTCCTCCATAACTTGAGATCCAACCGTGGGATTGTCCTCAAACCACTTCGAGGTGAAAGACAGATGATAAGGATACCTTGTTTCCAAATATGAGCTTAATCGCGTGGTGGGAAGGCCTTCATGTGATGTTGAGCTTCTTTCCTCGAGCACTATTTCCGGGATTGTCCATTTTGCTCCAAAATGTGCGTCTTTTGATAAGTTTACCTGAAAAAAATCTTGAACAACCAAATACTCGAAATCTAGTGTTTATGCATTAAAATCTTAGTGATATGCTTATTAAAGCACTCACTTATGATAGTAAAAACGGGTAAAATATGCATGTTATCACTTTCATCCATAAGTCCTCTTTGATAAGTGGATGACTCTTCAAAACCGTGGTGGCTTGTGGGGTTCCAGGCCATCATTCTCTCTTGATTCGCTAATAAAGCCTCAAACATTGATGCTATATCCGAATCCATAATGTTTTCCTTGTGATTGTGCATTGCAAAAAGAACAAACACTTGAAAGAGGGTAAGTAACCAAAATGAAAAATAAAAACCTAGTCTATACTTAGCTCCAAATCCTAGTAATTTCAACAAAACCTAGGTTGGCAACGGCGCCAATTGATGTATAAATTTTTAAGCCTTAACTCAATCCTCAAACACACATGTCATTGTAGTATGTGAGGTGTCAATCCAGCCTAGGTGTGAAAGATACTAGGAATACAAGAGCATAGTATAGCTAAGTCAAATTCGGATTAAATGGAAGAGATAAATCAAAATAAACTACCTGCAGCTACTGAAAAATTATGAAAACTATTTTAAAATCCCTATTTGGATGTTAACTAACTAGCAGACGACTTCTAATAATTTAAATTATCAAGCTACTGATTTTTAAAATTCGGAAACTAAAAATAGGCAAATAAGGCTATTTATAGGAAAGGAAAGGAGCAAACTTTAATATCTAAAAGAGAAAGCTTTTGAAACTACTTATATGACAAATAACAGATTCAAGGATGAGGTTCATTCTTAGGAAAGCTAAAGTTTCGATCTTGGCTTACAAAAAGTAAATCTACACATTTCTAAATGAGCTATCCTTAGGCTTAAGAAGCAATCTTTCCATGGTTTGTGGATAAGATAAGATCCTCTCATCATTCATTCTCTTCAAACCCATGGTTTGTGGTGGAAAAGAATGATTGATGGAGCTGAAGCACGATTTTGACAATGGCCTAACTAGCCCTTAATAGCCACTATCATGGTCTTTAAGGCATACTAGTCTCTTGGTTTGGACATAAGAAATTTCCTAAATTCTTATGAGACAAGGAAATCTCTTGGATCATAAAGCCTGTCTCAAGGTCTTTAAGCATTTGTTACTCCAAACCATGAAAATATAAAGTTAAGAACAAGAAAATACCAAGATCTAACCTTTAAAACCTTCCTAATCACCTCATCCTTAAATCCTAAAGATCTACTCTATAATCATTTTCGAACCCCACTTAATCATGAGATATGAGGAGTTAAACATGATTGAGATAACAAGAAAGAAAGAATAAAGCTTTAAGAGAAGTTCTAAAATTCAAAATCAAAGTTTTTACAAAAGTTAAAGCTTGAAAATGGATAATGTGTGTCTATGGTAATCCACAAAACCCAAAAATGGGGAAGGAGGCTGTGAAAATCGTGGATAGGTCTAAAAATTAGGTAAAACATGTTTATATAGGACCACACAAATGGTCCCCTCACTAAAAGACAAAGTGTGAGTTGGCAAAGCAAAAGAAGGGAAAAAACAGATGGACGGATCAAGCTGGCTGGTCGATCTGTCACTCGATCCACGGCTGATCGACTGTGTTTGGTCGATCTGTGACTCGATCTACGGCTGATCGACTGGGTTTGGTTGATCTGTGACTCGATCCACGGCTGATCGATTGGGTTTGGTCGATCCGTGACTCGATCCACGGCTGATCGACTAGGTTTGGTCGATCTGCTGCTCGATCTCAGCTTCTTTTCCTTTGTCCAAGCTTTCCTTTGACTCCCATCAACTCCTAAGCTCTTCTTTAACCTTCTTGTCCATGCTCATCATCCAAGNATAGGTCTAAAAATTAGGTAAAACATGTTTATATAGGACCACACAAATGGTCCCCTCACTAAAAGACAAAGTGTGAGTTGGCAAAGCAAAAGAAGGGAAAAAACAGATGGACGGATCAAGCTGGCTGGTCGATCTGTCACTCGATCCACGGCTGATCGACTGTGTTTGGTCGATCTGTGACTCGATCTACGGCTGATCGACTGGGTTTGGTTGATCTGTGACTCGATCCACGGCTGATCGATTGGGTTTGGTCGATCCGTGACTCGATCCACGGCTGATCGACTAGGTTTGGTCGATCTGCTGCTCGATCTCAGCTTCTTTTCCTTTGTCCAAGCTTTCCTTTGACTCCCATCAACTCCTAAGCTCTTCTTTAACCTTCTTGTCCATGCGCATCATCCAAGATAGCTCCAAGTATACCAAATATCCTGAAAATGGTGCATATATGCAAGAAATATGCAAATGCTAATGCAACATGTCCTAAAACCTAAAATGGAGCAAAAACTACAATAACTCTAAGTATGAGTGCAAGAGTGAGTGCAAACTAACCTAAATGAAAGCTAAAATATGCTAAATTATGAGTCTATCAACCACTTATAAGAAAAATTCTTTGTCCTTCACGATTTAAGTTTATCCCGATATAATATATAAATCAAACATGTTTGCTTGAGTCTCTCTAGTCATGAATAGAGTTACCTTAAGTTTAAACATGCATACAAGATAACTACTGCTTTTGATGTTTTTCCTTGTACTTACACACTTGCGAGTGTTTTTTTTTTATAGGTACAATGGTAGGAGCAACAAGAAGCAGAGCTGTTCTTGGAAGGTCAAAGGTTTACCAAACGGAGAAGAGAGATGGAAAGAGACCAGTGGGAAGTTCCAGCCTAGCTGTTACAGTTCTCTCACCCACACGTGCATCGGGAAGAAGAAGTGCGAGTTCCCGACCAACAGTGGCCGATATGCGTGCATCATTCAGGCGGATGGAGTTCAAAGACACACGCTACCCCCACGAGGAAACAATGATCGAGTTGGGCATCTACGAAGATTGCCAGACCCTTTTCAATGCAATGGGTCTAAGGCTATTCATGGAGAATGCCTATGCGTCTCACGACGGGGCAACCTTCCAGTTCGTGGCAACACTGGAAGTGACCTTCTACGCATTTGGAGACGAGACTCCAGAGGAATATGGAGATGGCTACATCCGTTTCAAATATGGAAGCGAGACACACTGAATGTCATTTCAAGATCTCGAGTCGATATTCGGATTCAGCCTAGGCGATATGCGCGAGATGACCCTAAACATCGAAAGGGAGGAGCGGGAGGCACTGTGGGGGCACATTGGAGTGGGCACTTATAAGCTCGGAGTGAACAAAAGCACCAGGATAAGGCACCCAGCCTTGACGTATGTGCAGAGAACCAATGCACATACATTCTTTGCAAGGAAAGAATGTGGAGCTGTCCTGACCAAGGAGCTGGAGATAATGGATGATGGTCTGGTAGAGATCATCCAAGAGACCTGAAATGGGACCGAACTGAAGGGAAACAGAAGGAGCACTGGCCTGATCACGATTTTTCTCAAGGAGCTCCTCCACTACATGTCGTGGATGATTTCCACGCCAAGCGAAAGGCCTCAAGTAAGCTGTGGAGAAGTCGTATCTGCCATTCTGAAAGGGGCTGGTGTTGATTTAGAGGAACCAACGCACGGAATCCGTTGGATATACATCGGGTATCTGAAGAAATGCCAATTTCTCGGGAGGCCATATCGACATGGACACCGATATCAGTTCACCCTTCCATCTGATAGAGCATCCGTACTATTCCTGCCAAACCCGTACCTGACGTCGATAAGGGAACCTCTGCATCTGGATTTCGAGCCGCACGACGAGCACCTTTTCCTTTTCCCCTATGGAGCTGATTTTTATGGGGACTATGAGGAAGAATATCGAGAAGAAACCGATATAGTCGCTGAAGAGGAACAAGAAGATGACGACGACTTTGAGGATCCTACGGATGAGTATGGTTTTCCTCTCTATGGAGCGGATCATTACCATTTCGACCCGATCACGAGCGCGACACACCGAACCCTCAAGACGGCTCACGATCAGATCAACGTGCTTCAGCGTTACTGCAAATGGCAAGATCGCTCGATTAAGAAGCTAGTCTCCACGGTGAAGGGGATTAAAAGACACGTGAAAGGTCTGAAGGGACAAATCAAGTCACTCACCTCAAAGCTGAAGGGGTCGACACCATCACCACGGCGTGAAGCCGATATGTCACACGAAGAGCCAGAAGGAGAAGAAGCGGAAGGGTCTGACGAAGCAGACAGCCAAATGCCCCAAGAGAGGCATTCCTTCTCGTTTATGCCAAGGGAGCACGAGCTAAGTGATCCAGGAAAGCATTCTTGCCAAGAAGGGAGCATATCGAGGAAAACACGTGCAAGCCAGTCCCCGATACCGGAATCGGACAACCCCTCTTTCTCGACCAGTGAGGACACCACGTCCTCACATCACACCGAACCATGAGGTACCACTCCAGAACCTTGTACATAAGCATTTTTCTTTTTCTTTTTTGCTTTTTGCTTGAATATTTTGCACTCTTTTAGGACTGTATTATTCTTTCCTTCTATCACACAGGGAATGTGTGATTTAAATTTTGGGGAGTACGTAGTACAAGCATTCACTTAGATTAGACATCATGCATTCATCAAATTTCCATAGAAGAACACAAAAAATTGAAATTTTTTGAAAATTTATCCCACAAAAAGATTAATGTAGTTGCATTTCCATACTATGATTGAGTCTAGATGCATTCATTTAGGATTCATAAGCATTCGCATAAGGTGTTAAGTATGATGAATCCTTGTAAATAGCCATTTTTAACCCATGAATTCAATGCCTTAGTTCTTGTTTCTTTGATGCATTTTGAGTTAGACTGAGCTTAAGGCAGAACCACATTTGGATTTCCTCTTGTGAAATTCAGTTTTATCTTGATGCATTGTGATTTGTACCATTTCCCTAATGAACTTGAACCGTTAAACTGAAAATTTAATTATCTTGTTCATGTTTGTCGATTAACTCATAGATTTCACTTGGACTCTCTTTCCCTTTTTACCGCTCTTCTGCTAGTCCAAGTACCAGACCACACCCAAAACCTAAACCTTCGTTTTAAACAATAAACACTTTTGTGAGAGCATGTGAGGCCTTTGTACAATTTTCGAATCTTCTTAGGCAAAAAGTGTTGTGTTTAGGCCGACAAGGTTGGATTTCCATATAGACTTTGGCTCACAACTCGAGTCAACACTAGGTTAGATGGTGTAGATGATAAAACGGCTTGATACCGAAATTTGAGGCCGATACGGCTGGTTAGACTAGGAATGGGGGGTCGGGTCCCGATTGCTGATATATTGATAGAAAGGAAAAGGACGAAAACCACTGAGTCAGACAAGGACATTTATAAAGGAGATGGCGGCAACAAAAGGCTCAAAAACAAAAGAAGAAAAGGCGATTCCAAAAAGAAGCAAAGAAGGCCAATCAACAAAGTCTAAATCCGGCCAATAACACCAAAGGTGAAACACAAGGAACACACATAAAGAGCCAGAAAGCCGAAACCGATCTCCAACAAGAAGAAGTCCCCTGAAAATGACCAGGAAAGGTAATATCGATGAGTAATAACGGGTATAAGGCGAAATACCAAAGAAAAGGGTAGCTTAGGAAATGGGAAATTAGACTAAGGTAGAAAACAAAATAGGTGCTTGGGTAGATGGTATAATCTTGTTCTCAACTGGGAGAAGTGCCATTTCATGGTCAGAGAGGGTATAGTTCTCGGGCACAAGATTTCATAGAAGGGTATCGAAGTGGACAAAGCAAAGGTTGAGGTCATGATGTGATATACTCATATTTTCTATATATTTATCAGACATTTATAATAATTTTTCATCCATATTTCATTTATAACTAAGTATAATCATAGTATTTAATCATTTATAGGATTTAGAACATTTGCATTAGCATTTGCATTTTCTTTTGTATATATGCATCATTTCAGGTTATTCTATGGATTTGGCGACAATGTGGAAGCTGAAAACATAAGATGATGAGCTAGGAACAAGTAGAGAAGAGTAAGAAGCAAACTGATGTCATCTGACTTGTTGTACTGAGATGTTGCAACCGATTCAAGTCCATGCCACCAAAAGCGACTTAAAGATCAGACCCTACAAAGACTTTCCATTCCGATTCAGCCTCCGAAATCTTCATAAAACTCATAGAAAATTGAGTTACCTTTCTTTCAGAGGTTGTTTCATTCCATTATGGTCAGTGGTTCAGAAGATACGGCTATATAAGTGACAACATGTCCGTCTGGAAGTTTGGCGACCAATTTCGTTAGCTGAAAGATCAGCTCGTATGAAGGGTTTTGATTGCGATTTAGCCTCGACGTTCTTCATGAAAGTCTTAGGCAATTGTGTTAGCTTTCATTTGGCGGTGATTTCAAGTCCAACTGTGCAGTAGTGCAAAAGATACAGATCGATCAATCCATGCACCCGAACCAAAAGATATCATTTGCAAGTTGCTCCAAAAAAGTGTTTATGCTTTAGTAAAAGTGGGATTAGATAGGTCCCTTGTCCCTTGCCCCTTGTCCTTTGCCCCTTGCCCCTTGACCCCTCTTTTTAGGCCAAGAGCCATATTTAAAACTCTATATAAAGAGTATGTGTGTGCTTGTAATAAATCATTCAAGTTTTCAATCAACTCTTCTTAGTCTAAATAAATCAAGAAATACTCTTATTCTCTCTTTTGAGTGTTCTTGTAAGTTTCTCTAGTTCTTGAGTATTTTTAAGTTTTCTTAGTTTTTTTTTATATATAAGTTACTTATAGTTTTTATAAAATCTCTTTTTAATTTTTATTCTAATGTCAAGTCTTTCTTATTAAATTTCGAAAAACTCTTTGTGAAAATCATTTGTCTTTTTATTTTTCATAGTATTTTCTAGTATCAAGTCTCTCTTTTAAGTTTCATCGATTATGTTCATCAGCTCTAAACTTATGTTTAAGAGAGGGTTGAACATGTCTTGTGAGTAATCCATTAAGGTTTGGGGTTGGGATGATTAAGGGGGTTGAAAATTAGATTTTGGGTATTTTCTTATTCTTCATCTATTTCTCTTCTTGGATTTGGATGGCTTAAAGCCTAGAGACTCTTGAAAAAGATCTCTTTGATTCTAGGGATTTCCTTATCTAAAAAAAACTTAGGAAATCCCCTAAAACCAAATCCAAGATACTAATCTTTCCCTTCCTATACATCATAGATGTGAGGGGGGTTAGTAAGGCCACTATTTAAGATCAAAGCTTAATGTTCTTCACCCTATCTTTCCACCAAACACCATGGGATAGGAGGAAAGGATGAAAAAAGGATTTACACCACAAACTATGGGTAAATCTAATATAGCTTCTTAAGACTTAGAGATAGCACCTTAGAGTGTAAAAATATGTTTTCAAAACCCAAGCTCAAGTTTTCAACCTCCCTAAGAATGAATCCCAACCTTGAATCTATTTTCTATATTTGAACTTAAAACCATTTTCCTTTAGCTTTGTGTTAATTTTACTAAAAATCTCCTAGATAAGTTTAAATTGGCTTTATGGTTTTTATAAATTTGTAAAATTGTGTTTTTAATATTTTTAGTATTTTACAATTTGCTTAGTGTCTTTCTTTACTGTCTGGTTTGATTTCGTTAGTTGTTTTATTTTTTAAATTATTTTTTGTTTAATCTAGCTACTCACCATCAAATCTATTAATAATTCCGGTTTTAGTTTTTGATTTTGTAAAATTGTTTGATCGATTATCTACATGTTTAAAAGCGTTCAATTAGTTGTATAACCATTTAGTAGGGATTTTAAAATAGTTTTCATCTTTGTTTTATAATTACAAGTAGTTTTTAGAGAATTTCTCCCCATTTAACTCGAATCTGCTTAGCTTTATTTCAAGCTCTTGTATTCTTAATACCTTTCAAACCCTTGTTTGGATTGATGAACTGAAGTACTACAATGACATAGACAAGCTTTATGTTTTGTTTAACCTGCTAAAAAGCTAGTTATCATGGTGGGATAGAAGCATAGCCGAGAGGAGAAGGCAACGTTTTGGTCCAGTAGCTAATTGGAGTGACATGAAGTTCCTCCTAAGGCAAAGGTATTTCCCTGAACACTATCATAGAGACTTACAGAAACGTTTTCGTAAGCTATCTCAGGGAAACAGGAGCGTAGATGAGTACTTCGAGGAGTTTGAGAAGCTGATGAACTCACTTGAGTTAGAAGAATCTGAGGAGGCTTTGATGGCTCAATTCATTGACGGCTTGCAAGAGAGAATTCCAAGAAAGGTGGAGAGACTCCAGTACAGTGGAATGCACGAGCTGTTGCATCTTTCTGTGCAACTGGAGCAGCAGATCAAACGCAAGGCATCTATCACCAGCCGCAACAAATCAACTCAACCATGGGCATCTAGTAGTTCTAGAACTCTAGATAAAGGCAAAGCCATGGAGATTGATTCACGTTTCAAAGGGAAAAACACCGAGACTCCTAAGTTCAACCCACCAGAGCAAGGTAGGTTTCCTAGTACTAATCAAAGAACTCGTGACATAACTTGTTCTAAGTGTCAAGGCAGAGGGCACATGGCAAGGGAATGTTCGAACCAGAGGGTGATGATCCTCACGCCTAGTGGAGACTACGAGTCTCAAGATGAGCAAGAGGATGGTGCTAGTGATCATAGTGATGACATACAGTACCCTGACACCGGCGAGATGCTAGTGACCATTTTGGCCGCGTCTGACGAACGAATCGGCTGCGCGAATCTGCTTTATTTGATTCTTTCATGCTTTTTCTTCGACCACTTTTCTTTCTCTAGCTTCTTTTGACCTTTCTAAACACATCACACCTTTGTAGATATCTTAGCCACGTTATAACCTTCTTTGGCCGGACTGATCTTGCTGGCCGCGTTCTTGTCCCGAATTCTTAAGGGTATGATGGTTCGACAGCCGGATCTTCATTAATCTCCCAAAATAACTCAGATTAAGATATTTCGAATTTCTCCTTATCTTCCCATGTAACCACAATTCGATGTTGTTTTCCCCATATTACTTGTACTTGTGAGATCTCTCGATTCTTCAACTTTTTGATTCGCCTTTCTCCTATTCGCATGGGTCCTTCCGGATAGGTGAGATTGGTTTGGAGATCTCTTATATGTTCTGGCTCGATGGTGGTTGAATCACGGATATATCTTCGCAGCATGGATACATGAAATACCGGATCGAGGGCCATGTCTGTTGGTAGCTCCAAGCGATATGCTACTTCTCCTACTCTTCCCATGATTTGATATGGTCCAATGTAGAGTGTTGCCAATTTCTCAACTTTACCGAATCTATCCTTTCCTTTTTGTGCGGCGACTTTCAAAAATACCAATTCACCAACTTGAAAAACAACTTCTCTTCTATTCTGGTCAGCATACTTCTTTTGTCGATCTTGGGCTTTCTTCATACTCTCTTGTACCATCTTGATTTTATTCGTTGTTTCTTCAACTAACTCTTGTCCAAATTTCCTTCTTTCACCTACCTCTGTCCAGCGAATAGGCGTTCGACACAGACGTCCATATAGTGCTTCATACGGAGCCATGCCAATACTTGCGTGGTAGCTATTGTTGTATACAAACTCCACCCATGGCAAATAGTTCTCCCAATTTCCTCCCCAATCCAGGACACACATTCAGAGCAAATCCTCCAATGTTATGATAGTCTTTTCCGTTTGTCCATCTGTTTCGGGATGAAATTCCGTACTCATATGTAGATTTGTTCCCATTGCTTGTTCAATTGTTCGCTAGAATTGAGCGGTGAACCTTGGATCTCGATCAGACACTATATTGGCTAGAACTCCATGCAGCTTTACTATCTTCCTTAGGTATAGATCTGCTAAGACTTCCACCTTATCCACAAGCTTAATAGGAAGGAAGTGCGCGCTCTTAGTCAATCGGTCCACAATCACCCATATTGCATAATTGCCTCTTCCTGATGTCTTTGGTAATTCGGTTATGAAATCCATTACCACGGCCTCCCATTTCCATTATGGGATTGGCAAGCTTTAGAGTAGCCCTCCTGGCACTTGATGCTCGCCTTTGACTTGTTGACAAGTTTGGCATTTGTTGGTGCTGGATTTGTCACAAATCCGGCCCATAGTCGAAGCCCACTAAGCAGAGTAGTCAAAGCCTGAAGCCTGAAGCCCATCTTTGTCAAGAGTCTCTTACCTAAATACAGCTCGGCGTCTGCTCAGCTCGACCAAAAACCTGCGAGCTCGGTGAAGAATCAGCCAACGAAATTATGCGATCTTATCCAAGAAACGGTCAGCTCAGAGATCTCCATAAAGTAGTTGAGTTCACCCAAAAAACGGCCAGCTCCGAGATCTCTGCAAAGTAGTTGAGTCAAGATATGCCGAGATACGCATAGAGGTGGAGCTCGAGACGGAGTATAAAAGAAGATGGGAGCATTCAGATTGAGGGACAGTTTTTTACACACTTTAGCTCGTCTTACGCGTTCTCAGAGCTCCTTTCAGTTCGCATTCATTGTAAACCTAGAAATACATCTCTTTCGAGATCTCTTGTAATCGTTCATTGATCATTCAATACAAAGTCCAGTTCGTTATATCAATCTTACATTTCTCTTTGACTCATAGAAGATCTAGCCCTCTTTTCTCCTACTTATATCAATCTTACATTTCAGTTTTGGATCTCACATTTGGCGCTGTCTGTGGGGAAGATTATAGATTTTTCTGTCTTAAGAGCCAGATCAAAGATTCGTTAAACGAAATGGATCCAACCACTAACGCTACCCCGTCCACTGTTGATCTCGAGCACCTAGTTATCGAGTATCCATCGGGAAACGGCGGAGCAAACACACAGCCTCTGGGTCAGACCGAGAATGTTGGATCGAGCTCAACCTCGACTCCAGCGAATCCGACACCAACTAGCTCAAGCGCTTTCGTCACTGGGACGAGCTCCATCCTTCTGAATCTGACCACACTGACCGGAAACCGAGTCAGGGTCAGATCTAATGATCCGTCAGCAACCGTGAATAGAACCGGTCTGACACAAGCTTTGCCTCCGCTTAGCTCTAGCACGCCCGTGCGCGACTCCGAAGAGTTCGCACAAATTCGAGCGATGCTGAATTTTTTGGTAGGTCGCTCCCAAATTCAGGAAGTAGCCAACCAGAATCACGAAATAACCAATCGGAACCTAGTTGCGCGACTCAACGAGCAAGATCGGCGCTTAAATGCCCGCCTCGATGAGCTCCCTATTCCAGGAATTCGAATGCAACATCCTGACGGAAGAAGGACATTTTTGAGTCCAGCTCCACGTACACATCTGAATTTCATACCAGTGATCTCCCCACCGGGAACGTCGAGAACATTTGTTACACCGTTGAATGCTGGAACTATCTCAGCAACAACCACCGTGACGACCTCTGCTCCCTCCAGTTCGACCTCACTGGTCTCGAACACAAATATAACATTAAATCCTGCCATCTCAAATTTACCACCTCCACCTCTCGGTGTCGAAGATTGAACCAGATGGTTTGGCATCTCAGAATTTCCTTCGAGCTCCCAACCTCGCGAACCCGCTCAAGGAACGAGCTCGAGCCCAAATGTTCGAACTCAATTTTATCGCGAACTGCAAACATACGTCGAACATCAAACGCCGGTTTTTCAACCAGCTCCAATTGATCATCAAGAGATTGATAACGACTTTCTTTGGAAATACGTCGAACATGCTAATGAACAATTCATGCATCTGAATTCTCGAGTTCACATGGCAACTAGTTCGGCACCGGACATCGACCGTGTCATCGTAGATACATGTCGAACTCCCTTCACTAATAGATTAGCTAATGCTAGACTACGTGAAACTGGGAAAATCAGGTTTTCAGAATTCTCTGGAACAACAGACCCAAAAGCTCACATTAGAGCATTTCGTCTCGCAATAGCTCGAGCTCATTTGAACGATGAGGAGAAACAACCTGCTTTCTGCAGGCTCTTCGCTGAAAACCTCTCAGGACCGGCTTTAGAATAGTTTGCTAAACTGGAAGAAAATTCCACAGACAATTTCACCCAGCTCATAACAGCTTTCCTGAAGCAATACTCAATTTTTATGGGAGCTAAGACCACTGAGGCCGCTCTATTTGACATTAAGCAAGGACAAACTGAGACCTTGCACTCATACATCGACCGGTTCAAAGAAACCAAGTCGAGAATTGCAAACCCAAATGACGACGTAGCCGTAGCTGCGCTCAGAAGAGGACTATGGTTCAAAGCCAAATTCCGTGAGGAACTCACGGTCCGCGAACTTGTATCCCTTAATGACGCCCTACATCGCTCATCCGCTTTCACGATTATGGAGGAGGAAACCGCTCAGCTAGAGCTCGAATTCCAACAGGAACTAGCACAAGCTAGCTCGTCCGCTCCAGATAAAAGAGAGCGACCTGTCGAGGAAGAAGCCCCAGAGTCTCCCCTCCAGCACGTCGAAAAAGATTCGACCTCACTTCAGAGAGCTCACCATCTGCAGCGGCTCGATGAAATCCGTTATAACGCCATCTCCCGCACCGAGAAAAACCTTGAGCTCTTGCTTAAGCAGACCTCGCCCTTTTG
Source organism: Alliaria petiolata (assembly GCA_020283515.1). Taxonomy (NCBI): domain Eukaryota; kingdom Viridiplantae; phylum Streptophyta; class Magnoliopsida; order Brassicales; family Brassicaceae; genus Alliaria; species Alliaria petiolata. The sequence goes on from JAHZTW010000001.1 coordinate 274,512,493, forward strand.
GGAGGATGGTAGGGGTTACTACCCCACCAAAAACCGAACTACGTAAAGGCTTGATCCTTTAAACGGGTACGTAGGCAACTCGACCTCGAGCACAGCCGCCCCCCTCAAAATTTCAAACGAGCTCTTGCCCGTCCAAGTCTCTAAAACTCTTATGCGAGTTCTTGCCCATCCAAGAGTCTGAGAAACTCATACAAGCTATTGCATGTCCAAGTCTCCGAGAATCTCATACGAGCTCTTGCATGTCCAAGTCTCCGTGAACCTAATATGAACTCTTGCCCGTTAAAGTCTCAAAAATCTCATACGAGCTCTTGCTTGTCCAAGTCTCTGAGAATCTCATATGAGCTTTTGCCCGTCCAAGACTCTGAGAATTCCAGTCCACTTCGTCAGCGACCTCTAAACGGTCCAACAAAGTGTGACCTCGAAATCGTTCATATCGTTAGCGACCTCTAAACTGTCCGACAAAGTGCGGCCTCCAATCGGTCCATCTTTCAATTCGTTAGCGACCTCTAAACGGTCCAACAAAGTGTGACCTCCAAACGGTCCACTTGTCATTTCGTTAGCGACCTCTAAACGGTCCAACAAAGTGTGACCTCCAAACGGTCCACTTGTCATTTCGTTAGCGACATCTAAACGGTCCAACACAGTGCAACCTCTAAACGGTCCAACAAAATGCAACCTCCAAACGGTCCACTTTTCATTTTGTTAGCGATCTCTAAATGACCCAATAAAATGCGACCTCCCATCGGTCCATCTTTCACTTTGTTAGCGACCTCTGAACGGTCCAAAACAATGCGACCTCTAAGCGGTCCAAAACAACGCATCCTCTAATCGGTCCAAAACAATGCGACATCTAATCTGTCCACTTTTCACATCGTCATCGACCTCTAAACGGTCCAACAAAGTGCAACCTCCAAACGGTCTACTTTTTATTTCATTGAGCTACCCATCGTGCAACATATCTCTATATTCCTGGCCAATGGTAATATTAATGAATGTTTCGGTACATCTTAGTGCTTACTGGATGAATACTTAGCAAGGAATGATGCACCATTCTTAGAATCTCTTCCCTCAACTCTCGTCCTTTGGGTACTGTAATTCTTCCATTTAATAGAAATGTACCATCCGAAGCTAGGTGATAACCATTTGAACTTCGTTCTTCAGTTTCACTCAATTCATCAATGATTCTTTTCAAATTCACGTCCTCCTTCTTCTCTTCACGAATCATTTGTAAAAGACTAGCCTGGTTCACAGCTTGTAGTCCCAATGACTCACTGTCTTCTCCTTTTAGTGCTGATAGATTGATTATCTTAAAACCGGATGTCAAAGCCTCCAAGTCTTTTTCCACAGCTACATCTTTCTTACGGCGACTTAAGGCATCAGCTACAACATTAGCCTTTCCCGGGTGGTAAAGGATCTTCAGATCATAATCCGCAATAAATTCCATCCATTTTCTTTACCTCAAGTTTAGCTCGGGTTGAGTGAATATGTATTTAAGACTTTTGTGGTCTGTAAATACTTCGACAGTCTCGCCATAAAGATAAGATCTCCATATCTTCAATGCGAATACCACGGCCGCCATTTCAAGATCATGAGTTGGATAATTTTCTTCATGTTTCCTTAACTCTCTAGATGCATAAGCTATGACCTTCCCATCTTGCATTAACACGCAACCTAGACCCACGTGAGAAACAAGAATGGCTGCAGTGGTCAAAGCTTCTTTTAATCGAGTGAAAGCCTTCTCCGTCTCCTTACTCCATTCAAAGACTACTCGCTTCCCCGTCAAAAAAGTTAAAGACTTCGCTATCGTAGAGAAGTTCTTAACAAACTTTCTATAATAGCCGGCTAAGCCTAGGAAACTCATCATTTCTGTAGCATTGGTAGGTTGCGGTCAATCTTGAACCACTTCAATCTTCTCTTGGTCTACAGAAACTCCTTGTTGCGAAACTCGATGGCCTAAGAAGCCAATCTCCCTTTTCCAAAAGCTACACTTGCTAAACTTAGCAAAGAGCTTCTCGCTTCTTAGACGTTCCAGGACCTTCTGAAAATGCTTTTCATGATCCTCCGCGCTCCGCGAATAGATAAGTATGTCATCAATAAAGATGATCACAAACTCATCTAAATATTGCCGAAAGATGTCATTCATTAATCGCATGAAGGCTGCAGTTGCATTGGTTAGGCCAAACGGCATAACCACAAACTCGTAGTGGCCATACCGAGTCCTAAAGGCAGTCTTCATAATATCTCCTTCCGAAATAGGGATTTGATGGTAGCCTGATGCAAGATCTATTTTAGAGAACCAACTAGCACCTTGGAGTTGGTCCAACAACTCATCAATCCTTGGCAGGGGATACTTATCTTTGATAGTGAGATTATTAATCCCACGGTAATCGATACATAGCCGCAAACTTCCATCTTTCTTCTTTACGAACAAGACCAGAGCTCCCCATGATGATGAGCTTGGTTTGATAAAACCTTTCTCCACAAGATCCTCCAATTGCTTCTTTAATTCTGCAAGTTCAGCTAGGGCCATCCGATATGGTGCTTTAGCGATTGGGGCTGAACCTGGCTCGAGTACAATCACTACAAGAAAATATGGTTCAATCCGACGGAATTTCCGAAGGAAATATATCCGTCGGAAATGTCCGACGGATTTCCGACGAAATTCCGATCGATAAGAAATCCGTTGAAAATCCGTCGGAAATTTTCCGAGAAACGTAATCCGTCGGAAATCCGTCCGAAATTAACATACTTTCCGACGGATTTCCGACGGAAATAAAATGGTCGGAACTCCGTTGGAATTTCTTCGGAAATATAGACGTTAATATAGCCGTTAAATATATCCGTTATTATAGCCGTTGTGATTTAAAAACCGTCGGAAATCCGTCGGATATGTTGCTATAAATACCCACCACATTTCACCACCATTCTTCACAATTCAACACAATTATTTACCTTTCTCCCCCAACATTTTCGAGTTTCTGTCACTAAATATCTTTCATATAAAAAAATGAATCCTTATAATTATTTTCGCTCTTGGATGGACAAACCTCAAAATCATCAAGAGACCGGCGTAATTACGGATGAGTTTGCAGAAGGTCTTAGCCAATTCATGGAATTCGCATCAAACCAGGAGCTTACATTGGAATCTGGTAACATGTATTGTCCTTGTGTTAAATGTCAGAATCATAGATTTATTTCGGTTTCCTCTGTACGGAATCACCTATTAAGGCGAGGGTTTATGCCGGGTTACAAGATTTGGTATATGCATGGAGAAAATGATTCAATGGTGAATTATGGTAGTACTAGTGAACAATATGTTGCGGATAGGTTAGAGGAACCTAGAACGGAAGTTGAAAACATAGGTACTTTTCAGATGGTGAACGATGCATTTCGGGAAAATATATCGTCGCATGTTGTGGATGAAAATAGAGTAGAGGAACCTAATTTAGAAGCGCGGAGATTTTTTGATATGTTAGATGCAGCTAAGCATCCCTTATACAAAGGATGTAGAGATGGAGTTTCGCCTTTATCATCTGCAACTAGGCTGATGACCATAAAGACGGATTATAATCTATCTGAGGATTGTGTGGATGCGATAGCTGATTATGTAAGAGACATGTTGCCAGAAGATAATATTTCACCAGGTTCATATTATGAGATACAGAAACTTGTAGCCGGTCTTGGATTGCCGTATCAGATGATCGATGTGTGCATCGACAACTGTATGCTATATTGGAGAGAAGACTCAGACCGGTCGGCATGTCGCTTCTGTCGGAAACCTCGCTTTCAGGAAACTAGTGGACGAGTTCCAATCCCATATAAACGTATGTGGTATTTGCCGCTAACAGAGAGGTTGAAAAGGTTATATCAATCTGAGCGCACAGCTGGTCCTATGAGATGGCATGCGGAGCATACAACGGAGGGGGAAATTGCACATCCATCAGATGCAAAAGCATGGAAGCATTTTCAATCAGTATATCCTAGTTTTGCTCATGAGCGGCGTAACGTGTACCTCGGATTAAGTACAGATGGTTTCAACCCTTTTGGGAAGCATGGGAGGCAATATTCCTTATGGCCAGTTATTGTGACACCTTACAATCTGCCGCCATCGTTGTGCATGAAACGAGAGTTTTTGTTTCTCACCATTCTCGTACCAGGCCCTGAGCATCCTAAAAGATCACTTGATGTGTTCTTACAGCCATTGATTTATGAGCTACAACTATTATGGGAGCATGGTGTTGAAGCGTTTGACGTGTCCTGTCAGCAGAATTTTATGATGCGTGCTGTACTTATGTGGACGATAAGCGATTTCCCAGCATATGGTATGTTATCTGGATGGACGACGCATGGAAGGTTATCGTGCCCGTATTGTCAAGATAACACTGATGCATTCCAATTGAAGAATGGTCGTAAGACGTGTTGGTTTGATTGTCATAGAAGATTTTTACCAATGGGCCACATATATCGTCGGAGTACGACCTTGTTTAAGAAGAACAAAAAAGTGTTTGATGCTCCACCTCCTGAGATAGACGGTGATTATATGTTGACACAGTTGAGAGATTTTGGTGCTGAGAGGACAGTTGATTGTGGTGGTAAGGGACATCATCCAGTTGACGGTTATGGCGTGCAACACAATTGGCATAAAAAGAGTATTTTTTGGGATTTACCATATTGGAAGAACCATCTGTTGAGGCATAATCTAGATGTCATGCACATTGAGAAGAATTTTTTCGAGAACATAATGAATACGGTTCTAAATGTCCAAGGGAAGACAAAAGATAATTTGAAATCTAGATTGGATTTGCCCGAAATTTGTTCTCGTAAAGAGTTGCATGTTAAGGCGAATGGGAAAGGTCCAATCCCTGTATTTCGATTGAATGCATCAGCAAAACAAGAGTTCTTCGATTGGATTATGCATAGTGTTAGGTTTCCGGACGGATATGCATCTAACCTCCGTAATTGCGTTGATAGTAGTGAAGGAAGATTGTCTGGCATGAAGAGTCATGATTGTCATGTTGTAATGCAGCGCCTCTTTCCATTTGCATTTTCTGGGCTTCTACCACAAAACGTTCACGGAGCAATTGCAGGTATATTTCCACTGTTTTTATGTTATTTTTGTATACTAAAATTATATGTTCAACTATATGTTAATGTGTTATCTTCTAAAATACAGGTATTGGTGCTTTCTTTCGTGATTTATGCACGATATCACTTACAGCTGAGGGTATCAGTAGTTTGGAGGAGAAGATACCGAGTATACTATGCAATCTAGAGAAGATATTTCCACCGTCCTTCTTCGATGTTATGAAACATCTTCCAATTCATCTCCCTCGAGAAGCAGCACTTGGTGGACCCGTTCAGTACAGATGGATGTATCCATTCGAGCGGTATATGTTTCATCTGAAGAAAAAGGTGAAAAATTTAAGGAGAGTTGAAGGTTCTATTGTTTCACAGAGCATCAATGAAGAAACCTCAAACTTTGCAAGTTACTACTTTGCACCACAAGTCCAAACGAGGAGTCAAAAACCTGCTAGACACGGCGATGGAGGAGAACGACCAATGTATCCAGTGTATGTCCCTAATATATTTTCCCAAGTCGGCCGTTTAAGTGGAAAAGGTAAAACACGAAGACTTACTGAGGAGGAGCACGAGCACTTGCATAAGTACATTCTCACAACCTGTGAGGAAATTCTTGAGTATGAAAGGTAATAAAAAATTTCATTGAATTTAGTTACTATTAAATTTATATTCAATAATTTTAATATTCAATAATTTGTTGGTTTATTCACAGGTATTACATGTTTCTTATACGACACGAATATCCCAATTATACGGAGGATGAACTAGACAGTCTCAAACAAGAAGAATTTGCGCGTTGGTTGAGATATCACGTAAGTGTATTTGATGAGTGATAAATACAAATTTTGTATTTAATTTTGTGATATTGAATTTTTACAGGTTAATCAAAAATCTGCTAATGGGCAGTCAGTTCCCACGTGGTTACAAGAATTGGTGAACGGCCCGCAATTTATTGCAACGGCGTATCCAATGTATTGTACCCGTAGTTATGCTTTTAAGATTAAACGTGAAGGACGGACGAGACCAACTTGTGATTATGGGTTATCTTCCCAATCCGGGGATATTGTGTACTATGGTATCCTGCGTGAAATCTTTGAAGTTCACTATCCGGGAATGGTCGATTTGAGGTGCATTGTATTTTACTGTGATTGGTTTGATCCAATTCTCGGAAGAGGGGTACGACATGACGAATTTGGCGTTACATCAGTTCATTCGAAAAAAAGACTTATGAAATATGATCCATTCATCCTTGGTTCACAGGCCGACCAAGTTTCCTACATTCGATATCCTCGTGTTCAAAACAAGCAAGATCCTTGGATCACAGTGACTTCGATAACCCCGAGAGGAAGGGTTTATGGAGTGTCTGATAGCGAACCGATGCAGCAAAACACAATTGGTATCTTGGGTCCGATTGATAATTCACTTCATGTTGACCTTGTGGTTGATTTAACCGTTGACGGAGATGATGAGGTATTTGAAGATTCAGAGGATGATATCGGAGAGTTTGATGAAGATTCCGATTCAGCGTCATCGGATTATTCTTCAGAGTCGGAGTAATTAATAAGCACTTTTGTAAAATAAATATATATTTTTAATAAATATTACTTTCGTTTACTATCTAAATTTTTAATATATTTATCAACATGCAAGATATATTTTTTAATAAAATTTACTTTATTTTACTATCACTTTAGTTTACTATCACTTTAGTTTACTATCTAAATTTTTTATCTATTTTTTAATACGCAAATTGTTGTTATAATTGAATGAAATGGAAGTAAGGGAAATTTTAATTATCCGTCGGAAATCCGTCGGAAATTTCCGACGACTTGTGGTTTAGAGGGTGCAAAATAGATTTAGATGACAAATATAACTCTTATACACATTTTGAATATGATATATCTAATCAATTAGCTTCAAACATAGTTCAAAAGCTTAAAAATTAATAAAATTATAAAATATGTTATAGTTGTTAGCATATGAAGTAGAAGTATACGAGTTTATATGTTAAGTGGGATGAGTTTTGTTTGTTGAACTTGATTTTTAAAAATTAAGTTTTTAGTTTATAAAAAATTGTTTTATAAGGGATTTTTTAGTTTTCTTAATAATTGGATGGTTTAAGATTAGGAAAATATGATTGTAAATCGAATTGGCTTACCCTAAACCCTAATCCGTCGGAAATCCGTCGGAGATTTAGGGTTCCCGCCTCATTTTCACGCACGCGGGTAATTGTGCCGCCATTATTTTTGGAAACCGTCGGAAATTTTAATATATATTCTGCCCGAGGGTTTCTTCTTCCTCATCTCGGAAAATTGCCTCTTCACCTCAATTTTCGCCGAATCATCGCCGCCGTTTCACCGCCGTTTCTCCGCCGGTTCGAGCTCCTCCTTCAATCTCCTCCTTCTATCATGTAAAGTTTTCAACTCTTATTGTTAATTATATGTTGTAGAGATTTGGATTTGTTTAGATTTTGTTGATTAGGTAATTAGATTTCCGAAAATTAGAGAAGTTAGAGATATTACATGGTGATTGATAGAATTTAGAGAATAAGTTTAGGTGAATGGTAGATTTTGGCTCTAGAAACTACTTAGATCTTGGTAAACAAGTGTTGTTTAGGTTGTTTGTGAATTATTTTTTTTTTTTTTTTTTAAACTATAGAAACTAATTTTGTGAATTTGTTTTCAATTATTTATTTTTAAAACGAATTGTAAAAAATATTAAACTTTAGAAACATTATAAATATTATAGTAGAAACGTTTTAATTTTATTTTTTTGAATTTTGTCAATTTTTTATCAATTATTTATTTTTAAAACTAATTGTAAAAAAATTTAAACTTTTGAAACATTATAAATATTATATTAGAAACGTTTTAATTTTATTTTTTTGTTAAAGGGTTTTCATCAAACATTTTTAATTTTATGTTAAAACTAAAATGTTTTTCTATATATTTCATTTTAATCAAATATTTTTTTTTTAATTTTTATTTCACTTTACTAACTTTTTCTTTTTTCAAGGTCGGAATATCGAACATTTGTTTCCCACAGTTCTCGTGACCCGCATGGTCATGGAAGGGCTAGCTCTTCGGATACACCGACCCGAATTCCCGAGTCTCAATCTTCCGCTGCTGCGCCTTGATGGTGCAACTTGGTAAAATTTTATTCTTTTATTTTTATAAATTATTAATTTTTTTAAATTGTTTCTAATTTTATACTAATGTATTTTTTTTTAGGTTTCGGGCCAAAAATTGTGGAATAACGAAATCCATTTTGAAGATGTTTCACAGTCAGCTTGATCATGCTTGGCCGACATACGGAGATGTTCCGCGGGAAATTCAAGACATGTGGTTTCGTTCGTTTACGGTAACTACACAACATTTTTTAATTTTATAATTTTTAGGTTTCACTCTTTATGTTATACTAATATTATTTTTGGTTTTTCACTCGCAGCAAGATTACAACTCGCAGCAAGATTTACAGTGTTGTAGAGATTTACAAAACTGTAAATCTCTACAACATATAATTAACAAAGTTCGTACAGCTTTCGACAAGCAGGCTACGCTTAGTTACTCACGACACATGTGCGAGTGGAAGCAGAGGTGGGAAGCGGGCAAAGAGAAGCCGAAGGGGTTAAACAAGAAGGTTTGGGAAGATTTGCAAGTTTATTGGCTGTTGCCCAAGACAAAATCCACTTCATCAATAAACTCGAGGAACCGGAGGAGTGAACGAGGTGGCAAGGGAATAGCGACGCACAACAACGGTCCTCTGACATACGACGCCACTCACGAAGACCTGGTAAGTTTTAGTTTTATTATCTATTTCAATTTATAAATATTTTTGTGTTCTACTAAACATTAATTATTTATTTTGTAGACGGCTAAAAACGGAGGAGTGGAACCGGATTGGATCGAAATGCTAGAAGTCACTCACACCAACAAATCAACCAAAGAAGTTCAAGATTTGATGGCACGGGAATGGGTCGAGACGCTGAAACAAAAGCGTGACGAGCGCATCACTCAACTCTCTCAAGAAGGTTCAACCGAATCCGTCCAGTTAACTCGGGAAGAGATAAACCGAATGGTTCTTGATGTAAGTATTTTTTTTTTGTAATTACTTTCATTTACCTTTTTTGTTTTTTAAATTTCTTTTTTTTAACTACCATAGTAATTTCTTTTTTAGGAACTTCCCGTCAAGAAAGGCCGTGTTTTTGGTTTAGGCAATCTGGTGAAGCCGGACGGATCTTCTTCTTCGGCTTTCTCGCCGTCTTCGCATATTGTCGAAGAACTCGAGACACTGAAGGAGATTGTTAAGGAGAAAGACAAAGAGATTCTGGAGTTGCGCAACGATAGTAAGACATACCGAGAAAAGTTCAAGAACATTGAGACGTACATGATGTCGAAGTTCTCGGATTTTTCGTCAATGTAGTTTTTTTTTTCAATATGAAAAATTTCTTTTTTTGGTTTTGTATTATTGAAAATTTAGTTGTTGATTATGTTTTTATTAATTTTAATTTTAATTTTTAATTTTAATTTTTATTATATTTTAAATATAAAATTAGTTTTTATTACTATAAATCATATTCGTCGGATATCCGTCGGATATTCGTCGGAAAACATATCCGTCGGATATTCGTCGGAAAACATATCCGTCGGATATTCGTCGGAAAACATATCCGTCGGATATCCGTCGGAAAACATATCCGTCGGAAATTCGTCGGCTATATTATCCGTCAGAAAACGTCGGTAGTCTTCTCCATCGAAAACCCGTCGGAATATCCGTCGGAAAAAGTATCCGTCGGAAAACCGTCGGTATTTTTCACCATCGGAACTTTCGCCGGAATTCTCATCTCTATACGACGACTATTTGCCATTTCCGACGGATTTCCGACGGTTTAGGCCCTCGGTTTTGACTTGATTTCTTGTAGTGAATAGTAAAAGGATCACTCCGAGGTGGAGGCAATCCTTCCAAATGGTCTAAACACATCCTCATATCCTTTCACCACTGGAATATTCATTAATTCAGGTTCTTCCTCTGGATTTTCTCCCGTCATCAACAAGGCGATCATGTATACTTCACCATCTTCTAACTCTTTGGTAGCCCTTAATGCAGAGATCAAGGAAACTCCGGGACTTGGAAAATTCCCTGATATCTTAATGCCAGTTTACCTCTTCCCTCAAACGAGAATCTACCTCGACCACAATCTAAATGCGCCCAATACGCAGATAACCAATTCTTTCCAGGTGTTCTAATGGGCACACACACCTTTACTATAGTAAAGGTTCCCTCAAACCGCCTCACAGCCTCGGGTGACACAAAACTGTGCGTCGTGCCTGATATGTCTATATTTTGCATCATATTTCCCTCCATTTAGTGTAAGTTTCCTATCATTTAGGAACCTAATTAAACATCATTGTATTGCATTTTGATCATTTAGAGTTCTAGGGTGTATTTGCATAGTCATTGCATATTTTGGTGCATTTGAAGTCTTGATCAGGTGATTTAAATGCTATGGAGGCATGAATGGAGTAGGAGAAGGATGGCGTAGCAAAGGAAGGGTAAGAAATCATCAAGAGGAGGAAGAGAAGCAGCTAAATGAGAAGTAAAAATCTTGTAAAAGCATATCAAGCATTTGGAGGCGCAAAATATATGTATCCGGAAGAAGGCCTTCCACTTAGAAACAGACTCTGTAGCCTTCTTAAGAGTTGTAGAGAATCCAATGTGCTTTCTAGTGCCATTGGAATCAAGTCATTCAGACCTGTGGTTAGAAAGTTACATCGATTTTAGTTTGGTTTGACGAGTCGGATCGACGAGCTACTCGAACCGGAAGTCCAGGGGTTCAGTTCGACCAAGCGGATCGACGAACACGTCGAACCACAGCACCAGGGGTTCAGTTTGACGACTTGGTTTGACGAGCCTGGTCGATCCGAACACAGATTTTTTCCGGGTACAAATCGATCAAACGAAGACTTTCCATTCCGATTCAGCCTTCGAACTCTGAATGAAAGTTGTAGATAATTGAATCATCTTTCATTTGGAGGTGGTTTCATGTCATTATGAGCTGTGGTTAGGGATATATGCTGATTTCCGCAAGACTGCTACCCCGGATCAGTGCCTGAGTCAAACAAAACGTGAGTGGGTATACCACCAACACGTAATGTTTCTCAAGACATTATTTCATATATTTATGTTTCATATAATATGCAAATATCAAGTAACTTTAAATCATCACTCAAGCAATCACGCAAGGAGTTAAAACCCATACATGCATGTGATGGGACCTTTAGAAAGTCGAGAAGGTTCAGGGTTTTATACATCTAAGGCATAAACTCTTCCTGCGATTGCCGGACGCTTGGGGGCCAGTTTGATGGTTGCTCGCTCATTGGGTGGATGAGTTATAATCGGCTGAGCTGGTGGATGCGTTCTAGGACACGAAGTGGCATAATGCCCTTTCTCGCCACAAGTATAACAGGTGACAGTAGCAAACTTGGGAACATATGAGCTCGAGCTCCATTTAGGACAGTTTCGAGCAATATGTCCTAGTCCTCCACATTGGTAACATTGCCTAGGTCTGTCTTGAGTTGGATTTGAGCGTCCACCTCTACTTCCTCCTCTACCACGTCCTTGTCCTTGTCCACGATTTCGAACTCGTGGTCCTCTTGGTTCTTGTTCCTCCCTCGTTTGGATTTGATTTTCTCGTGGTGTATATGCTCGTTCTGCAGCTATACCGGCTTCCACATTGACTGTCTGTTCCACTAATTGGTTAAAATTATGGAACTCCACTACTTGTAGTCTATTCCCAATATCTGGTCGTATTCCTCTCTAGAACCTTCTTATCACAGCTGGTTCATCATTGGACTCGTAACGTGCATACCTCCGTAATCTAGTGAACTCAGTCTCATAGTCTCTCACACTTCATTCTCCTTGCTTAATTTCTTCGAATTGTGTCTCCAACCGGTCCCTGGCTTCAAGTGGAAAGTACTTACGTCGAAATTCCCTTTTGAAATCCATCCAAGTTGGACCCCCATCTTGCTATTGCTTTTCTACTTCATCCCACCAGTTGGTTGCATCATCATCAAGATAAAACACCGCTATATCTTTCTTAAAATCATCTGGACATCTCGCCGTGTTGAAATTTTTCTCCAATATTTGTGACCATCTATCTGCCGCAAATGGGTTGGTTGCTCCTTGGTGACGACCAGTTCCCAAGGTCTTCATCATGGTAATGGTCTGAATATAATTTGGAGGAGATGATGGTAGTTGAGATGCATCCATTGCTTCTTGCGGCCTTCAATCCAAATGTTCAGGTGCCTCTTCCGTATACGATCCAACCGCTCAAGTAATTCCCGAACTAGATGCATCACGGTATCGGTCCCATGGGTTGGATTTGGTGCTGGTGCCCGGGAATTAATTCCTTGTTTTACCCTATTATTTTGCAGTGGTGTCCTCCTTCCATGAAAATTTTGTTATGACTCTCTTCTTCTTGAATTATCATTTCTACGAGCTTCTTGCTCCAACTTTTCATTTTTTTGGATCTTCAGGCTCTAACATATCATCCTCCCATAATTCTTCTCCTGGCGAATCAGGAATAAACGCATCACCATTTATCTCTGACGACATTCTGTCCTCATGTCCCACACCATACGATCTTTCTGATCGGGTAAAACTTCGTCTATGTAAACAAGATTCCGAGGAGGAATGAGATGGGTTTCTTATTGTAATGCCCCGACTCATCTAACAGACTCGAGACATCTAGTACCTTTCAAAAATATGTTTCTGAAAACTTTCCCCATTGAGCCATTAGGGGTGAGTAATGAATTACTCAATGAGGGAAACCATCTCTGCCCACCGAAACATACTTAACATTTCTACGATTATATCATACTCATCAAAACACATAAACTAGACACTAGCAAACATATAGCCTGATTTCTTATCAAGCTATAACACATATCATTCCTCTTGCCCATAATGCAAGACTTCCACATAAACTTTAGGTCCGTACATCCCATAGACGGCGCTATACCTTGCGATAGCCTTAGGACCCCATGCTTTGGAGGCTGGCCTTGGCACAGACACTCCCATCCCGGGCTCGTCAGCCAATCATACGGCTCGAAAGCCCTTATCATTAACATACTCATAACATCATAACGTTAAATCATAATGTTACCATCAATCATCCTACATGCTATCATCAATCATCCTACATGATATCATCACATATCATCAAAACATGTCATATCATATCCTATCGTAATACTTATCTTATATCGTAAACAAACCATAAAAATGCATGTCACCATAGAACCTAAATCTAACAATCAGATCTAAGCCTATGCGTCATGAATCATATAATATAACAATATACATGTGAACTATGCCTCCAAAAATCCCAACCCTCACCTTTGTCACTTGATGTGGAAGACATAACTCAATTCCTCCTTTCTTCTTCTTTAGAAAGATTCGCTATCTCCACTTCAACAACACGTTTCTCCAAATTTCTGATACTTAAATCGATTCTCCTTCAACCGAGAGCTAGATCCACGAGCGTAGAATAATTCTACCAAGTTTCAGCTCAAATCGATCTCATTTGCCTATCCAAACATTAAAACTCGTCAGACATAACACACTTATCTACTCTGAATCAAACAACTTCAAAAAGACATGCATAATTACCAAACTAACCGTTAACTTCTCAATCCCACCGTTGCTTTTAAAGTACGATATGCCACCATGAACGTTAACAAATATCAGGTCAATCAGATTTCATTTAGAACTCTAAACGATCTCTTGAAAACTCTCCAGCGACACTGTTTTTCTGCAACTCTCAGACTTTGATGATTCTGGACTAACTTTGAAAGCGATTTCCAGATGACTTATAACTCCGTTTGATGAACCGTTGAATCTTTTAAATTCTCTGAAGCAAGATCTTTTCAGAGAAAAATCGATAGTTGTCTGATTATTTCTGAACTGGACAAAATCCTCCTCCAAAGTAGCCTACACGCTCACTGTTTTCTCACTTTACAGATTGCAGGTTTCTCAACAATTTCTGGGCCATGAAGCAAAGCCTCGAAACTGCATCTTCAGTGGAACTAGGGTTCTGATCTGCCTCCAATCGATTTCCGTGTTGATGATGATCACGCTGATATCTTTGTTGCACCTAATCAACGTTTCTTCTACCACCAACGAGCCTCCAAAGTCGCTGCATCTACACTGCTTTTATTCTTCTTCTTTCTTCCTTTTCTTCTCCTCTCCACTTATGTTTCTTCCCTTCCTCTGCTCTGTTCTGCTCTGTTTTCTTTTCTCCTTATTGCCACAAATCAGATCTCGCTTTTCCAGTGCTTTTTCTTGGTGGTGGTGGTGGTGTTCTCTTCCTCTCTTCGTACCCTTCTTCGCGTGAGCACCGAATTCTCCTCTTCGCTCCACTTACGTCTCTGATTCCACTTCTCTTATCTGACCGAGCCAATCACTTCTCCGCTACATGATATCTCTTCCTTTTGAATGATCCATTTCTTCTTCTTCCTTGAATTTGATCTCCATTCTCTCTTTCTCCCCATTCACGATCTCTTTTGCCACCTCTCTCTTTTTCTTCTTAATTAACTTAAACTCTTCCTTGTCATATCTTTATTTTTCACGATACTTTTCCCTTCTCTCAATCCCTCCTTTTCTCCTCTAACTTCTCGTATCAAGATTTCCATTCTCACTCTCACGTTGAAAACACAACAACACAATCACGGTGGCGGCTTGGACTCACGTTCATGGACATATATATATATATATATATATATATACACAAGTATATAAACACGCTTATACAAAGCACCAAAACCCTTGTCGTTTTCTTTTTGCTTCTTTTTGTGCTTTATTGACAATCATGGGCTCTTTTGGATTTTTTTTATAGAAAAAAATTAGGCCTCTTGTCTACGAGTAGGATCGGGGCGTTACACTTATTCTCGATCCTCGCTGTGTACCCTCCATTGGATCAGAATAGGCTATTGCACCATAACTATCATAGTTTCCCTCATACTCTGGTTCATGATGACTACAATCTACACGAACCATCGGACCCCCAAGTCCTCCACTTCTCATATCGTTAGGCCTTCTAGAATAGGTTCGATGCGTAGACATCTGCAGCCAGCAAAGGTAAATCTTAAACCCATCT
The DNA here is from genome assembly GCA_020283515.1 of Alliaria petiolata. Classification (NCBI taxonomy): domain Eukaryota; kingdom Viridiplantae; phylum Streptophyta; class Magnoliopsida; order Brassicales; family Brassicaceae; genus Alliaria; species Alliaria petiolata. The sequence goes on from JAHZTW010000001.1 coordinate 274,527,728, forward strand.
ACTTAAATAAAGGAGCTAGCTGGTTTCCTAAATACCTTTTACGACTCATTACTCGATAAAACATTTGAAAATGAGTCCCATATGAGCATGATAGAAACCATGCTCTGATACAACATTTTGTAACGCCCCTGATCCGGTCTAGGTCAAAACTGGCTCGGCCGGCCGCCCAACAATCAAACAAGAACATGAACGGCCAACCATCCGACCCAAACCAGACCGAGAATGCTACAATGTGTACTCAAACGTTCAGTCTGAGGTTTCCAAAATGAATTGAGAGACCCTAGACCAAACATTCAAGCACACTTACCTATGGAACATGACTCAAGGCTTTTCAATTCGAGGCATATACAATAGTTACATCATGGTTTTTATCGGTTTTTGGACCATGATATAAGTCTTTTTATAGAGTCTTTTGGTATTTTTAGAGTCCTATTAGAGTCTTTACAGGTTGAACTACGTTTGGAGCATAATTAGAGATTATGAAACTTTTTGGAGCATTTTGGAGAAGCAGCCGAAGTGATGAAGTTGAGAGAGTGGATTTACACGCAAGGTGTCGATCGACACTCTCTGGGTCGATCGACACCAGGATTTCCAATTTCCAGAAGCGTGAAGTTTCCAGTTTTTTAAGAAAAGGAAATCTCCAAGACTTTTCCTAATCTTCCAAAGAATTGAAGATGCGAACCTAGGCCTATAAATAGAGTTTTTCAGCCATTGTTTAGGCATAACACACACAATATTTTATAGAGAGATTTTAGAGAGCTTTTGGGGAGATAGATCCTATACTCTGTTCTAGAAAAATTTCGAACCCCTTTATTTCTTCTATTGATTTCTTTCATGCTTTCTATTCAAATTATGATTTCTGTTTCATTAATCATGTCTGAGTAGTTTGCTAGTTAGGTTTAGGGTTTTTCAAAGGTAATTATGAATTGTTAGGTCGAATTAAATTGTTAGGATAAAATCATTAGAGTTCTTCATCTGAATTCGTGTTTAATGCTGATTTTAGCTTCATGACCTAGAATCCAAACTTAGGTTAATTAGTAGACACGAGAGTGTTATTGATTGTCTGAACTAATGTTAGATGAGCATAATACCTATTCGCAAAGAGATTTGGTTTAGGTATTTTGTGAACAATTGAACCTGAACTTTAATGCTTGTCTGAATTGATAGGATTTGCAAAGAGATTTGGAATTCTAGGGTTTAGACATAGAAATTCTTCGGAGAGAGAGTTGGTTGATTTTATTGTTGTGTTACGAGTTCAAGAACAGATCTTCATAATTCCTAACATTCTGTCTAGACCTGCAATTTAGATCACCTGAGAATTTCCCTGAACCTAGCGTTTCGTCTCCTGATTTTAAGAACCCTAATTCGTGAATGCTCGTTTACTTTCTGCTTTGTTTTACTTTCATTCTATTTGACCTAGCATAATCTGAACTTAGAAACCTTAGCGTAGCATCTACTTCCCTTGAGATTTTGATACCCCTTATACTACGATTGCATTTGCTGTGCACTTGCAGTAGTTTTATTAGGGTAAAACCTGAGCCCTATCAAGTTTTTGGCGCCGTTGCCGGGGAAGTAATAGCTGCCTACGAAATCTAGTATTAGGATTTTGACTAGGTTTTTCTTTATTTTTGGTTACTAATTTAGTTTCTTATCTTTTGTTTCAAGTGAATGCCCAGTACCAGAATCAACAAGGTAAATGAACTAGTTACACTGAACCAGGAGCTTGGCCGTTTGGAACGTACGAACCGTCGATCTGCACGAGTGTCGATCGACACCACTAGAATCGATCGACACCCTGCACAGGAAACGATGGCTGATCTTATGGTTCTAATACTAGACACTAAAGGCAACTTGGTTGATGCACAAGGGCACAGAAGGAACAAGCAAGGCCAGAGACCTGATGATAATGGAGCTGTTATCATCGAACAACCAGGACAAAATGCCCCTGCAGACGTTGGACGCGGAAGAACACTTGGCATGTACAACCGCCCAGACCAGTTCTATGCCAATAAAGCTGCGATCCGTCCTCCTGCCTTTCAGAGGAAGGACTTCGAGATGAAGCCTGCCTACTTCACATTGGTGGCTCCGCATCCTTTCCAATGTCTTCCTAATAAGCATCCCATGGACCATATTGAGAGATTCGAGGACTTGGCATCCAGCATTAAGGCCAATGGAGTGACTTATGACTATCTCTTCTGCAAGCTTTTCTCTTACTCGCTTGCTGGAGATGCGTCATACTGGCTGAAGCTGTTGGATCCAGGATCCCTGACTACTTGGGAAGACACAAAGAATGCATTCTTATGCAACTTCTTTTATGACACGAGGTCCGAGGAGCTGAGGACGAAGATCATTGCATTTTCTCAAGGTCCCACTGAAGCATTCAAGGCTTCTTGGGTTAGATTCAAATCTTACCAAAGGGATTGCCCACATCACGGTTTCAGCGAAACGCAGCTTCTTGAAATCTCTTACCAAGGGATCGAATGGAGGTACCAGATGGTTTTAGACGCAGCAAGCAATGGCAACTTCAACACCAGATACCCAGATGACGCGGTGGTGCTCATAGAGAATTTGGCCTCTTGTAACAGCACCAAAAACGCAGACTTTGAAAGGAGACAACAAGCTGGTGCAAATGGAGGAAGCCAAATAGCTGAGGTTAACAGGAAGTTGGATCTTTTGGTGGAGAAGAAGCAAGTTCACTTTGCTAATGAGGTGGAGACCTTTGAGCCAGAGCAAGAAGAAGTCAATTACATCAATGGTGCTGGATTTCAAGGTCAAAGGTTTGGCAATCAGCAGGGCTATGGTTCTTCTTACCAGAAGCCTTTTCAGAACAACAACTTCCAGAGAAGCTATGGTTCTTCTTCTTACCAGAAACCTCCTGCACAAGACAAAAAAATGGAGTCTATGCTAGAACAGATTCTCAAAAGACAACAGAAGATGACAGTGGATTTCAATGGGAAGATTGATGCTTTGTACACGGATCTTAATGGGAAAATTGAGTCTCTAGGTACTCATATGAAGCAATTGGATGTTCAAGTTGCTCAAACTGCTGGAGCTTTGAAGAAACAAGAGGGATTTCTTCCTGGAAAGACGGATACAAATCCGAGACACCACGTAAATGCCATCGCGATTCAGAATGGAAGGAGCCTTCAAACAGAGCTGAAAAGGGGTCTAAATGCTGAAGAAATCGTGGAGTTTGCGGCTGAAGAGGACGAAACTCGAGTTGCAGAAAAGGTGTCGATCGACACCACTGAGTGTCGATCGACACCCTACGCGAAGCACTCTAGAAGTTGTTACCAATACTGCAAATCCATCATCTTTGGTCAAACAGATGCCTCCACGTCCTATAGATCAGACACCTCTAAGGAAGCAAAGGTACGCACTCCCTGGAATCAATTCCAAACCCCCTGATCTTATCAATAAGAATACCAAAGGTTCAAAAGCTACTTCACACTTATGGAAGCCACGAGATTCTCGTAGAAGACTTGGTATTTCTTTTGATGATGCTGCAGGAAAACGAAGTGTCCCACCCGAACTCAAGATCCATCCTGCTGCTGTGCCTCATTTCCTTGGTCGCTCTCATACACCTACTGCATATACACCACCATGGATGAGAAGACATTTGTCTGGGAAGTATTCGATGCCTCCTTCTAATCCACCGGACGTCTGATCTCTGACACAATCAAGCTAATGACTGAAAAGGAGCGCTGAGTGGGAGGCAACCCACTGTTAGGTACGTTTTTCTTTTTATTTTGTTTTAGTTTTACCATCTAGTCTAAAGTCCTTAGGCGGCTTGACACGAACATCACGTGCTTGCTTAGCCTGATCTATGAACAAGAGTTTGATCTCTTAGGCTAAGACTAACCATCTGTCTAAGAATCTTACGGTTCAATAGGGACGTTGCAGATTCTTGTTTCTTCTATTGTACCACTATGCGAGAGCTAGTCTATGGTGATAGAGATTCAAAGAGTTTAGACCCAAACATCATGGGCTAAACAATTTGAGGTTCCTTTTACCTAAGAATCACCATCAAAAGACCAAGTCTTGATGTGATCCAAAAGCTTTAGCTTTATAAGTCGAACCGAGAGTTACCTAGTTCATGATACTCATCAAGATCCTTCCTTTATCTTGAAATTTTATCTTTTTACCGTTTAAATACCTATTTCTTGCTTAGCGTCTTTAAAGTTCTCTTATTTATGGTCTTGAGTGACACAAGATCAATCCTTTAATCGTTTTTAGTAGTAAAGTCTTAATCTTTACCCGATTTGAACTTGACTTATAACACCGATATGACCGTTATGTTCACTAACGCCCCCAAAATGGTTTGATACCCCATACACTATACTACTTCGGTTGATAGCTGTTGGGACATTGCTAGAAAGGCTAAAAACCTTATTTGTCAACTCTACCGTGGGGTTCTCCCAAAATTTAGGATGTTACTAGACACAGCAAGTAATGGAAATTTCTTGGGTAAAGATGTAAAAGATGGCCTAGAGCTTGTGGAGAACTTGGAACAAAGTTATGGCAACTATGGTGAAGACTATGATAGGTCATCAAGGAGCGATGGTACTTATGAAGACCAAAGGAGGAAAGAGATGAAATCTCTTAATGAGAAGATGGATAAGTTGCTACAAGCTCAAAGTGTTTGTTTCTTGTTTCTGCTTAAGTAACAACTGATCTTGATATACCTCCTCTGGTGTCATCGGAATCAGTGTGATTTTCCTCTCCTTGAACTCAAAAGAATGTCTATTGGTGAATCCATCATGGGTCACCCTTCGATCAAACTGCCATGGCCTTCCAAGAAGAATGTGGCCTGCCTCCATAGTTATCACATCGTAAAGCATCTCATCCATGTACCTGCGTATGGTTATGGGAACCAATACTTGGCTGCTCACTTCCATTTCTCCAACATCATCAAGCCACTGAAGTTTATAAGGCTTTGGATGTTTCTTTTCTTTCAAACCGAGATTTCTCACCATTGTTTCACTCACAACATTAGTACAACTGCCTCCATCAATGATGACGCTACAGACTTTGTCTTGTACATGACACCTGGTGTTAAACAAGTTCTCTCTTTGCTCCTGCTCGTTTGATTTAGACTGCACACTTAGTGATCTCCTCGCCACTAACAGATCTCCTTTAGCCGGAATCTCATGCTCTCCTTCTGACGGTAATGAATAAGAAACCACTTCTTCTTCCTCTGATTCGAACTCTCCATTGTCTAGAAGAATCATGGTCCTCTTATTAGAGCATTCATTAGCGTAATGCCCTCTCCCTTGGTATTTGAAGCAGATCAAATCTCTGGTTATGGATCTAGATGCTTCAGCTTTGCCTTTATCAATTTGATTTGCAAAAAAAGGCTTAGATTCTACCTTTGGAGTGGTGATGGGTTTCTTTGTCCTTGTCTAACTCTGCTTAGACACTCCAACTCCATAAGTAGGTCGAGAAGTACCCTTCCTTTTAAGCTGCTGCTCCACTAGAATTGGTTTGTGTAGCATTTCCTCAATCTCCACATAATGCTGCAATTCAAGTCTGTCTTGCACATCCCTGTTTAAACCACTCAAGAACCGAGCCATTGTAACTTCTCTATCTTCAGACACATCAGCGCTTATCATAAGAGACTTCATCTCTTGATAGTAATCTTCAACATTACGGCTGCCTTGTGTTAATCTCCTTAGTTTCTGATGAAGCTCACGGTGGTAATGGGTAGGAACAAATCTCCTTCGCATAATAGCTTTCATTTCTGATATATCATGGTTTTTACCCGTTTTTAAGCCATGATATAAGTGTTTTATAGAGTCTTTTGCTAGTTTTGGAGTCTTTTTAGAGTCTTTACAGGATGGAGAGCATTTGGAACTAAATGAAAGAAACTGGAACGTTTTGGAGCATTTTGGACAAGCAGCCGAAGTGATGAAGTCAAGAGGCTGGATTTACGAGCTGAGTGTCGATCGACACCAAGGAAGGACGGTGAAGTTTGACGGTTTCCAATCAGGAAAAGGAAAGAAGAGCAAGTTTGAAGAATTACAAGTTTACCCCTGGACGAAAATCCCCTTCTATAAATAGTTTTCAGGCATTGTTTAGCCACATACCTTATCATTATTTTCTGTTTTTGAGACTTAGAGAGAGATTGATCCTGAGCTTTTGGGGAGACAATTCTAACTCATCTGAGCCAGATTTCGAACCCCTGTATCATTCTCTATTCTTTTATGCAATATTATTCAGCCATGTTTTGTGTTTGCATTATTATGTCTGAGTAGTTTGCTAGTTAGATTAGGGTGATTTAGGGTTTGATGAAGAGTGTAGAATCACTAGAATTTATTAGGGAAATCAATTGGATCTTCACCTTGATTTGTGCTTAACTTGATTCTCTGAATTGATCACTTAGAAATCAAACCTTAGGTTGTTTAATAGATGCGAGAGCATTATTAATAACTTGAACTAATCTTA
>JAHZTW010000001.1:274540901-274555906 GCA_020283515.1 Alliaria petiolata
AATCAATTGGATCTTCACCTTGATTTGTGCTTAACTTGATTCTCTGAATTGATCACTTAGAAATCAAACCTTAGGTTGTTTAATAGATGCGAGAGCATTATTAATAACTTGAACTAATCATAGGTGAGCAAAATATCTATTCGCGAAGAGATTTGGTTTAGGTATTTTGTGAACAAATCGAACCTGTTCTTATTGCTTGCTTTAATTGTTTAAATTCGCAAAGAGATTTGGAATTTAGGGATCTAAGCATAGATAACTTCTGCAACGAGAGTTGATTGGTTTTAACTTAGAGTTTCGAGTTCTAGACGGTTCTTAATAATCCCTGATAAACTTAGATTCTGCATTCTTGGATTCAAACCTGATAATTATCCTTACCTAGCGCCTTTGTCTCTGAACTTACATCGCTTTATAAACTCGTTTACTTATTTCTGCATTGTTTTAGACCACTTGAAATTAACCGCCTAGCATAATCTAAACCTAGAAACCATAAGTGTAGCTTTAACTTCCCTGAGGATTCGATACCCCTTATACTTCAACTGCATTGTTGTGCACTTGCAGTAATTGATAATTTGGGTAAAACTAGACCCCTATCAATTTCTGCCCAAGTCTCTACTGGACGTTCCCCATTTCGTCTCCTTGAGGTAACCAACTGATCCCACCAGCTTAGCGCATAATCATAGAACTCTGTGGCTGCCACTCTCACTTTGTTGTACTCCGTGTAGTGTTGGCAATCAAACACAAGCTCTATCTTCTTTTCCCACTCTAGATAGGTGTCTCGATCATTCCTTTCATGAAATGGTGGAATTTTGAGCTTAAGTCCTCCAAGATCACCATCACGTTGTCTCCTGCCTTCTCTCTCACGTCGAGGTCTCCTTCTGCTCCCTTGAGATGAGCGTCCATCATGACTGTAGTAGTCAACATCTAATTCGACCCTTGCTGGTCTAAGTTGCTCTCTTGCTCTCTCAACGAGAACATCTTGTGGCTGTCTTTGTTGTGCCTCTACTCGCATTTCATCTAGTCTATCATAGACACCATTTATTTCATTCATCAGCAGTCTCCGCATTTCTCCCATCATGGCTTGTACTTGCAGATTTCGAACTGCCTCTCTTTCTTCAATCTCCTTCATGGTTAGACATGATTGTTTTCCTGCAAAACTCAACAAACAGATTAGTAGCAAAAGCTCCTCACAATTGTTTCTCTCAAGGTGTTTCACTTAAGTGTTTCACTCAATCTGATTTCCCTCAGTGATTTCTCAAGAGTTCTAATAGAACAAATCCAATACAACTCAATGGTAATCCCCAAAGTAACCAAACAGAACAATCCAAATGAATTTAAAGATAGATGAGATAAGAACTTGATGAAGAACAGAAAATTCCCAAGAAAAATAGGAATCAAAACCTCAGTAATAAACTTAGTAATTTTCCTTTGCTTTCTTATTTTTTTCATTTTTTTTATATACATCAACGGAATTTTTTTTTTTTTTCGTTTTTATTTATTTATTATTTTTTTTTATAAACTGAAACAAAAACTTAGAACAGAAATAAAAGAAGATGAACAGATAGAAGGTGAAAAGATAGAAGATGAAAAGAAATTTAGATGATAGATAAGAAGGTGAAGAGATGAGAAGATGATAGATGAGAAGGTGAAAAGATGAGAAGATGATAGATTATACCGAACTGAAGAGTGTGCTCTGATACCACTTGACACGATCCTCCCAAGAATCGCCACTCTTTAATTGGATTTCAGATAGATGGATAAGTCATAGATCTTATGAGAAACGAATACTCAAAGAACAAGGTAAGATGGATCGAAAGGATCGCACAGAAGTTGCGGCAAGACTTCTAATATTCCCCAACTTGAATCCCTTAGATATGACACACTAAGACGAATTCAAGTTCGATTGAATGGATATGACGCACCAAACAATCTCTTAATCCCTTGGATATGACGCACCAAGACGAACTAAGGTTTGATCAATGGATATTACACACCAAGGATCGAAAATGTTCACGAAGAACAAAAGAGATTCACTCTCAAATAAAAAAAAGGGTCTGATTATTTTGATTGGTTTACAAGAGTATTTATAAGAAATACTTTGTAGAAAATTAGACTAAATGTGTTAAAAACAATGTAGCATTAACTAAGGAAAGAACAAAGACGAAAGTAAATGAGTTGACTGACTCTTGGCTTCATCGCATGACTCTTGAGATCATTTAGCTTCCCATTTTAGTCTTCTGGTCGAAATGGACTCTTCAACTGCATTTCCTTATTTTGGCAGAATCTTGACTATATAGATGACGAATGTAGCTTGATTATGTAGCTTGACTATGTAGCTTGACTATATAGTTGACGAATGTAGCTCGACTATGTAGCTTGACTATATAGTTGACTTCCTTCCTTTGGCAGAATCTTGACTATATAGATGACGAATGTAGCTTTACTATGTACCTTGATTATATAGTTGACGAATGTAGCTCGACTATGTAGCTTGACTATATAGTTGACGAATGTAGCTCGACTATATACCTTTCTTCCGATGGGCTCGATTCACAAGTCTGCCGTGTATCTCCAAAAGTCTGCTGTGTAATTTCAGAAGTCTCATGTGTAATTTTAGAAGTCTGCTTTTTAACTCCAGAAATCTGATTTGTGATTAAAACCAGAATAGTTTTAACTTCTTCTCCTTTCTGAGTGATCATCTGATTGAGTAATCCTCCAATTCCTTCTTTAAGCCTTTTAAGCCTTGCACGGGTCATAGGTCCGGATGGCATCACAAAGTCTTCAACGGCTTCTAGTTCAGGTTCAAGCTCAGCTACACGCTCATTCTCCTCTGTGCTATCCATGATCGCATCATCAAGCAGGACGAGCCTCCAAGCAGGTGAATCAGCTCAAGTAGGAAGCCAGGCAACTTAGTCACCAAGGTGCTTCTTCCCGACCAATCCGACAAACCACCCGATCGCACCGAAATAGGTCACCGAGAACACTGTTTGGTCCTACTGAAAAACATATGGACTAAAATTATTTTTTAACCATTATAACTCACTTAAGACTTAAATTATCCAAGGCACACTCAAGAACTCCCTAAAAACAAACTCACCTTCCCCGATCTCTTAAATGAGCCGAAACTGCCCCTACAAGGCACTGCTGGAGCAAACAGGAATTCCTTGAAGAAAATATGCTTTCCACTGACTTTGAGGCTTTTCATAAGTCCTTTCGTACCTTAGCAAGACTTACTTGCCATTATTTATCAAATCAAATCATCACTTGATCATTTTGGCATGTCTGACGAACGAATCGACTGCGCGACTGAAATCTGCTTCATTTGATTCTTTCATGCTTTTTCTTCGACCACATTCCTTTCTCTATCTTCCTTTGACCTTCCTAAACACATCACACCTTTGTAGATAGCTTAGCCACGTTCTGACCTTCTTTGGCCGGACTGATCTTGCTGGCCGCGTACGGGTCCTTCTTACGGGTTATTACACCAATCGTTTTGGCATCACTCCTCCACCGGTCCAAAACAAAATTTTTGAGATCAAGCCCGGCTTTGTATCTATGGTGCAGAACAAGAAGTTCCATGGTCTAGGTATGTAGGACACTCTTGAGCACCTAGACAACTTTGAGCAAGTGTGCGGCCTGATCAAGATAAAAAGTATCTCGGGGGATAGCTTCAAGTTGAGATTGTTCCCGTTGTCTCTAGGAGATAAATCTCGGCATTGGGAGAAGACATTACCTCAAGGGACTATAACTTCATGGGCTGATTGTAAGAAAGCATTTATGTCAAAGTTCTTCTCAAGTACAAGAACCGCTCGGTTGAGAAGTGAAATTAGCGGTTTCACTCAAAGGCAAAATGATAGCTTGCATAATTACATCATTTTTATGCATCATTTAGAGTATTTATGTGTCATTTCATGCATATAAGTATCCCATTTGCATTCATATTAGGATTAGAGTGTCTTAGGATTAGAGTTGCATACTTTGTTGCATATGGAGTGCATTTCAGGTGCTTTTGGAGCTTGTGGAAGCTCTATGGAGTTTGAGAGAACAACCACTGAGAAGCTAAGGCATTAAGGAGCAAAATAGAAGACTTCTCCAGCCACGTCGACCAGCCAAAACGATCTCACCCCGATTTGAAGCAAGACGATATCTAGCACCACACTAGACAACCCGTTGTGGAAAGATCGGTCTGGACGAAGGCTTTCCCTCTTGATTCAGATTCAGTGTCCTTCATGAAATTTCAGAGGATCGAGTTAGCTTTCGAATGGAGTTGGTTTGAAGGCATTATCATCAGCGGTTCGGAGGTTACCGCGGAAACAGTGAACATCGGTCTCGCATAACGGTTTGTGTCCATTGAGAAGCCCATATCGACCAGGTACAACGGCTTGAGGCCGTTGTAAACTTTATCCGAAGTTTGACCACCTTTGACCACCTTTTTACCTACTTCTTTTGGTTTTTAGTAATAATACTCTTTAACCTAGATCTTATCTTGCATCCACTTATTTTTCTCTCTTATTTTTGTGCCTCTCTCTTTCTCTCAAGAACAAGAGACACAAAGTTTGAGTTTTGTATTTGGATCATTGCTTTTTTATTAAACCTTGCACTTATCTTTCATTTCTTCTTGTTTATCTCTCTCTAATCATGTCTAGCCATCTTTCCTTCATGGATTTCGTGGCTAAGGCTATGTTTAGTGAGTAGTTCTTCTTAGATTTGAGATCTTGGTTGATTAGGGTGGTTCTAATGATTGTTTGAGATGTTTAAAGCTTAGATTTTTGTATTCCCTTTTCTTATGTGATTGTGCTAATAGCCAAGTACCTCTTTATTGGAGAAGTTGATATTAGGCTTTTGTTGAGCACTTAAGGTGTTTGATAAAATGCTTGAATGAATTTATATTTGAAAATGATGTTTAGAAATAATGATTCTTGGCATCTATAATTTCTTATATGAATTGTGTTAAATGCTTAGTACCATATTGATGGAAAATCGTCTCTAGACTTTTATTGGGCATGAGGGTGTCATTAAAATGTCTGAAAATATTGCATAAGAGATTACTCATCCTAGCCTAAGGGATTAGATGTCTAGGGAGTTCTTTGTTTTATGGAGTTTGAGATTGAAAGCTTGTTAGTCATATTTACACCAAGGGATTGGGTTAAAAATGTGATTAGCAAAGGGGTTTTTGCCAAGGGATTGGATTAACCTTTAATTGTGCTCCTTACTTAAGATTGAGAACTTAGTATTGCGTTTTGAATCATCTTAGACATGAATAAGAATCACCCTATATCGTTTTCCTTGGTCTTGAATCTTTCTTTTTATTATTGAAGCTTAGATATTTTCTGTTTTTGCTTAGTTTCATTTGCTCTTATCTTGCTTAGGTTTCGTTATATTGCTCTTTGTTTGCCTTTCTTTTGCTTCCTTGTTTGCCATTATGTTGTTAGATTTTAAAACCCCTCTTTATTAGCTTAGCTTAGCATAGATCTCTATATCTCAAGTGTCATTAGCTTCCCAAATGGATTGACACATCAAATACTACAATGACATGTGTGTTTGAGGATTGAGCTAAGGCATAAAAAACCCTTTCATCAGTTCGCGCCGTTGCCTCTTGGGATTGTTTTTAATGCATTTGAGATTGAGTTCTTGCTTAGACTAAGCATTTATTTCAGTACTGATTTTTGTTTTATTTTTGTTTCTCTTATAGGTACCATGTTTAACCCTCAAGCATACTACATGCACCACCAAGGCTTCCCTTGTTGCTTCCACTATGGATCCCCTTATGATGCTTCTGGTGCTGCTCATCACCACGATTATGGATACATGCACCAGCCCTATGCTCACTTCCACCATGACCACAGCCAAGCTCTTCCCTCCTCACCCTAAGACTTAAGTTTGAAGCAAAAGTTGCAGCAACTCGTCCAAGGTCAAAATCAATTCAACCAAGATTTGAAAAAAGGGTTTGAGGAAGTTTTCACCAAGATTGGGAAGCTATACTCTGAGGTTAACAACCAACTAGACGGTTTTGGTCAAAGAGTTACTCATTTGGAGAATCTAGAAGCTTCTTCTTCTTCTAAGCCACAAAGCTCACTTCTTGGAAAGAGTGTAGGTAAGCCCAAAGACTATTGTCACTTCATCTATGAAGCTGATATCACCAATGAGGAAGCTGCAGCCGCTGTAAAAGAAGTTGAGCAACTGCTTTATGGAATTCAAGAAGAAGACTTCTCTAGTAGCGGTTTTGATGCAAAGATCAATGGGGTCATTGAGTCTAAGTGTGGGGGCCTTATTTGTCTCAAGAGTACGGTTAAGGGCATGGAAGCTGAAGCTCAAGTGGTAGCCAAGAAGCCTCAAGTAGAGTACGTGGCTGAGGATAGTGTTGATCGAGACAAGCTCATGAAAGTTTACAAAGCACTTTTGGTGCTCTCAAAGGAGAAACAAGAGCCACCTCTCTACAAGGCACAAGCTGAAATCAAGAATGGTAAAGAAGCATCTATGGTCCATAAATATGATACTTCCCTTGAAGATTTGCCCATGTACAAGCCTCCTTTACCATTTCCTCAGTGTGTCCTCACTAAGGCACAAAAGGCGGTTCTATCACGGTTTAGGAAAGACATGGAAGAAGTTGGTGCTACCTTGCCTCAAGTGGAGACCTTGTTTCAGGTTAAGGACCACGTGAGATTAATAAAGGATCTATTTTCAAACAGAGAGAAGGTGGAGCGGTTAATGCACTCCTTTGATAGTCCAATCAAGACAAAAGATGAGCCCACAACTCTCACCAAGCTAGGCAATCCGGGAAGGTTTCAAGTCTCTTGCATGCTTGGAGAGTTTAAGGTGGAAGAAGCCTTGTGTGATTCAGGCTCTAGTGTTAATGTGATGTCATTGGATATGGCAAAGACATTGGGTATCACGGAGCTAAAGCCCTCTCCATCTAGAATCACTTTTGTGGATGCGACATCAAGGAGGCCTATTGGACTCATAGAAGATTATCCTTTGAAGATTGGGAAATGCATTATCCCCACGGATTTCATAGTGATGGATATGGTCCATTCTAAAGAGCTTCCTTTGCTGCTTGGAACTCCATTCTTGAACATTGCTGGTGCTGAGATAGACTTCACCAAGAAGAGAGTCACACTTAAGATGGTGAATGATGAAGCAAGCTTTCCAATGAAGCCACCAATCTCAAGCTTTTGTGGCACCATAACACGTGATGAAGAATGGAGTGTTGAGAAGCCTCCTTACGTGCAAGAGAAGCTCACGGGATTGACCATAGAGGTCTCCAAAGAGGAAGATCCACTAGACCACAATGAGTATGATGGAGCAAGCTTTGATGGTGAAAGCCTCTTAGCAATGTTTGATGGGGTTAGTGTGAAGCTTGATGATGAACCACCGGGAAAGAAGAATAGGGTCAGGAAACACAAGAAGAGGCTCTATGTGGGAGCCAATACTCGGTTTGTGAAAAAAGGGGAAGGAACTTCAATTCCACTTCATCCTCCATGATCCTAAAAGTGTGCAAGGTCAAGCTATGTGACGTTAAACAAGCGCTCTTGGGAGGCACCCCAAGCTTATCCTTTTTATAGTTTTCTTGCTTTTTCTATTTAGTATGATGTCCCTAGGAGTTTTGTAGGTGGACTTGATAGACAAAGGTGCTGAACGCCCAAGAAGAAGAGGTTAACAAGGTGTGGGTGACATTTCGGGCAGCCATAACGGCTTGAAGCTGATAGAAGATTAAATCGGTCTGCCATAACGACTTGAAGCTGATACATGGTCAAATCGGGCTCACACAACGGTTACAGACCGATGTGGTTATAGGTTACTTCTTTCTCTCCTCCTAAACTACACTCCACTTGCTTTCTTGGTATTTTGGTTGCCTCCTTTTGAGTTTTTGTTACACAGAGACTGTGTAATTTAAGTTTGGGGGAGGGTTGTGTATATAACTTGTGTTTTGTTTTCTTATTTTCTATTTTCATCTTTGAGTCTCATGCATAAGAAAATAACCACATAAAAATCAAAAAAAAATTAAATTTTTTTCAAGCATATAGTTGCATTTTTCATCTTAGGATTGAGTCTAGATGCATTCATATAGGTTTCATATCATTCACATATGGTGTAAATTGTATTATCCTTGTAAATAGCCATTTTTAAGTCATGAAGTCAATGCCTTGGTTCTTGTTTGATTGATGCATTCTGATTTAAACCGAATTAAAGGCAGCACCACACTTGGAATTCATGTTTTAAAACTCTGTCTCGTCTAAAGCATTTTGATTTGAATCTTTTCCCTAACGAACTTGAACTGAAAATCTTGAAAATTAATTATCATGCTTGTTCTCGGATTTCATCTCATGGATCTTCACTTGGACTTTCTTTTCCCTTTTTACCACTCTTTGCTAGTCCAAGTACTTCACCACACCCGAGCCAAAACCTTTTATTTAAACCTAAACACTTTTGTGAGTGAAATGTGAGGTCTCTTGCATTATTTTTGAATCTTCTTAGGCAAAAAGTGTTGGGTTTAGGCTGACAAGGCTAAGTTCTCATGTAGACGTTGGCTCTAGTCTCGAGTCAACATAGGCTAGGTGGTTCAGGGGTACCATAACGGCATGACCCCGTTGTGCTTAAATGTTCATTTCGGGTAGACTAGGATAGAGTATGTGCTAAACGTTTTATCTCGGGGAAAGGAGAAGAAAGGAGAAAAAGGATGCTTTAGAGTTAAATGGGGACATAAAACATAGAGATGGCAGCTATAAAGAGAAGCTCAAAACCTAAGAGGAAAAGGCGGTTTCAAAGAAGCAAAGAAGGCCAAACAACAAAGTCAAAATCAGGCCAACAACACCAAAGGTGACAAGCAAAGAAACGCCACAAAAGAGAGCCAAGTAGAAGCCGAAACCATTCTCCAAAGATCAAAGAAGAAGTCCCCAAGACTATCAAAGAAGGTAGAAGAAGAAGTGAAAGGAAAGAAAGGCAAAGAGCCTTGGGAAAGGGTAGCTTAGGAAAGGGAACAATGGGTTTAGACTAAGGTAGGAAGTGATTAGGTGCTTGGGTAGATGAGAATTTATCCTTGTATGCATCAGTTAGTCTTTACCCTTAGCATTTTGCATTAAGAAGATTCATGTAGCATCCGCGACCAGAAATCCTAAGTACGGTCGTGCGGGTCATGAGATGGTCGTTGTGTATATGTTCTGGTATGATGGAGGTTCGTCTGTTTCTGTATATAAGTATGTACAGTGGTACGTCTGTGAGGTCAAGGACTGTACCGTGGTATGTCTGTGAGGTTAAGTACCGTACCATGGTTGGACCGAGTATATATTTTTTGTGTGGAATTTGGCTAAGTGTCGAGAGACAGAGGTATTAGGCTGTGGGTCGTGGTTTTTTTCGAGAGAAAAAGGATTTATCCCGTGTTTGGCCGAGTGGTTCAAGTCTGGCCGAGAGAAAAAGGAAAGTTGGCCGGTTTGGCCGAGAGAAACTTGAATTGGACCGAGAGAAAAAGTAAACTGTGTGAGTAAACCGAGGAAGGACGGTCGAGTTAGGGTTTTTGGGCCTATTTATGCGTTTTATCTCGCAGCCGCGTGAGAGAATCACGATTTTTCTCGAGAGAAACCTAGAGGCGATATTTTTCCCGAGAGAAAAGTGAAGTCGTCGAGAGATCGTGAGTTTTGAGCCGAGTTTGGAAATTCTGTTCGAGAGAAAAGACTTAGAAGGGTCGATTTGCCGAGGGAAGTGCGTTCGGCCGAGGGATTTCTCGATCAAATCGCGAAGCATCCGAGAGATAATCAAGGTAATCCGTTTTTCACCGAGAGAATTCTGTTCTGATGCATTTTCACTGTGAGATTTGTGTTCTGGTTGGTTTTCACCGAGAGATAATCGAGTTATCTGTTTGTAGGCAAGTTTTGGCCGAGTTATCCGAGAGATATCCGAAAATTTCTGAGTGAGCCGAGAGTTAGCCGAGAACACTTAGAACCGTCCGAGAGATTTCGGTAAGTGTTCGGCTAATTAGTTTCTGGTTGAGTTTCTGTCGAGTAACCTTCGACTAATCTGAGTATTTTGGCCTGTTTCCGAGGGAATTCAGAATATTGCTCGAGGAAAAGTGAACGATTTGAAAGATAGCCGAGAGGAGATTGGATCTCGCGGGTTTAGCCGTAGCGATAGCCGAGAGAATGCAAGTGCGTCCGACTATCTCTGTTTCTGACCAAGAAATCACCGAGTTTCTTCCGACTGAAACGTTTTCCTTTGTGTCTAAGGTGAGTGCGTGACTGTAGCTTGTATCTGGAACCGTAGGATTGCTAGGTTATCTGATTTCATTGATTGCTTGTGTAAGTTAGTGTATGCTTAGCAAGGTCAATGTGTTTCTGTGATTGGTATTGGATACCGTGGTTTATACGTGGTGTCTAACTAGCTGTGTGAATGTCCGGATCGAGTTGCTAGCTCAAGGGGATGTGTGATTCTCGCTTGAGTAGAACCGAGGCCGTGAGGAAATTCACAAGTAGTTGAGATGATCATAGAACCGTGATTCTGTTTTCTGTGCTTGCTTGCTAAGTGATAATGTGAATTATATAATTGTTGCTTGATTGCGTTTTCTGGTATTGGCTGGTGGTACGGGATGACCGTACTCACTAAGCATTTGTGATAATGCTTATGCCTCTCTTATGTGTGGAGTGTGCAGGTAAAGATGTTATCCGGGACGTTTAGTCTTGAAGGCGGACTTGAAGGCAGTGAAGAAAGAAGTGGATTAGGACTGGGTTTGGGGGTTTTATTTATCATGAGTTATTCTGGATATTTGGCTTTACATTTCTGTTATGACTTAGAACGAATCTGGCTAAGTTAGTTTATGTTTATGAACCTTTGTTACATCTGGATTGGAATATTTATGCAATTAGAATGCGAGAACCGAGCATCTGCCAGAGCGTCGATCGACACCTCTAGCATCGATCGACACCAACCCTCCGCGTCGATCGACACGATTGGCATCGATCGACACCGTACACAGACCGAGATGGAACGTCTGATTCTAGTACGCGACGCGGATGGAAACTTCGCAGACCTGGAGGGCAACAGAAGGAATGCCCAAGGACAGAGACTTGATGAGGCTGGCGCCGTCATAGTCGAACCAGCGATGCAAATCGCACCTGCAGAAGCAGGACGTGTAAGAACATTAGGCAACTACAACCGCCCAGACCAGTTCTATGCTAATAGATCTGCGATCCGTCCTCCTGCATTCCAAAGGAATGACTTCGAGCTGAAGCCTGCCTACTTCCAGCTCGTAGCTCAGAATCCTTTCCATGGTCTACCCAACGAGCACCCCATGGACCATATTGAGAGATTCGAAGACCTGGCATCCAGCATTAAGGCCAATGGAGTGACCTATGATTATCTCTTCTGCAAGCTTTTCCCTTACTCGCTTGCTGGAGATGCATCATACTGGCTGAAGCAGTTGCCATCAGGATCTTTGACCACATGGGAAGACACAAAGAATGCATTCTTATGCAATTTCTTTGATGACACGAGATCCGAGGAGCTAAGGATGAAGATCACTACATTCTCTCAAGGACCCACTGAAGCTTTCAAGGCTTTTTGGGTGAGGTTCAGATCTTACCAGAGGGACTGCCCACATCATGGATTCAGCGAGCCGCAACTTATCGGTATATTCTACCGCGGAATTGATTGGAGGTACCAGATGGCCCTAGATGCTGCGAGCAATGGCAACTTCAACACAAGATTTCCAGAAGGTGCTATAGAGCTTATAGAGAATTTGGTTTCTAGTAACAGCACCAAGAACGCAGACTTCGAAAGAAGACAACACGCTGGAGAGAATGGAGGAGCCCATATCGCTGAAGTCAACAGGAAGCTGGACAACGTACACAATCTCTTGGTGGGAAAAAGGCAAGTTCAGTTTGCTGTAGAAGTGGAGACTTTTGAGCCAAAACAAGAAGAGGTTAACTACATCAATGGTGCTGGATTTCAAGGTCAAAGGTTCAGCAATCAGCAAGGCTATGGTTCTTCTTACCAGAAGCCTTTTCAGAACAACAACTTCCAGAGAAGCTATGGTTCTTCTTCTTACCAGAAGCCTCCTGCACAAGACAACAAGATGGAATCTATGATAGAAAAACTTATAGAAGGGCAACAGAAGATGACAGTGGCCTTTAATGGGAAGATTGACACATTATATCAAGATGTGACTGGGAAGATCGATGCCTTGTACACGGATTTGAATGGAAAGATTGAGTCTCTAGGCACTCATGTCAGGCAATTGGATGTTCAAGTAGCTCAAACTGCTGGAGCTTTGAATAGACAAGAGGGATTTCTTCCTGGAAAGACTGATACAAATCCCAGACACCATGTCAATGCCATCACGACAAGGAGCAGAAGCAAGCTGGAACCAGAGGAGAAGAAGAATCTAAATGCTGAAGACCTTGTGGAGTTGGAGGAAATCGAAAAAGAAGCTCCAGAAGAGCCTGCAGATCTAGTGTCGATCGATACAGCAGAGTGTCGATCGACGCCCGAAGAACATCGCGAAGTCGAGAGCTCGAGCCCGTGTGTCGATCAACACAAGACAGGTGTCGATCGACACCATGCCCAGACTACACCAAATCGCGCTGAACCTTCAAAACTCTAAGAGGAAAGTGTGTATAAGCCTAAGATACCCTACCCCCTGCCTCCCAGAAGATCTAAACAGGAGAGAGAGGAAGATAGATGCAAGGAGATGATGAGTAAACTGATGGTTGAGTTACCCCTAGTTGATGCAGTCCAACTTTCACCTGCATTAAGAAGATATATCAAGAGAATGGTTGCAAATGGCGTGAGTCCCGAAGAAGGAGCATTGCTTACCAGAGATATTAATGCAATTCTCTTGAACATAATTCCAAGAAAGAAGAAGAAGTGGGTTTCTGAACAAGTCAGTGATGTGATGCAGAGGAAGATTCCAGAGAAATTACCTGATCCAGGAAACTTTGTGCTAGATTGCTCAATATCAACAGGAAGGTTTCCTCGTTCTCTCTGCGATTTAGGTTCAAGTATCAACTTGATACCATACTCAGTTGCTGTGAGACTTGGAATGACTGATTTCAAGCCAAGCAGAATCTCTCTAATCCTAGCTGATCGATCAAAGAGATTCCCAGAGGGTGTCTTAGAAGATGTTCCCCTGAAGATTGAAGGCTGCATAATTCCCACAGACTTTGTGGTTTTGAAGTACGATGAAGAGCCTGCAGACCCTCTTATTTTGGGAAGATCATTCTTGGCTTCAGCTGGTGCCATCATTGATGTGAGAAGAGGAAAAATGGAGCTTGATTTGGGTGATGTTGTCATGAACTTTGACATGGACAAATTAAGAGGACCATCCACCATTGATGGTCAAGCTTTTTCAGTAGAGATGTCCATAGATGAAGGTCAAATCATGGAAAGTTCGGATGCCATTACTGCTGGGTATGTCAAGGAGCTTGATACTGAAAATCAAGAGTACAAGCTGGTTATTCAAGAGGCATTGGCTGAGAATTCTAAGAAAAATGTGGAGCTTGAAGATTGGAGTGGAAATAATCATATCTTCGAGACTTTGGGCGCAAATGAGGGTCTAATCAATGCTGAGTTGATGGAGGACGACGTTTTTGTCATGGAAGCAAGGATTGCGGAACTGAATTACAGTGAAAGTGCAGAAATTCGAGCTGCAGGGTTGGTGTCGATCGGCACCACTAGTGTCGATCGGCACCACTAGTGTCGATCGACACACTTCACGGATCACACCAGAAGTCACTTCCAATGCTGCAAGTCCATCATCCTATGTGGTCAAACAGATGCCTCCACATCCTACAGCCCAGAAACCTCGAAGGAAGCAAATGTATGCATTTCCTGGAATCAATTCCAAACCCCCTGATCTTGTCAATAGGATTACCAAAGTTTCAAAAGATGCTTCACACTTATGCAAGCCACGAGATTTTCGTAGAGGGCTTGTCTCATGCACTTACTGCTTATACACCGTCATGGATGAGAAGACATTCGTCTGGAAAGCACTCAATGCCACCCTCTGATCCACCAGAAGTCTGAATCCCGACACAGTCAAGCTAATGACTGAAAACGAGCGCTGAATGGGAGGCAACCCACTGTTAGGTACGTTTTTCTTTTTATTTTTATTTTGGTTTTACTAAGTCCTAGTGTTAGTCAGTTGAAAAAATGAGACATTGGACTCGACCTTGACCAGTGTCGATCGACACTACTAGGTGTCGATCGACACCATGCGCAGACGAAGGTAAGTCTTCTATTCTAGTCTTATAAAGTCGTTTCTAATCTTTCTTTTAGCCAACTTCGGGCTTGATAACACTGGGGACAGTGTTGTTTAAGTCTGGGGGAGGTGATTACTGACTTTGTGTTTTGTTTTAGAGTCAGTTGAGTCTTGAGTCAAAAGTTTTCAAAATTTGTTTTATTGAGTCAAAATCAGTTGGAACTTTCAGTTTTTCTAGGAACTAACCACAGGAAGTTGACACTTGAAGAACCATTGTTATGAGAGTTGATTGCAGGACTTACTAAGTAGAAAGCTGCAAGTGGAATCAGTCTAACAGGGCGAATTCAGATCCCCTTATAAGAACTAGGTATGCACAGAACTTTATTCCTCTTTCAGTCCGAACAGATAGGCAATTGCAGTCTCTCCTTGATCTTCCCTTAAGAGAAAAGAAAAAGAAAGAAAAAGAGTCTAAGTCTGGAATAGTGTCTTTGTCATGAGCATGTCTTTTCACAAGGAACATTATTAGTGATGCTCTTGAACACGTCTCCTCACAAGGAACACAAGTAGAGAGTAGCACTATTCCAGAGATCCCAAAAAGAATAAGAAAAGTCAATGAAAAGATCTTAGAACACCCTGAAAATGGGCAGAAGTTGACTAAGGGAAGAGAAAATAGGAGAGCTGTATGAGAATTTCTTGTTCAGGCACTAAGGAAGGGAAAGAATCAGAAAAGTTCTATGGCATTACCAATGTTAGAGTTCGAAATTTATACCAAGGAAAGGATCTGGATTTGAACTGGGAGATTGCTAAGCTTGTGGTAAGTACA
>JAHZTW010000001.1:274559188-274582752 GCA_020283515.1 Alliaria petiolata
AGGTATGGTCATTACGAGTTTGTGGTCATGCCGTTTGGTTTGACGAATGCGCCAGCTGCATTCATGAAGTTGATGAATGGCGTGTTCAGAGAATACTTAGACGAGTTTGTGATTATTTTCATAGACGACATCTTAGTGTACTCGAAGAATCCGGAAGATCATGAGAAGCATTTGCGGATTGTTATGGAGAAGTTGCGAGAGCAGAAGTTGTTTGCCAAGCTGAGCAAGTGTAGCTTTTGGCAACGGCACATTGGGTTCTTGGGTCACATTGTTTCGGACAAGGGAGTGTCTGTGGATCCTGAAAAGATCAAGGCCATTGCGGATTGGCCGAGACCTGAGAATGCGACGGAGATAAGGAGTTTTCTGGGGTTGGCTGGCTACTACAGGCATTTTGTTAAAGGCTTTGCAAGTATGGCTCAGCCGATGACACGCTTGACCGGGAAGGACATTAAGTTCGTATGGACAGCCGAGTGGGAGGAGTGTTTCTCGAAGCTGAAAGGAATGCTTACAAGAGCACCAGTATTGGCTCTACCTGAGCCGGATGAACCGTATGCGGTGTAAACGGACGCTTCTGGTAAAGGACTAGGGTATGTTCTAATGCAGCACGGAAATGTGATTGCATATGCGTCTAGACAGCTAAGGAAACATGAGGCGAATTATCCTACCCATGACTTGGAGATGGCGGCCGTAGTCTTTGCGTTAAAGATATGGCGATCTTACTTGTATGGTGGGAAAGTTCAGGTGTTTACCGGTCATAAGAGTTTGAAGTACATCTTCACTCAACCTGAACTGAATCTGAGGCAACAGAAATGGATGGAGTTAGTCGCTGACTACGATCTGGAGATAGCTTATCATCCGGGAAAGGCTAATCTTGTTGTTGATACATTGAGCCGGAGAAGGGCTAGTGTATCATCTGCTAAGTGATGCGGGATTTATTTTACTTCAAGATTTACCCCTAAGATAGCTGCAAGTGCACAGCAATCACAGTAGTATATTAAGAAATCGAATCCACAGAGATTGTTGTTTTGCGAAAGTCCAATGATTTCTAAATTCTTTAAACCCAGTGGGAGCTTGGTGGGTGTAGTGTGTAACGGTTTGCAGTAATAATATCAAGCAGCAGAAAAGAATCAACGGTTATAAATCAATGAATAAAAAGCGTTGGGTTCAGGGACATTCTCCGGGGTTCATAGATCAAATTTAACAAGCAACAGGATAAGTTCTTGATAATTAAATAAGTTAGGTTCTTAAAATGAAACGGTCGACTATGACTACCCCGTCTTCACGGATCTAGCCACCTGCGTTTGTCTTTCACTGCGGATATGATTTCTCATCCCACGATGCAAGACAACCGCACAAAAATATCATTCACCTATTTGTAAACACTCGCGGTGCGGTCCGTCGATATGCATAAACATCCTAAGGTGAGATCCGCTCGTTAACTTCTAGATCCAGACGATAGACCACATATTCATGTATCTAATCGCCCTGGAATCAGTTGCTAATTGAACAGAGAAGCAAACATGAAATAAGAACAAGACATCAACGAAAATACCTAAAAGAAACTCTATCTCTATCAACCTAGCGAAATCAATCCATGATTAAACCCCTTCGAAAAATCCCCTTAAAAACCCAACTAGATGACTACTCGCTCATGGAAACAAGAGACATCTTAGAGATATGAAAGGTGCGAATTATATTAATAAAAAGGACAAGGTGAAAAAACATCTTCAAAGGAAATAAATTGAAGAGAGGTTTTCTTAAAGTATTGAAAAGCAAAGAACTAAGAACAAAAGATGAAAGGGAAAAGAAGGAGGAGCAGGCGGCTGCAGAAGAGTTCTCTCTCGAGGTCTTCAACTCCGGGGGCCGTCGAACTCTCTCTCTCTCTCTCTCTCTGCGGCGCAA
Organism: Alliaria petiolata; assembly: GCA_020283515.1. Taxonomy (NCBI): domain Eukaryota; kingdom Viridiplantae; phylum Streptophyta; class Magnoliopsida; order Brassicales; family Brassicaceae; genus Alliaria; species Alliaria petiolata. The sequence goes on from JAHZTW010000001.1 coordinate 274,561,091, forward strand.
AAGTGTTTTTGGAAAAGCTCTGTGTGGTCACGCCTCTTCTGAAACCCTAAGGTTCCTTTATATAGGCTCACAGTCTTCAGAAAGTGCAAACGGGCTTGGGATGGGCCGGAGTGGCATGGCCGCACGAGCGACCAGGCGTGGCACGGCCACTGGTCTTCTGAAGATCCGTGGCGCGGCCATCCTTCTTCTGGGAATGTGTCTGACCACCTCTTGCTTCCATTGTATCTTGAGATCCAACCGTGGGATTGAACTCAGACCACCTCGGCATGAAAGACAGCTGGAAGGGCTATCTTGTCTCCAAATATGAGCTTGATCTTGTGGTGGAAAGGTCGTCATCTGATGCTGAACTTATGGCTCCGAGCACATGTCCTTGCAGTTTCCGTTTTGCTCCAAAATGTGTACTTTTTGTCCAATTTCCTTGAATTGACTTTTAAAACTAGGAAACATGGAAATCACTTTAAAACCGTTGAAAATCGGGTCAAACACTTAAAAATGATCTTGAAATAATAGGTTTTAGGAGTAAAATATGAGTGTTATCACTAAGGACGTGGAAGGAGTTGTGAATCTCCTAAGGACGTTAAGGCTGAACGTTCTGACTGAGTCCTCATCACGTTGGGTTTGGGAGCTGCGGATCAGGCTGACTTGTTAACGAGGATCCGGTTAGCTCAAGAGGAGGACGAGAATCTGATTAAGATGTCAAAGGCTGACAAGACCGAGTATCAAACTTCAAACAATGGGACGATTATGTTTAATGGCCGAGTATGTGTTCCTAACGTGAAAGAGTTAAAGGAAGAAATCCTTAAGGAAGCACATCAGTTTAGGTTTTCTGTTCATCCGGGAATGACCAAGATGTACCACGACCTGAAAAGGTACTATCATTGGGTCGGGATGAAGCGGGACGTGGCCAAGTGGGTGGCTAGTTGTCCGACGTGCCAGTTGATTAAGGACGAGAACCAGTTTCCGAGTGGTTTGTTGCAAACATTACCAATGCCGGAATGGAAATGGGATATGATCACAATGGACTTTGTGATGGGTTTACCGAAGACTAAGAATAAGCATGACGCAATTTGGTTCATTGTGGATCGACTGACCAAGTCTGCTCATTTCTTACCTATGAAAAAGACGAATGGAGTTTCTAAGCTGGTGGAGTTATATGTCGATGAGATCGTGAGACTCCATGGCGTGCCAGTGAGCATTGTGTCTGATCGTGATCCGAAGTTTACTTCACGATTCTGGAAAGAGTTTCCGGAAGAGTTTGGGACGAAGGTACACATGAGTACTGCGTATCATCCGCAAACGGATGGTCAGTCCGAGAGGACCATCAGGACGTTAGAGGACATGCTGAGAGCGTGTGTACTAGACTGGGGTGGTAACTGGGATAGACATCTACCATTGGCTGAGTTCGCGTATAACAACAGATACCAAGGGAGCATTGATATGTCTCCGTATGAGGCGTTGTATGGACGGCCGTGCAGAACACCGTTGTGTTGGACCCAAGTGGGGGAGCGGAGTGAGATAGGACCCGCGATAGTTGAGGAGACTACTGAAAAGATTCGGTTTCTGAAAGTCAAGCTGAAAGAGGTTCAAGACCGGCAAAAGAGTTATGCCGATAAGCGCCGTAAGGACTTAGATTTCAGTGTGGGCGATCTGGTTTATCTGAAGGCTATGACCTACAAGGGGAAAAGCCGAGCAACGTTTGATGCTAAGTTGAGTCCGAGGTACATGGGGCCGTACCGGATTCTGGAAAGGATTGGGGCAGTGGCGTATAAGTTGGACTTACCGCCGGAAATGAGTGCTTACCACAATGTGTTTCACGTGTCGCAGCTAAGAAAGCACATAACCGAACGTGAGAATGTAATATTTGAACCGCCTCCGGAACTGCAAGAGGATCTGACCGTGGAAGGTAGACCGATCCGTGTGGTTGGCCGGAAAGAAAAGGTTAAGCGTGGTAAAGTGGTCAAGATGATCAAAGTTATGTGAGACTGTAATGGCGACGAGCAAACGACTTGGGAAAAAGAGTCAAGGATGAGTACAAGGTTCCTGAAATGGTTTGAGAAACTTCCTGAGGAAGATCTGAATTCGAGGACGAATCCAAACTGAGTGGGGAAGAATTGTAGCATCCGCGACCAGAAATCCTAAGTACGGTCGTGCGGGTCATGGGATGGTCGTTGTGTATATGTTCTGGTATGATGGAGGTTCGTCTGTTTCTGTAAATAAGTATGTACAGTGGTACGTCTGTGAGTTCAAGGACTGTACCGTGGTATGTCTGTGAGGTTAAGTACCGTACCATGGTTGGACCGAGTATATATTTTTTGTGTGGAATTTGGTTAAGTGTCGAGAGACAAAGGTATTAGGCTGTGGGCCGTGGTTTTTCTCAAGAGAATGTGGTTTTTCTCGAGAGAAAAATGATTTATCCCTTGTTTGGCCGAGTGGTTCAAGTCTGGCCGAGAGGAAAAGGAAAGTTGGCCGATTTGGCCGAGAAAAACTTGAATTGGACCTAGAAAAAAACTAAACCGTGTGAGTAAACCGAGGAAGGACGGTCGAGCTAGGGTTTTCGGGCCTATTTATGCGTTTTATCTCGCGGCCGCCACTACAAGAAAATATTAATATAGCTACATTTTTATTTGTGGGTATAGAATTGTTTTTGTAGCAAATAACTGATTTGCTACAAATTAGTTACAATTTTCCGGCGAAACTACATGGTCGTAGCAAATGTCGGTGTTGTAAGTATTTGTAGCAAATTGATACAAATTAGAGACAGCAGTGAAATGTGGCATTTTGAATCGAATTTGTCATAAAATATGTTGTAGCTAAATTGTTACAAAATTGTTTCAAATCAGGTGTAACAAATTAGCTACAAATTGCTTCGTAGTTGTTGTTGCAAAGGGAGACAATAATCTACGAAAAGTATCATAACAATTTGAGACAAAAAGTTTCAAAAGGTTTGTAGCAATTGTTACAATGTTGCTACAAATCAAAATGTGAAAAAATCCACAAATGGCTATAAATATTACGTAGCTATTTAAAAAAAAAAATCAAAAAAAAAAAAATCAAACCAAATTAAATTACAATAAATAAAAAAATGCCACTAAAATGTATTAATCTAAAATTACACATTTAAAAGTCATATAGTTTTAAGATTCAAAATATAATAGTAAAACATACACTAAGAAGTATATGAAAAAGCATCTAACAATTCCTCCTCACTAGACAAACAACTTAGTGCTTGAACTCGTGTAAACAATTCCTCCTCACTAGACAAACATCCTCATTTCCTTGCAGCCTGCGCTTTTGTGGGGCGCGTTCAGAAGCGTTGTAAAGCTGTAAATCAGTGTCTCCTTTCTCCATTCGTAGGCAGTGGTAACTTCCCTTCCACCTGAAGAAAAACCTTCAACTTATCAGATATACTAGGAGAAGACACTTTCTTATCATAATCACAACAAAAAACTGCAATAGCCTGAAGAACAAAAGAAACAAAACTATATATATTTACTCAAGAAGCCAAACTTAGGATATTCAAGAAGAAAAAAGTATCAAAGAAAAGGATATAGCGGAGAAGCATATCATTTATAACCTGATACGGTTTCATTGTAGCATTCCTTACAACACAAAAGATGTTACAATATTGAGTACCAGAAAAATACAATATGATTTAGTTACTACTACAAAAGATATTCGGCTAAACAAAGAAAAAACAAGAAGGACCAAATACAGAAAAATGAAATGACAAGAGAGTTAAGAACAAAGTCATGACCTATAACTATTGGACAATTCATAAACAATAACCAAAGAAAAGGATATAGTGTTTGATTCTTTTAGACAACCAAGATCGAACCAAACACAAAACTCCAAGAAAACAAGGATAAATAATTCTAATCATCTTCTAGATCTGAGTTCGAAGAAGCCTCAATTAAAATCTTCAAACTTTAAACTAACAAACAAATACATAAACTGATATAAACTTCATTCAAACTTTGAAAGATCTAACTTAGGTTTTTGGTAATTAGAAAATAGAATTAGTACCTTGAATTATGGCAGCCGATTTTCCAGAAAACAGCAGAAGACCATTGATTATAAACGAATATAGACAACGCTTCTCTTAGCAAAATACCCATAGCTTCTCTTTCTTTCTTTCACTTTCTACATCTCAGCTCCTATTAAGAAGGATATTCACTTGCAGCACTGCAATTTCGAACTTCCCGGAAAAAAAATCAAAACTTTTAACTCTAATAGTTTCAATACACCAAATCTACCCAACTAACGATTATGAGACTATTGTTTAATTTCATTGGACATGTGAGATTTCGTCAGAGTTTGACCCGTAAAATACGCGAAAAAGCAAGGAATGGAGCTTACCTCAAAGGGCGTAACAATGGCGAGAGCTTCGAGAACACCAGCGCCAAATTCAGAAAGAAAACGGTCACGGTTGCTGAGCTTTCCGGTGTCGAAATCCTTGAACGCGGTTTGGAACATGGCGTTGGATCCCATCCGAAGCGTGTACTTGAGCGTGAGGTGAGTCGCTGTTTATGAACCGACCACACCACCTATAACACAAGAGCAGTCTCATCATCAGCCAAAAGGAAGAACCAAAAGTTTAACTCTTTTGATTCATAAACAGGATTCTCGATTTGAAGAGTGAGAGAGAGAATATAGAAAGAAGAGAGAAAGGGGGAGGGAAACACAGTGAGAGGGAGGACGAGAGAGTGAGAGATCGAGTGAGAGTGAGAGTGAAAGAACTAGAAAAGGGGAAGAACAACCATCTATATCGTAAGAGTGAGATTTAGTGTTTATGACAAAGGAGGCGCATCTATGGTGGGGGATTGGAGAGAAGACTGAAGAAGTGTTGGTAAAATTAGGGTTTTTGTCTACTTTTAATACAGATTGTTACAAAAAAATATTTGTTGTAATTTAGATACAAATTATTGTGTTGCAATTTGACAGAAATTAGAGACAAATTTAAATTTATAGCAAATTGTCGCAAATTAGTCATTATTTGTTACAAAAATTTTTGTAATTAAATTTGTTACGTATTTTTTGTGGTTATTTGAAACGCATTTGGCGACAAATAAAACTTTCTCGCAATCCGTAGCAACTTATTTACAAAAAGTAACAAACTATTTTGTAGCTAACTTTGTTACGTCTTTTTGTGGTTTTTTGAAACAGAATTGGTACAAATAAAACTTCATCGCAAACAGTAGCAAAACATCTACAAAAAGTTACAAATTTGCTACAATTTATAATTTACCGTTTATTGTAACAAATTCTCGTTAAATGTAGCAAAATTTAGTTACAAATTTTTTTTGTCACAAAATACGTAACTATGTTAACTTATTCTTGTAGTGCGCGTGAGAGAATCACGATTTTTCTTGAGAGAAACCTAGAGGCGATATTTTTCCCGAGAGAAAAGTGAAGTCGTCGAGAGATCGTGAGTTCCGAGCCGAGTTTGGAAATTCTGTTCGAGAGAAACGACTTAGAAGGGTCGATTTGCCGAGGGAAGTGTGTTCGGCCGAGGGATTTCTCGATCGGATCGCAAAGCATCCGAGAGATAATCAAGGTAATCCGTTTTTCACCGAGAGAATTCTGTTCTGATGCATTTTCACCGTGAGATTTGTGTTCTGGGTAGTTTTCACCGAGAGATAATCGAGTTATCTGTTTGTAGGCAAGTTTTGGCCGAGTTATCCGAGAGATATCCGAGAATTTTTGCGTGAGCCGAGAGTTAGCCGAGAACACTTAGAACCGTCCGAGAGATTTCGGTAAGTGTTCGGCTAATTAGTTTCTGGTTGAGTTTCTGTCGAGTAACCTTCGACTAATCTGAGTATTTTGGTCTGTTTCCGAGGGAATTCAGAATATTGCTCGAGGAAAAGTGAACAGTTTGAAAGATAGCTGAGAGGAGATTGGATCTCGCGGGTTTAGCCGTAGCGATAACAGAGAGAACGCAAGTGCGTCCGACTATCTCTGTTTCTGACCGAGAAATCACCGAGTTTCTTCCGACTGAAACGTTTGCCTTTGTGTCTAAGGTGAGTGTGTGACTGTAGCTTGTATCTGGAACCGTAGGATTGCTAGGTTATCTGATTTCATTGATTGCTTGTGTAAGTTAGTGTATGCTTAGCAAGGTCAATGTGTTTCTGTGATTGGTATTGGATATCGTGGTTTATATGTGGTGTCTAACTAGCTGTGTGAATGTCCGGATCGAGTTGCTAGCTCGAGGGGATGTGTGATTCTCGCTTGAGTAGAACCGAGGCCGTGAGAAAATTCACAAGTAGTTGAGATGATCATAGAACCGTGATTATGTTTTCTGTGCTTGCTTGCTAAGTGATAATGTGAATTATATAACTATTGCTTGATTGCGTTTTCTGGTATTGGCTGGTGGTACGGGATGACCGTACTCACTAAGAATTTGTGATAATGATTATGCCTCTCTTATGTGTGGAGTGTGCAGGTAAAGATGTTATCCGGGACGTTTAGTCTTGAAGGCGGACTTGAAGGCAGTGAAGAAAGAAGTGGATTAGGACTGGGTTTGGGGGTTTTATTTATCATGAGTTATTCTGGATATTTGGCTTTCCATTTCTGTTATGACTTAGAACGAATATGGCTAAGTTAGTTTATGTTTATGAACCTTTGTTACATCTGGATTGGAATATTTATGCAATGAGAATGGGCTTTTTATGAATCGAATGCGTTGTTTAAGTTTAAGAAAAATCTGAAAAATATGCTAAGTATGGAATCTGGTTAGAGTTGGACTCGGGAGGGCCGGCCTGGTTAGGATTATCGGGTTGGGTCGCCACAATTCCTTTCATTGAGCGATCCTTGTTTAAACACTTAACCCTTATCACTTCGAGTTCATCTTTAACTCGCAACCTTTACCTTATCCAAATGAGTTGAATGATGAGCATGAGCATGATCCACACTTTAATTTTTGAATGAATGTTAAAGGGAAAAATGTGCATATAAGTTGAGACTGATTTTACTTTGTGTTGTGATGAGTGTGGCTAAGGCTTTTTGAGTAGGAGAGATTCGGTTTGCATCCTAGAAACTTGAAATTAGACATTGACTTGATCTATTTTAAATGGCATTTTGGATTTGGATTTACACTCTCTTTTTCAAAACCTCACCCCTCCGATTGGCTTTTATATTGCTTGAGGGCAAGCAAAAGGCAAGTGTGGGGGTGTTGATAGCTTGCATAATTACATCATTTTATGCATCATTTAGAGTAGTTATGTGTCATTTCATGCATATAAGTATCCCATTGCATTCATATTAGGATTAGAGTGTCTTAGGATTAGAGTTGCATACTTTGTTGCATATGGAGTGCATTTCAGGTGCTTTTGGAGCTTGTGGAAGCTCTATGGAGTTTGAGAGAACAACCACTGAGAAGCCAAGGCATTAAGGAGCAAAAAAGAAGACTTATGCAACCACGTCGACCAGCCAAAACGATCTCACCCCGATTTGAAGCAAGACGATGTCTAGCACCACACTAGACAACCTGTTGTGGAAAGATCGGTCCGGACGAAGGCTTTCCCTCTCGATTCAGATTCACCGTACTTCATGAAAGTTCTAGAGGATCGAGTTAGCTTTCGAATGGAGTTGGTTTGAAGGCATTATCATCAGCGGTTCCGAGGTTACCGTGGAAACAGTGAACATCGGTCTCGCATAACGGCTTGAGTCCATTGAGGAGCCCATACCGAGGTGATGCAACGGTATGACCCAGTGGCAGAATCCACACGACCTCATGCCACGGGATGAGCTAGTTGAAGCCCATATCGACCAGGTGCAACGGCTTGAAGCCGTTGCAAACCTTATCCGAAGTTTGACAACCTTTGACCACTTTTTTACCTACTTCTTTTGGACTTTAGTATAAATACTCTTTAACCTAGATCTTATCTTGCATCCACTTATTTTTCTCTCTTATTTTCGTGCCTCTCTCTTTCTCTCAAGAACAAGAGACAAAGTTCGAGTTTTGTATTTGGATGATTGCTTTTTAATTAAACCTTGCACTTATCTTTCATTTCTTCTTGTTTATCTCTCTCTAATCATGTCTAGCCATCTTTCCTTCATGGATTTCGTGGCTAAGGCTATGTTTAGTGAGTAGTTGTTCTTAGATTTAAGATCTTGGTAGATTAGGGTGGTTCTAATGATTGTTTGAGATTTTTAAAGCTTAGATTTTTGTATTCCCTTTTCTTATGTGATTGTGCTAATAGCCAAGTACCTCTTTATTGGAAAAGTTGATATTAGGCTTTTGTTGAGCACTTAAGGTGTTTGATAAAATGCTTGAATGAGTTTATATTTGAAAATGATGTTTAGAAATCATGATTCTTGGCATCTATAATTTCTTATATGAATTGTGCTAAATGCTTAGTACCATATTGATGGGAAATCGCCTCTAGACTTTTATTGGGCATGAGAGTGTCATTAAAATGTCTGAAAATATTGCATAAGAGATTACTCATCCTAGCCTAAGGGATTAGATGTCTAGGGAGTTCTTTGTTTTATGGAGCTTGAGATTGATAGCTTGTTAGTCATATTTACACCAAGGGATTGAGTTAGAAATGTGATTAGCAAAGGGGTTTTTGCCAAGGGATTGGACTAACCTTTAATTGTGCTCCTTACTTAAGGTTGAGTACTTAGTATTGAGTTTTGAATCATCTTAGACATGAATAAGAATCACCCTATATCATTTGCCTTGGTCTTGAATCTTTCTTTTTATTATTGAAGCTTAGATATTTTCAGTTTTTGCTTAGTTTCATTTGCTCTTATCTTGCTTAGGTTTCGTCATATTGCTCTTTGTTTGCCTTTCTTTTGCTTTCTTGTTTGCCATTAGGTTGTTAGATTTTAAAACCCCTCTTTATTAGCTTAGCTTAGCATAGATCTCTATATCTCAAGTGTCATTAGCTTCCCAAGTGGATTGACACCTCAAATACTACAATGACATGTGTGTTTGAGGATTGAGCTAAGGCATAAAAAAACCATGCATCACAAAACGAGACGTTTAGTGAGGCCATGGAACGGTTCAAGGACTACACAATCCAATGTCCTCATCATGGCTTTAGTTAAGAGTCTCTCTTGAGCACCATATATAGAGGGGCATTACCCAAGATTTGAATGCTCTTAGACACGGCAAGCAAAGGAAACTTCCTTGGCCAAGATGTAACCGCGTGTATGGAGCTCATTGAAAACTTTGCTTTGAGTGATGGGAACTACTGTGAGGACTATATTCGAGCACCAAGAGGGTCTGATCATGAGGCACACAAGAAGGAGTTAAAATCACTCCATGAGAAGATAGAAAAGTTGGTGCTTGCAAATCAAAAGCATGTGCATTTTGTGGGTGAGGCTATGGATGTTCTAGAGGAGTTAGAACAATGCCAAGAGGAAGCCAATTGGGTTGGTGGTCAAGACTATCCAAGACCACAAGGCTACTTCCCCAAGTACCAAGGCAACAACAACATGTCTTATAGAAGCACCAATATTGCGAATCCACAAGACCAAGTGCATCCTCAACAAAAACAGTTTGGAAATCAAGGTGGATATGTGAACAAGAACACATATCAAGGTCCAAGACAAGGGAATTTCCAAGGTCAGCAACAACAAGGGAACAAAGGATATCCCCCTGGTTTTCTGCAGCCACAACAAGCTCCACCTTCTACTCAAGATCCGGTTCAAGCAATGCTCAAACAAATTTTGCAGAACCAAGCCAATGTGGAGTTAACATTGCAAAAGAAACTTGCTGAGATGAAAGTTAGGCAAGACAACTCCAACAATGAATTTGCTAATCAAATTACAGAGCTCAACAACAAGATTATGCAGTATGAGAAACGCAAAGCAAGCACATCAAATCAAGGTACTTTATCGGGCAAATGTGAAGCAAAACCGAAAGAGTATGCTCGCATGATCTTCCTTCAAAGTGGAAAGGTGTTAACTACAAGGTCTCCACTCAAGAACAATGAGGACATTGTGATTCAAGAGGGGGAGGATAGTCTTTCACAATACAACGGAATCACTATTCAGGATGTATACATTGAAAAGCCAAGAAAGAGCAAGGAAATAGTTGAGGAGGAGTTTGTGGGAGAAACACCATAGAAGCAAGAAGATTTTCTTACTCTCTTCAAACCAAAGCTCCCTTTCCCAGCAAGGTTTAAGAAGCAGCTTGTTGAAAAGCATAAGGCTTTGTTTGAAAAAAGCATCAAAGAGATAGAAATGAATATGCCCTTGCCTGATGCTTTAGCACTTGTGCCAAAGAGCGCCAAGTTTATAAGAGATGTGATTGCTAAGAGGGCAAAAGACGCTACGAGAGGCTGTGGCAGTGAGCAAGGAGCGCAGTGTCATCACTCCGAATGAGATCACACCAAAGAAGCTTGGAGACCCCGAATCTTTCACATTACCTTGCGCGATTTGTCATTTGAAGTTTGAAAATAGTCTATGTGACTTGGGAGCAAGCATTAACCTCATGTCATACTCCATTGTTAAGAAGCTAGATCTCGCGGATTTCAAGGAGTGTAATGTTTCCCTCATCCTAGCTAATAGGAGTGTAAGACTAGCAAAAGGGTTGCTTGAAGACTTGCCCTTGAAAATTAACAATGTGACAGATAAGAGGATTTTTCCTTGTTCTTATACAATTACTCAAACCCCACTCATGTCATTGTAGTGTTTGAGGATCAATCCATATGGGTGTGATTGTGACAGTAGGAATGCATAAAACTTCTCAATCTAAGCTAGCAATATGGTTTTGGAGTTTAACAAACCAAACAAAACTAACTAAGACCTTAATTAAGCAATCAAAGCAAATTAAACACCAATTAACTACTAAGCAAGATTATCAAATGACTAAAACAAATCCAAAGATGGGGTTATCAATCTAAGGTATTCCAAGAACTAATCTTTGATGTCAATCAACTAGAATAAAAGGTAATCCCTAAGCTTAGAACTCAAAGCAAGACTAATCAATTTTTATGGCACTAATCCCTTCATTAAATCATTCTAATCAAGAACAAACTCTCATTTGTGAAAAGGAAGCTAACAAGCATTATGAAAAAGTTCTAAATAGCTACTAAACACCCTATACAATCACTTTCATGAGCTAGGTGATATATCATCGTTTTTACCCGTTTTTGGACCATGATATAAGTGTTTTTATAGAGTCTTTTGTTATTTTTAGAGTCCTATTAGAGTCTTTATAGGTTGGACTACGTTTGGAGCATAATTGGAGATTATGGATCTTTCTGGAGCATTTTCTAAGAAGCTGCGAAGTGATGAAGTCAGAAGAGTAGAATCACGCACAGAGTGTCGATCGACACCATGTGTGTCGATCGACACCAGACGAGACCGACGCGTTTTGCCGACTTCCATCAGAAAAAGGAAATTGCCCAAAGTTCTGAAGAATTACAAGATTGCCCCTGGACGAAAATCTTCTTCTATAAATAGTTTACAGGCATTGTTTAGCCACATACCTTTTCATAATTTTGTCTTAGAGATTTTAGAGAGAAGAATTTGTCTCCTTCAAAGCAAATTTAGAACTCCTTTGTTTCTATTGATTTCTTTTATGCAAACTATTTTATTCATGATGTTTTCTTCATTCACCATGTCTGAGTAGTTTGCTTGTTAGTTTTAGGGTTTTTCAAAGGTGATTATGAATTGTTAGGTTGAATTAAATTGTTAGGATAAAATCATTAGAGTTCTTCATCTGGATTTGTGTTTAATGCTGATTTTAGCTTCATGACCTAGAATCTGATCTTAGGTTAATTGGTAGACACGAGAGTGTTATTGATTGCCTGAACTAGTGTTAGATGAGCAAAATACCTATTCGCAAAGAGATTTGGTTTAGGATTTTGTGAACAATTGAACCTGATATTAATGCTTGTCTGAATTGTTTGAATTCGCAAAGAGATTTGGTTTTCTGGAATTTAGGCATAGATAATCTTCGCAGCGAGAGTTGGTTGATTTTACATTAGTGTTTCAAGTTCAAGAACAGTGCTTAATAATTCCTAACATTCGCCTAGACCTAGAATTTGGATCACCTGAGAATTTCCCTGAACCTAGCGTTTCGTCTCCTGAATTTACTAAATCGTTTAATTGCTTTCTGTCTTTAGTTTCATATTCTCACTTAGCTTAATTCGAATTTAGAAAACTGCTGTGTGACTATCCCTTCTCTGTGGATTCGATCCCTAAGTACTACAACTGATCTCTTAATTTGAGAGAGTTGCTTAGGGTAAATTTGACCCATATCAAATTTTGGCGCCGTTGCCGGGGAAGGAGATTAGTTGCCTACAGATTTCTAGTATTAGAATTTTGTCTAGGTTTTTATTTTTGTTTTTGTTACTGACTTAGTTTCTTATCTTTGGTTTCAGGTGCATGCCCAGTACCAGAAGCAACAAGGAAGAGAAACTAATCCCATTGAACCAGGAGCTCGGTCATCTCGAACGCACAAACCGAGCATCTGCACGAGCGTCTATCGACACGAAGAGCATCGATCGACACCTTACCTCAGCGTCGATCGACACATCTAGCATCGATCGACACCTTGCGCGGACAGAGATGGCAGAACCTGTGATCATGATACGCGACACAGATGGCAACTTAACCGACCTACAGGGCAATAGAAGGAACGCCCAAGGACAAAGACTTGATGAGGCTGGCGCCGTCATAGTCGAACCAGCGATACAAGACCCCCTGCAGAAGTTGGACGTATGAGAACACTTGGCGAGTGCAACCGCCCAGACCAGTTCTATGCTAATAGAGCTGCGATCCGTCCTCCTGCATTCCAAAGGAATGACTTTGAGCTGAAGCCAGCCTACTTCCAGCTCGTAGCTCAGAATCCTTTTCATGGTCTTCCTAATGAGCATCCCATGGACCACATAGAGAGATTTGAAGACTTGGCTTCAAGCATTAAGGCCAATGGAGTTACATATGATTATCTCTTCTGCAAGCTTTTCCCTTACTCGCTTACTGGAGATGCATCATACTGGCTGAAGCAGTTGCCACCAGGATCCTTGACTATATGGGAAGATACAAAGAATGCATTCTTGTGCAATTTCTTTGATGACGCGAGATCCGAGGAGCTGAGGATGAAGATCACTACATTCTCTCAAGGACCCACTGAAGCATTCAAGGCTTCTTGGGTGAGGTTCAGATCTTACCAGAGGGACTGCTCACATCATGGATTCAGCGAGCCGCAACTTTTCAGAATAGTCTACCGCGGAATTGATTGGAGATACCAGATGGCCTTAGACGCTGCGAGCAATGGCAACTTCAACACAAGATTCCCAGAAGGTGCGATAGAGCTTATAGAGAATTTGGCCTCTATTAACAGCACCAAGAACGCAGACTTCGAGGGAAGACAAAACGCAGGAGTAGCTGGAGGAAACCAAATTGCTGAAGTCAACAAGAAGCTGGACATCTTGATGGGAAAGAAACAAGTCCATTTTGCTAATGAAGTAGAGACCTTTGAGCGAGAGCAAGAAGAGGTCAACTACATCAATGGTGCTGGTTTTCAAGGACAGAGGTTCAACAATCAGCAAGGCTATGGTTCTTCCTACCAGAAGCCTTTTCAGAGCAACAGCTTCAACAGAACTTATGGTTCTTCCTCTTACCAAAAGCCTCCTGCACAAGACAACAAGATGGAGTCCATACTAGAGCAGATCTTGGAAGGCCAACAGAAGATGACAGTGGATTTCAATGGGAAAATCGACGACCTGTACACTGATCTGAATGGAAAAATCGAGTCTCTAGGTATTCACATGAAGAAGCTGGATGTTCAAGTTGCTCAAAACGCTGAAGCTGTCAAGCGACAAGAGGGATTTCTTCCTGGAAAGACAGATGTAAATCCGAGACGAAATGTGCATGCCATCAAGATCCAGGACGAAAGGGACCTTCAGACTGTGAAGAAAACAGGGCTAAATACTGAAGAATTCGAGGAGCTTGAAGATGTAGAACATGTTACGGAGTCGATGTCGATCGACACTACTGTGTGTCGATCGACACCCAAGGAGAGAACAGACGAATCGAGCTTGATCGACGCAGCACCCTCGACACAAACGTTCAGTGTCGATCGACACCAGCTGGGTGTCGATCGACGCCCTTCCCGAACTTGCACATATATGCCTAAAGCTTCACAGGTTGCATCAGGAAGTGTCTATAAGGCCAAGGTTCCCAACCCTCCTCTACCCAAGCATCTCAGACCGCCCATCAGTGCAGAGAAACTGGCTGCTTTCAACAAGAAGGTGGCAATGATTCCTAAGGAACTCTCCTTTGATGAAGCTTATGAGAGATATCCTTTATGTGCCTTCTTCCAGAATAACAAAAAAGCTTTGAAGAGATGGAAGAACTCTTTCACAAATCAAGGGAAACACCTCCACCACTGAAGTTGCTGCTTAAGGTTGAAGACCCTGGGATTTTTATGGTTCCATGCTCCATTGGTGGAGTTGAGTTTAAACAATCCATCTGCGATTCAGGAGCTAGCGTGAACCTCATGACAAAAGACATTGCAGAGAGGCTAGGGATTGATGACATTCAACCTTTAAGCATAACTCTTGAATTTGCCAATAATTCTACCGCAGTGTCATATGGTACAATCCCAAATCTACTTGTCCAGGTTGGGAGTTGCCTAGTTCCAACTGATTTTAAGGTTGTGGAAGTAAGCAGAACGTCTAGTATACCATTCATCCCTGGAAGACCATTCATGGCCACAGTAGGAGCTATTGTAGACATGCCCAATAAGAGAATGTCATTCTCTAATGTTGACAAAGAAGTGTTCTACAAGGCTGTCCCTACTACTGAAATTTCCAAACCCATCTCTTGTATTGCTGTGATTGCTGGAGAAGAACCTGATTCTAAAGAGCAAGTGAACAAGCTGGTTATTCAAGAGGCATTAGCTGAAAACTCTAAGGAAGTTGTGGAGCTTGAAGATTCGAGTGGAAACAATCCTATCTTCAGGACATTGAGCGAAAGTGAAGGTCTAATCAGTGCTAAGTTGATGGAGGACGACGTTTTCATCATGGAAGCAAGGATTGCAGAGCTGTGTTGCAGAAAAAGTGCAGAGACTCGAGCTACTAAATTAGCATCGATCGACACCACTAGTGTCGATCGACACCCTTCGCGGATCACACCTGACGCTGTCTCAAATACTGCCAAACAGATGCCTCCACATCCTATAGCCCACAAACCTCGGAGAAAGCAAAGGTACGCATCTCCTGGAATGAATTCCAAACCTCCTGATCTTGTCAATAATAATTTTAAAAGTTCAAAGGATGCTGCGCACTTATCCAAGCCACGAGATTCTCGTAGAGGGCTTGGTGTTTCTTTTGATGATGCTGCAGGAAAACAAAGTATCCCACCCGAAGTCAAGTCCCACCCTGCTGTTGTTCCTCATTTCCTTGGTCGGTCCCATGCACCTACCGCTTATACGCCACCATGGATGAGAAGACATTCGTCTGGGAAGCATTCGATGCCACCCTCTGATCCACCAGACGTTTGAAACCCCGACACAGTCAAGCTAATGACTGTAAACGAGCGCTGAGTGGGAGGCAATGATATGTCTATATTTTGCATCATTTTAGCATCCATTTAGTATAAGTTTCTTATCATTTAGGAGTCTAATATAGCATCATATTGTTGCATTGTATCATTTAGAGTCCTAGAGTGTATTTGTATAGTCTTTGCATATTGTGGTGCATTTGGAGTATTGATCAGGTGATAAAGATGCTATGGAGGCATGAATGGAGTTGGAGAAGGATGGCATAGCAAAGGAAGGGCAAGAAATCATCAAGAGGAGGAAGAGAAGCAGACAAATTAGAAGCAAAAGTCTTGAAGAAGCATATTGAGCATTTAGAGGCGCAAAATATATGTGTCCGAACGAAGGCCTTGCACTTAGAATCAGACTCTGATGCCTTCTTAAGAGTTGAAGAGGACCCAATGAGCTTTCTTGTGCCGTTGGAATCAAGTCATTTGGACTCCTGGTTAGAAAGTTACATCGATTTTAATTTGGATCGACGAGTTAGATCGACGAGCTCGTCGAACCAAACCTCCAGGAGCATGGATCGACGAAACAGATCGATGAAGGACGTCGATCCATTTTTCCAGGAGCATGGATCGACGAAACAGATCGACGAAGTTCGTCTATCCAAACCCAGACGAATCTTTTTGTCATTTTTATGGGTCCCTCCTATAAATACTCTTTAGACCTAATTTTTGTTCTAAGTTTTTTTCTCTATGTTCTTAGCTTAAACTTTTATCCTTAAAGGGAGAAAACCTTGTATTTGCTTTGGATCTTTAAGTTTAATGCAATATCTCTTTTAGATTTCTTATTATCTTTCTCTAATCATGTTTAACCTTTCACTAATCTTTGATTTGATGGGTTTAATCATGATTAGTGAGTAGTTCTTTAGGAACTTAGGGATGGGTTAGATTTAGGGATTTCTAATGGTTCAATCTTGCAATCTAGGTTAGATTCTTTCATTTCTCTTCTCATTAAGTAGTTCTTAATGCCAAATAGCTAATCTTTGCTAATTTGGATCATAGGCATTTCATCCACCCACCAAGTGTTTGATGAAATGCTTGAACCAACTTAATGAGAGATTTACATTTCTAGCCTAAGACATTAGTTGTCTAGAGTGTTTATCATGCCAATTAGACTTGAATTTAATGCTTGCTAATCATTTTAATGCTAACACATCATTAGTTCATTAGGGTGATTAGTAAAGGGATTAGTGCCACACATCATGGATTAATCTTGTTTAAGTGTTCTAGGCATAGAGTTAGCTTCATTAGTTGCTTAAATGATTGCAAGATTGTCCATTTAGTTTCCCAAATCAATGATTCCATCCCTAGGTTTCGTTTTTAGTAATTTGTTAATCTTGATTAGTAGTAAATTGCTTGATTAGTGCTTGATTAGTGATAATTAAGGTTTTAGATCATCTAATTAGTCTTGTAGTGTCTCTCTTAGGTTGTAGCTTGCTTTTAATAGTATCTTGTCACCTTGAATTTCGAATTTGGCTTAGCTTAAATAGTTTCATGTATTCCTAGTGTTGTTAATCTTAACCCCTTATGGATTGACATCTCAAATACTACAATGACATGAGTAGTAGAGATTAATTGAAGTGGAAAAATCCTACTATCAATTTGGCGCCGTTGCCATTGGGGTTTAGCATTAACCATTAGGATTTTGAATCTCTTTGAGACTAAGCTTTTATTTTACCTTGTTTGCTCATCTCTATTTGAGATGATGAATTTTTTCTTATTTGTTGTTACTAACTTGTCTTCCTTAATTCTCTTGTGCTTTCAAAGGTACCAAAACAAAAAGAAGAGAAATGGAAAGACAAGCTCATTTGAGGTGTTGGAGATGGACAAGCAAATAAGCATTATTAAAGCTCCACAACCTCAAGAATTGGTATCCACTCCTACCCAAGCTCAAGAGAATAAGCCAACAATTGGGAGCTTTGATACTCCTCATTCTCATTAGTTGAGATTTGGAATCCATCCTCCTCCAATAGAAGCCAAAGCCTATGAGATCAAGCCAAGCTTTGTTAGGTTAATTCAATGCTCTAAGTTCTTGGGGATAGGAATGGAGAATCCTTATGATCATTTGGACTCCTTTGAGAGGTTGTGCAACATGTTTAGCATTGAAGGTGTGCCCCAAGATAGTATCAAGCTCATTTTGTTTCCATTCTCACTTGGAGAAAAGGCGCACCAATGGGAGAAAGCTATACCATTTCATTTGGTCAAATCTTGGGATGATTGCAAGAGGATCTTCCTTTTAAGGTTCTATCCCACACAAAAAACAGTCCAACTGAGGAGGGAAATATTGAGTTTCAAGCAAGGCATACATGAGACCTTTCTTGAAGCATGGGAGAGACTTAAAGGATACACTATGGATTGTCCACATCATGGGTTCAAGAAAGAAGCTATCCTTAGTATTTTCTATTGGGGAGTTGATAAGGATCACAAATGGACATTGGAAGTAGCTAGCAAAGGGTGTTTTGCAAACCTCACCATGGAAGAAGGAGAGCAACTTGTTGAGAACCTAGTCCAAAGTGCTGAAAACTATGGAGATGAATATGATTGGTCTTCAAGAGGAAATGGAGAGTATGAAGAGACTAGAAGAAATGAAATGAAAGCTCTCAATGAAAAGTTAGACAAGATCCTTCAAGTGTCCGAAAAGCCAATCAACTTTGTTGGTGACTATAATGGTTTTGATACACAACAAGGACAAGATAGCAACTCTATGCCTCAAGATTTGGACATGAGACAAATGCTACAACAAATCTCACAAGGACAAGCTAGTGGTGCTATAGATATGAGCAAGACTATGGCTGAAATCCACAATAAGGTTGATTGCTACAACAATGATGTCCATTCCAAGATTGAGTCCTTGAACCAAAAGATCAAGCAAT
This sequence comes from Alliaria petiolata, assembly GCA_020283515.1. NCBI lineage: Eukaryota > Viridiplantae > Streptophyta > Magnoliopsida > Brassicales > Brassicaceae > Alliaria > Alliaria petiolata. The sequence continues at coordinate 274,579,468 of JAHZTW010000001.1, forward strand.
TAGAGCACAAAGGACCTTCCTCTTCATCACCCAACCATCAAGCAAATGGTAAGGGTCATGCAAACACAAATGAGTATTGCAATGCTACATACTCAAGTGAGGAGCATTCCAATGATGAGAATGTGGCTACTATCAAAGAGCTTGAGCAACTACTCTATGGTGCAAGAGAGCTTCCATCAAGCCTCAATGTGGACATTGAGAAACAAGGTGGGGAGGTGGTCATTCAAGATAATGTGGTTGTTGCTAAAGACAAGGTTAAAGGAGTGCTTGAAGAGTCATTTACTCCTACACAAGTGAGGGATACGAAAATGGTTAAGGAGAGAGATATGGTGAAACCTTTGCCTCACAAGGAAAAATCTTCTTATATTGAACCTCCTCCATATAAGCCACCACTTCCATATCCTAGACAAATCCTCACCAAGGCTCAAAAGAAAGCGCTTTCAAGCTTCAAGGGAAACATGGACAAGATTGGTGTACCATTGCCTAATGTGGATAACTTGCACCAAGTCAAAGAACACCTAAGGTTCATAAAGAGCATACTTGCAAACACAGAAAAGTTGGAAGAGCTTATGGAGATCTTTGATCCACCAAGCACAACAAAGGATGAGCCTAAGTCTATCACAAAGCTTGGAAATCCCGGTAAATTTTCGATTTCTTGCTCTCTTGGGGATTTGAAGATAGATGATGCCTTGTGTGATGCTGGAGCAAGTGTGAATGTTATGTCCCTTGAGATGGTTGAGAGCCTAGGGATAAATAGCATGAAGAAGCACCTATCACCAATCACATGTGCTCCTATGGAAATTGATGAAAAAACACCATATACAAAGGAGCAGCTAATGGGATTCACTTGTGTGAGGCTGAAAGATAATGACACCTTGGACCACAATGAGTATGATGGGTCAAGCTTTGATGGTGTGAGTCTTCTAGCTATGTTTGATGGAGTCAATGTGGTGGAACATATGGCTGAGCTACCAAGGCAAGCAAGTAAGGGGTCTAAGAAAAAGAAGAAGAAGGTGTTAGACATTGGAGCAAACACCAAGTTCATCAAGAAGGGAGTAGGAACTTCACTTCCACTCCATGACCCTCCCAATGCCTAAAAAAAAAAGGTTTGAAAAGTCAAGCTAAAGACTTTAAACAAGCGCACTTGGGAGGCATTCCCATGGTTATCCTTGTATATATTCTTGTTTTAGTTCTATGATTATGTTTCTTTGAGTTTTTGAAAGATGTAGGTTGAGTATGGAGGATTTAAACTTGAAGAGAAAAGTGTGGAGAAAGTTTCTGAGGATGGATCTAAGAAGAGGATCGATGAGACTCGTCGATCCATTTTTCCAGGGTGCTAGATCGACGAAACAGATCGACGTGGGTTCGTCTATCCAAAAGTCCAGGACGTTATACCGGTGACATGGATCGACGAAGGTTCGTCGATCTAGAAATCCAGGAGCTCAGATCGATGAGCAAGATCAATGAGATACATCGATCCAGTTTCAAAAGAAGTTTGGTTCGACGAACCAGTCCGACGACCACGGCGATCAGATCCCAAAAGCCAGTTTTGCTTTCATCCTCCTCCTCCTCCATGCGTTTTTGATTAAGGTACCAATTCTAACCATTGTAAATACCATCTAGCTTTTATTTTCTTTGTGTTTTGCATTGTTGAAATCTTCTCCAAGCTTGGATTACATAAGAGACTGTGTAATTTAAGTTTGGGGGAGTATGGTATTTAACTTTGTGTTTTGTGTTCTTATTTTTCTTTTTCATGCATCTTTGAGTCTCATGCATTCATCTATGGTATAGAAAAAAAAAAAATTGGAAAGATTTCGAAATTTTTTTAAAAATAGCATATAGTTGCATTTGCATTTGTGATATAAGTATGATTGAGTCTTGTTTTCATATAGGATTGCATTCTTGCATAGGGGACAATGATGATTTTTCCTTGTAAGGTGTTTAGCTCATGAATTAGTTCAAGGCCATAGTTATTAGTTGTTTGATGCTTTGTGTGCAAATTTCGAAAGTTAAAGTTGAACCCTACTTGGACCTCACCATTTGCAATTCAAGTTTTAATTGAAGCAAGCTTTGAATAGCAACCAACTCTATTGAACTTGAACCTAATTTGAACAAGTAATTATCATGGTTATGCATTGCTAGAGAACTTGTGGATACCGTATACATATTTGGGTTATCTTCTTTCCTTTTACCACTCTTGTTAACCCAAATAGCCGACTCTCATCTTTAGAGCGGTTGAAAACGAATTCCCCTAACTAAGCTTCCTTGAAACCTCTTCCTTATGGAGTGCATTAGGCCTTTTTCATCTTGTGAACTTAGCAAAAAGTGTTGAGTTTAGAGCGACAAGGATAGGCTTTCATGTAGCTAGCTCGAAAACAATGAGCTAGATGATAGGATAAGATTCTTGGGTGGGGATTTTGATTTGATATTGATGAGGAACAAGTGATTTGGGCGAATTTGAGATGGTGAAAGGGGGAAAACGAAAATATTTGGAACAAGTGTTGGCAATGTATAATATGCTCTAAGTGTTAAAAAAAGAAAAGAAATCCTCTAGAAAAGTAAAGTAAGAGAGCCAAGAAAAAGAAAAAAAAATATGGCTAAGTTGTTATGAGAAAGAGGATAGCAAATTGTGTTTGAAAAGAGAAAGAGCTTGAAGTAAAAGTGTGCCAACACTTGTGGTTGTAGAAGATGTTTTCCCCAAGTACTAGAAAGAAAGAAAGGGAGAAAGTGGTTTGAGCTTATGGGTTTGGCAAATTGCCTTGTAATGGGTAGCTTAGGTTGAGCTTGGTGAGTGAGCTTAAAAGAAAAAAAACGAGAGTGAAGACAATTGTGTTACAAAGGGTAGATGGAAGTTTGTCCTTGTATGCATAGGTTGCTTTTTACTCTTAGCATTTTGCCAAAGTTCACATGTTCATAGAGAGATCCCTTGCATTGGAACCCCATGAAGTTGAGATCATTTTTATCTCAAAACCATACCCCAAAAATCAAACAAGTCTTCTAGCAATGTATGATTCATGATCCATGGTTACTACTTAATGAATGTTAAAGAGTTGGTGAAAATGAATGCTTGTGTAGGTTAAGGCTTGGGTTCACTTGAATGAGTATGGGTATGGCTAGACCTTTTGGAGTAGAAGTTTGCATAGAGAGCATCCTAGAACTACTAACTAGGACCATTGAATTGATTCATTTGCTTTGCACCTTTGGATTTGAGTCCCCACTTTCAAACCTCTCTCCTTAGCTTGTGTTTCATTTGCTTGGGGACAAGCAAAAGGCAAGTTTGGGGGA
>JAHZTW010000001.1:274585994-274617773 GCA_020283515.1 Alliaria petiolata
GACCTAGAATCTGATCTTAGGTTAATTAATAGATGCGAGAGTATTATTGATTTCCTGAACTAGTGTTAGATGAGCAAAATACCTATTCGCAAAGAGATTTGGTTTAGGATTTTGTGAACAATTGAACATGATATTAATGCTTGTCTGAATTGTTTGAATTCGCAAAGAGATTTGGTTTTCTAGAATTTAGGCATAGATAATCTTCACAGCGAGAGTTGGTTGATTTTACATTAGTGTTTCAAGTTCATAACATTCGTCTAGACCTAAAATTTGGATCACCTGAGAATTTCCCTAAACCTAGCGTTTTGTCTCCTGAAGTTTACATCGCTTTTAATTGCTTTCTGTCTTTACTTTTATTATTCTTCCTAGCTTAATTCGAATTTAGAAAACTGATGTGTGACTATCCCTTCTCTGTGGATTCGATCCCTAAGTACTACAACTGATCTCTTAATTTGAGAGAGTTGCTTTAGGGTAAATTTGACCCATATCACTAGAAATGTAAATCCCTTGTTTAGTTGGTTGGAGAATTTCAACAAACACCTTGTGTGTGAGAAATTCCCTAAGGCCCAGTTTTAACTTGATCATGGCTAAACTAGCATTTAGAACACTAAAAAAAGAGGGAAATGAAAGAATGTAATCCTAGACATCAAGATCAATCCATGAAACACCCTAAATCTAACCCATCCCTAGATCTTAATGAAACTACTCACTAATCATGATTAGACCCTCAAATCCTATGAAAAAGATGAAGATAAACATAATTAGAGAGATAGAGATGAAAGATTAAGAAAGATAAACACTAAATTGCGTAAACTTAATAAAATGTCTTACAAAATCAATTAGAAACCAAAGAGGAAGGTTTTTTAAGTAAGAACAAAAGATTAAAGGATACTTAGGAAAAATTAGGTCATTTGGTATTTATAGTGAACAGTGGACGAACCGGGTCAACCCGGAACAAACAGGGTATTGACCTGGTTTAAGTATGAAAATCGGACAGCGTATCGAGCTTGCTAGGTCGATATGCAGCTCGATACGCTGCTAAAGATCGTCTTCAAAGGCCGGGTCAAGCTTAGTAGCTCGACATGAATGCTCGATACGCCAGTTCTCGTTCTTCGGCTGGGACTTGTATCGAGCTTGCTAACTCCATATAAACGCTCGATACGCTCGCTCCAAAACTCCAGGTTGGTTCGTATCGAGCTTGCTAGCTCGATACAAATGGTTGACACGCTCTTCTCGTTCTCCCTGCCAGGCTGTATCGACCTTGGTAGGTCGACATAAATGTCGATATACTCCCAAAAGAACTCTTCTCCTTTTTTGGCAACTCCTCTTCCCCCTCTTTGTCATCCATCACTCCTCATGGTCCTCCAAGCCTCCAAAACACCTAATAAAGACTCAATATGTACAAATATGCAACAACCTAAGTTAAAACTCACTAAACTCTAATATGAATGCAAATGGGACTAAAAGTGGCTAAATGAATGCAAAAGAACATGCAAAACTATCAAAAATGAATGCTAAAATATGCTAAATTATGACTATATCAACTCCCTCAAACTTGCCTTTTGCTTTCCCTCAAGCAAACAAACATGACAAATCCAAGAGAGAAGTTTGAAAGTGGGAACTCAAATCCAAAATGCCAACTATAGAGATAAAGTCATTGTCCAAGTTAAAAATTCTAGGATGCATGTCGAGTTTGTTCTACTTTAAAAATTTTAGCCACACTCATCACAAACATGAATTGAATCCAAGTCTAGCCTACACAAGCCTTCCTATTCTTCATTCCTTTAACTTTCATTCAAGTTGCAACCATGGATCATGCTTTGAAATGCCAAGAGAACTCATTTGGTTAGGGGACAAGGTCTTGTGATAAAAATGATCTCAATGCAATGGTTTGTTTTAGGTGCAAAAGGGAGCTCTCAATGAAAAAAAAAAAAGCCTATGGGAAAATGCTAAGAGTAAAAACCAATAGATCCATACAAGGATGACTTTCATCTACCCAAATGCCTAATGATTTCTACTTTAGACTATACCCAAAGATCAACCACTTAAGCTACCTTTTCCCAAAGGCCTTTGTTGCCTTTATAACCTTCACATTGATTCACCTTCCTTGTTGAACTTGGGGAGTTCTTCTTCACCTTGTGTATAATGGTTTTTGGCTTCTTTTTAATGGCTCTTATTTGTTGTTGTGATGTATCCTTATTTCATCTCTTTAGATGCTTGCTGGCCGGTTTTTCTTCTTGTTGTATGGCCTTCTTATTTTGCTTGAGAACACCTTTTTCTTCTTTGTTTTAGTGTTTTCTTTGTTGCCCCCATCTCATCATTTGTTTCCCCATTTAATCTCCATGTGTCACCATCTTTCTTCTCTCTTCTTCTTCCAAAGATAAAGTCTCTTAAAGCACAAGAATTCAATCCTAGTCTACCCCATTGAACATCCTAGCCCTATACTAGCTTAAAATGCAAGCTAGTGTCTACATGAAATCTTCTCCTTTCCGGCCTAAACTCAACACTTTTTGCCTAGGTGATTCAAAATTTTCGAAAATAGGCCTCACAATCACACACAATAATGTGATTCTCCCAAAGAAACCGTGAAGTCTCAAAGATCAAAGGATGTGGAGCGAATGGTCACACTAAGCATGCTGAAAAGTCTTAGATTCACCGTGGAGCGAATTGTTGCACATAAGCTGCGGAAGACTTCTGATTTACCTCTCAATACTCTCAGATATTACACACTAAAAGCATTGAGGATTTCTTTGGATATTACACACCAAAGAGATGAATCTAACTTAAAAGGGTTTTTAATAAAAAGATATATTGATTTTATTCATAAAAAGAGCCTCTATTTATAGAGGAATTACAACAAATTCGTCCATAATATTTGCTAAACATGCAGAGCATCTAGGGAGATGAAATCCAAACTTTAATGTGCATGTAAGAGAGAGAAATGGACATAATTAAATGCAGTCTTTGCTATGGACGAAAATTGATCTTTCTTGGTTATTTTTGGGCTGAATCCACTTTGATGGGCTTCTCTGATGGATCAAGATTGTATAATGAGCTGGTTTGTAGCTTGGTTCATTCTGTTCTGGTCGGAATCCTTCAATGAATGCACATAGGTCCGAAACGGGTAAACCGGAAATCACCTGAATTGTAAATTGAATATCTCCTTCGTCCGAACTCAATTTGATGTGATTCTTCTTCGAGGAGTTCCGGGATTGAGCTGAGCACCATTTCCAAGTAGTTTCATGCATTGAATCGTCGTAATTAGGCAGATACGCTTCAAACAATTCACACATGTCCTGATGCTTGCCATTATCATATCACACGAGAGTTGTAGGCTTGAAAGAAGGCATTGGCTAAGGATGGGGTTTTCATAACTGTCCAAAAGATAAGGATCAGCTACTTGGACTAGAAAGAGTGGTAGAAGGAATAAGGAAGTCCAAGTATGTGTATTGGTATCCATGAGTTCAACTTTTCAAAGCAAATCATGATAATTCAAGTCAAAATTAATGGTTCTAATAGATAGGAATGAGATCAATTCACAACAAGCTTCAACCAAAACATGAACATCAAGACATGAATTCCAAGTGTGGTGCTATCTTAACTTCAAACTCACTCGAATGCATCAAACAATTATAAATGTGGACAATTACTTCATCTCAAAAATTAGCATTTTACAAAGAAAATTTATCATTGCTCCCTATGCTATATGAATGCAAGCATACATGAAATGCATCTAGACTCAATCCTAAACTTGTAAGTGCAACTAAATGTTCACACTCTTTTTACAAGTTTCAAAAATTTTCATATTTTTTTTTTGTTTTTATATGCATGAATCCATGAGACTCAAGTATGCTAAAGGAAAATTAAGAACCACAAAACACATTGTCAAATCTCTCAACCTCTCCCCCAAAATTAAATTACACAGTCCCTTGTGTAATAAAAGACTAAGGGAGACCTTAATCAACATGAAAAAATACCAAAACGAAAATCTAAAAGAGATATGTACAAGTGAGGTGGAGATACCTCAAAACGCGAAGAGGAGGAGGATTTGAAATATTTTAAGGATTGGGTTTAAACTGTCCTCCTCGTTATTGATTCATGGTGGAAATGCCAATGGGAGGATAGCATGGTGCACCAATGGGCGGTCATACCAAACAGAGATGTCTGGTTTGAGCTCGGTATTTGGACCACCATTTTCCTGGCCGTGATTGATACACCAGCTCAGTTCAATAGCTGGTTGTGGCTCCATGGCATTTGCCAACCTCGTTAGACCATATAAATCCACTTGTGACCCTGAAAGCACTAAACAAAAAGATCAAAAAGTAATAGGAAAAATATATATAAAGGATAGTCATGGGACTACCTCCCAAGTGTGGTACTTTATAGTCACAAAGCTTGACATTTGGAAAAATAAAACTCAAAGATGAGAGTGCAATGGAACTAGTGTTCCTTCTCCAATCAAATAAATCTCAAAAAGAAAATAAAAAGGCTCTAATCTTAATTTGAATCCAAACTCTAATGGCAATCGTTTAATCCCCGACAACGGCGCCAAATTGAATTCACAGGGACTAATATAACAATTAACCCCAACTACTCATATCATTGTAGGATTTGGGGATCGAATTCACAGGGACTAATAATTGCAACACTAGAGATACAAGACCCAAACTAATCTAGAGCAAAAAATTTTTTTTGGGGTTTTTGACTAATCTAGAAAAGTAAGAAATGCAAGATGGAAAATAAATGAAAAGCATTGGTTCATGTGTTCAACTATCATGAGAACTAGATAAAAATCAAACCATGATTTGAAAGATTGAATTAAGCACCATCCTAGGACATGAAATTCATAACTATGATTAATCCACTCTCATGGCATTAATCACTTCACTAATTACCCAATTAACATCAACTCTCGTTGGTAATCAAATAATCCATGAGAATTAAGAAACAACTTCAATCCAGCTCACTAAACACCCTAGAAATCAACTCTCGTTGGCTAGGATATGCAAAACTCATAAAAGGTTTGGTTCAGGCATTTCATCGAACACCTTTCGGGCATGAAATTACCTAAGGTCTAAATCACTTTTCTCAAAGCTAATCTAGCATTTAGAGCAACATAAATGAAGGATCTAACAACATACAACCTAAATCATCATCGTCCTAATCTAGCATTACCCATGATCCAACTAAAATCTAAGAACTAAACATGAAGAAAAGTAAAAGAAAAGATATAAACATAAAATTATAAGATAAAAGTGAAGAATCCTTCACTAGAGTGGCAAGATAGATGAAGATCAATCCAAAATATCAAAAAGAGAGTTTGGATCTAAAACCAACTCTAGAGAGAAGAAAACATAGGTTTTTTTGTGCACACAAGTGTATTTATAGGAAAAGATGGCGAACCGGGTCAACCCGGAATAAACCGGGTATTGACCCGGTTTTAAGTCTGAAAATCGGGCTGCGTATCGAGCTGGCTAGGTCGATATGCAGCTCGATACGTTGCTAAAGATTGTCTTCAAAGGACGTGTCGAGCTTAGTAGGTCGACATGAATGCTCGATACACCAGTTCTTGTTATTCGGTTGGGACTTGTATCGAGCTTGCTAACTCGATACAAACGCTCGATACGCTCGCTCCAAAACTCCGGGTCGGTTCGTATTGAGCTTGCTAGCTCGATACAAATGGTCGACACGATCTTCCCGTTCTCCCTCCCAGGCTTTATCGACCTTGGTAGGTCGACATGAAGGTCGATATGCTCCCAAAAGAACTCTTCTCCTTGTTTGGCCACTCCTCTTCCTCCTCTTTGTCATCCATCACTCCTCATGGTCCTCCAAGCCTCCAAAACACCTAATAAGGACTCAATATGTACAAGTATGCAACAACCTAAGCTAAAACTCACTAAACTCTAATATGGATGCAAATGGGACTAAAAGTGGCTAAATGAATGCAAAAGAACATGCAAAACTATCTAATATGGATGCTAAAATATGCTAAATTATGGGTCTATCACTTTCCCCCGGTTTGATGGAAAAGGAGGAAGAAAGGGTAATGGGAATGATGAGCCCTGTCTACACTGTTGAGATTCAACAAGGGTCGAGCTCCACCATGTCTCCAGGCACCCCATCCATCTCAACCCCAAGATAAAAGGGAGTAAGGAAAGTCGAGCTAAACAACATTAAACAAAAGCGCACTTGGGAGGCAACCCAATGTCTATCCTTGAATATATGTTTATTTGTTCAATTTTATGCTTTTTATGTTTATGTTCATAGGTACAGAAAAATGGAAAGCCAAAAATGCATCCTTCAAAGTGCTAAGGGGCTTTAAAAGGGGAAGATAAGCTGACGATCGAGGCTTAGATCGACAAGAAGTAGCTCGATCTTTAGTAGATCGAGCTATTAAATCGATTAGTTTTGATCGATCTAACTCAGATTGACCAAACATCGAGTGAACAAATCGATTTCGAGAGGATGACCCACCCATTAGATCGAACGATGTTCAAACGGGGTGTGGATTGAGCAAGTTCACTTGATCGAAGAAAAGAAATCGATCTCTGGATCGATCACTCGCCTCGATTTAAACTGCAATTGTCGCAAGAACGACCCAAGAGCTCGATCTGAAGGGCACAACCCTAAATGCGAGGAAGCATGAAATCGAGCAAAGAGATCGATCTCCGTGTCGATTAATATCGAATTGATGCGAAGATCGACTACGACGATCGATCTCTGAAAAATTGGGCATGAGATCGAGGTCAAGATTGACCAAACCGACTCGATCTCATGCCGAGGTAAGTTTTCAAATTTTCCTCTCGTTCACCTTCCCGCTCATTTTAATTTTGAATTTGTGGTCAAGGCTGGCATCTTTGACCATGAGAACCGTGCCTTGACCACAATTCCCCAAACCACTTGCATATGTCCAAAAAAACATTGCCACCACACTCTCTCTTCATTTGTCTTTACAAACATGTGTTTCTAAGAAAAAGAGAGAGTGTGTGAGTTTCGGTTTTGGCAAGAGAAATAATATTTCTTTTTCACTCCTTGCATCCAAGATTTGAAAGGTATTTCAATTTGAATTTTGTTGCATTGAAATTCCTAGTTTTTAGGAGTCGATAGAGTTGAATTTTTAGGGAATGTGTTTAATTTTTGAAAATGTCTAATTTTGGGGGAAAATTCTGAATTTTGCCGTACTTGAAAAAGATTTTCCCCTAGATATAAGGATATATTTTAGAATATTCCCTAAATTTGGAAACAATGTGTATGGTTTTAAAAGCTTAATCCGCTTGTTTGCCTCGATTTTCTCTAGTCGTCGCTCTCTTCTAATTCCCTTTTCGAGCATCTATTTTCAGGAACTATGGCACCAAGGAAGAGATGGAGGGATCTAGCTCAGCAAGAGGGAGAGCAACAAGTTGTCGAGGAGGTCAAGTGGAGTAAAGGGGAGAGGAAGGCAAGAAAACATCTTGAGAGGTTGCGTTTTGAACCTACAAAGTTTGCAAGCATGGATTTCTTGTACATGACCGGGCTGTTGGGAGATTTTGACAAATTTCTTCGTGACATGGGGCTTTCATGCTTGGCAAACATGGATAATCCCACATATCCCGAGGCTACACTTCACTTCCTCTCGACTTTGGACTTCTCTTATGAAGATCCTAGTCTCCCTTCACCATCAACCGGTCACATGACCTTCAAGATAAGGAAGACAGCCTGCAGCCTATCCATCCCTGAGGTGTGCCAAGCCTACAACCTCAATGCCGAAGCCACACTCACCGAATTCCCTCGATTCAAATCGGCGAGTGCTCTTTGGGACTTGATAAGCAATGGAGACTACTAAAGCAACACTGCAATGATCAAGAAAGTTAGGAATCCCTTGCTGAGGTACATGCTCAATCTACTTGTAAGCACCTTCTCGGGAAGATCAACCACACCCACGGTGACCAAGAATGAGCTATGTTTCCTATTCCAAGGGCTCAAGAAGATCGTGTGCCACAATGATGCCGAGAGTGAAGATCTGGCAAATGAAGAAGAGCCCATGGAAGATGACCTTGGGGACAACTTCAACTATGGTTGCATCTTGGAAACTTCCCTCATGAAGTACAAGGCGTGGGCATTGAGAGCCAAGACGACCTCAGCCTTCATTGGAGGTTTCCTTACACCCTTGTTCGAGCAAGCCGGGGTATCACTAAATTAGTTTTAAGCTTGTCCGGAGAGAGCATACATCGATCAAGCATACATGGTGGTCACGGGTTCTCTAGGACCTACTCCAGACCCTGGTCGTTTCGCCTACTTGTGCACCGAGAACAGCATTGCCAAGAAGACATGCATTCTCGAACCTCGGCGAGACATTGATAGAAAGCATCGGCAACATTGAGTTTTTGCCGACGGATGAGGATTGCTATGAGCCTCCTTGGAACATAGCTGCAGCTCCAGCTCCCATAGACTCGCCCACAGACTCTCCTCCAGCTGATGCTGAGAGGCCAGCCACCTTTACTCTCCCCCAAGCTCGACTATGAGCCGCGAACTAAGGCCGAGAAGTTTCTTGCCTCGGTGGTGGAAATCCAGAGGAAGGTGAACAAATGGCAAGGGAAATGATTAAGAAGCTGATGAGGAAGGTCAAGGAGCTCCAAAGGGATAGCACTTCAGAGGAGAGCTCAGGTGATGAGGCTCAATTCACGATGGAGAGAAGGCCGATGCATGCTAGACACTCGACCGGAGGAGTTATGATGCAAGAGCCGGCTGAGCAAGACCACCGTCTCTCCCTTCAAGAACAACCATCCTCAAGCAAAGAAACCACAAGCTCCGGTTACCCCTAGCTCCAAGGTACCACTTTTCAAACTTGTAAATATTTTTGAATTTTTACTTTTTGTTGGATTTTGGTCTCCTCTTGGACTTGTTTGATACCGAGACGTTGTCATTCAAGTGTCGGAGAGAATGTGTGCTTTGACATGTTTTTATCTGGATCTTATTTTTATTTTCATCTTTGAGTCTTCATGCATCTTTATTTGAATAGAAAAACACAAAAAAAAAATCAGAAAAGTTTCAAAAATTTCACAAAAAAATTCATGTAGCTGCATTTACATTTGTAGAATATTGTAGAATTGAGTCTAGATTTTTAAATATTTTTTATCATATAGACTGCATTTGTATAGGGGGCAATGATGTTAATTTACTTGTAAAGTGTTTAACTCATGAATTAGTTCAAGGCCCTAGTTAGTAGTTCTTCGATGCTTTGTACAAACTTTGAAAGTCAGCTCTAACCATATTTGGATCATTTGTTTTAATTTTCTTGACTTAAGTTGAAACAACATGAATTGAATCCTTTCCTATCAAGTGAAACCTTAACTTGAATTTGAATTATCATACTTGTGCATTTGAGAAAGAATACATGGATCACATATACATATTTAGGCTTTCTTATTCCCTTCACCACTCTCTTGTAAGCGTAAATAGAATTTCACACCCTAACCCTTACCTTATTTCAAGCCAAAATTCTTTTGTGATTGCAAATTGTGAGACTTTATTTTTGATTGAACTTGGCATAGAGTGTTAGGTTTAGGACGACATGTTTAGGCTCTCATGTGATGCTAGATTTGCATTTTAAAGCTAGTTTTAGGCTTAATTTGGGGTGGGAGTTCACGGGTTTTGATGAAAATGCTTACCTAGTTTCGGGTTTGAGGAAGGAATGATGTTTGGGAATTAGAAATTTAAGGGGGATACATGGTTTCAAGTGGTTAGTCTTGGTTGCATTAAAAATAAGCTCAAGTGTTTGAAAAGAAAAGGGTTAGCTCTCTTATAAAAAAATATATATATGTATAAATAAGAAAAAGAGCCAAAAGACCAAATAAAAAAAAAAATATATAAGATAAAGAGAGAGAGCTAACCCATTAAAATGTGAAAAGCGCTAGAAGAAAGACTATACCTCTAGCTTGTTGTAAGATTGGAGAAGAATCCCTTGGGAAATTTGATTGATGAATTTTTGTGGGTTTATTGCTTGGTGTTTTGCCTTGTTGATTTGGGTATTTCTAAAGGGTCATTGAGCTGTAAAAGAAAGTAAATGAGAGGGGAATTAGGTTCATTGTTAGTGTATTTGGGTAGATGAGAGTCTAGCCATGTATGCATCGATTGCCTTTTACCTTTAGCATTATGCATAAGTTCAATCCTCTTTGAGATAGACCATTGCTTGGAGTACCCGCTTGAGTGAGATCATTTTTATCTCATAACCTTGTCCCTAGCCAAATGTATTCGGTCTTTACTTGCACAAGTGTGATTCACGGTTTGAAATGTTTAATCAATGTTAAAGGTTAGGATTCTTGGATTGTTTGGATTAAACAAGTCTTGATTTGAGATTCAACATGTGATGAATATGGCTAAGTTCTTTGGAGTAGAGTTTGTGTACTGCATCTTAGAATTGAGAACTAGGACGATTGAGTTGATTCATTTGAGAAGCACTTTTGGATTTGAGCCCCTACTTTCAAACTTCTTCTCCTAGCTTGACTTAAGTTTGCTTGACGGCAAGCAAAAGGCAAGTTGGGGGGGGGGGGTTGATATACTCATATATTTCGCATATTCAGGATACATTTAGGATATCTTTTCAAGCATATTGAATTCATAATAGTCTTGTTTGCATCATTTATCTCATTTTAGGTCCTAGAGCACATTGCATTAGCATTTGCATAGTTCTTTGCAATGTTTGCATCATTAGCATGCTGTTTTGAGTACTTGGAGCCATGGGGAATGCTGGGACATTGTGAGATTCAAGGGAGAGCTTGGGAACACTTGGAAAAGCTCGGACAAGAGATTTCTAACTGAGATCGAGGAGGAGTTAGAGCAAGGCATATCGATCTAGTAGAGATTGACCAGAAGATCGAGGAGCTAATACCGATTCAAGGTCGAGATCGAGGTCAAGATCGTGCGGATGTACGGAAGTGGAGACACATGCAGAAAGGATCGACCTGAAGATCGAAGCCAAAGGTCGATCTAGGAGATATCAGCCACAAGATCGAAGAAGGGGATCGATCGCAGACTTGAATCGACCCGAAGATCGAGCGAAGTAAACCAATCTCAGCCCCTGATCGACCACAGGATCGACGACTCAGCTCGATCCCAGACCATATCTGGACAGCTCATGTTTTGTCCTTTTGTGAGGGGACCATTTCTATTTTCATATAAAACGTTTTTAGACCTATTTTTCGGTCATAATATCTTTTCATTACGTTTTGCCCTTCTTCTTTAAGCTTTCAAGCCGCCATTGTTAGTTCTTTAAGCTTTTCTTAGTTGTAAAATCTTGATCTTTAATCTAATATCTAGTACTTATCTCTAATCTTCTTCTTTAATCGTTTAAGTATGTTTATCGTTTCTTCCTTTATGTTTTCCATGTTTTTAATCATGCTTAGCGAGTAGATCTCTTAAGATCTAAGGTTGAGGGGATTACATAGGTTTTTAAAAGGGCTTAATCTTGGAGTTATGCGTTTTTAATCTTATTCCTTTTTTGGTTATGAGCGTTTCATGCCTAGAGACCTCGAGAGAGGCTGTATGATCTCAGGGATTCTCTTATCCTAGCACGACTTAGAGAATCCCATAATCCCAAACCAAGAAGCTTGCTTATCCTTTCGCACGAGAGTGTATGGGAAGGGAGCTTGCTAGATCATTTTAAGATCCATTTTTAATGTTCACCATCATATTTTCCACCAAGGGATTGGGTTTGGAAAGAGGATTGGTGAAAGGATTGCTACCGCGAGAGTGGATTAGTCTAGTCTTGATTCTTAGATTTAAAGATAGCTCATTTTATTGTGTAGATCTAATATTTTAAAACCCAAGATTGAACCTTGAACCTCTTATAACGTGAACCTCAACCTTATATCTGATTTTTAGTATTTGATAAAATTAAATCAACCATATTTAGCTTGATAATCGGTTTTTAGACTTTTTATTTACAAGTCTAGTTTTTGATATTATCTAGTAGATTCTTTTTAAAGGTTACTCATTTAAATCTGAATATTGCTTAGCTTTGTTTTTGTTCTTGCATTTCTAGTGTTTTTTCCACCCATTTGGATTGATAACCTCAAGTATTACAATGATCAATGATGCTTAAGGCATTGAAAAAGTAGAGTAAAAACCTACTTATTACAAGAAAAGACTCCATCCAAGCCAAGTTAAGTCAATGATCCATCTCTATCATTCAACTTCTTCCTGTACGTTCAACGGACATGTATCCACGAAGACGAAGAAGAATACAACGTTCTCATCATCCAGAACCGTTGTACAAGCTCAAAAAGGAAGAAGATGCAACTTCCTTCACCAAACCGCGAAGAGAAAAGTTCTCGAAGACTAGCTTCTCTCTTCTGCGATCGAGACCTTTACCGAAACCAAGTAAGAATTTCATATGGCATTGAAGTTCAAACTAGCAACACCTGTCTTCCAGGATCCCGAACACATCACCAGATAGGCCAGCATCGACCCAAACTTCAAGTTTCTGAGGTGATGCAACCTTCAAGAGGCAAGGACATAATATTTTCCATCTCTCATTAAAGGTGTTGTCAAAGGTCAAGGAACCAATATGAGTACTCAACAACCGAGATAACTGTCTTCTCAACAAAGGCGAGCCAACCATCACCAACAAACGCCTATCACCACCATCATCCATCATCACCACACGCCCACCACCACCAAACGAAGCAAGGAAGCCCAACCGCACATCACATTTCCTTTCGAGCTAAGTTTTCGATTTCTTTTGTTCAATTAAATCGATTCTAAGCAGGGACATAAGGAGAATGATTAAGTCCTTAGCTCAAACATACTACACGCCCATCCACCCATACTAAACTCATCGCCATTTTCAAGTAAGTCTTCACAAGCTTTTACTTGAATTTACCTATCTTTTTCACCTCAACTCGATTTAAACAAACTGGGGACAATTTAATTTCAGACTGGGGGGATTTCTTATATTACTAACTATGCTTTGATTTGATGAGTCTTAAGCATACTTGCATCATTTATCGAGTCGTTTTACAGAGTCAAAACTGTTTTTTTTCTTTTTCTTTTAGTCGGAAACTATGAACTTTGTTAGGTACAAGTCGCTTCGAACAAGGAACCTTAATGACCGTTCTCACGGATTTAGAAGCAAGGTTTACAAAGTTGAACACTGCGAGTGGATCTTTCCATCAGAGAAAGTTCTAATGTCTAGAGTACTCGAAGGATCTTGCGTTGACTCCGCAACTAATGAATCAAAACTTCGTCAAGAGGCTTGAGGTACTTCGAACTTTGGTCCTATTTTAAACTCTAGCATGAATAAGTAGATGCAATGCAACCTCTCCTTGATCTTCCCTTATTATAGAAAAGTAAAAAAAAAGGGGAGAAAGAAAAGTCTTGGTTTGAGAACGGCAAACCCGAGTTCCTCAAAGGACAATGACGGTTCGCAGAAACTATGAAAGCTTCGAAGAAGTGATCGTTCTCAAGCTAAGAAGAAAAAAAAATATAGAAAAGAATTTCGATAGAAAAAATATGAGAGTTGTGTGTGAAATGTCTTTGTTTAGATCTTTGGGAGAGAATAGTATAATGTCTCGTCGACTGATACTCCCTCGAATGAGACGAGACGCCTAAATGAATAAAGGAGTCAACAAGAGAGAGCTCGAAATACTCAAAGGGACCATGAAGCATATCCGGGACGGGTAAAAAGCTCAAGGTAACTAGACCCAAACACCTTGAGTTTGAATTTCGATTTACGTGGATCAAATAGGTCGATTGCTAGACTTGATGAGTTCCCAAGTATTGGTTAGTTTCCAAGTTTTCAAACCTCTTTTCCTTACTTAGATTTCTGTTTTGTTTGAGGACAAACAAAGGTTTAAGTCTGGGGGAGTTCACCTCGAAGTGGTTTTAATCAAATCCCATGGTTGGATCTCAAGTTATGAAGGAAGCAAGAAGGCCCGTCAGAGAAATCACCAGAAGAAGGCTGGCCGCGCCAGACAAGTTCAGAAGAGAAGTGGTCGGGCCATGATATACTCATAAATTAGCATGTTTTAGCATCCATTTTAGATAGCTTTGCACTCATTTATGCAATCATTTAGCTACTTTTAGTCCAAATTGCATCCATATTAGAGTTTAGCTTAGGTTGTTGCATATTGTGCATATTGAGTCTCAATTAGGTACTTTGGAGGCTTGGAGGACCTCTTTGGAGAGTTGGGTGACAAGGAGGAAGAAGAGAAGGGAGCCAAACATGAAGCAAACAAGTTTTAGAAGTGTATCGACCTTGGTGTCGACCTACCAAGGTTGATATAACTCGGCAGGGAAGACGGAGTGTGCGTATCGGACGATTGTATCGAGCTACTAAGCTCGATACACAGGCCACCCGGAGTTTTGAAGGCGACGTATCGGACATTCGTATCGGACAGCTAAAGTCGATACACATCTCATCCGAAGTTTGAAGAATGGCATGTCGGGCATCTGTGTCGAGCTACTAAGCTCGACACACTCCTT
Organism: Alliaria petiolata; assembly: GCA_020283515.1. NCBI lineage: Eukaryota > Viridiplantae > Streptophyta > Magnoliopsida > Brassicales > Brassicaceae > Alliaria > Alliaria petiolata. The sequence continues at coordinate 274,600,455 of JAHZTW010000001.1, forward strand.
GAAGAAACTTTTAGCAGCGTATGGAGCTGCGTATCGACCTACCAAGCTTGTCCACTGTTCACTATAAATAGGAAAAGACCTAATTTTCCTAAGTATCTTTTAATCTCTTGTTCTTGATTAGAAAACTTTCCCTTTTGGTTTCTAAGTGATTTTGTAAGACATTTCTTAAAGTTTATGCAATTTAGTACTTATCTCTTTTAATCTTTCATCTTCTATCTCTCTAATCATGTTTATCTCTATCTCTTTCATAGGATTTAAGGGATTAACTATGATTACTGAGTAGTTTCATTAGGGTCTAAGGATGGGTTAGATCTAGGGTGTTTTAAGGGTTAATCTTGATGTCTAGGATTAGATTCTTCCATTCCCATCCTTGTTTAGTGTTCTAAATTCCAGTTTAGCCTTGATCATGTTAAGACTAGGCCTTAGGGAATTTCACACCCACAAGGTGTTTGATGAAATTCCCCAATCAACTAAACAAGGAATTTACATTCCTAGCTCATGAAAGTGATTGTCTAGGGTGTTTATTAGCAATTTAGAACTGTTTCATTATTCTCATTAGCTTCCTTTTCACAAATAAAAGTTTGATCTTGATTAGGATGATTGATGAAGGGATTAGTGCCATGAAAGTGGATTAGTCTAGCTATTGAGTTCTAAGCTTAGGGATTAGCATGTTATGATATTGTTTGGCATCAAAGATTGATTCTTGGAACATGATAGTCAAAGTTTTAACCCTAAAATAGCTACTGCAAGTGCACAGCAAATGTTGTAGTATTTAGGGATCGAATCCACAAGTTCCAAAGGCTACACTACGATTCTTTGGACCAAAATTAAGCTAAGACAAAGATATGGTTTTATGTTTGCAAGTAAAAACGAAAATAGCAAATAAACGAAGTAAAAATCAATTAAACGAAGCGTTAGGTCAAGGGCAATTCGCAGGAATTCGGAGATCATGAATCAGACAATTATTCAGGGAATAAATAAGCTCAGTCTAGAACTCAAACATGAATGTTTAACCAATCCACCGTCGTGGTATTAATCACTTTATCTAGCAACCTAAGTATCTAAACTGTCGTTTGAACTTAGAATTCTAAACAAGCATTAACGAGCAGGTTCAATTTGTTCACGGATTGCCTTAGCATCAGCTTTTGTTGGCTAAGGACAAACCGCCCACCTATGTTCTTTCAAGCAATCTATAACACTTTTGATGAATAGATTAAACCCTAAATCATAGACTAAGTGATCAATTCAGTCTAAGCAATGAACACAACTATAGGTGAAGACAACGGATGATAAATCCCTATATATGTCTAATTCAATGAAAACCTAAATTCCTTTGAAACCCTAAACCTAACTATGGATCTACTCAGACATGGAAATAGAGAAACAACAAAGAGATGAAGAGAAACTCATAATCAAATAAATATAAATCCAAAGGGGTTCAGAAATCTTCTCAAAGATGTAGAGTCAGAGATTCGTCTCCCCGAAAGCTTACAAATTGCCAAAAGCCAAAAGTATGAATGTGAAAGAAAGCGTGGCCTCAACAATGGCCAAAAATAAGTATATATAGGTCTAATCACGTTCTGGGTCGAAGTCTATCCCAAAACCAATCGAAAATAGGAAAAACAGAAATTTCCTTTTCTTCTGCGCAGGTAAACCGGTCGGTTAAGGGTTAGATCGATCGGTCCAAATTCGGATCGATCGATCTAAAAAGCTCCTGGAAATCTTCGGCATTTGGATCGATCGATCCATATTGGATCGATCGATCTAATTCTTCTCGGGTGGGACGTCTGATTTAGATCGATCGATCCATATGTGGAACGATCGATCTAATATCTTCCTGTCGGTACGTCAACTATGGATCGATCGATCCAAATTCGGAACGATCGATCCATCCTCCGGAAATTGCCACTTTGTTGATCTTTTGCCTCCGATCCTTCCTTTTAAGCCTTAGACTCCATCCAAACGTGATTCAACCTGAAATGACTCTAAAAACATAGAAAAGACTCGAAAAACTGTCAAAAACAATAGTTAGAATTCGCTAAAAATGCAATACATCAGAACACCTTAGATTGATAACCCCATCCTTGGATTCATTTTAGTCTTTTGATAATCTTGATTAGTAGTTAATTAGCTTGATTTTGTTTGTTTGATCAATTAGGTTGTTAGTTAAATCACAAAACTTTATTACTAGCTTAGATTAAGAAGTTGTATGCATTCCTAGTGTCTTAACCATTTCCATATGGATTGATCCTCAAGTATTACAATGACATGAGTAGTAGCTTGAGTAATTGTTAAGTCATACCAAGAAACCGCTTATCAATTTGGCGTTGTATCCATTTGGATATTTTGTTTAAGCATTTGGATTTTACTTCTTTTTGAGACTAAGTTTTCTATTTCACTTATTGCTTACTAATCTCTCTTGGTTTGTTTTCTCTTTTTCTCTAGGTGTATGAACTTGAGGTCTAATGGACACAACAATCTAGTTGAGCCTCTCGACAACATCCACCGGGTAACAAGAGGAGCTTTTGTGAGAAGAGAAAAGAAGCGCCTAGTACATCTAAGGCGTTTGGGAATGGATATTCCACATGAACAAGGTGGTCATGTACCACAACAAGGAGCTCAAGGGATTGAGGCTCCAGCTCATAGAGTACCTCAACACCTTCCACGCCAACCAAGGCACATTGGGGCTGGAGATGGCCCCAATACTCATGCCAATCGCCAAGGTATCCTACCTCCTCCAGTTGAGAACAACAACTTTGAGATCAAAAGCGGGTTGATCAACATGGTGCAACACAACAAGTTTCATGGGTTAGCTTTGGAGGATCCCCTTGACCACTTGGATGAGTTTGATAGAATATGTGATATGACCAAGATCAATGGCATATGCGAGGATGGTTTCAAGCTGAGGTTATTTCCCTTCTCTCTTGGGGACAAGGCAAATTTGTGGGAGAAGTCACTTCCAAGAGGTTTCATCACATCTCGGGATCAATGCAAGAAGGCTTTTCCTGCAAAGTTCTTCTCCAACACTAGGACCACAAGGCTAAGGAATGAGCTGTCCAGCTTCACCCAAAAGAACAATGAAAGCTTTTGTGAGGCATGGGAAAGATTCAAGGGATACACTACACAATGCCCTCATCATGGCTTTTCCGAAGAGACTCTCTTGAGTACCCTCTACCGTGGTGTTCTCCCCAAATTAAGGATGATCCTAGATACAGCAAGTAATGGCAACTTCTTTGGTAAAGATGTGGAAGAAGGTATAGAACTTGTGGAGAACTTGGTACAAAGTGATGGCAACTACGGCGAGGATTATGATCAATCTTCAAGAGATGGCGGGACTTATGAAGATCAAAGAAGGAAGGAGATGAAATCTCTTAATGAGAAGATGGATAAGTTGCTCCAAGCTCAACAAAATCATGTTCACTTTGTGGGAGAATGTGATGAGAGTCAAGGAGTTCAACAAGGTTTAAATGAGGATTGCCAAGAAGAGGTCAACTATGTGGGTGGCCAAGGTTATCAATAAGGATACAACAACAACTATAAGAACAACAATCTCTCCTATAGGAGTACCAACGTGGAAAATCCTCAAGATCAAGTCTACCCTCCACAAGGACAAGGAGGACAACAAAACCCCTTTATTCCTTACAAGCAACAACAAGGTTATGTTCCCAATAACAACTACCAAGACAATTTTCAGTCTAAGCAAGGTCCTCCACCGGGTTTTGCACAAGATTTGGATGTGAGAAATGTTCTACAACAAATCCTCCAAGGTCAAGAAAGTAGTGCCATGGATGTGAGTATAAAGATTGCCGTAATCCACAACAAGGTGGATTGTTCTTACAATGACCTCAACTCCAAGTTTGACACTTTGAGCTCCAAGGTCAAACAACTAGAGAACAACAAGGGCATTGCTTCCTCTTCTACACGAGCTCAACCATCCTTGCCTGGTAAACCCGAAACCAATCCCAAGGAATATTGCAACGCCATTTACTCTATTGATGAAGAAGAGTATGAGCGTGAAGTGGCTGAGTTTGAGCAACTATTTGAGTGTCCTAATAATGAGGCTGTTTTCAATGCGGACATTGAAGTCCAAGTTGGGGAGGCGGTCATTGAAAATAATCATTTGGTTGGTGACAAACCAATGAGCAAAAAAGAGTTTAAGGAGGATGTGACCCCTACACAAGTAAGTGTTGTTGAAAAGGAAAGAGAGGTGGCTAAGAAGACTGAAGTTGAGGCTTATGATCTCCTTGTCTACAAGCCACCACTCCCCTTTCCCGCGTTGGAATTGACTAAGGCACAAAAGAAGGTACTCTCAAGCTTTAGAGGGAGTATGGAAAAATTGGTGCACCATTGCCCAAGGTGGAGAGTTTGTCCCAAGTCAAGGGTCAAATACAGTTCATCAAGAAGATGCTCGCCAATGTAGATAAGGTTTAAGAGCTCATAGATGGTCTAGATTCGTCAAGCATGGCAAGGGATGAATCCAAGGTTATCCCGAAGCTAGGTAACCCAGGAAAATTTTTGATTTCTTGTTCTCTTGGGGACTTGAAGGTTGAAGAAGCTTTGTGTGATTCCGGCTCAAGTGTCAATGTGATGTCCATTGAAATGTTCAAGAGTCTTGGAATCACCACTATGAAGAAATATTCATTACACATCACCTTTGTTGATGCTTCCTCAATGCAACCTCTAGGCCTTGTAGAAGATTATCCATTGAAAGTTGGGGAGTGTATAATCCCAACTGATTTCATAGTGATGGATATGGTCCAAGCAGCGAGGCTACCCCTTCTTCTAGGGACACCCTTTCACAACACAGCTGGTCAAGCCTTGACTTCATCAACAAGAGAGTGATCCTCAAGAATGTGAATGCAAGGGTCTTCTACCCTATGAGATCTTCTGCTTTGAGCCTTTGTGGGCCAGTCACATGTGACACTAAGGAAGTTGAAGAAGAACCACCTAAGGAGCAGCTGATGGGTCTCACTAGTGTGATGAAGAGTGTGGATGGAACCCTTGATCACAATGAATATGATGGGCCAAGCTTTGATGGTGAAAATATTCTAGTGTGGTTTGATGGCATCAAGGTTGTTGAACAAGAAGCTGAGCCAACGAAGAAGTCTAAGAAGAAAAGAAGGTGCTGCAAGCTGGAGCAGGCACCATGTACATCAAGAAAGGAGGAGGGAAACCAATTCCAGTCCTTGTTCACCCCCACGCCTAAGGGTTTGAAAAGTCAAGTTTAGTGACTTTAAACAAGCGCACTTGGGAGGCACTCCCATGTCTATCTAAGTATATATTTTCACTTTTTAATTCAATAATATGTTTTCTAGTGTTTGTGGATTACATGTCTGGATTGAGGAGGTAGAGCCAATGACAAAAGCTTGCCAAGGAATTTTTAGCACTGTATCGAGCTATGTATCGACCTACTAAGGTCGATACAGCTCTTACAGGGATTTTGGCGGAGCTATATCGGGCTTTTGTATCGACCTATTAAGGTCGATACAGACGAGCCAAGGAAAGCTTTACCCCTGCATCAGGCATCTGTATCGAGCTACCAAGCTTGATATAGTTTTAAAAGCATCTTCTGCAAGAGTATCAAGCTATGTATCGAACTACTAAGTTCGATACGCTCCTTTTCCAGGTAAGTCAACGGGGTTTGACCGGTTTAATTCACTCGAATTAAACTGGTTCTTCCCCTTCTTCTTCTGCAAACAAGAAAATTAGCCTCTACACACACACACTTTCGATTTTTAGGTCTCTCTCTCTCAATTTTCAAGCAACTTTCGTGGTTCCAAGTGCCTATTGCTCGATTTCTTGTGCTCTCATTGATTTTAAGCCAATTTCGTTCATTCTTCGAGCCACTCACAAGGTAATCAATCCAAAAACCAAGTTTTTCATCTTTTGCTCTAATGGTGGGAAGTTTGGGGATTTTTGCTTTAGAATGTTCTAATTGATTGGTTGTGGCTTGGGCATTGCTTGAATACGGTTAGAGAGTAGATTTCAAGTGCTACATTAGGATTTTCATGTTAATTTTTGGAAATTTGACATATAGGGTTCATGGTGCGAAAATTGAAATTTAACTCTTGAACCTTGTTAGATTTCGGGGCTTTCACTTGCATTAGTTTGCATTGATCATGCTTATGGATCCCCAATAGGTAGCACTCGAATTTTGAAAATTTGAAAATTTTGAAAATTTCCAATTTGCCAAAATTTTGCTAAGTGTGAAACTAGGGAATTTTCGGCTTTAATCTTGTTTGTTGCTTGCTAGTTGCTGCTATTTTTTGTTCAAAATGGGTTGCTTACTTTCTGTAAAAACTTTGTCTCTCTTGTAAGAAAAATGGGAAGAGCAAGAGGAGATGCAACAAAACAAGGGGCGAGCTCTCAAGCAAAGTCATCAAAGAGCCAAGGTAAGAGGCAAGTAGTTGAAGACTGAGAGGTCAGTAGTGAGGAGGAGCAGTTAACGCTTGGGGAAGAAGGAAGCCAGTCACGAGAGCCTCAAAGGGGAAGGCAAAGGCCACAGAAGAGGGCCCCAAAAAGAAACTCTCACCCGAGGAACTCCTCAAGGCATACATGAGCATGCGGTTCAAGGCAACGAAGTACCCGCATGTGAAGACACTGCGTGCCTTGGGAATCTATGAGGACTTCCAAGCTCTCTTCAAGAACATGGATTTGGCCAAGTTCATCACCATGGTTCGTCCCGCTCACAAGCTCGCGACATGCGAGTTCTTGTCTTCCCTCACCGCACATTTCTACTATGACGGTGAAGATTCGCCACCGTTACATGGTCATTAGGTATGCACACAAATCTCTTGCTCACACCTTGAGGTATGCACACAAAGCTCTTGCTCACACCTTCTATGCAAGGAAGGAAGCCGGGAAGGTAGCCAAGGAGCAACTCGAATTGCTAGATATGGGTCTTGCAAGGTTCACCGGGTTTTGCACAAGAGGAGGCACGAGAGTCCGAGGGGATAGGACGGGAACCGGCATGGTTAGCCTATTGGTTAGGCAGCTGCTCTCTTACCAAGATTGGATTGTCACTATGAAAGACAAGGACCCCGAGCTTAGCATTGGCGGGATTATCGCCCTGATTCTTGAAGCTTGTGGGCATCGGCTAGGGACGGATGGTCTAGAGCCCGAGTGGATGGACATCTTCTACCTTGGGAGGACCATGTTTCTCTCGGGAAGATTGGGCAACCGGTTCGCCTACAAGTTCGCGGTGGACACAAAAATCGAAGCAAAGATTTGTCTCCCGAACTTGCTAGCCACCTCCTTCCAAGACATCGCCCACATCGACTTTTCTCCCCCATACGAGGACCTCTACAATCCGGCTGTTAGTCCTCCCCTGCACTCCATTGCCAAGAGAGGGACGTTTGACTTTGACCCAAGCCAAGTTCTTGAATAGGAAGAAGATATGGAGGTCGAGGATCAAGCCCCGAGCCCAGTTTTCGATAGCGAGAGGTATTACTTCGCCTCTTGCATAGATCCAATGCCAAGCTCGGCATTGAGAGAGGCCCACACACACATTGGTCTTCTCAAGAGGTGGAGCAAGTATCAAGACCAGGCTATCAAGAACCTCGGTGAGACAGTGAAGGACTTGAAGAAGACGGTCAAGGGGCTAAAGACCACGATTAAGGGAAATTACTCCACAAGGGGTAGACAAGAGGGCACAAGCGACGCAGGTGAGGAAGCGGATGAAGGAGAGAGTGAAACGGACCTTGATAGGCGCCATTCATTCAAGATGCGCCCAAGGAAACCTGTCAAAGAAGACCCACCTCGCTCTTCCTCCTACGAAACACGGCCAAGGAAGAGGAAGCCGAGCCGATCCCCCTCCTCAAGCAATCAATCGCTCTTCTTAGGATCATCCTCCTCTTCACAGTTTTGAGGTACCTCCACCTCTCTTGTAAATATTTCTTTTACCTTTTCATTTTATGTTTTTATGTCATGTTGATTGAGGTCTCCTCTAGACTTTTATTACACAAGGGACTGTGTAATTTAAGTTTGGGGGAGAGGTTGAGAGATTTGACATTGTGTTCTATGAGTCTTATTTTCCTTTTATGCATTATGAATCTCATGCATTCATTTAAGGCATAGAAAAATCAAAACAAAATTTGAAAAAATTTGAAAATTTTCCAAATAAAAAAGTCATTTAGATGTTGCATTTGCATTATATGATTGAGTCTAGTTGCATTGCATGTAGGAATTGCACTCATATGCATTGGGAGCAATGATGAGCCAATCATTGTAGAATGCCAACCCATGTAATCAATTCAATGCCCTAGTTAGTAGTTCTTAGAGCAAATCTTGAAAGTAAGGAAGAACCATGCTTGGACCACTTCACTAGCCACTAGATTTAGGTCGAAATAGGGCCTTGAAATTGATAGCCAACTTTACTCACTTGAACCTAAATTTGACAATCAATTATCATGCCTTGCATTGCAAGTGAACTCATGGATAATAGACATACTTGAGCTTTCTTACTCACTTTACCATTCTCTTGCTAGATCAAGTAGTACCCCCACCTTACCTTACCTCCTTAAAAGCCAAATATTCTAGTGATAATGATTATGAGGCCTTATTTTGATTAAACTTAGCATAAAGCGTTAGGTTTAAGACGACAAGTTTAGGCTCCAATGTAGATTCTAGCTCTCACGCATCGAGGCTAGATTTAGGCTTAGGAATTGGGGTATGGGTCGCGGTATTGATTGGTGTTGTGGCTTGGATTATATGCTTGCAGGTTAGCATGATGGGTCGTGAAAGGGAGTAGATAGGAAAAGGAATGAAAGAGGCTTGGAAGGAGAATAAGGGAAGCATAGTTTGAAATGGTGGATCATGTGTTTGAAAAGAAAACGTATAGCTCTAAGTGTAAAAAGGAAATGGGTAGCCTTAGTAAGAGAAAAGAAAGATCAAAAGAGGCTAAAAGGCCAAAGAAAGAGAAAAGGGCTACCTGAGTATAAAGGAAGAGCTAGGTTGTTAAAAGATCACACCATTCGCTATGAGTTAAAGGTTGAAGAAGTTTCCCCTTAAGTGCTATAAGAAGAAGAAGTGGTTTATGAGATTCATGAGTTTAGCAAGGCACAAAAGGCCTTGGGAAAAGGGTAGCTTTAGAGGGTTTAGTGAGCTTTAAAGAAGATGAATGAGAGGGGTATAAGACCATTGATAGCATTACGGGTAGATGAGAGTCTAGTCTTGTATGCATCACTTGTCTTTTACCTTTAACATTATGCATAAAGTTTAATCCTTTCTGAGTGAAACCCTTACGCGAACTGGAAACCACATGAATTGAGATCAATTTTATCTCAAAGCCTAGTCCTTTAACCAAATGAATTCGCTTGCATTGCATTGTCATGATCCACGTTTTGCACTTAATTAATGTTAAAGAGTTGGCTTGATAGGGAGGCTTATCTAGATCGAAGTTTTAGTGCATTTGATTGATGAGATGGGCATGGCTAACTCTTTTGGAGTATGACGAATTCAAATGCACCTTAGAATTAAGAACTAGGACATTGAGTTGATTGTATTGTTGGCATTTTTGGATGATGAGCTCCCACCTTCAAACCTCTATCTCGGATTTGTCATGTTTGTTTGCTTGAGGGAAAACAAAAGGAAAGTTTGGGGGAGTTGATATACTAATAAAATAGCATGTTTTAGTATCCATTTTAGATAGCTTTGCATTCATTTATACAATCATTTAGCTACTTTTATTCCAAATTGCATTCATATTAGAGTTTAGCAAGTTTTAGCTTAGGTTGTTGCATATTGTGCATATTGAGTCTCAATTAGGTACTTTGGAGGCTTGGAAAACCTCTTTGGAGAGTTGGGTGACAATGAGGAAGAAGAGAAGGGAGCCAAACATGAAGCAAACAAGTTTTAGAAGTGTATCGACCTTGGTGTCGACCTACCAAGGTTGATATAACTCGGCAGGGAAGACGGAGTGTGCGTATCGGACGATTGTATCGAGCTACTAAGCTCGATACACAGGCCACCCGGAGTTTTGAAGGCGACGTATCGGACATTCGTATCGGACAGCTAAAGTCGATACACATCTCATCCGAAGTTTGAAGAATGGCATGTCGGGCATCTGTGTCGAGCTACTAAGCTCGACACACTCCTTGAAGAAACTTTTAGCAGCGTATGGAGCTGCGTATCGACCTACCAAGCTTGTCCACTGTTCACTATAAATAGGAAAAGACCTAATTTTCCTAAGTATCTTTTAATCTCTTGTTCTTGATTAGAAAACTTTCCCTTTTGGTTTCTAAGTGATTTTGTAAGACATTTCTTAAAGTTTATGCAATTTAGTACTTATCTCTTTTAATCTTTCATCTTCTATCTCTCTAATCATGTTTATCTCTATCTCTTTCATAGGATTTAAGGGATTAACTATGATTACTGAGTAGTTTCATTAGGGTCTAAGGATGGGTTAGATCTAGGGTGTTTTAAGGGTTAATCTTAATATCTAGGATAAGATTCTTCCATTTCCCTCCTTGTTTAGTGTTCTAAATGCTAGTCTAGCCTTGATCATGTTAAGACTAGGCCTTAGGGAATTTAACACCCACAAGGTGTTTGATGAAATTCCCCAATCAACTAAACAAGGGATTTACATTCCTAACTCATAAAAGTGATTGTCTAGGATGTTTATTAGCAATTTAGAACTGTATCATTATTCTCATTAGCTTCCTTTTCACAAATGAAAGTTTGATCTTGATTAGGATGAATGATGAAGGAATTAGTGACAAGAAAATGGATTAGTCTAGCTATTGAATTCTTAGCTTAGGGATTAGCATGTTATGATATTGTTTGGCATCAAAGATTGATTCTTGGAACACCTTAGATTGATAACCCCATCCTTGGAATCGTTTTAGTCTTTTGATAATCTTGATTAGTAGTTAATTAGCTTGATTTGTTTTGTTTGATCAATTAGGTTGTTAGTTAAATCACAAAACTTTATTACTAGCTTAGATTAAGAAGTTGTATGCATTGCTAGTGTCTTAACCATTCCATATGGATTGATCCTCAAGTATTACAATGACATGAGTAGTAGCTTGAGTAATTGTTAAGTCACACCAAGAAACCGCTTATCAGGCCACGACCAATCGCTCGCGCGACCACAACAATTGAAGTCGTGAGCGTTTATTGTCCCGATCATTACTGCGTGTTTGCCTAGAAGCGGTGAAGAGAGAGCTGCATCTTGCATAACAATATCCGGAGAAAAATAGGACACGGAGGATCCCCATCGGAGCCTCATCTGCATGAAGCTGAAGGATTCAGGATGAGCAGATCGGGAGGAATCGGCGGCGGAGGACACGGAGGATCCCCATCGGAGCCTCAAACCAAGCAAACGGATGAGCTGAAAATTTAGGGATTGCTACAGTAACTTAATTGCTCTCGAGGGGAGAACTTCATGTGGTCCAAATACAATGAAAATTACGTTTTCGATGTGGACATTTCTTGTTTAATTGATCCAGTGTTTAAATAATTTCTTTTGTTAATTGGAACGCTTGAACTAATCGTTTCGATGATATGTATGTTGTAAACAATATAAAAAATTGAAATTAGAAGAGGAATGAAAAAGTTGCATATACGCATGTAATGCAAGTTTGCAAGTATCCAGGCCCGGTTTTAGGTAAGTGCACGAGGTGCAAAAGCACTGGTCCCATTATTTTCATATGTTTTTTATTATATTTTAGAGTCCTAATTTTTTTAAAATGTGTTATTGAGGGTCCAAATTTTTAATTGATTTTTAAATTTTTTTTTAGCACAGGGCCCAATTTATGATTGAGCCAGGCCTGCATGTACCGAAACGTAAGATTGCAAGTAATCGTAATATACTGTTAAGATATTAATTGCTTGTAGCGTAATGCAAAAAGTTGCATGTAACCTAATGCAAGAATCTTATAATATTAATAATACAATAAAAGAAAATATATTATACCAATAGAAGGAAGTTCAAGAAGTATTATATTGTTTGGTGAAAAATTATGAGATATTTTATGTGTTTATATAGATGTGAGTAGTATTTTCTTTTTTCTTTTAGGATTAATGTTTTAGCTTTTATTTTCCTAAATTAAATTAATTTTATTTAATTTTTTTTTTTTAATTGAATTATTTATTTTTGTTTTTATTTTTCTTTTTTTAATAATTATACTTTTCAATTGAAGATAATCTTATTTAATTTTGTTTTTATTTTCTTTTTCTTAACTGAAATATATCATTTTCGAATTGAAATAAATAATTTCTTAATAATTATTTATTATTTTTTTTTCCTTTTTTTAATTAAAATATAACCTTTTATTTGTCTAATTCTCTCTTCTTAATTGAAATATACCTTTTTATATATCTACCTTCTCAATTGAAGATAATCTTATTTATGTTTTATTTATTTTTTATTTTTTATTGAGATATATTCTGTTATATTCAAATATATCATTTTTTCTTTTCACTTTCTAAACTTGACATGTGCGGCAATCATGTGAATTAGCAACTTTGATGCTTGCAACTTTATATAATAAGGTATATATAAAAAAACTATTTTGTTAGAAAAAATCGTAGTTACATGGGCTTGTAAGCTTCATTGCATTCTATCGGACTTGTGCTCTAATACTCCCCCGCAAACTTGGTGTTGGGTGAAAACCAAGGGACGAATTTGAATGCAAATGGATATGGCTTTGAAAGGTGCATGAGTAGTCGAAGATCTATGTGAAGTAGATAGATGTTTGTACTCACCCCAGAAAATCGTTATTAGTGTGGGAACTTTTTCAGGTTCTTTTGATTTACTATCTCACATCGAGACCGGATTTTTTTTACACGCTTAACTTGACTGGTGTATCTCATTGCAATGAGAATTTTCTTCCCAAAACTAATAAAACCCTAATCACTCTTTGCTTTCTATCCATATACCACCAAAAAATTGCACTCTAACAATAAATCATACTCTTTGCCATTTTATCAAACACTTTGTATGCGTTATGCTAGAGATGTCAGTTCGAGCCGCAGTGCGCGGGCCAGGCCCAAGTAGAATCGTAGCAGGGCGGGCCTGGACATTGTAAAAATTGTCCACCAAATAGCGGCCTTCGCGAATGTGACCCGTGCAGATCTAGAGTTTAGCGGGCTAACCCATCACGGGTTTGCGAGTCGACGGATAAATCCGCAATTAGAGTTCTAATTTAATGATTCATGTCCGATTTCATCATCATCGATAAGGTTGTAAATCACAATCTGAAATGGATTCCGAGCAATTACATTTAGTGAAATTTCTTTCTCGAAGCTTTAGTCATGGATTCTGGCAACCGATGACTTCTCGTCTGAAAATAAGCTCGGCCAAGGTTGATTCCGCCATTGGTAATCTCGATATACTCTTATTTCCCATTGATTTCTTCTCACGATTGTGTTTATGAAGAAGATTCCTTGTCGATCGACTCGAACGAAGGCCCCATCGAACTTAGTGATATGTCTATCTTTTGCATCATATTTCCCTCCATTTAGTATAAGTTTATTATCATTTAGGAACCTAATTAAGTATCATTGTATTTCATTGTGTTCATTTAGAATTCTAGGTGTCTTTGCATATTTTGTTGCATTTGGACTCTTGATTAGGTGATATGGATGCTATGGAGGCATAAATGGAGTTGGAGATGGATGGCATAGCACTTGGAGAGGCAAAAAGTCACCAAGAAGATGAAGAAGAAGACTTCTCGTAACGGATCGAGCAACCGGGTCGACGTAGCTGCTCGAACCAGAAGTCCAGGAGTCAAGTTCGAGCAAGTGGGTCGACGAGCTGCTCGAACCACTTTTCCAGGAGTTGGGATCGACCAGTTGGGTCGACGTAGTACCTCGAACCGAACCTAAATGCCAAGAAGAAGAAGCCAAGGAAGCAGGGGTCGGGATCGAGCAGTTGGGTCGACGAGACACCTCGAACCAGAAGTCAAGTGGTTCGGTTCGACCAGTTGGATCGACGAGCCTGGTCGAACCGAACACAGAGGAATCCTCTTTTGCCACTTTTTTGGGTCCCCCTATAAATACTCAAATGACCTAATTTTTGGGTTAAACTTTTATACTCTTTGTTCTTAGCCTAAACTTTTATCCTCTTTTGGGAAAAACCTTGTATTTTGCTTGGATCTTTAAGTTTAATGCAATATCTCTCTTATATTTCTTATTCTCATTTCTCTAATCATGTTTAGCTTATCACTCATCCTTGATTTGATGTGCTTAACCATGATTAGTGAGTAATTTCTTAGGAACTTGGGGATGGGTTCGATTTAGGGTTTTCTAATGGTTCAATCTTGCAATCTAGGATAGATTCTTTCATCTCTCTTCCTTTTAAGGAGTTCTTAATGCTAAATAGCTAATCTTTTGCTATTTGGATCATAAGCATTTCATATACCCACAAAGTGTTTGATGAAATGCTTGAACCAACTTAATAAGAGATTTACATTCCTAGCCTAAGATATTAGTTGCCTAGGGTGTTTATCATGCCATTTAGACTTGTGTTTAATGCTTTCTAATCATTTTAATGCTAAAAAATCATTAGTTCATTAGGGTGATTAGTGAAGGGATTAGTGTCACACATCATGGATTAGTCTTTATTAAGTGTTCTAGGCATAGAGATGGCATGATTAGTTGCTTAAATGATTGCAAGGTTGTCCATTTATATGCCCAAATCAAGGATTCCATCCCTAGGTTTCGTTTTTAGTAATTTGGTAATCTTGCTTAGTAGTTAAACGCTTAATTAGTGTTTGATTAGTGTTAATTAAGGTTCTTAGTCATATTCTTAGTCTTGTAGTAGTTCCTTTAGCTAGTAGCTTGCTTTTAATTGTTCCTTGTCACTTGATTTTCGAATTTGGCTTAGCTTAGACTAAACTTTGTATTCCTTTTGTATCAAACTCCCAAGATGGATTAATATCTCAAGTATTGCAATGATATGAGCAATTGAGAAATTGCTTACAAGAACAAAAACTCTTGTATCAATTTGGCGCCGTTGCCATATTGAGATTGTTTGGTCACTAGGATTTAAGTTTAGTTTTAGACTAAGTTCTTCTTTTGTGTTTATTGACCATCTACTTTTCTAGATTTCAGTTTACCTTGAATGCATTTGAGATCACAAGGAGACAACAACTTCCAAGGCTTTCAGGAGATTGATCAGTTGGAAAGGGTTGCTAGGATTGCAAGAAGGGAAGCTGAAAGGTTAGGGAGATTGAGAATGAAAGAGCAACAAAGGGATCAAGCTCCTCAACGTGTTGCACCACCAAACATGGCGAAAGCACCAAGGGGCAATGGAAACCCCTTGCATGCGCCTAGACAAGGAAGAACTATTGGGGCTGGAGATGCTCCAAATATTCATCAAAATAGATATGGTATTCAACCTCCACCAGTTCACAACAACACCTTTGAGGTCAAGTCAGCTTTCATTTCCATGGTTCAACAAGACAAGTTCCATGGTTTGCCAATGGAGGATCCACTTGATCACTTGGATAACTTTGATAGAGTTTGTGGGTTGTTCAAGATGAATGGTGTGAGTGAGGATGCTTTCAAGCTAAGACTTTTTCCCTTCTCTCTTGGGGATAGAGCAAGGCAATGGGAGAAAAACTTGCCTCAAGCAACAATCACCTCTTGAGATAAATGCAAGAAGGCATTCCTATCTAAGTTCTTCTCCAACTCAAGGACTGCCAAGTTGAGGAATGACATCTCAAGTTTCACTCAAAAGAATAATGAGTCTTTCAATGAAGCTTGGGAGAGGTTCAAGGGCTACACAATGCAATGCCCTCATCATGGCTTCACCCAAGAGTCTCTACTAAGCACCATCTATAGAGGGGTCCTTCCAAAGATTAGAATGCTTCTTGATACAGCAAGTAATGGAAACTTCTTAGGAAAAGAAGTAGAAGATGGTTTGGAGCTTGTAGAGAATCTTGCCTTGAGTGATGGTAATTACAATGAAGACTATGATAGAGCCCCAAGGGGAGGTGAATATGAATCTCACAAGAGAGAAATGAAGTCTCTACATGACAAGATGGACAAGCTCATGTCCTCCACTCAAAGGCATGTACATTTTGTTAGTAAGAATCAAGAAAATTGTGATGATCAAGTTTAGTCTCAAGAGTGTCAAGTAGTGGTAATTGTGGGAGGCCAAGGAGGTTACAACAACAACTATAAGGGGAATAACAACCTCTCTTATAGAAGTACTAATGTCGCCAACCCCGAAGACCAAGTCTACCCTCCACAAACTACTCAAAGAAAACATTTAGTACCTTACAACAATCAACAAAAGGGTTATACACCAAGGTCTAACTACCAAGGAGGAAACAAAGGCAACTATGGTGGTCCTAAGTACAATGCTCCACCAGGTTTTACTCAAGCTTCACAAGGTCCTCCACAAGACACTATTCCACTAATGCTTCAACAAATACTTCAAGGCCAAGCCAATAGTGATGCTAATGTGGGAAAGAAGATTGTTGAGATTAACACAAGGATGGATTCTACACTTAATGAGCTTGCCACTCAAATAGAAGGTCTTCAACACAAGTTAAGGCAACTTGAGAACAAAGGCAAGACTTCTACCTCCAATTCTCAAGGCACTTTACCCGGTAAACCTGAAGCTAACCCAAAAGAATATTGCAATGCTATCTCCACTATTGATGAAGATGAGTATGCGCTTGTTATGCTAGAGTTTGAGAAACTATTCGAAGCTCGTTATGATACATCTACATTCAATGAGGACATTGAAGTTCAAGATGGGGGGTGGTCCTTGAAATTTTTGTTGCATTTGGACTCTTGATTAGGTGATATGGATGCTATGGAGGCATAAATGGAGTTGGAGAAGGATGACATAGCACTTGGAGAGGCAAGAAGTCACCAAGAAGATGAAAAAGAAAACTTCTCGTAACGGATCGAGCAACCGGGTCGACGTAGCTGCTCGAACTAGAAGTCCAGGCGTCCAGTTCGAGCAAGTGGGTCGACGAGCTGCTCGAACCAATTCTCTCTCTATGCGTTTTGCTGCATTTACATCTTCTGAAATGTATGGTTGTCTCCTTGCTAGCCCTTTGCTTGAGGAATTTAACTCATGCGATGATGTAACAGGATAGGGTTCATCCATCAAGAGAATAACCATATTTTACCTTCTCAATGATCTAGATGACTACTCGAGTTATGTCGCACAAGATTATGTTATTTAGTTAGATTCGCTTGTCGAAGCTAGATTGGATCTTCGATTATGGAAGTATTATGATTATGTCCCACCATTCCCTTCATTCTTTGGGCTTGATCCTGCAAAGGATTGTGAATATTGTTAACGTATATATTAGTATCTATTAGTATCTCTGTAATTACTTTCTCTTTACTCCCGTA
>JAHZTW010000001.1:274618048-274631879 GCA_020283515.1 Alliaria petiolata
CCACCAAGTGTTTGATGAAATGCTTGAACCAACTTAATAAGAGATTTACATTCCTAGCCTAAGATATTAGTTGCCTAGGGTGTTTATCATGCCATTTAGACTTGTGTTTAATGCTTGCTAATCATTTTAATGCTAAAACATCATTAGTTCATTAGGGTGATTAGTGAAGGGATTAGTGCCACACATCATGGATTAGTCTTTATTAAGTGTTCTAGGCATAGAGATGGCTTGATTAGTTGCTTAAATGATTGCAAGGTTGTCCATTTAGATGCCCAAATCAATGATTCCATCCCTAGGTTTCGTTTTTAGTAATTTGGTAATCTTCCTTAGTAGTTAATCGCTTAATTAGTGTTAATTAAGGTTCTTAGTCATATTCTTAGTCTTGTAGTAGTTCCTTTAGCTAGTAGCTTGCTTTTAATTGTTCCTTGTCACTTGATTTTCGAATTTGGCTTAGCTTAGACTAAACTTTGTATTCTTTTTACATCAAACTCCCAAGATGGATTGATATCTCAAGTATTGCAATGATATGAGCAATTGAGAAATTGCTTACAAGAGCAAAAAGTCTTGTATCACTTAGCTTCCAATCGTGGTCTGAAATCCTCCAAATCCGCCGATACTGCAATCTCTTCTCCGGTTAGATTTCTTTCTCAAAGTTTCATGTGACATGTTAGATTTGAATTGATCATGCATTTTATATTAGTTTTTTTCATATTGTTTTACGTTTGACAGGTTTTGACACATAAAAAAGGAAGAAATATGCGTGGAAATGCTTTGTATACATATGCTAGGTTACGATGTGGATTTTGGCCATATGGAGGCAGTTTCTCTTATATCTGCTCAAAAGTATCCAGAAAGACAGGTAAGCCAAAGTTTTGTTTGCACAAGCAATTAAATATTGCTTTCTAAAGATAGGATACAATACTTAGCGAATAGGTGGGGGTATTTGTTTGATTCAAGTCTAGTGATCAAACTGGAACAAAGTGAATTTCAATAAAGATCATTGGAAGCAAGATCTAGATACAATTTCAGGTGCTTGGAATTTTATTCAGTTTGATAGAAACTGGTAA
Source organism: Alliaria petiolata (assembly GCA_020283515.1). Taxonomy (NCBI): domain Eukaryota; kingdom Viridiplantae; phylum Streptophyta; class Magnoliopsida; order Brassicales; family Brassicaceae; genus Alliaria; species Alliaria petiolata. The sequence goes on from JAHZTW010000001.1 coordinate 274,619,116, forward strand.
TGTAATGGATCATGATAGTAACAACTCTTAACCAAGAGATACTAATAATGATACCATCCCTTGTCTCCCAAGGGTTTGCATTACCAATATAATATTATCTTCCTTACTTAAGTTGCATATATCGAGCTTTTCAGGTTGTCTACATCGTTACATCATGCTTGATCAACGAGAACCATAAATTTTTTAAGTTGGAATTAATACAGTGCAGAATGATATAATTGGTTGGAATGAGACTTTCCAGTGCGCGACATCGACTTTGGTATGTGCTCTTTTGTCAATAGTTGTCTTGAGATCTTAGAGCAGAGTAAATTCTTTCTGATTATGGGATGCAGTTAAATGATTGTTTTGATAAAGTCTTTGGACATCTAAACATTACATATCATGATATAAGTATTCAAAATAACAAAACATGATTAAGTGCTTCAGAAGTTGCAAGTTTTAAGATAGAATTTCAAAAACATAACATACCTGCGGGCCGACACACAAACCCGCTAATTAAGAGAGGGGCGGGTTTGGGCTTATGTGTTTTTTGTCTAAAACCCGCGGAGGGCTGGCCTGCGCGAACAAAGAAAAATCGGAAATCACCATGAGTTAGCCCACTTGGGTGCGGCCCGGCCCGTCTAACATTATTAGTTCTGCATCCTTTTGTTTACCATACAAAAACAACAAAAAATTGAACTCTGAATACATCCCTAATCAACCCAAGATTAAAAACAAGAATGCAATAATTGATAGAAACCTAGAAAGTATGAAAAGGTTTTCAGTTATTTGATTCAATATGGCAGCGTCTACATATTTATACTAGTCATTGGCCCTAAGTATGTACAAGAATAAAAGACTAATCTATCATTTATACAAACATATCGTACAAACAGGTTGCACGCTACACGCTTCACGAAGCACGATGCACGCTGCACACTGCACGTTACACGCTGCACACTATTGTCAACATCATCCCTCAAGATGGAGCATGCAGGTCACAAATGCCCTTCTTGAACTTGAAACCTTCAAACTCAGCTCTGCCAAGAGCTTTAGTCAGAATGTCTGCCAGATGAGTTTTCGTAGAAAAGTGTTGAGTGACAATGATGCCGGTCTTAATAGCATCGCGAACGAAATGACAGTCGTTCTCAACATGTTTCGTACGTTCGTGAAATACCGGATTGGCAGCAATGTGGATGGCAGCTTGACTATCACAATGAAGAGTAACTGGAGCCGAGCGATCAATATCGAGTCCAAGAAGAAGATATTTAATCCAGATGATCTCATGGACAGTGTATTGCATCGCAGGGTACTCTACTTCAGCCGAAGATAAAGAAACTGTGTTTTGTTTCTTTGTTTTCAAGGAGATGGGAGACTGGCCAAACTGGATAAATTAATGAGTGAGTGATCGCCGTGTAAGAGGGCATCTAGCCCATTCTGAATCAAACCAAGCCGTCATTGTCAGAGGAGTATTAACACGCAGAAGTTTATTCTTAAGAAAGTGAACTACACGAAGTGCGGCGTCCTAATATGTTGTTTTTGGTCTTTGCATGAACTGAATCAAAATATGAATAAAATAGAATATGCCAGGCCTGGTTACTGCAAGATAAATCAAGCGGCCTACTAACCGACGATAACGCTTCGGGTCAGGGAAGTCGTCACCAAAAACTAGAGCGAGACAGTAATTTTGATCCAAAGGAAATGCCACAGGATGCGCACCAACAAGACCAACTTTTGTGATTATGTAAAGCGCATAATTACGCTGACACAAATAAATTACAGAAGGACTTCGTGCAATTTCAATCCCGAGAAAGTATTCGAGCACACCAAGATCCTTCATCCGAAAAACAAGAACAAATATTGCTCTTGAAAGACGAAATCAGTTCAGAAGAACTCCAAGAGATGACCAAGTCATCAACATATACAAGTACATACATTTGTGCTCCGTCGCGACAATAAGTTAAGAGAGAGTAATCAGAAAGACATTGTGTGAAGCCATTAGGAGAGGAGAGCATCCACAAGTTTAGCAAACCAACAACGAGGTGCCTGCTTCAGACCGCAGAGAGATTTATGAAGGCGACAAACCTGATTTGTATTATCTGTTTGAAACCCAGGTGGAAGCTTCATAAAGACTTCTTCATCTAAGTCACCATGGAGTAACGCATTATGGACGTCACTATGGTGAAGTTCTCAATTCATAGCCGCTGAAACTAGGAGACAGACCTGAATTGTCGCCATTTTAGCCACAGGAGCGAAAGTTCATCAAAGTCATCTCCCTCAATTTGTTTGTTGCCGAGGAGCTTTATATCTCTCAATGGTGCAATCCGATTTGTATTTGATGGTAAATACCCATTTTCACCCAATCGCTTTCTTGCCCGAAGGAAGTGTTTCAATAGACCATGTCTTTAGCTCAATCAAAGCATCAACTTCAATTTGCATTGCTTGCCGAAACCGTTCATCTTGTACAGCCTGCGAATAAGACTTAGGTAGGAGATTACTCTAGATAGCATGGAGATATGCACAATGAGAGTCTAACGTGAGCTAGAGAGATAACCATCAAGAGGGTACACGCATGTGTCAAACGACTCCTCCCGAGAAAAATCCACATCAGTCATCATAGTATGAATGACGTAATCTTGAAGTTTGGTTGGAAGCTTACGAGCACATTTCCCTCGACCAAGATCATCAGTACCTTATGTTGGTAAAGGAGAAACTGCATCAGTAGCCGATGGAACCACAATATCTGAAAAAGAAGAGACAACAGAAGGCAAATGCTCAGACACAGCTACGTCACAAGGTAAGACAACATCCTCAATGATGGCAACATCGAAAACATCTTCATCAAAGTACACTGGCTGTGGAGTAACCGAGAGACCAGCGTCAGGAGCTGTCGATATCAAGGGTGTGGAGAAAGGAAACTGATCTTCACAAAATATTACATCACGAGAAACCGAGATTTTATTAATTTCTAAATCATACACGCGCCGACCCTTTCTACCAAAAGGATATCCCAAAAATATCGACTTATTGCTTCTACTAGCAAACTTATCTCCATCGTGTTGTTGATTATGCACATAGCACAAGCAACCGAGAACCCGAAGATGAGACAAGAGAGGTGGTCAGTTATAAAGCAACTCAAATGGTGTCTTACCACCAAGGATCGCTGCAGGAGTACGATTAATAATGTTACCAGCAGTCAAAATGCATTGACCCCAAAACTCTAGCTAAAGGGAAGTTTGAAAACGAAGAGCACGACCAACATTGAGAATATGGCGATGCTTTTTCTCCACCCTCCCATTATGTTGTGGTGTTCCGACACATGATATCTCATGGAGAATACCGTGTTCTCGAAAGAAACCACTGAGACAAATGAATTCAGTGCCGTTATCACTGCGGATCGTTTTAAAAAATTTACCAAATTGGTGCTTAACCATTGCAATGAAATTCTGTAGGGTCGATGGCGCTTGTTGTTTGTCGGGTAACAAGTACAGCCATAGAGCTCTAGAATAATCGTCTAGAATTGTAAACAAGTAACGAGAACCACAAAGAGCATGAGTCCTATAGGGCCCCACAAGAACACAATGCACAACTTCAAAAACATCGTTTGTTTTATTCAAACTCAGCGGAAAAGAAACACGAGACTGTTTGGCGCGAATACAAATTTTGCAAGCCGTTGAATCGAAAGCACTACAAACACTTAAATTAGAAATAGATAAAAGCTCCATTGCTTTTGATGATGGATGTCCCAAACACCTATGCCACACGTCCACATATGCTATAGTAGACATATGCATCAAAGCTGCAACATCCAAGCCTCTAGAGAAATACAACCCATGGTGCTCTTCCCCTACTCCAATCAGCGTCCTCGTAATGCGGTCCAGAATAATGCACAACTTATTAGTGATCGGAAAAACACAAGCCAGATCATGATTCAACTAAGGAACGGAAATCAAATGGCAATGTAAGCCATCGACAAATAACACTTTCTGATGAGTGAGATCTGAACCCAACTAAAATATTCCTTGTTTTGTAGATATAGTAAGACGGCCAACCGGTAACTTAATCAGAATCGGTGGCATATCGCAAATCTCAACAAGTGTGTAAAGTGAACTAGTCATGTGATTAGATGCACCACTGTCGATAATCAAAGAAGAGATAAAAATCATACCAGAGAATTTCAGTTCAGTTGTTTGGTCTCGTTCATTGAGAAGACTCACCAAGATCTACCACTGAGAATCATTCAAGTCGGTAATGCTAACTCGATCTAAAGTTGTAATGGTAGCATGAGCAGATGGAAGAGAAGCAGAAACAACAACATTAACATGAATAGGAGCAGTGTTTCTGGCATGATCGCGTCCTGAAGTCGATGGTGCATAATGTGTGGCTCCACCTCGGTTTGATGACAGATTTCCATACGAGGCAGGATACTAAAATTTGTGATAGCAAGTCTCCTCAACATGTCCTGTTTTCCCACAGTATTGGAATCCGAGAAATTGAACTTCAGAGCAGATGCTTGATCAGCGAAGCTCTTCGCCTCGGTGCGAGCCATCACAACATGGGTGGAAAGCTTTGATTCCTCGTCTTGTGTGAGAATATGGTATGCTTCGTCAAGCGAATGTAAGGGATCGCGAGACAACAAAGATGATTTTACCGCACTGTACAAAGTCTCATCAAGATCCATTAGAAATTGATAAANCCAGCACTTAAACCGCATGATCAACAACTGCAAGCTAAGTCTTCTAACACTTTGAATTTACTTGAAATAATTTGTTATAAGTGTCAAAACAGTGGTCACCTTGCTAAAGAATGTCCAAGAAAAAGAATAGAAATCTCCACATCTTTAGGACTGGAAAATAAAAGTGCTAAAAAGAGCCAAGTTAAATCTGTTCTTAATATCTTAAATGCTAGTATGATATACTTGTCCTTTCCCAAAAGTGTTGAAACAGGTACAGGTTCTAATGGAGAACAATGGAAGCAAGCAGATCAAGAAAAGGAGATTCAAAGTGAATTTATAACTTCTGTTATGAAATCTCCAAATGATGAACTAGATCATGAGTTCAATCCAGAACCAAACCACAAATGGAAGTTGAAACTAGAGCAGGGACTCATTCACGCAATGGTTAAATCCAAGCTAAGTGCAAATTTGATGTCTCATATTTCTCTTGATATTTTAATTGTTTTAAAACACTTGTCTTTGTTAAAAGAAGTTGAGATAGGTATAGGTAAGCAGGAGGTACGTCCAGGAGCTTACACTTTGTCAAAACATCAATACAATGAGTATAATCAATCTGTCCTTAAGCCATTTACAGCTGATCTTGTTTTGAAAAAGAAAAATTTTAAAGCTAAGTCATTGCTAAGCATTCTGCGAATTACACAAGTAAGTGAAGCTCAAGATTTGAATTATTATTGGGATAATTTCATAACAAATCAGTGCTTCAGGAATTATGCTTTTGATATCTCTATTTCAAGTATAATGCACTTGTTCTTTTCCTTAAGTGTTAACAAAGGTACAAGTTCTATGGAAAGGCATAAGGGCTTAGAAGAAGAACTCCCATGTTCTACTCAAACTAAGAAGAGATCACCATGCGCCTACCTCTCATCTCCAAAGCAGCACATTAGAAGCAATACAAAAGAGCTACCAATCAACCTTGTGTCAGTTCCTAAGTCCTTCCCTAAGGACCACTCAAAAGAGCACTGTAAGGAAATTGATTTGGTTAGGATAGAGGCTAATTTGTTGATATTAGTTTCTGCTCAAAATGAAAAATGCTTTGGTTTAGAAAGTGTGAAAAAATTTTGTGTATCAGAATTTAATTTTGATAAAATGATTTCAATTTTTGAAATGGATACACATGAAAAGCTCTTTCAACAAAAAGGTTTTCTAAGAGCTAAAATTCGTGAATTTGATCCAGCTTTGAGAATCTCTTTGATTAACAACATTTTTGAGCTGTTTAGAGCTAAAGCAAAGTTTATAATGAAGAAAACCTTTTCAAAAACCAGGAAGAACGTTTTCTGTGATTTTGGTGAAGTTTACAAACCAACTTTCAAAGATAATGTTTTAAGTAAAGCTTTTACAAGATTGCAAAGGTTAATTATTTTTATGATAAAACTTTGCTAGTTAAAGATTTTTGGGTTTCTAATCACATTCTGATTTGTGACCAAGAGAATGAGCTTAATATAAACTTTTTGAAACCTGCCTGTGTTAGACATTTTGATTCTCTTAAGGACTTGTTTGATTGTTCCAAACGCATATATGATGTGTTCTCTTCAGTGTATGTGAATTTAAATAAGAGACAGGATCAGAACTCCAAGGCAGGAATGACTCAAGAGCTCACTAATCCAATTGATTATGAACCGTATGAGCATGGAAAAAGGATCACTGTTTCCTTGATGTTCAAAGATAAACCACCTGACCTGAACCAGGAGAAGTTCCAAGGCGTCATGTGTTTCATAACAATAAAAGAGGAACCACCAGATGCAGCATCACGCCTAAACAAAAATGGAGGTATTTTTCTATCCCTTCTATATTTCAGTTGTATTAACTTGATCTATTCTCTTGCAGATAAAATGGATTTGAGGTCAAATCCTTTTCAAGAGGGAGAGAATGATATGATATTGGCTGAGACTTGGAGCTTGAAACATAAAAAATAATCTAAGGGACAGCTAGTACCTGAACTAAGGAACAAGAAGGCATTGATCATCCATAAAAAGCCTATGATACATTCACGATCTAAGCTATCTAATCAAGATAGGGGAGGACTCTTCCATAACACCATCAATGCTACCAATCAAGCGCTCCATTCAGAAGGCGTGCAAGAGAGGAAGTACAAACCAATTTCAAGAGAGAGGTTCTTGAGAAAGGAAAAGCTTCAAAGAGAGAGATCACATTCGAGACAGAGTTATTCGGATCAAATACGTTTTGATATGATCATAGACCATCCACAATCACGGTCAAACACTCCATCCAGAAGGTGTCCTTCACCAAGGCACCTTAGTTCTTATTCAAGGAATGTAGGTTAACAAATGGGATAGTAATGGGTCATACTCTTTTTTCCTTGTCAAGTTTTATCCCATTGGGTTTTCTTGCCAAGGTTTTTAATGAGGTGCCTATCTACTAATCAGTTCCCATTTGTTAGACCCAATAAACGCTTATGCTCCAAAGAACCTCAGGCGAGTTTAGAAGGGGTTATAAGCACATTTCTTCTTCTTTCTTTTGTGTAAAATCATGGAAGCATTCAAGGGGAACAAGGATACAAAGGCAACTTGGTTTCTGGATTCAAAGGGGGGGAAGTACAAAGCCAAGCAACTCTTGGGCTCAAACCGTTTTCTGATGCAGCCAGCAAAGCTAAGCAAGTCTCCAATGCTCAGGGCGTTTTTATGATTCAAGTAAAGAAGCCAAGCAGCTCTCCCTAAAGCCCCACGTTTTTTTAGTAAAGAAAACAGGCTGAGCAGCTCATTAGAAGCCCAAGGTGTTTCTCTAATTCAAGTGCAGAAGCTAAGCTGGTATTCAAATACCCAAAACGTTTTATGGCTTAAGAAGCAGCTCTCCAGGCCCAAAGTGTTTTCCTGATTCAGATAAACAAGCTAAGCAGCTCATTTCAAGCCCAAATTGTTTTCTGATTTAAAGAAGCCAGCCTACCAGCCAAACAGCTTCCCAAAACAAGCCCACACGTTTTCTGGAAATGCATAAGTTATCAAGCAGCTCTCCACCTCATGCTTAGAAGGAAGCAGCTGAATTAAACCCAAGCAGCTCTCCACCTCATGCTTGGAATGAAATCATTAAACAAAGAAGAATGATGGAAATTAAGAACCCACGCTCACCCATCCTTCTCTGTTTCACATGCCTAGCTCCTTTTGCCCATCTTGCCTCAAAGAGAACAAAGTTTGTCCCATAAACTGTTAGCTGCGTTTTCTGTCCCTTACATGATGGGAACCATGCCTCCTTTGTTTACTTGATCTTTTAGAATGCCCATGTTGTTATTTTCCCTATATAAACTGTTTCACTTCTGTTGTAACAAGATAACTTATCTTTCTGAGTAATAAGAAAATTCATAAGTTCATTTCTCTTTCTCTTTGGACGCCTAGTGAGTCATATCTAGAGTCCAAGAGTGATTTGCTTGTGGGTTATATCAAGCATTCCTTTTCAGTTCAGTAGTAGTTTTTGGAATCAAGCTCTCTGTTCTAACTGCTGTTTGTGGAATCAAACAACACCCTTTTATCCTCATCTCTATCTTCACCCACAATCCCTTTTACTTGTGTGTAATATCAAGTAGATCACCAAAGGTTTAGTAAAGACAATCCCAGCCTTTACAAAAGCCAATTCGCCCCATTTTCTTGCTTATGTTCTTCACAGATCATTAGCCAGCTCTCTCCCTTTCATCCCCCTTAACTTCAGATTGCCAATCCTTGGGAGGATCACATCAGCTTTGCTCTGGCTCTCTCCCTACTAATGTCCCTCTTTTGGGACAACTTCCTTATGACCGGTGGACTCTCCTCGGGATCTTCTTCTTCCACTTCCACAGGCCTCTTGCCTTGTCTCTTGCTAGCCTCACTCCTTGTTCTCCCCATATCACTTATAAAATCAAAAATCTTGGAGAGGAGTAAGTACATTGTGAATTAAAAATTTTGAAAGCCACAAGCATGTAATCATAAAATTTCATGGAGGTTTCAAGAATTAAAATTCCATGGGAATGAAATAATAGCAAGAATTAATCCTTTCTATAACTTCTCTTTTATCATTCAAAGAAATCAACAAGAAATTATTCAAATTAAGCATCTTTAAGTGATAACAAATTAAAATTCAAGAGGATTCTAGCTTAATCGCTTATATAACATGGGAAAAAAAGTTTAAAGAAACCAATTTTGAAATTTTTGAACAACAATTAGGCAAAAACATGATTTTTCGCAACTCTTTAAAATCCTAAAGAAAAAATGTTCAAAATTCAAAATTTTCCCATGTAATTCCTTGAAAAACTTCAACAATCATCACCCATAACAATATTCAACTATACCCAACTCAATCAACCCATTCAAAGTCTTTCTATCAATCCTAATTTCCAATTCATTCTCAAGGAGAAGTCAAAGATTAAGAGAGAGGATGAGAAGACAAAACTTGGATCCACGCAAAGGTATGGCCGAAATTCACCAAGAAATCAAGAGTGACAAACAATTTCGGAAATATTGCACTTGGAATCAAAGAATTTGATGAAGAATTGAGAGAGAAAAGGGAAAAACAAGTTCTTATTCTTATTAAAGAGTGAAAAAACGTGGATGAGATGGTTTTTGGGGAAGAAGAAGTCTTTTAATCCTCTAAAATCGGTTCAATATAAGTGGGGGAAGTCAACATTAAACCAGTCAAAGGAAGGAAGAAAAGTCAAGCAAACCTGTTTCTGGAAACGGATCGACGAGTTCTTCGAACCATCTCGTTGAACCGAACCCCTGCCAATGTGGTTCGACGTGTTCGTCGAACCATCTCGTCGAACTGTGGCCCTGGAATTCTGGTTCGACGACTTCGTCGATCTGTTTGGTCGAACTCAACTCCTGGGAAAGCAGTTCGACGTGTTCATCGAACCAACTCAACGGCTCCATAAGGCAACACTTCTTGAATCTCAAAAGGGCCTCCCCACCTTGATTTGAGCTTACCCGCGAACAACTTCAATCTTGAATTGTAGAGAAGAACTTTGTCACCAACACTTAGCTCCTTCTTCACAATCCTCTTGTCATGAAAAGCTTTGGTCCTCTCCTTGTAGATCCTTGAGCTTTCATAAGACTCAAGCCTAATCTCCTAAAGCTCTTGGAGTTGAATCAATCTCTTTTCACAGCCCACAAAGCTTTGTGTTCAATCTCTACTGGTAGATGACAAGCTTTTTCATACACAAGGTTGAAAGAAGACCTTCCAATTGGTGTCTTGAAAGCTGTCCTATAAGCCCACAAAGCATCATCAAGCTTGATTGACCAATCCTTTCTTGTTAGACCCACAGTTTTCTCTAGAATAGCCTTGATCTCACAGTTTGAGACTTCCACTTGAACACTAGTTTGAGGGTGGTAAGGGGTGGCTACCTTATGCTTGACACCATGCTTGCTCAATAACCCTTCAATTACCTTGTTGATGAAGTGGCTTCCCCCATTACTAATCACAAATTTTGGCACACCAAACCCTGGGAAGATTATACTCTTGAACATCTTCACCACGACCTTGGAGTCATTAGTAGGACTTGCAATGGCTTCAACCCACTTTGAGACATAATCAACAGCTACCAAGATGTATTGGTTTCCATAAGAAGATGGGAAGGATCCCATGAAGTCTATGCCCCAAACATCAAACAATTATACTTCAAAGATTGGGTTTTCGGGCATCTCATCTCTCTTGCTTATGTTCCCCTTCCTTTGACAAGGCTCACATCTCTTGATGAACTCATGAGTATCCTTGAACAATGTATGCCACCAAAAACCACTTTGAAGCACCTTTGTAGCTGTCTTGAATGTGGCGAAATGCCCTCCATACTTAGACCCATGGCAATGAAAAATCACACTCTCAACCTCTTCTTGCGCCAAGCATCTCCTATAAATCCCATCAGCACATCTCTTGTAGATGTAAGGCTCATCCCAATAGAAGTGTGACACATCTCTCATAAACTTCTTCTAAAGTGATAATTGTTGAGATGTGTTGGTTCTTCTTTGCACACCAAGTAGTTAACAAAATGAGCCTACCAAGGCTCACCCTTTACCTCTACACCTTGAATCTCGTGAAGCATCCTCCCAACTCCATGTGCACTAGCAACACTCTTGATCATCATTAATTGCTCTTCCGGGAGTGAATCATTGAGTGGTAAAGCATCCTCAATCCTAATCATTGACAAATTATCAGCTACACCATTCTCCACACCTTTCTTGTCAACTATATCCATGTCAAACTCTTGTAGAAGCAAAATCAATCTAAGGAGCCTTGGCTTGGTCTCCTTCTTGACATAGATGTGGCGCAAAGCAGCATGATCCGTGTACACTATCACCTTTGATCCCACCAAATAAGATCTAAACTTCTCAAAAGCAAACACAACCGCCAAGAGTTCCTTCTCTGTTGTAGCATACTTGGTTTGAGCCTCATCAAGTGTTCTACTTGCATAATAGATCACATGAAGCTTCTTGTTTTTCCTTTGCCCAAGAACAGCTCCCACGGCATAGTCACTAGCATCAGCCATGATCTCAAATGGTAGACTCCAATCCGGTGCTTGCACAATGGGGGCACTCACAAGTGCTTTCTAGATTGTCTCAAAGGCTTGAAAGCACTCTTCATCAAACTGAAATGCCACCTCCTTGCAAAGGAGTCTTGTCAAAGGTCTAGCAATCTTAGAGAAATCCTTGATGAATCTCTTATAGAAACCGGCATGCCCAAGGAAACTCCTTATGCCCTTCACATTGATTGGTGGTGCCATCTTGACCATGACATCTATCTTGTCTTTATCCACTTCTATACCATCTTCAGAAATCTTATGACCCAACACAATCCCTTGATTGACCATGAAGTGACATTTTTCCCAACTAAGAACCAAGTGAGATTCTTCACATCTTTGTATAACCCTGCAAAGATTAGAGAGACATGCAGAAAAAGAGGCACCATACACAGAAAAGTCATCCATAAATACTTCTACCATTTCCTCAATAAGATCGGAGAAGATACTCATCATGCACCTTTGAAAAGTAGCTGGAGAATTACATAACCCAAATGGCATCCTTCGATATACAAAGGTACCATAACGGCATGTGAAAGTAGTCTTCTCTTGATCATTAGGATGAATGGGTATTTGGAAGAACCCACTATATCCATCAAGGAAACAATAGAAAGGATGGTTAGCCAATCTCTCAAGCATTTGATCAATAAAAGGAAGAGGGAAATGATATTTTCTAGTAGAAGCATTAAGTTTTCGGTAATCAATACACATCCTATGGCCAGTGATGGTTCTAGTTGGTATTAGCTCATCCTTATCATTCTTAATCACAGTGATTCCACCCTTCTTAGGGACAACATGCACGGGAGAAACCCAAGTGTTGTCACTAATAGGATAGATCACATTTGCTTCTAAAAGTTTTAAGATTTCCTTCTTCACCACTTCCTTAAGGTTTGGGTTTAATCTTCTTTGATGTTCAATTGAGGAAGCATTCTCATTATCAAGGTGAATCCTTTGAGTGCAAAGTATAGGAGATATGCCCTTGATGTCACTTAGTGAGTAACCAATAGCTCTCCTATACTTTCTCAACTCATTCAAGAGAGAGTTGAGCTCATCATCACTCAATTGTTCGTTGACAATAATGGGGTAAATAGAGTTAGGGCCTAAGAAAGCATACCTTAGTCCAATGGGAAGTGGCTTGAGTTCCACCTTTGGAGTTTTGAGTTCACTCCAATCCTCATCAAGGTCTTTAGCCAATTCGCTATCCTCAAGCTCCTCTAGCCTTTCCTCTTGTCCTTGACTTGGAACCTCAACCCTCATGGACTCCTTGTCTTGGTCAAATTCCACTTCACCCTCACATGAAGCCACCAATCTTGTTAAGCCTTCCTCCCCATCTAGTGCCTTGCGTGAATCAAGCATGAGCATGTATGCTTGTGTTTCCTCATCCAAGTAGCCATTATCTCCATGTGGTTTGGTTAGAGCCACACTAAGATGGTCTTCTTGAGCTAGTTCTTCTAGTAACTCATCGGCTAGCTCATCCATAGTTTCAATGTAGAATGCTTGACCATCAATGGTTGGCTTCCTCAAGGTCTCCTTTATGTCAAACTTCAACTCAACCCCTTT
>JAHZTW010000001.1:274633324-274664274 GCA_020283515.1 Alliaria petiolata
TTGAGTAGTTTGAGTAGGGTAGACTTGGTCTTCGGGATTGGCCACATTAGTACTCCTATAAGAGAGGTTGTTGTTCCCCTTATAGTTGTTGTTATAGTTGTTGTTGTATCCTCCTTGGCCACCCACAAAATTTACCACTTCTTGACCCTCTTGATACTCAACTTGATCACCACATTCCTCTTGATTCTCTTCAACAAAATGTACATGCCTTTGGGAAGAAGACTTGAGCTTGTCCATTTTGTCATGTAGAGACTTCATTTCTTTCTTGTGAGCTTCATAATCACCTCCCCTTGGAGCTCTATCATAGTCTTCATTGTAATTACCATCACTTAAGGCAAGATTCTCTACAATCTCCAAACCATCTTCTACTTCTTTGCCTAAGAAATTCCCATTACTCGTGGTATCAAGAAGCATTCTTATCTTTGGAAGGACACCTCTATAGATGGTGCTTAGTAGAGATTCTTGTATGAAACCATGATGAGGGCATTACATTGTGTAGCCCTTAAATCTTTCCCATGCTTCATTGAAGGATTCATTGTTCTTTTGAGTGAAGCTAGATATCTCATTTCTCAACTTGGCCGTCCTTGAGTTGGAGAAGAACTTAGATAAAAAACCTTTCATGCATTCATCCCAAGTGGTGATAGTACCTTGAGGCAAGTTTTTTCCGATTGCCTTTCTCTATCCCCAAGAGAGAAGGGAAAGAGTCTTACCTTGAAAGCATCCTCACTCACACCATTCATCTTGAATAACCCACAAACTCTATCAAAGTTGTCCAAGTGATCTACTGGAACCTCCATTGGCAAACCATGGAACTTATCTTGTTGAACCATAGAGATAAAAGCTGGCTTTACTCCAAAGGTATTGTTTTGAACCGGTGGAGGTTGGATACCATATCGATTTTGATGTGTATTTGGAGCATCTCCAGCCCCAATAGTCCTCCCTTGTCTAGGCGCATGCAAGGGGTTTCCATTGCCCCTTGGTGGTTGCGCCATTTTTAGTGGAGGAGCTTGATCCCTTTGTTGCTCTTACATTCTCAATCTCTCTAACCTTTCAGCTTCCCTTCTTGCAATCATTGTAACCCTTTCCAATTGATCAATGTCTTGAAAGCCTTGGAAGTTGTTGTCTCCTTGTGATCTCAAATGCATTCAAGGAAAACTGAAATCTAGAAAAGTAGCTGGTCGATAAACAAAAAATGGTTACTTAGTCTCAAACTAAACTCAAATCTTAATGATCAAACTATCCCAATATGGCAACGGCGCCAAATTGATACAAGACTTTTTTACTCCTTCTAAGCAATTTCTCAATTGCTCATATCATTGATATCAATCCATTTTGGGAGATGATTCAATAAGAATACAAAGTTTGGTTTAAGCTAAGCTAAATTGGCAAATTCAAGTCACAAACAACAATTAGAAACAAAACACAAACTAAAAGAGACACTACAAGAGCAATAATATGAAGCTAAGCCTTAATTACCACTAATGAACTACTAAACAAGAGATTAACTACTAAGCAAGATTACCAAATTAACTAAAACGAAACCTAGGGATGGAATCATTGATTTGGGCAATCTAATGGACAACCTTGCAATCATTTAAGCAACTAATCAAGCCTTCTCTATGCCTAGAACACTTAATAAAGACTAATCCATGATGTGTGACACTAATCCCTTCACTAATCACCCTAATGAACTAATGATGTTTTAGCATTAAAATGATTAGCAAGCATTAATTACAAGTCTAAATGGCATGATGAACACCCTAGGCAACTAATATCTTAGGCTATGAATGTAAATCTCTTATTAAGTTGGTTCAAGCATTTCATCAAACACTTGGTGGGTGTATGAAATGCCTATGATCAAAAATAGCAAAGATTTGCTATTTGGCATTAGGAACTACTTAATAAGAAGAGAAATGAAAGAATCTATCCTAGATTGCAAGATTGAACCATTAGAAATCCCTAAATCTAACCCATCTCCAAGTTTCTAAAGAACTACTCACTAATAATAGTTAAACCCATCAAATCAAAGATTAGAGAAAGGTTAAACATGATTAGAGAAAGATAAATAAGAAATCTAAGAGAGATATTGCATTAAACTCAAAGATTCAAGCCAAATACAAGGTTTTCTCTCAAAGTGGCAAAACGTTTAAGCTTAGAACAAGTAGAATAAAAATTAAGATAAAAATTAGGTTTAAAGAGTATTTATAGGAGGGACCCATAAAGCTGACAAAAAAGATTCGTCTGGGTTCAGTTCGACCAGACTCGTCGATCCATTTGGTCGAACCGAACCCCTGGACTTCTGGTTCGAGGTACTTGGTCGATCCGACTGCTCGAACGGAACTCATGCTTCTTTTCTTCCTCTTGGCGTTTAGGTTTCGTTCGGGGTACTACGTCGACCCAACTGGTCGAACGGAAATCCTAGAAACTTGGTTCGAGCTCCTTCGTCGATCCATTACCTCGAACTGAACTCCTGGAAACTTGGTTCGACCTCCTTCGTCGTTCCACTTGCTCGATCCGAACTCCTGGAAACTTGGTTCGAGCTCCTTCGTCGATCCACTTGCTCGAACCGTTACGAGAGTTCTTCTTCTTCATCTTCTTGGTGACTTCTTGCCCCTCCAAAAGCTTTGCCATCCTTCTCCAACTCCATCATTGCCTCCATAGCATCCATAACACCTGATCAAGACTCCAAATGCACCAATATATGCAACGACTATGCAAAGATACCCTAGAACTCTAAATGATCACAATGCAACATAATGTTGCTAAATTGGACTCCTAAATGATGAGAAACTTACACTAAATGGAGGGGAAAATGATGCAAAATATAGACATATCACCAAGCTCATGAGGTTAGCTTCAATGACCTGTCTCAAAACAGAATCCATCTCTTTCTCCTCTAATACTCTTAATTTCCCAGAGATAGACTCCTCAAGCAAACCGATTTCCTTCTTCCTCGCTTCAACCACTCTCAATCCTTTTTCCTTCTGCTCCAATGAGTCCATCATGTAATCAAACTGAAGCCACAACTTTAAAATTGATGAAGCCATTTCCTCAATCTGGTCTAGGATTTTGAAAATCCCCTCACTGTTTTGGTCAGCAATTTCTGAATCCCCTTCCATCACCATAATATCAGAGCCTAGTTTTTAGGCAAAAACACAAGGATCGGTCATCAAAGAAAGAATTTTGCATGAAAATAAAGAGAGATTGGCGTGAAGAAAGTAAGAATGTACAGAAAGAAAACAGAAAACAACAACAAAACACGGAAGCTAACTAACTAAACCTCTCTCGAGATAGATCTTCAGTTGACGTCGGTGGCTGTTTCGGCTCCGGTGGCTGTTTCGGCTCCGGGGGCATGTCTCCACCGGAAAACAGCAGATATTCTGGTTCCTTCGTTTTTATTCGATGTACGGTCTGAGCCTTTGAGCTTATACAAATGGAGAAAGAAGATTCAAACAAAAATAAGGTCAAATTTCTTTTGTAGACTCAATTTCGAAAGAGGACGATTCTCCTTCCTCTAGCTCTTACCCGAGAGGGAGAGAGACTTGTGCTGCATTCTTCTCTTTCATACCAAAAAAATGAACAACTTTCTTTTCTGACCGTTAGAGATGAGATTTGTGAAAGGATCAGCTAAATGGTTGAATCTAGGTTTCATAGGATGATTCAGGCCATTGGAGTTTGATGAAGATTTGGAACTAGTAGGCCCAATATAATTACCACTTTTATTCGACGGTTTTGGTCAAGCAGAAATATACTCAAGCTTAAGATTCTTGCTGTTTTTTTTAAGATGATTCATCAAATGACTTCTTCAACTATTTCAAGTTCTCCAACATAGTCTAATGTTCCTATCAAGTCTGTTTTTTTTTTTTTTTAACAAGACATGTAGAAAAATCGAAATACAAAATTAAATGTTTAAAAGAAACATACAACCACTTGGAAAATATGAATCAAATCTCCCCACCGAAACTGTTTTCAGAACTTGTGAAAGACATGTAGTAATTTCTTTAAGGTGTGGTGGTTACCTTTATTAAAATTTATTTTAATCTACAGGGGGCAGGTAGCCAGGTAGGTGACCCCGGTAGCTCTCACCTAGATCCGCCTTAACACTTATTTTCCGACCAGTCCTCCAGGAATGCAACTCTTCAATCTTTTCTAAGGCTTAAATTTTTTTTTTAAGTAAAAAGAAAAACGAATTACAGTAGATGGAGTTTGGTGTTATATTATTCTGGTATACCGTTTTATATAGAAGGCGAATAATAGGGTTTGGTGATTGTTCCATTGTCTGTTAATTAGGCACAGCTTGGTTCAAATTTTTAAGATTCTATTTTCAGCAATATCTGAGAAAGCATATAAAGATGCTCCATAACTGATATATAGAAAAAATCCATATAAGTCTGTTATAAATTGAAAACCCAAAACAAAGTTGTTAGCCACAATGAGCCGTGTAAATTAAACAGCCACAAATAATTTTTCTGTTTTACCTTACTTTGTATAACCATTTTAATTTGCTGGCAAAAAAAAAAAAAACTATAATTTGTAGAACCATTAAAAAATAAAAACTAAACACGAAACCAAAGAACACATGTAAACAAAATCAATTAATGTTTAACATTCAAAATTATCTTGACATTTACATGATATTTTTCAAACACGAAAAGACAACTCAAAACTGCATAACATCGATTCTTTACTCGGACAAAATTATAGAACCGATAAATCAAGATATAAAGGTAGATAAATCTACCATGTTTTGCCATTTATATACCAAATAAATATAAATATATAGAATTATAACCGAAAAGACATTACTTAAATTATGGAAAGAATAGACGAAATAACGTGAATCCAAATTCCCCAAAAAAAAAAAACTAAATAACGTGAATCCATTAGAGTACCCTCCCTCGATTTTTAAATGTAGAACTTCAATTAAAAAAAAAAATTCGCATAGACAACTTATGTTGCCGTATCCTTTTTCTTCTTTGGTCTGGATTAGAGTTTCCACTAAGATCAGTAGATCATCATGGTATATGCCTTTGATATTTTACGACTTATTCAACAACATACATCATAATGTTTAGATTGACCTTATTCAATTCCACAAATTTATTCAACAATCTTATATTCTGTAACGACCCGGGTCCGCCCATTTGAATAAGTTTAAATGGATTGATATGACTACCTATGTCATTAAAGTGCACTTACCTTTTCCGGTCACTTACCCTAAGAGAACTCCAGAGTTAAGTGTGCTTATGCTGCAGTAGCACTAGGATGGATGACCTTCCGGGAAATCCTCTGCGGAACCGTGTGAGTAAGGCCAAAACACGGGAAAAGATCACGTGGTGATTGCAGGGACGAGTAAATCAGTCGGTCGGGCCACCGAGAAAAATAACGCACCGACCGTCGGACAGGGGCGGGCCCACGAGCCCGACGGAGGGATGGGTGACTCGCCGGTAGGGGCGGTCGGGGTGTTACAAGTGGTATCAGAGCCAGGGGAAGTCAAACTGGTTATGTCCCAGGAGACTGTCTTGCGGTTTGGGGTTAGGGTTCACACTAGCGGGATGAGAATTCGGGGACGAATTCCCGTTAAGTGGGGGAGAATTGTAACGACCCTGGCCCGCCCATTTGAATAAGTTTAAATGGATTGATTTGGCTACCTATGTCATCAAAGTGCACTTACCTTTTCCGGTCACTTACCCTAAGAGAACTCCAGAGTTAAGTGTGCTTATGCTGGAGTAGCACTAGGATGGGTGACCTTCCGGGAAGTCCTCTGCGGAACCGTGTGAGTGAGGCCAAAACACGGGAAAAGGTCACGTGGTGATTGCAGGGACAAGTAAATCAGTCGGTCGGACCACCAAGAAAATTAACGCACCGACCGTCGGACAGGGGCGGGGTCCACGAACCCGACGCAGGGATGGTTGACTCGCCGGTAGGGGCGGTCGGGGTGTTACATATTCACTCGTCCACAAACTTTATTCAACGTACTTACATAAATACTATTTGCCTTTTTGACGTAGGAGTGTGCATTGAAGCTAGTGAAACTTCAGAATCTCCATCAGAGCTCACGTGTATAACTGGTGGCTGTAACCACAACGTAAAATCATAAAGTTTAAGAGAAAACTTGCAAGAAAATTACTCACATAAGTAAAGTTTTTGAACACATAACTGATAATGTCAAAGTAGCGGAAGATAATGTATATAGTTACAATGTAAACCCTAATGTATATATAAAAACTAAAGTGACCTATTCACAATAGATAACTGTGAGTAACCTGTTAATGGTATTGCTCAACCATATTCTAATCACTTCCTTTGAAAACTTATCAACAAAATTGTAACAACTGTCTCCTCCTCTACCGAGAACGGCATGCCACGAACCCTAACTTATAACTCAAGTTACTCGAATTATTACAAAACACTCCATTTATTATTACATCGATAAAATCCATATTTCCAAATCGTATCAAATTATCTTAAAAATACCATTTTTAACTTAAACATCAAATCCGAATTAAAATAACAACGTTCTTAAAATAAATAACGATTTATTAAAATAAAAACCTGTGTCTTCCCAAATCCATCACAAAGCTGAAAGACTATTCCCGTAAACCAGCGCAGCGCGATCACCTGAAAAGGAGAGGGATGAGCATTTCGACCAAAGCTTAGTGAGTGCAGATCCTAGGGACCCATGATATACATATCGCACATGCATAATCATTCCAGACGAAATTTCTAAGCTAATACACACAACAATCACGTCCGAAGACACTCATAGATCAAGAAATGACATCCTAGACCTAACTGGTGCCTCAACGCCCATTACCAGCGCACACCCGTGGCATATAGCGGCACACACGCTGTCCATCCCAAAGACGCTTGACTCGTCAAGCCACAGACGATGGAACTATGGTGCACGACACGCCAAACCATATCAAACACACAGAAATAGTAAGAGAATCGAACATCCATTGCTATGTCGCCACACAGGCAAAACCGCCTCAATAGCCTACAGCTAATCCCACCCGCACAAGTGATTTTCCCCACACAATACAAACACTATTCATAATTCATTCAACCATTTTCCGTTTAACAATCTATTTTACTAAGTCCATCAATCAACAACAACAACAATACAACAATTAATATTATAATATTATTAACGCGTTTACTAATTCGTTTCAGACAACAATCAAATACGTGTATTCATAAAGATACAGCGCAGGTATGCGCACATTAACAAAGCACTACACAACCAGTCCTCACCTTAGCAAAATCCGGATAACTGCGGTTCTGAATTCCGGATGCTTAAACGGATGCCAAATCTGAGATCAGAAGGAAAATTGAGTGGGAACGGCCTTCGAACGACAAAAATTGGATAACGGGTTAATCCGATCAAAGTCAACGGTTTGGTCAACGGTCAACGGTCCGGTACAGTCAACGGTCCGGTTCGGTTCAGTCAACGGTTTGGTCAACGGTCAACGATTCGGTTCGTTTCGGTCAACGGTCAACGATGGTCAACGGATCGGTTTGGTCAACGCAGGTCAACGGTGGTCAACGCCGGTCAACAATGGTGGAAGGCGGTGGTCCGGCGGCAGTCCGGCGGTGGTCCGGCGGCGGTCCGGCGGCGGTAGACAGCGGCTCATGAGTCACACTTTCCGGACTTCAAACGGCGCGTGAGGGTCCGTACGGTGTCGGAATTTTACGATTTTGGTGTCTACGACTTCGTCTCGACGTCTACAATCTGAAGGTTGTTTCAAACTTGTAAGATTCTAAGCGTACAATGCTATAGGAAGAAGAAGATGTTTTGGGCGGTGTTTAAGAGGAGAAGATGATTTTGGTGTGAGGATTTTGAGAGAGGTTGAGATGGTATTTATAGGAGAGGAATGGTGAAGGTGGCAATGAGGTAGACGTTTAGTGGAAAACATAATGGAGGTGAGTGCAGGACCTAATTGTGTCTAAAACATGATTAAAGAAAGGTAAAAGGAGTTTTAAGCACATGGGTTGTTACAAAAATATGTCGTCTTAATATAATAATCTTCTTAATATTTTATCATCAAATAATGTAATATTAAAAGAATGAGGCAAAATAGCAGGATCCTCCTAGAAAAAAGACCGCTTGCTTGGCCCACTAAGAGCTAATTAGCCATATTAGTTGGCCAAATAAGGACCCATACCCGTTTAGCAAATTGAAGCGGGTAAACAAATGTTTCTGAAGAACGCGAAGTTTGAGATGTCGAATCAACGACATTCAAACCGAAACGTTGACTTTCTTGTAGTAACCGCAAAAACGTAATTAAGAAATGCGGAGAATACAAAATGATTTATAATAAACACGAATTTATACGAAACTTTGAAAGTACAAGTTTATACGAAACCTTTGAAAGTAAGAGTTTATACAAAACTTTGAAAGTACTAGTTTATACGAAAATCTTGAAAATAGAAGTTTATACGGAACTAAGAAAAAAAATTTTGTAAGTAATAAAAACGATTAAAAGACAAGTACGAAAAAGAGAAAAAACGAAGAAACGAAAATCAGATCTTCGAAAAAAAAAACCGAATATCGGAGGCGAGTAAACCTTTTTCCGTAACTCAATAAATCGCCCGTAGTGAGACGGAAAAATACGATTTTTTAATCCCAAGATACAACCGATAAGATGGGATCGTTTCGCAACACTCGAAAACGGAATCTACGAACTCTAGGAAACGCTACGTTAAACTCTCGAGACTTAAGAACCGAAAACGAGAAGATGTTTGCGAGACTCACTTAGAACTAAGAGGAGGATCGATGGAAGAGATCTTTTGTGTGTTAGAGTGTGTTTGATGTTTTTGTAAGAGAGTGATATGTTGTGTTATAAACTGAGAGAGAGCTCTTCCTCAAATAGGCGGAGGCTGGTGGCCTTTGAAGCCAACGATTTGTGGAGAAAATGTGGCCACGTTAGATTAAGAGGAATGGCCGACAAGAGTAGAATTATTTCAACTTAATTCAACTTTTCTCTTTTGCACATGGATCAAATTATTTCTTTTCACACTTTAAAAAAAAAAGATCCAACAATCCCACACATGAAAAGAAATTACTCTAAACAAATGACGACTCGACTGACTCTACTACTAGACAGACGGACTTTTCAAGAGTTTAAACGAAAATTCACTGTGTTTGAGTTAGTAGCATTTTTCAGCTTTGAACTACTCATTTTTATATTTGTCGGGTTTACTTGGGCAAGAGGTGAACTTGATGTCTTGAACCTCTCGGATTTTGATGTAAACCGAGACAACACCACCCAGTACACCAATTATTTTAGCTGAAGGCTCATTCCTATTCCCTGAGCCGCCTTACGCTCGTCATCTTTCTGAATCTGTGACAGTCTTTTCAGATCTATTTTTAGATTATTCCTAATAACAACAACTTCAGAGTCAGCCTCCCTTGCGATCCATCCAAAAGCCTTCTCATCACTCAAGTGAATACCTTTTTCAATAGAATAATGTCACTCAAATTTTAAGGAAGTTTCGAATCCTGCATAACCTTTCTCGAAGTCCACCAAACCCAAACCAGTGAATTCCGTTCCATTCCACAAAAGTTGGACTTTCTCATACTTAACCTCTCGCTGATTTAGCTCATCACGTAACCGTGAAACTTTGCCCACTTTCTTACCGCCTGAGTCAACCTCTATTGGTATATTAGCTATAATACCAACACATGGCAAAACAAACATTTCTTCCGAACAATCTTTTTTAGTCATCTCTGCAATCTCCGGCTGCGAATCTTCGAGTGGATTCTCCATCTGAGAGACTTTTGTTTTTCACATAAATACTTACACAAAAAAAAAAAAAAAACCTTACACCCGTAAACATATAAACTTGCAAAAATTAATGAGGCAATATTTCACTAAAGAAAAATCATGTTTTCCGTAAACAGTGAAAGTTGCAGAAATTGATGAGGCGGGGATTTCCCTAGAGAAAAATCAACTTTTCGGAACACCACAAATTTTATTTGATATGAAAAAACTGCAAGTAAATTATCTGATTCATCAGTGAAAAAACCTTTTGGGTTAGAACAAGGGAGCGAAGAAGAAGAAAAGAAGTCCGAAACCAAAAAACTATTGTGAACTCTTCCCAAATTTTCTTTTTATAGATGAAAAAACTGACTCAATGTATCTCCATTCTTCCCAAATTTGTCTTCCCAACACCAAAAAAATTGCTCCAACCGATGCATCGTTTGTTATTTCTTTTGTGCAGAAAATGTTGCATCGTCTGATTGTATTTCTTTTTTTTTTTGCAGTTAATTAATGGTTTTAGCTTTAATTATTACATTAAAAGCTCTGTAAATTAACAGAAGTATTTCAGACGCAAAAAGGGACTCGAGGAGAAATGTTGTCTTACCTCTATGTTTTGTTCTTTCTCATCATTATTGTTTTTGCAAGTTGTGCGAGTTCCCTTATAAACGTTGAAATAGTCAGAATTTGTACACCCTTAAATAAATAGCTATATGTTAACAATATCTTCTCAGCTGATGCTGGCTTCTCAACTGCAGTGGCCTTCTCTGACGTCTCATCTTTGAGTGTTTCCTCCTCCACAGTCTTGTCTTTGTTCCCAAGCTCCTGACCCTCCTTGTTTTCCAGCTTGTCATAGTTCTGATCAGAACTTGTTTCCATTTCCTCCTCGGCAGTCTTGTCTTCATTACCTTGATCTTCGACCTAGACAGAAGCAAAAGAAAGAATTGAGTTGTTTGCGGAGTCTGTTTTTTATTTTTTTTATATTTATAAAAGAGCTCTTGCGGAGTCTGTTTTATAAGTAATAATACTATAACTTGCCTCCTTGTTTTTTTCCTTATTATCATCATTTTCATCACCAAAACTTTTCTCTTCATCATTTGTTTCACCCATTGGGGTATCTTTTTCTCCCTAAATACGAAAGAACAAACAAAGATCACTATATTTTAGGGTAAAAAGGCCAAATTAGTTGACTGTTCATCATTTACTCGGAAAATAGTTGTCTACATGAGTATGATTTGACATACAACTTGATATCTCTGTAAATTACATGTTTTCAGCATACTTTTCATGCTAGTTAGGACCCCATTCATGCTTAGTCATCTTCGCTATTTGTTTTCTGCCATCTAGCTTCTTCAAATAAACGCCATGTTTGAATGTTTGCAAGGACCAATCTCATAAGAGATCCGCTCATCCTAGCCTAAGGGATTAGATGCATAGGAAGCGTTTTGGCAATGATAGAGTTGTTTAATCGTGCTTGCTAGTCTCATTGACCACTACGCGACAGCGAGGTTAGGTTATGAGCTAGCAAAGTGATTTTTACCACGGCGGTGGATTTGTCTAGATCTCGAACTCTATGCTGAAGGATTAACCTCATAGGTAGTTGACATTTGCATCAAAGAAAGGCCTTTATCTTAATTGCCTCGAAAATCCCTTGTTCCTTGAACCGATCCTCATTTCATCTTGCAAAGTTTGCTTCTTTAGTTTCTGTTTCTTTCTTTCCTTAGTTAGATCTAGTTTTACTACTAAGCTTTCTATCATAGCGACAGTTAGGGTGATAGATTCTCCCCTTTTAATCCGTTAAATCTTTCTTAACTTGTAAAAGGATCTCATAAATGCAGTAGCTTGAACCTTCCCATCGGATTGATAAGACCCATAACCTATACTACACTCGGTTATAAGTAGTGAGTCATTGATTAAGTAGAAACACCCAAAAGAAACTGCTTATCGCAACTCTAGCATTTTCTGAGGCCTTACCAACCACCTTAGTTAGAAACATATAAAAAAATACAAAAAACAGAGAAGCATAAGACAAAAATACCAGCTGGGAAATGCAATTGTCCATCTTCGGTATTTCTTGGAAATGTGTGGTTGGCAGTTTTAGCCCTTAAAAACGGGGAGTGACCTGTAAATTGTATAGACAGTTTTGTTCTGTAATATCATGGACAAAAAAGTCAATTATACAAAAATAGACAAATAGCCTAGTTATGCTGTCTACTTTGCAATAATACTGCAAGCATAAATAGATGGGTGTGCTGATGGCTTTGACAACGAATTGCAAACCTGGTTTCAGTGAGAGTTTTGTCTAAAAGACTCAACTTCTCTGCATTAAGCGGAGGGGAAATGGCACCAGTTTTGGGACGCTTGACGCGGGTGGTCCCATAATAATTCTCGTTTTTTTTACTGCGCCTAACTTCATTACCTTGCTCCTTAACCTTAAAAAGAAACAAAGTAAGGAAATATGATGACGGCTATTTTTATTTTATTTTTGTATAAATGGTGATAAGAAAAAAATGTTTGCCTTACATCCATGTTTTGCTCTTTCTCAACATCATTGTCTTTGCCAGCTATGGTAGTTCCCTTCTAAACGTTGAAATAGTCAGAATTTTTACACTCGTAAATAAATAGCGATGTCTTAAGAACCCCATCAACAATCAGCAAACATGCAAGTTTCATCCGGATCTCCTTGTCATTATATGGCTTCCCCAATAGCTTTGACACAATCCAGGAAGGTGTGGGGTTCTTCTCATCTCCAAAACAGATTTTTCTGTACTTCATTAGATTCGGGTCCTCCACTTCTTGATAATGTTTGCAATTGGGGAGCATTTTAAACCTGTGGCAAGCGCAAACTCCATGATAGAAAATATTATGGGTTGTACCCCAAGTAAAACCCAAATCTCTTGCTTCTTTACAATGCTCAGTTGCCTAGAAAGCAGAAATGTAGAAACCTAGCGGAGGACGCAGTTTTGTTTCCCGCCTCGATTAGCTTGCCGAATTGTGAATTCTTTAACTTCAATAGTTGATCATCTTCAAGCGAGTTGGCTACTTCGTCGAGGTATCTGAGCCGGAAATACGTATTCACATTGTTATTAACTGGTTCCTGGCCTCTTTCGAACATTCGTTGTGGGAGCTTCTTGTCCGCCATACTTGCAAATGAACAACACAAATGTAAACGGTTATGTGTCGTCTACTTGCAATTGTTTATTTATCATCAATCTCAACATGTTCTAGAATTCATCATACATCATGCAACTACACAAAAATCATCACAATTTTGCCCAAACTCCATCGTGCAACATCACAATTATCGACCCTTCTTACCAAATTGTGTAACCAATAATCAAGCCATCTCATCAAAAGAAACCTTTATCCCACTATTTTCAAGAAAATTCGTCACTGTTCCATAATATTTTCAAGAAATTAAAATTCGCCACTATATATGGGTATGAGCCCTAACTCTTCAAAAACTCAAATGTCTCACTGGAACTACTATATTAATCAATCAACGAAATCAATTACCCAATCCACAAACAACACTAATTTTGCATAAGCAACAAAAAAATCGAGCATGAGTCACGAAAAATCTAGAATTTCAGGAAATTTGTGTTTGAGACAAACCTTGAAAACTATGGAGATTGGAGTGTTAAGAGAATTTACCTTCGGTTTCGGGCGTAGAATGTTTGACGAAATTTTGGGTGGAATTGCCTTTCGAATGATGATAATCGAGCCAACACCGAGGGAGAAGCGAAATCGCGAAGATGAACCTTTTAATTACTTTTCATCTACTATGGCTAGTAGTTCCAATGTCTACTAGAATTTTATAGATTTATCATCTATAAATAAACGCGCACTCCATAAACCACCAATCATTAAAAAAAACAAGAATCAATATTTTGAATTAAGAAATATATATATTATACCCCCAATTACAGAAAACAAAATCTGAGACGCCTAAACCGGAACGAAGGAAAAAACCAAGACGGTACAGAAGTCGTCTAACCAGGTTGTCCCTAGTGGTGGATGCATGTACAAAACGTTGTGGTATGTCCCACATACTCATTTTTGATTTTTTGTAAGTAATTAGATAGAATTTAAAAAAGTATCTCTAATCAAAATATTTGTTCTACTAGGTGCCCCATACTAAATAAACTCTTAGATCCACCACTCCCTCGCATAAAGACGCCGGTTAGAGAACCCGCGTGGATCTCAACTTCGTCCAACCACGCGGTCACTCACATAAAGACGCCGGGATAGGCTTTTGCGAGCATTTCTGTGCTTTCGTAAAGATGCCCGGTGGGTTATCCAAATAGGCGGTCTTTAAGCGAGTGACTTGTTCACAAGATTTAGAATTTGCATCACTGTTGTGTAGTTTACATATACCATTATTTATTATTCTGATATAACATCACTTGCTTGTAATAGTATACATTGCATTATTTATTATAGTTAATGATGTAACTGAAAAAAAGAGTTAATGATGTAGTTATTGAGTATTGACCACTAATTATTAAAGCTGATAAAATATATATTTGAATTATCACTTCAACTGTTTTTGTGTGGTCTATATTTTTCTGTACAATTGTAGCGTCATGTGTGATGATATGGTCTGAATATCCGGATTAAAAATATATATGTTAACAAAGTGTTTCGAGTTTCGAAATTACATATATAATTTGTGATTATAATCAAACACTCTTAATATATACATCACAATTATGTCGATTCTCCTTCGAAGTGTGTAACCAATTAATAAGATCATCCCAACTCCCAAGGACTCGACACTCTTGAGTTGGTAAAAGAATAGGCCTAGATTCAAGGGACTGTGTGAAGCCACGAAGAACAAGGTGATGGATTGATTGGTCGCACAGAAGTTGCGGAAGACTCCTGATATACTCCTGATATACCAGATCGATTCTCTAGATATGACAAACAAAAAACAACTGGCATGATCACTTGGATATGACGCAACAAGACAGATCAAGTGGTCAATGGATATTACACACAATGATCGAAAAATGAGAATCACTCTTAAAAGACTCAAAAAATACTAAACTCGAAATCTGTCTTTTATTGATGAAAATGGGTCTCTATAAATTGAGAAAATACATCAAAAACATTCATAAAAGTATCCCAACATGCAGAGGAGCATCTAGGGAAACGAAATTCAAACTCTATAAACTGCATGTAAGAGAGAGCAACAGTTAATAAATTCAGTTTTGGCTATGAACGAAAATGTGTCTCTCTTGATAGTTTTTGGGCTTCAAATAATATCCTTTCTTCTTTAAATTCAGACCATAAAGGTTAGTTTTGGCAATAATACATGTTACCATCGTAGTAGCTAGCTACATTGCTACTATGGTTTATCCAACTAATTTCGGACCGTAATATGGTCACTAATTTATAGAATGACTAGTATTATCTCTCGTGCTTAGCACGGGAATATTAATTCTGCCTACATATAGAACTAAATTTCAGTTAAATACAACAAAAATTGCATTTATAAAATAACCTTAGAGGAGGTAGATGGATAATCCTCGACTTCAATGGAAGGTGTGTAGTAAAAACCTTAGAATCCCACTGTTCTAAGACCCAATACTCCCTTAAACGCTTCAAAAGAAACAAGGCGGTGGAATCTTGATAGAAGATGGCGTGTAACTAAAAACTTAAGATCGCAATGTCTTAAGACTCAAAGTTATCTTAGAACGTCAACTCAAATCTCGGCAGTGAATGACGCCACAAATGATGATGGAAATCACATGATAAGCCGTTTGATTGCTTGGATGAACACATCAAGTAATCGAAAATTTATACAAGGAACAAATGATAATCACTCTCACAAATAAGAAGAAACTCTTTAATAAAAAGTTGATTGTTTCTCAAACGAGATTACATGAGTTTATAAAGAGAAGAAATGAGACTTGAATAGTTAAGTCTAAGTTAATCTCGAAAACTAGAAAGAAATAAAGACAAGTTGACTAAAAATGACATCACACAGAAAAGTGGCTATCACATGTACATAATTGATGTTAACTTTAAGCGAGTTTTCATAATTGATTCTAATAATTGTGTCACATATTTTTATATGATAAATCTTATTGGTTAAAAAAATCTGATTGGTTAAAAAATTCTGATTGGTTAAAACCAAAAAGGAAAATTATTCTTATTGGTTAAAACCAAATAAAAAATATTAATTTTAGTGACCAATAAATCTGAATGGCCGGAGCAAAAAAAAAGGAACGCGAGGGGATTTTTTAAAGATAGCTCCGGCATAATGAGTAGAAGTCTGTGTTTTTAGCAAGGAGAAATTTGAGTTTCTAACCCAAACTTAAGTTCTCTGAACTCCAATCCAAGAAGCTTCACTATTCAAAACTTTAATAACTTTGAAGTTTCATCTCATCTTTTCTTTTGCTTTTCAATCCTTAAACTTTTATATCTCACATTTTAGTACCTACAATTTTATATTTCACATATAATCTCATAAATTTAATTTTCACAGAAAATTATTTATAAAATGTGATATTATAATGTAACATTTTATTAATTAATATTGATTTTAATGTTTCTTAAAAGTATGTTTTATAGTCATTTATAAAGTTTTATAATTTTATTTAATTATAGACAATATTGAGGATTATAGTGCGAAATATTATTTCTTTTGAAGTTTATACCATTGGAAAAACAAACACCCCCAAACTTCAAATTTTAATGTTTCATCTTATCTTTTATATTTTAGTCCCTACAATTAATACATACGAGGGTGTAGCATTAAAAGCCCACTTGGGGCATAGCAGATTAAATTTTTAGAAAAAAAAAACTGCTTGCTAAAAAGCCTAAATTGTTTTTCACTGCCAATATTCTCCTCTGATCTCTCTATAATTTCTCGACCCTTTCCGGTTATTTTATGTTCAAGTGATACAAACGAAGACATATTTATCTTCTATTCATAGAATACATCTATATCTCTCTCACCCTTCCCAAAGTTGTTTCCCAACAAAAAGTTTTTCTCTCCAAACTGAATGCATCGTGTCTTTTCAGTTTTCACTTCGCCATTTGATATTTATTCTTCTTTTTCTAGATAATGATGGTTTACCCTGACTAATTCCACAGGTTCTATCACCTAACCTTCTTCTTTTTTTCTATCAGCTTCTCAACAGGTGCCGCAACAGAAGAATGGTTACAACAGTGGTCTGTTTTTAGGGAGCTTCAATTGCCTCGTACAAATCACAAGCATACTTATTTGCTGCGTCATGGACATCCTTTTCACTTGAGTCATCATTTTGTGTTCGAGAGCCGTTTCCCTAGCCTCACGCTCTACATCTGAGGCTTGCCCTATGGGCCGACTCTATATCTAAGTTTTGGCCAGCTCTGTCACTCGGTAGTTGTTGGGAGGCTTCCTTCTCACGTTCACAGCCGTTGGATCTTCAGACAAACTCTTTCGTGGTTAGAGTAGAAAGGGAAACAAACATTTATGTCGTAGTAAGAAAACCGATCTTGAGTTCTCTTTTGTAAATATCGACACTTGTTGACATTCCTATAGTAGAAACCCAGCCAACAATTAATTACCCACCAATACGACGTCATTACTGAGGAACCATAATGGTTTTGCATATCTAGTATCTTTTTTTTGTAAGATCATTCACATGTACCCACGATTTTCCTAAACTGTTTACCAAAACCCATAAATCATATCCTTTCCTCGAATTCGAACAAATCACACCTAGCTTTCCTTCGTAGCTGACCAAATATAGGGAACCATGGCCTAATACATCTTCTGGAACCGATAAGAGAGACCAATTTTCTGTTCGCATACAGAACCGAATTACATTTTTTTCAAAAGTTAACCAATGCAAGAAAACGTAAGCTGATACAGGCTGACATGATCTCCCAAAACACCCCGGTAATTCCAAATCATTCAACCGCTTCCATGTGAATGAATCAGAATCAAAAACCTCGCAATTGAGGTTAGAGACATCATCCTTTATCTTCCTTTTTTCCCATGGCATTGGTTCAGAAACTCTACCGATCTTATACCGAAATGGGTTCAACTTAATCACCATCAGACCGATTGCAACAGTGAAATAGCGGGTTTTTGGGTTTTGTATGATCCGGTAATGTTTCGTAGCCGGTTTACAAACAATGTACTCTGTTATTCTTCTTCCTCCTTTATATTTATCATCGACACATAGCAAAATCCCATGATGTGTATCGCAAGCTTCAATCTTTACATCTTTCGTAGGAAGAAACTCGAGCGAGATTCTTGTTTTTCCAGTAGCTTCTTCTTCAACCGCGGAGAAGAAACTGGTGCGAAGGCGAAACTTTTTGTAGTAGTAGTATTGAATAAAATAGCCTAAAACAGAGTTGGTTCTACGGAGATGATGGTTGATAAAGCAGAACTCAAAAGTTCGTTCGTTGCAGGCTTTGTTTAGTGAACGGAATTTTGAAATCTCTGTTAGTTGACAATGAGAGATGATATCCAGAATCACGTCTTTGTTCATCGTCGCCGGAGAAGTCATCATGGAAAATTTTCTAGAGAGGATTTTTTTTGGAATGATCAGAGAAAATCAGATTAATCCATTTTAGAGTAGAGAAGAGAAAAGGAGAAGCGAGAAGAAAAAGAGGATTCGCCAAAGAGAAATTCAGACTTCACCCAACAAGTCTGTCTACTCAGTGTCGTGCCTAGGTAAATTTTAAAATTGTGGCCTATATTATAAAAATATATTATTATTTATTAGCGACGCCTAGGTACAATTTTTGAAATGCCAATTTTTTTCCCCATGTTACAATACAATTCAAATTTTGAAATGCATATAAATTTCTGAAATGCCAAGTGCGGCAAGATTCGTACGCAAGAGAAAAGGTATTAGAATTGTACACCGCACTTGACATTTCAGAAATTTATAGGCATTTAAAAATTAGAATTCTATTAACAGGGGAAAAAAGGTAGTTGGCATTTCAAAAATTGTACTATATTGTATTGGTTTTCACCTTCGTTCTGTCGGTCTAGGCGTCTCGGATTTTGTTTTCTGTAATTAGGGGTATATTTTTTTTTCAAAAAAATCAAAATTTGGGTATTGATTCTACTGTTTTTAGGGAGTGAGAATTCAATTATAGACGATACATTTATCAAGTTATAGTAGGCATTGGAACTAGGAGCCATTGTAGATACGGAATTAAAAATGAGAAAACAAACTACAATTTCAATGCGGCATGTCATGTGTCTTGAGAAAAATGAGAAGAATCCGGTAGACAATTACGCTATTTATGCAAATAGACACCCACATATAGATTGCTTTACTTACTAATCATACTAATCTTTTATCACCCAGCAGGCAGACGTCACCTCTATCATGGAAATAGGAAATGCTATGATTGATGAAGATGATTTGCACTTGAAAGACGGCGAGGATGTTAGTGTTGATTACATGCTCCGCTTAATAGGTAGGGGTCATACGTTTACAAATAAGTCTTGGACTGGTGGAGAGATTGCGAAGGATCATGTCCACCCCAAGAAAGGTTTAAAGGGGAACACAAGCACTGCAGTTGCTCATCATGACGTGATGAAAATCATTAATATGGCTTTTGCAAAGGCTACTTCCGCATTCGCTGAGGAGTCAAGTGATTACAATGCAGAGGTTTTAAAAGAAATAAAGTCCCTGACAGAGCTTCTAAAAGAAATAAAGTCCCTAATAGAGGGTCGGCAAAGCAACTTTGTGGATGATACCGCCAAAAAAACCGAGGAAGAAGGCCACACACGTTTTGATCAGAACGATGACAGGCTGGAAAATAAGGAGGGTCAGGGCCAGGTAATAAAGACAAGACCGTCGAGGAGGAAAAAAACAAGGTGGTTGGTGAAACCTCAGAGAATGCTACAGAGGTATGTCAAATCGTAGTCATGTAGATAACTAGTATATAAAGTAGTTGTTCCGAGTACATGATGACCACTAAGCTAATTTGGCCTTTTTACACAAAAATATAGTGATCTTTTTTTTTGTTCCTATGTATTTAGGGAGAACAAGATACCTCAATGGGCGAAACAAATGATGATGACAAAAGTTTTTCTGATGAAAATGATGATAATAAGAAACAAAACAAGGAGGCAAGTTTGGTATTATTCCTTATTGAACAGTCTCTGCAAAAAAACTTTTTTTTTTTTTTTGCTTTTGTGTCTAGGTTGAAGATCAAGTTAATGAACTCAAGACTGGCGAGGAGGAAATGACACAAGTTCTGATCAAAACGATGACAAGCTGGAAAACAAGGAGGGCCAGGGGCGAGGTAATAAAGACAAGACTGTGGAGGAGGAAACACGCAAAGCTGAGACGTCAGAGAAGGCCACTGCGGCTGAGAAGACAGAGTCAGCTCAAAAGGTATTGTTAAGACATAGCTATTTATTTACGAGTGTAAAAATTCTGACATTTTCAACGTTTAGAAGGGAACTACCACAGCTGGCAAAGACAATGATGTTGAGAAAGAGCAAAACATGGATGTAAGGCAACATATTTCCTTACAAACAATTTATACAGCCGTCTGTATATTTTCTTTATTTTGTTTCTTTTTAAGGTTGAAGAGCAAGGTAATGAAGTTAGGCGCGGAAGCAAGAGGTCGCGCAATAAAGAAATATTTAAGGTATTGTTAAGACATAGCTATTTATTTACGAGTGTAAAAATTCTGACTATTTCAATGTTTAGAAGGGAACTACCACAGATGGCAAAGAGCCAGGCAATGAAGTTAGGCGCAGTACGAGGTTGTGCAGTAAAAAAACGTGATTGATTATGGGACCACCCGCGTCAAGCGTCCCAAAACAGGTGCTATTTTCCCTCCGCCTATGATAGTTACACTATTTACACCATTTTAGCATTCACTTAGGATAGTTTTGCATCCATTCATGTGTTCATTTGGTAGTTTTTGGCTTTGT
This sequence comes from Alliaria petiolata, assembly GCA_020283515.1. Lineage (NCBI taxonomy): Eukaryota > Viridiplantae > Streptophyta > Magnoliopsida > Brassicales > Brassicaceae > Alliaria > Alliaria petiolata. The sequence continues at coordinate 274,653,998 of JAHZTW010000001.1, forward strand.
TTGCATTCATTTTAGAGTTTAGAGAGTTTTAGCATAGCCTTCGCATATTCCATGGCATATGAAATGTATTCTAGGGACTTTTTACTTGGAGGAGCATGTTGGAGCTTGCTGGGTAATAAAGGATGAGTAAAAGAGCAAGGAACTTACGAAATGGAGCAAAGAATGAGTTTTTAGACCGTATAGACGTCCATATCGAGCAGAGACGTCTATATGACTTTTCCAGGAAAAATATAGACGTCCATATCGAGCAGAGACGTCTATATGAAATTTCCAGGGAAAATATAGACGTGCTATATCGACCAAAACACGTCTATATGAAGCCAACCGATTTTTCAAAGAAGATTTTGAGGCATATCGACGTCCATATCGAGCAGTGACGTCTATATGACTTTTCCACGGGAAAATATAGACGTGCTATATCGACCAAAACACGTCTATATAGACTCTGCGATCCAGACCCAACCGGGTCAACACCCGGTTTGTTTCGGGTTGGCCCGGTTCGATCACTATTCACTATAAATACATTTTACCTAATTTTTCTTAAGTATCTTTTTGTTCTTGGTTAGAAAACTTTCTCCTTTGGTTTCTAAGTGATTTTGTAAGACATTCTTAAGAGTTTATGCAATTTAAGAGTTTTCCTTGTTTAATCTTTCATCTCTCTTCTTTCTAATCATGTTTACCAACATTTCTTTCATAGGATTTGTGGGTTTTATCATGATTAGTGAGTAGGTCATTAGGGTCTAAGGATGGGTTAGATTTAGGGTGTTTTAGGGATTAATCTTGATGTCTATGCTTTGATTCTTTCATTTCACTCCTTGTTTAGTGATCTTAATGCTAGTTTAGCCATGATCAAGCTAAAACTAGATCTTAGGGAATTTCACACCCACAAGGTGTTTGATGAAATTCCCTAATCAACTAAATAAGGGATTTACATTTCTAACTCATGATAGTGGTTGTCTAGGGTGTTTATTCGCATTTTAGAACTGATATTTAATGCCGTTTAGCTTCCTTTTCACAAATGAGAGTTTGATCTTGAAAATGAAGTTTAATGATGTGATTAGTGCCATGAAAGTGGATTAGTCTTGCTTTTAAGTTCTAAGCTTAGGGAATAGCTTTTATTGTATTTGTTTGACATCATAGATGGTTCTTGAAACACCTTAGATCAATAACCCCATCCTTGGATTCGTTTTAGTCATTTGTTAATTGAGTTTAGTAGCTAATTAGTCATACGTCCGCTTGTTAGTCTTGCTTAAGTGTTGCTTAACGTTTTAATTCATTTTGTTAGTTGGTTTGCTTGGTTTGATCACATAGATTGGTAGTTATACACACAACATCTAGACTTGCTTAGATTAAGAAGTTTTATGCATTTCTTTTGTCACAACTTCCCCAATTGGATTGATCCTCAAGTATTACAATGATATGAGTAGCTTGAGTAATTGATATGAAAAATCTACTTATCAATTTGGCGCCGTTGCCGTTTGGGGTTTTGTTTTGTGCATTAGGATTTTAATTCTACTTGAGACTAAGCTTTATTTTTCCTTTGATCACTAATCTCTTTTACTTGGTTTGATCTGTGTCTTTATAGGTGCATGAACTTGAGATCTAGAGGCCCTACTAACCTTGTTGAGCCACTAGACAACATACACCGATTGAGTAGAAGAGCCTCAACAAGAAGAGAGCAAGAGCGTTTAGAGCACTTAGCACGTTTGGGTATGGTAAACCCTCAAGGTTTGGGTGGTAATGGACCACAACAAGGAGCTCAAGGGAATGAGGCTCAGACACCTAGGATGCCTCACCACCCACCACGCCCACCAAGGCATATCGGGGCTGGCGATTCTCCTAACACTCATGCCACTAGACATGGTATCATCCCTCCTCCAGTTGAGAACAACAATTTTGAGATAAAGAGGTTGTTGATATCAATGGTGAAAAACAACAAGTTTCATGGCTTGTCTATGGAAGATCCTTTAGACCATTTGGATGAGATTGATAGGATTTGTGGCATGACCAAGATCAATGGAATCTCTGAAGATGGATTCAAGTTGAGGTTGTTTCCCTTCTCTCTTGGAGACAAAGCACACCAATGGGAGAAGAATCTTCCACAAGGCTCAATCACTGATATGTCTATATTTTGCATCATATTTCCCTCCATTTAGTGTAAGTTTCTTATCATTTAGGAGCCTAATTAAGCATCATTGTATTGCATTTTGATCATTTAGAGTTCTAGGGTGTATTTGCATAGTCTTTGCATATATTGGTGCATTTGGAGTCTTGATCATGTGATAAGGATGCTATGGACGCATGAATGGAGTTGGAGAAGGATGGCATAGCACTTGGAGGAGCAATAAGTCACCAAGAGGATGGAGCAGAAGACTTCTCGCTCTGGTTCGACGAGTTGGTTCGATGAAGTCGCTGAAACAGACTTCCAGGGCGTCGGATCGACGAGTTGGTTCGTTGAAGGACGTCGAACCATGTTGGCAGGGGTTCGGTTCGACGACATGGATCGACGAACTCGTCGAATCGAACCCAGATGCCAAGAAGATGAAGCCAAGAGACCAGGGAGCCAGTTCGACCACACGGTTCGATGAAGTCCTCGAACCGCAATTCTAGGGGTTCAGTTCGACGACTTGGTTCGACGAGCTCTTCGAACTGAACCCAGACGAAAACTCCCCCAAACTTGCCTTTTGCTTGTCCTCAAGCAAATGAAACACAAGCCAAGGAGAGAGGTTTGAAAGCGGGGACTCAAATCTAAAGGTGTCAAGCAAATAAATCAATTCAATGGTCCTTGTTCTTAATTCTAGGATGCAGTAATAAATTCTACTCCAAAGAACTTAGCCATACTCATCACACATTGAATCTCAAATCAAGACTTGTCTATTCCAAACAATCCAAGGATCCTAACCTTTAACATTCATCAAAGCTCAAACCGTGAATCACACTTATTCATTTAAAACCGAATACATTTGGCTAGGGACAAGGTTATGAGATAAAAATGATCTCATTCATGTGGGTACTCCAAGCTATGGTTTATCTCAAAAAGGATTGAACTTATGCATAATGCTAAAGGTAAAAGGCAATGTATGCATACATGACTAGACTCTCATCTACCCATATAAACTAACAATGAACCTAATTCCCCTCTCATTCATTTTTTAGCTCACTGATATGTCTGTATTTTGCATCATTTTAGCATCCATATAGTGTAGGTTTCTCATCATTTAGGAGTCTAATATAGCATCATAGTGTTGCATTTTATCATTTAGAGTCCTAGAGTGTTCTCGCATGGTTCTTTGCATATTTTGTTGGTTTGGGACTTTAATCAGGTGATAAAGATGCTATGGAGGCATAAATGGAGTTGGAGAAGAATGGCATAGCAAAGGAAGGGCAAGAAATCATCAAGAGGAGGAAGAGAAGCAGCCAAATTATAAGCAAAAGCTTTGAAGAAGCATATTGAGCATTTAGAAGCGCAAAATGTATGTGTCCTTACGAAGGCCTTGTACTTAGATTCAGACTCGGATGCCTTCTTGAGAGTTGTAGAGGACCCAATGATATTTCTAGTGCCGTTGGAATCAAGTTATTTGGACTCCTGGTTAGAAAGTTACATCGATTTTAATTTGAATCGACGAGTTGGATCGACGAGCTCGTCGAACCAAACCTCCAGGAGCTCAGTTCGATGACTCGGATCGATGAAGGACGCCGGACCAAAATTCCAGGGGTTTGGATCCACGACTTGGATCGACGAAGTTTGTCGATCCAAACCCTGACGAATCCCTTTTGTCACTTTTATGGGCCCCTCCTATAAATACTCTTTAGACCTAATTTTTGTTCTAAGTTTTTTTCTCTATGTTCTTAGCTTAAACTTTTATCCTTAAAGGGAGAAAACCTTGTATTTGCTTTGGATCTTTAAGTTTAATGCAATATCTCTTTTAGATTTCTTATTATCTTTCTCTAATCATGTTTAACCTTTCACTAATCTTTGATTTGATGGGTTTAATCATGATTAGTGAGTAGTTCTTTAGGAACTTAGGGATGGGTTAGATTTAGGGATTTCTAATGGTTCAATCTTGCAATCTAGGTTAGATTCTTTCATTTCTCTTCTCATTAAGTAGTTCTTAATGCCAAATAGCTAATCTTTGCTAATTTGGATCATAGGCATTTCATCCACCCACCAAGTGTTTGATGAAATGCTTGAACCAACTTAATGAGAGATTTACATTTCTAGCCTAAGACATTAGTTGTCTAGAGTGTTTATCATGCCAATTAGACTTGAATTTAATGCTTGCTAATCATTTTAATGCTAACACATCATTAGTTCATTAGGGTGATTAGTAAAGGGATTAGTGCCACACATCATGGATTAATCTTGTTTAAGTGTTCTAGGCATAGAGTTAGCTTCATTAGTTGCTTAAATGATTGCAAGATTGTCCATTTAGTTTCCCAAATCAATGATTCCATCCCTAGGTTTCGTTTTTAGTAATTTGTTAATCTTGATTAGTAGTAAATTGCTTGATTAGTGCTTGATTAGTGATAATTAAGGTTTTAGATCATCTAATTAGTCTTGTAGTGTCTCTCTTAGGTTGTAGCTTGCTTTTAATAGTATCTTGTCACCTTGAATTTCGAATTTGGCTTAGCTTAAATAGTTTCATGTATTCCTAGTGTTGTTAATCTTAACCCCTTATGGATTGACATCTCAAATACTACAATGACATGAGTAGTAGAGATTAATTGAAGTGGAAAAATCCTACTATCAATTTGGCGCCGTTGCCATTGGGGTTTAGCATTAACCATTAGGATTTTGAATCTCTTTGAGACTAAGCTTTTATTTTACCTTGTTTGCTCATCTCTATTTGAGATGATGAATTTTTTCTTATTTGTTGTTACTAACTTGTCTTCCTTAATTCTCTTGTGCTTTCAAAGGTACCAAAACAAAAAGAAGAGAAATGGAAAGACAAGCTCATTTGAGGTATTGGAGATGGACAAGCAAAGAAGCATTATTAAAGCTCCACAACCTCAAGAATTGGTATCCACTCCTACCCAAGCTCAAGAGAATAAGCCAACAATTGGGAGCTTTGATACTCCTCATTCTCATGGGTTGAGATTTGGAATCCATCCTCCTCCAATAGAAGCCAAAGCCTATGAGATCAAGCCAAGCTTTGTGAGGTTAATTCAATGCTCTAAGTTTTTGGGGATAGGAATGGAGAATCCTTATGATCATTTGGACTCCTTTGAGAGGTTGTGCAACATGTTTAGCATTGAAGGTGTGCCCCAAGATAGTATCAAGCTCATTTTGTTTCCATTCTCACTTGGAGAAAAGGCGCACAAATGGGAGAGAGCTATACCATCTCACTTGGTCAATTCTTGGGATGATTGCAAGAGGATATTCCTTCTAAGGTTCTATCCAACTCAAAAAACAGTCCAAATGAGGAGAGACATCTTGAGCTTCAAGCAAGACATCCATGAGACCTTTCATGAAGCATGGGAGAGACTTAGAGGATACACTAGGGATTGTCCACATCATGGGTTCAAAAAAGAAGCAATCCTTAACATTTTCTATTGGGGAGTTGCTAAGGATCACAAATGGACATTGGATGTGGCTAGCAAAGGGCGTTTTGCAAACCTTACAATGGAAGAAGGAGAGCTACTTGTTGAGAACTTGGCCAAGACTAGTGAAAGCTACTATGAAGGGTATGATTCAACACCTCTCAAGAGATCATGTGAAGACACCACATTGAAGGACTTGCAAGATAAATTGGATAGAATGGAAAAGCTCTTATGTGTGCAACAAAGAGGAGTTAGTTTGGTTCATGAGAAGCACCAAGAGGATGCAAATTTCGTGGGCAACAATGGGAACTTCAACCAAGGGAGCAAGCTTCTCAATCAAGGGTCTAACCATGGAGTCCAAGGAAATCACCAAGGCTACCAAGAAAACCATGAGATTTCTCAAATCTCTAACCAAGATGAGGAACAAAGAAAGGTTCTCCATCAAATCCTAGAAGGTCAACAAGTGAATGATATTAGGATTGACAAGATGATGGGAGCAATGGATGACAAGATTGAGGGTTTGCATGATGAGTTAAGACTTAAGATTGAGCAATCAACCTCACATTTGGAAACCATAGAGTCCAAATTGGTTCAACTCTCTTTGCCATCCAAGAACCCAAAAGATTCAAGCCATGTCATTTCACCAATTGTTGATGTTGAGGTTGATGAGGAAAGGACACTCAATGGTTTTCATGGGAGAATTGGAAACCAAAAGCAAGTAGAGGAGGTTAGAGAAGTGAGCAAAGCTCTAAGCTATAGTTTACCTTCCATCCAATGGGTTCATGAAGAGAAGAGTGTATTTGAGAAGAATAAAGGGGATGCATATGCTCTCAATGAAAAATGCATAAGCTCTTTCTTCTTTCCCTCATTGGAGACCAAGAAGGATGTGAGTAATTGTGAGAAAACGGATTTAGCTTCACCCCCAAAAGCATGTAAGAAGGAGAAAGAGTCCCATGAAGAGAATGCTATGGGTTATGGTAATCTTGAAGAAGCTTTAGCATTGGATGGAGTTTGTTTGGAAACTCTTTTCTCTACCACATTGGAAGATGAGAATGAGAATAGCAAGGGGCAAAAGATAAGTAAAGGCAATATGGCCAAGAAGAAGCCAAACCACTACAACCATCCTACTCTTTCTCCATCCTCTCACACTATGAGTCTACACCCTTTTAGACTCATAGATGGAGCCATTGAGTACAATGTGAAGTGCAAGGGTATTCCTAAACCCTTTGCAAGTGTCAAAGTCCTTTGCCATTCAACAATGAAGGAGAATGACAAGGAAAGGGCTGAAGAGCTACTCTCCAAGGTTCTCAAGCTTAATCTCACACATGGCACAAGCTTGGATCCATCCTTTGCAACTCATCTCACCATGACCACCTCAACAAGGAGTCCCACTACTGCTCCTCTCCAACTCCCTCAAGACAAAGGCTAGGGCCAAGGTATGGTCCTCTTTCTATTTCATTGTATATACCATTTTGTTTTTATTTTGCTTTTGTTGATTTGGTCTCTCTTGAACTTTTATTACACAAGGGACTGTGTAATTTAAGTTTGGGGGAGAGGTTGAGAGATTTAATCTTGTGTTTTGTGATCTTATTTTTCTTTTTCATGCATCTTTGAGTCTCATGCATTCATCTATGGTATAGAAAAAAAAAAAACAAAAAAAAAATTGGAAAGATTTCGAAATTTTTTTAAAATTAGCATGTAGTTGCATTTGCATTTGTTACATAAGTAGGATTGAGTCTAGCTTTCATATAGGATTGCATTCATGCATAGGGGACAATGATAATTTTCCTTGTAAGGTGTTTAACTCATGAATTAGTTCAAGGCCCTAGTTATTAGTTGTTTGATGCTTTGTGTGCAAATTTTGAAAGTTAAAGTTGAACCCTACTTGGACCTCACCATTTGCAATTCAAGTTTTAATTGAAGCAAGCTTTGAATAGCAACCAACTCTATTGAACTTGAACCTAATTTGAACGAGTAATTATCATGGTTATGCATTGCTAGAGAACTTGTGGATACCGTATACATATTTGGGTTATCTTCTTTCCTTTTACCACTCTTGTTAACCCAAATAGCCGACTCTCATCTTTAGAGCGGTTGAAAACGAATTCCCCTAACTAAGCTTCCTTGAAACCTCTTCCTTATTGAGTGCATTAGGCCTTTTTCATCTTGTGAACTTAGCAAAAAGTGTTGAGTTTAGAGCGACAAGGATAGGCTTTCATGTAGCTAGCTCTAAAACAATGAGCTAGATGATAGGATAAGATTCTTGGGTGGGGATTTTGATTTGATATTGATGTGGAACAAGTGATTTGGGCGAATTTGAGATGGTGAAAGGGGGAAAACGAAAATGTTTGGAACAAGTGTTGGCAATGTATAATATGCTCTAAGTGTTAAGAAAAGAAAAGAAATCCTCTAGAAAAGTAAAGTAAGAGAGCCAAGAAAAAGAAAAAAAAATATGGCTAAGTTGTTATGAGAAAGAGGATAGCAAATTGTGTTTGAAAAGAGAAAGAGCTTGAAGTAAAAGTGTGCCAACACTTGTGGTTGTAGAAGATGTTTTCCCCAAGTACTTGAAAGAAAGAAAGGGAGAAAGTGGTTTGAGCTTATGGGTTTGGCAAATTGCCTTGTAATGGGTAGCTTAGGTTGAGCTTGGTGAGTGAGCTTAAAAGAAAAAAATGAGAGTGAAGACAATTGTGTTACAAAGGGTAGATGGAAGTTTGTCCTTGTATGCATAGGTTGCTTTTTACTCTTAGCATTTTGCCAAAGTTCACATGTTCATAGAGAGATCCCTTGCATTGGAACCCCATGAAGTTGAGATCATTTTTATCTCAAAACCATACCCCAAAAACCAAACAAGTCTTCTAGCAATGTATGATTCATGATCCATGGTTACTACTTAATGAATGTTAAAGAGTTGGTGAAAATGAATGCTTGTGTAGGTTAAGGCTTGGGTTCACTTGAATGAGTATGGGTATGGCTAGACCTTTTGGAGTAGAAATTTGCATAGAGAGCATCCTAGAACTACTAACTAGGACCATTGAATTGATTCATTTGCTTGGCACCTTTGGATTTGAGTCCCCACTTTCAAACCTCTCTCCTTAGCTTGTGTTTTATTTGCTTGTGGACAAGCAAAAGGCAAGTTTGGGGGAGTTGATATGTCTGTATTTTGCATCATTTTAGCATCCATATAGTGTAGGTTTCTCATCATTTAGGAGTCTAATATAGCATCATAGTGTTGCATTTTATCATTTAGAGTCCTAGAGTGTTCTCGCTTGGTTCTTTGCATATTTTGTTGGTTTGGGACTTTAATCAGGTGATAAAGATGCTATGGAGGCATAAATGGAGTTGGAGAAGTATGGTATAGCAAAGGAAGGGCAAGAAATCATTAAGAGGAGGAAGAGAAGCAGCCAAATTATAAGCAAAAGCTTTGAAGAAGCATATTGAGCATTTAGATGCGCAAAATGTATGTGTCCTTACGAAGGCCTTGTACTTAGATTCAGACTCGGATGCTTTCTTGAGAGTTGTAGAGGACCCAATGATTTTTCTAGTGCCTTTTGAATCAAGTTATTTGGACTCCTGGTTAGAAAGTTACATCGATTTTAATTTGTATCGACGAGTTGGATCGACGAGCTCGTCGAACCAAACCTCCAGGAGCTCAGTTCGATGACTCGGATCGATGAAGGACGCCGGACCAAAATTCCAGGGGTTTGGATCGACGACTTGGATCGACGAAGTTCGTCGATCCAAACCCAGACGAATCCTTTTTGTCACTTTTATGGGCCCCTCCTATAAATACTCTTTAGACCTAATTTTTGTTCTAAGTTTTTTTTCTCTATGTTCTTAGTTTAAACTTTTATCCTTTTTGGGAGAAAACCTTGTATTTGCTTTGGATCTTTAATTTTAATGCAATATCTATCTTATATTTCTTATTATCTTTCTCTAATCATGTTTAACCTTTCACTAGTCTTTGATTTGATGGGTTTAATCATGATTAGTGAGTAGTTCTTTAGGAACTTAGGGATGGGTTAGATTTAGGGTTTTCTAATGGTTCAATCTTGCAATTTGGGTTAGATTCTTTCATCTCTCTTCTTATAAAGTAGTTCCTAATGCCAAATAGCTAATCTTTTGCTATTTTGGATCATAGGCATTTCACACACCCACCAAGTGTTTGATGAAATTCTTGAACCAACTTTATAAGAGATTTACATTCCTAGCCTAAAACATCATTAGTTGTCTAGGGTGTTTATCATGCTATTTAGACTTGTGATTAATGCTTGTAATCATTTTAATGCTAAAACATCATTAGTTCATTAGGGTGATTAGTAAAGGGATTATTGCCACACATCATGGATTAGTCTTTATTAGTGATCTAGGCATAGAGATAGCATGTTTGAGTTGCTTAATGATTGCAAGGTTGGTCATTTAGATTCCCAAATCAATGATTCCTTCCCTAGTTTTCGTTTTTATTAATTTCTTAATCTTGATTAGTAGTAAATCGCTTGATTAGTGCTTGATTATTGATAATTAAGGTTTTAGATCATCTAATTAGTCTTGTAGTGTCTCTCTTAGGTTGTAGTGTGTTTTTAATAGTTCCTTGCTTCCTAAATTTCTAATTTGGCTTAGCTTAAATAGTTTCATGCATTCCTAGTGTTGTTAATCTTAACCTCTTATGGATTGACATCTCAAATACTACAATGACATGAGTAGTAGAGATTAATTGAAGTGGAAAAATCCTACTATCA
>JAHZTW010000001.1:274729926-274747600 GCA_020283515.1 Alliaria petiolata
TAACCTAATGCATCTAATCCTAACATGAGAGAAAATGTGATGCAAACTAAGATAAAAGTGCAAGAATGAAATCCTAACTAGCATGAAATGTGTGCCAAAAACATGCAATTTACAGAGATATCAACACCCTCAAACTTGCCTTTTTGCTTGTCCTCAAGCAAAAGCCAACCGGAGGGGTGAGGTTTTAAAAGTAAAGGTGTAAGTTTGAATCCAAAATGCCATTTAAAGGAAATCAACTCAATGTCTAAGTTCAGGTTTCTAGGATGCAAGTCGAATTCTACTTATCCAAAAAGCCTTAGCCACATTCATCACAATAATCAAGCGAAAACAATCCCAACTTAGATGCACATTCAAATTCCCAAATCCCTTTCACATTCACTATGAAATTTAAAACGTGGATCTCATTCATGCCTGTCAACTAACTCATTTGGCTCAGGGTAAGGTCACGAGCTAAATATGAACTCGTAGTGCGAACGGGTTAAGTGTTTAGATGGGATCACTCATGAAAGGAACCTTCTTAATGCAAAATGCTAAGGGTAAAAACAATTGGATGCATACAAGGCTAGACTACCATCTACCCAGAACATCTATTTCGTTTCCTACCCTAGTCTAAATTGTTCCCTCCTAAGCTACCCTTTCTCTCGGCATTTCGCCGTTATCCCGATATCATTCCTCGATATTACCTTTCCTGGTCATCTTCGGGGGACTTATTCTTTGTTGGAGATCGGTTTCGGCTTTCTGGCTCCTTTGTTGCGTTCCTTGTGTTTCACCTTTAGTGTTGTTGGCCGGATTTATGCTTTGTTGTTTGGCCTTCTTTTGCTTTTTCTTGGAATCGCCTTTTTCTTCTTTTGGTTTCGAGCTTCATTTGTTGCCGCCATCTCTTTTATTCGTGTCCCCGTCTGACTCCTTGGTTTCCTTTCTTTTCCTTCTGTCAACGCATGATCAAGTTGGAATATAACCCCTTTTTCCTAGTCTACCCAGCAATATCGGCCTCCGATTTCGGTGTTAAACTGTTTCAGTAACCCAACCACTTAACCTAGTGTTGACCCGAGATGTGAGCCAACGTCTACATGGAAATCTAACCTTGTCGATCTAAACCCAACACTTTTTGCCTAAGAAGATTCGAAAATGGTGCAAAGGCCTCACATGCTCTCACAAAAGTGTTTATTGGTTTAAAAACAATGGTTTCGGTTTAGGGTGGGGACTGGTGCTTGGACTAGCGAGAGGGTGGTAAAAAGGGAAAAGAAAGTCCAAGTGAAATCCATGAGCTATTTGACAGATACGAACGAGACAATTAGATTTTCAAATTAACGGTTCAAGTTTATTAGGGAAATGGTTCAAATCGCAATGCATCAAGTTAAAACTGAATTTCACAGGACAAATTCCAAACGTGTGCTGCCTTAAGCTCAGTCTAATTCGAAATGCATCAGACAAACAAGAACTAAGGCATTGAGTTCATGACTTAAAAATGGCTATTTATAAGGATTCGTAATACCTAACACCTTATGCAAATGCTTATGAATCCTATATGAATGCATCTAGACTCAATCCTAACATGGAAATGCAACTACATGAGTTCTTTTTGTGGGATAAATTTTCAAATTTTTTCAAATTTTTTTTTTTGTGTTTTTCTATGCAATTTCATGAATGCATGATGTCTAATCTATTTGAATGCATGTACTATATACTCCCCCAAACTTAAATCACACAGTCTCTGTGTGATAGAAGAAAGGGAGAATATGGTCCTATGATAATGCAAAATTTCAAGCAAAATGTATAATGGTTTGAAAGTGTTACCCCTGGTTATATCGGGCTGTGACCGTTGGAGGAGTCCGGTATCGGTACAATTTGCAGACGGATGTAACTGCATCTGGTTGATCGTTACAGGGTGAACCCGTTTTGTCCAGCCAGGTTATACTTCTATAACGGTATTAGACCGTTATCTCGACCCGATTTCCGAGTGTGAACCTTTCACACTGGCTGGTACATGGATCTTACTGCCGTAACGACCAATTCATCCAGTTTTCTTTCCGTTATGGCTCCCTGATACTCCACTTCCTGATATCTATATCACCGTTCTACTCATGATTTATTGATAATGCAAAGTAAAGAGAGAAAAATAGGAAAATAATTTAAAAGGATAAGCTTGGGGTGCCTCCCAAGAGCGCTTGTTTAGAGTCTCATAGCTTGACTTTTCCAGACCGTTTAAGCCTTGTTGGGGTCTTGGAGACGAACCACGGTCTTTTCCAGTACTTGGTATTTCTCATTCCCCAAATATGGCTTCAGTCTGTGTCCGTTCACCGTGTAATCCTCCCTGTCCCTTCCGAACAGTGTCACAGCTCCGTATGGCAATACTTCCTTGATGGTGTATGGTCCGGACCATCGTGACTTCAACTTCCCGGGGAACAATCTCAATCTTGAGCTGTATAGCAGCACTTGGTTCCCTGGTGCGAACTCCTTCGGTTTGATCTTCTTGTCGTGGAGGACATTTGTTTTCTCCTTGTAGATCTGTGAGCTCTCGAATGCTTCTAAGCGGATCTCTTCTAGCTCGTGTAGGTTTATTAGCCTCTTCTCTTTAGCTGTCTTAATGTCGAAATTAAAGAGCTTGATGGCTCATAGGGCCTTGTACTCAAGTTCCACGGGCAAGTGACAAGCCTTGCCATATAAGAGGGCGTAAGGAGACCTTCCAATGGGCGTCTTGAAAGCGGTCCGGTATGCCCATAGAGCGTCGTCTAACTTTGCTGACCAATCCTTTCTCGTGGCTCTGACTATTTTTTCCAATATCGCCTTGATCTCGCGATTGGATATCTCGACTTGCCCGTTCGTCTGTGGATGGTATGGTGTAGCTACCTTATGCTTGACTCCATGCTTCCTCAAGAGATTTTCGAACAGCTTGTTGATAAAATGACTACCACCGTCACTTATTACCACTCTTGGGATTCCATACCTTGGGAAGATAGTCGACTTGAATAGCTTTAGTACTACCTTTGCATCGTTGGTGGGGCTAGCTACGGCTTCGACCCATTTCGAGACATAATCAACAGCAACTAGTATGTACTTGTTGCCATAAGAGGAGGGAAATGGTCCCATGAAGTCAATTCCCCAAACGTCAAAGATATCGACTTCCAATATCGGGTTCTGTGGCATCTCGTCCCGCTTGCTAATGTTCCCCTTTCTTTGGCACGCTTCGCAAGAGGAGACATACTCGTGAGTGTCTTTGAACAAACTTGGCCACCAGAATCCTGCGTGTAAGATTTTTGTTGCGGTTTTGAACGTGGCAAAGTGGCCACCGTAGGCTGAACCGTGGCAATGGAATAGGATCCCTTTCGCTTCTCCTTTTGACACACATCTTCTGTAGATCCCATCTAACCCTCTCTTGAAGAGATACGGTTCGTCATAGAAGAAATAGTTAATGTCCTTGAAGAATTTTTTTCTTCGGTAGGCATCTAAATCGTTCGGCACATCTCCACTCACCAAGTAATTGATATAGTCTGCATACCAAGGAATGGTGTTCTCTTCCATGCTGGCAACAGTCTCTAGACTTTGATTCACTCGGTACATCCCTCCAAGGACATCCACTATCATGAGTTGTTCCTCTGGTAAGGCATCGTTAATAGGGACCAAATCATCTATCTTCATTCGGGATAGGTGATCGGCTACACCATTCTCTACCCCCTTTTTGTCTAGGATTTCCATATCGAACTCCTGCAGCAAAAGGATCCACCTTAACAGCCTCGGCTTGGTATCCTTCTTCGCATAGATGTATCTTAAGGCAGCATGATCCGTGTAGACGATCACTTTTGATCCCACCAAGTAGCTTCTGAATTTCTCAAAGGCAAACACAACTGCCAATAGTTCCTTCTCGGTCGTGGCATACTTCACCTGGGTATCATCTAGCGTTCGGCTTGCATAGTAGATCACGTGTAACTTTTTATCTTTCCTTTGCCCGAGAACAGCTCCCACGGCATAATCGCTCGCGTCACACATAATCTCGAATGGAAGGTCCCAATCAGGAGCTTGGACTATGGGAGCACTCACAAGTGCGTCCTTGATCGTGGTGAACGCTTGGAGGCAATCTTCATCGAAGATAAACTCGGCTTCCTTGCATAAGAGCCTAGTGAGTGGCCTAGCGATCTTGGAGAAATCACGGATGAACCTCCTATAGAAGCCTGCATGACCAAGGAAGCTACGGATTTCTTTCACTGTGGTGGGTGGCTTCAAATGCACCATGACCTCTATTTTCGCCTTATCAACCTCGATACCTCTCTCCGATATCTTGTGACCAAGCACTATTCCTTCTCTGACCATAAAGTGGCACTTCTCCCAATTGAGTACTAAGTTTGTCTCTTCACAACACTTGAGAACCCTGCACAAATTCGACAAACAAACACCGAAAGAGCGACCATACACAGAAAAATCATCCATAAACACTTCTACCCTTTCCTCTATTAGGTCAGAGAAAATTGACATCATAGATCTTTGGAAAGTTGCTAGTGCATTACATAATCCAAATGGCATCCTTCGATATGCAAAGGTACCATATGGGCATGTGAAAGTGGTTTTCTCTTGATCGTTTGGGTGTATCGGTATCTGGAAGAAGCCATTATAGCCATCCAAAAAACAGTAGTATGGATGGTTAGCTAGCCTTTCCAGCATTTGGTCTATGAAAGGGAGGGGGAAGTGATATTTCCTTGTGGCCAAGTTTAATTTTCTATAATCAATACATATTCTATGGCTTGTTATGGTTCGTGTGGGTATTAATTCATCTTTTTCATTCTTGACTACTGTGATTCCTCCCTTTTTGGGCACACAATGGACAGGTGAAACCCAAGTGCTATCCGAAATTGGATAGATAACACCCGCATCTAGAAGTTTAAGAATCTCTTTCTTTACAACTTCTTTCAAATTAGGGTTTAACCTTCTTTGATGTTCTACAGAAGTCATAGATTCATCTTCTAGATGTATCCTATGTGTTCAGAGAGAAGGGGATATGTCCTTGATGTCTTCCAAGGAATACCCAATTGCTCTCCTAAACTTCTTCAATTCACGTAAAAGGGAAGACAATTCTAATTCATTTAAGTTTTCATTGACAATGACTGGGTAAGATGAGTTAGGACCTAGGAAAGCGTACCTTAGCCCTTCTGGAAGAGGTTTGAGCTCGAGTTTTGGAGCGTCTAGTTCGTTCCAATCTCCTCTCGTGCCTTGGCTTTCCGAGCTCGTTGTACCCATATCGGCTTGATCTCGATATGTCCCTTCTTTTGTTTTCCAGGCGATTTTGTGCCTCCCATGCTCCAGGTCCTCTGGATATCCATCATCTTCCATGGCTTTCATCGCATCCAGATGCATAACATAGACCTCGCTCTCCTGTTCCACATGCCCGTGTTGCCTCTCCTCTTTTGTCAAAACGACAAGCAACGGATCTTTTAAAGAAATAGGTTGCTAGAAAAGGTCTCCCAAGAATAAGAGGTCTCGCGGTTCTTCGTCCATTTCGAGCACCACAAAATAGGTTGGCACCTCGATATCGCCAATCCGGATAGGAACATCTTCGAGTAGTCCGTTAGGCAACCTTACAGATCGGTCCGCCAATATCAGAGATATTCTGCTTGGCTTGTATGACGTGAAACCCAGTCGTTTAGCTATTGACAATGGCATGAGGCTCACACTTGCCCCTAGATCGCAAAGGCAATTGTTGAACGTGAGTGGACCAATTGAACATGGAAGAGTGAAGCTTCCCGGATCGTCTAGCTTGTTCGGCACTACTTTCTTCTGGATAATGGCGCTACACTCTTCTGTCATTACCATCATGCCTTGGAGTTCTTTCGTTCTTGCTAAGATTGCATCTTTTATGAATTTTTGATACGGTGGTACCAACGCCAAAGCATCCATGAGCGGCATGGTGAGTTCCACCTTCTTCAGATGCTCTGAAAACTGAGCTCTGTATTTCTCGAGGAGTTCTTTCTTGAACCTCCCTGGAAAGGGGTAAGGAGGCTTGTATGCGGGGGAAACAAATCGTGGTTCTTTTGGTTTCTCAAAACGGGCAGCAGGTATCGGTGTCATCCCGATATTTTGTTCTTTTAGTTTGGTGAACAGCTGATCTTCAACACTTTCTTGAATTTCTTCTACCTCATTGTTGGCTTCGGATTTGTCAGAGTTGTCCCCCTCCCACTAGATCTGAAGCGTCCTCGCTGATCTTCAGAGCTTGAGGTTTTGGTGCAAGAGTCTTACCGCTCCGTAGAGTTATAGCTTGTACGTAAGCTGTTTGTGTGGCTGCTGCATTGTTCATTGGTTGTTGGATAAGCTTGATATGTTCTTCCTGCTTGTCCAAGCGTGAATTGATTGATTTGATATCATGGGTGCTGCTGCAGTGACTTTGAACCAGCTGAGTGATATGTCTATATTTTGCATCATTTTAGCATCCATTTAGTGCAAGTTTCTCATCATTTAGGAGTCTAATATAGCATCATAGTGTTGCATTGTACCATTTAGAGTCCTAGAGTGTTTTTGCATGGTTCTTTGCATACTTTGTTGCATTTGGAACCTTAATCAGGTGAAAAGGACGCTATGGAGATGAGGATGGAGCTGGAGAATGATGCATACTACTTGGAGGGGCAAGAAGAAACAAAGAAGATGAAGGAGAGGATTTTTCGTGATGGATCGACGAGTCAGATCGACGAGTGTCGTCGAACCATATTTCCAGGAGCTTGGATCGACGACTTGGATCGACGAGACACGCTGAACCAGATTTCCAGGGGCTCGGATCGACGAGCTAGATCGACGTGGTTTCGCCGAACCAGATTTCCAGGGGCTCGGATCGACGAACTGGATCGACGAACCTCACCGGACCAAAACCAAACGTCAAGAGAAGGAAGCCAAGACCAGGAGCTCAGTTCGACGAGACGGATCGATGACTTCGTCGAACCAAGTTTCTAAGGTGTCGGATCGACGACTTGGATCGATGAACACGTCGATCCGACCCCAGACGAATTCTTTTTCTTCATTCTCATGGGTCCCCCTATAAATACTCTTTAGACCTAATTTTTATGTTAACTTTGATTTCTCTTGTTCTTAGCCTAAACTTTTAGCCATTTTGGGCAAATACTTTGTTTATGCTTTGGATTTGAGTTTAATGCAATATCTTTCTTAGATTACTTGTTTATCTTTCTCTAATTATGTTTAACCTTTTTCTAATCTTTGATTTGATGGGCTTAAACATGATTAGTGAGTAGTTTCCTTAGGAACTTAGGGATGGGTTAGATTTAGGGATTTCTATTGGTTCAAACTTGCAATCTAGGATAGATTCTTCCTAATCTCTTCTTATTAAGTAGTTCTTCATGCCAAATAGCTAACCTTTGCTATTTTGGATCATAGGCATTTCATCCACCCACCAAGTGTTTGATGAAATGCTTGAACCAACTTAATAAGAGATTTACATTTCTAGCCTAAGACATTAGATGTCTAGAGTGTTTATCATACCATTTAGACTTGTTAATAATGCTTGTTGATTATCTTAATGCTAAAACATCATTAGTTCATTAGGGTAATTAACAAAGGGATTTGAGCCACACATCATGGTCTTATCTTGATTAAGTGTTCTAGGTATAGAGTTTGCTTGATTAGTAGCTTAAATGATTGCAAGGTTGCTCCTTTAGTTTCCCAAATCAATGATTCCATCCCTAGGTTTCGATTTAGTCAATTGATAATCTTGCTTAGTAGTAATTCTTGCTTAGTATCTTGATTAGTTTCAATTAAGGCTTAATTTCATAGTTATTGCTTTAATAGTATCTCTTTAAGTTGTAGCCTGCTTTTATTACTTGTTTGTGACTTGCTTTTATCATTTTAGCTTAGCTTAGACTCAACTTTGTATTCCTATTGCATCATCTCCCAAGATGGATTGATACCTCAATATATTGCAATGATATGAGCAATTGAGGAATTGCTTGCAAGAGTAAAAACTCTTGTTTCAATTTGGCACCGTTGCCATATTGGGATTGATTGATCATTAAGATTTGAGTTTGGTTTGAGACTAAGTGATCTTTTTGCTTATTGACCATCTACTTTTCTAGATTTCATTTTTTCCTTAAATGCATTTGAGATCACAAGGAGACAACAACTTCCAAGGCTTTCAAGACATTGATCAATTGGAAAGGGTTGCAAGGATTTCAAAAAGGGAAGCTGCAAGGTTAGAGAGGTTGAGAATGGAAGAGCAACAAAGAGATCAACCACACATGGCGCAAGCACAAAGAGGCAATGGAAACCCCTTACATGTGCCACGCTTAGGGAGGACTATTGGGGCTGGAGATGCTCCAAATACACATCAAAATCGCTATGGTATCAATCCTCCACCGGTTCAAAACAATACCTTTGAAGTGAAGCCAGCTTTCATCTCTATGGTTCAACAACACAAGTTCCATGGGTTGCCAATGGAGGATCCTCTAGATCACTTGGACAACTTTGATAGAGTTTGTGGCTTATTCAAGATGAATGGTGTGAGTGAAGATGCCTTCAAGCTAAGACTATTTCCCTTCTCTCTTGGGGATAGAGCAAGGCAATGGGAGAAAACTTTTCCTCAAGGTACTATCACTACATGGGATGAGTGCAAGAAAGCCTTTTTATCCAAGTTCTTCTCCAACTCTAGGACCGCCAAGTTGAGGAATGAGATCTCTAGCTTCACTCAAAAGAACAATGAGTCCTTCAATGAAACATGGGAAAGATTCAAGGGCTACACAATGCAATGCCCTCATCATGGCTTCACACAAGAGTCTCTACTAAGCACCATCTATAGAGGTGTTCTCCCAAAGATAAGAATGCTTCTTGATACAGCAAGCAATGGGAACTTCTTGGGCAAAGATGTTGAATATGGATTGGAGCTTGTAGAGAATCTTACCTTGAGTGATGGTAATTACAATGAAGACTATGATAGAGCTCCAAGGGGTGGCAATTTTGATGCTCACAAGAGGGAAATGAAATCTCTACATGACAAGATGGACAAGCTAATGTCCTCAAACCAAAGGCATGTGCATTTTGTTGAACATAATGTGAAGGTTTGTGAGGACCAATTTGAGAACCAAGAGGGTCAAGAGATGGTAAATTTCGTGAGTGGTCAAGGAGGATACAACAACAACTATAACAACAACTATAAGGGGAACAACAACCTCTCTTATAGGAAAACTAATGTGGCTAACCCACAAGACGAAGTCTATCCTCAACAAGCTACTCAAGGAAAGCCTTTTGTGCCCTACAACAATCAACAAAAAGTTTATGCACCAAGGTCTAACTACCAAGGAGGAAACCAAGGCAACTTTGGTGGGAAAAAGTTCAACCAAGGCAATGCTCCACCGGGTTTTAGTCAAGCTTCACAAGGTCCTCCACAAGACAATGTTCAGCTTATGCTTCAACAAATCCTACAAGGTCAAACCAATAGTGATGCTAATATGGGAAAGAAGATTGCTGAAATCAACACAAGGATGGACTCCTCACTCAATGAGCTTGCTACTCAAATTGGGGGTCTTCAACAAAAGTTCAAGCAGCTAGAGAAAGGCAAGGCTTCTAGCTCCAACTCTCAAGGTACTCTACCGGGAAAGTGTGAAGCAAATCCCAAGGAGTACATCAATGCCATTACTTTGAGAAGTGGAAAGGAGTTGCCTCCAAGGTCAAGTCCTTTGATCAATGAGGACATTGAAATTCAAGATGGGGAGGATAGCTTTGAAAAAGCTCAAGATGCTATAACTTTTGATGATGTATATATTGCAAAGAAGAGTAAGGAAGTGGTAAAGGAGAAGCCAAAGGAGGATTTGCACAAGAAGGAGTCAAGATTTGTTCCTCCACCCTACAAGCCTAAGCTTCCTTTTCCCGGGAGGTTTAAGAAACAATTGGTGGAGAAATACAAGGCTATGTTTGACAAGCAAATCAAAGACATTGAGCTCAAGATGCCTTTGGTGGATGCCTTTATGATGATTCCACAATATGCTAAGTTCTTGAAGGATACCGTGGCACAAAGAGCAAGGGATATCCAAGGAGTTATGCTAGTTTCTCAAGAGTGTAGTGCCATAATCCAAAGCAATGTGATACCAAAGAAGCTAGGAGACCCCGGATCTTTCACAATACCATGCGCCCTAGGTCCTCTTAGTTTTGAAAATTGCTTGTGTGATCTTGGAGCTAGCATCAACCTTATGCCCTATTCAATTGCAAAGAAGCTTGGTTTCACCAAGTACAAAGAGTGTGGAATCTCCTTGATACTTGCGGATAGAAGTGTGAGGTTACCTATTGGAGTTCTTGAAGATTTGCCTATCAAGGTTAGTAACTTCATCATCCCCACGGATTTCATGGTGCTCAAGATGGATGAAGAGCCAAAGGATCCTTTGATTTTGGGAAGACCCTTCCTAGCTACAGCTGGTGCTATTATAGATGTTAAGCATGGAAAGATTGGCTTACATCTTGGAAATGGGATTGAGTTGAAGTTTGACATAAAGAAGACTTTGAGGAAGCCCACCATTGATGGTCAAGTATTCTACATTGAGACTATGGATGAGCTAGCCGATGAGTTGCTAGAGGAACTAGCTCAAGAGGACCATCTTGGTGTTGCTCTCACCAAACCACATGGAGAGAATGGGTACTTGGATGAGGAAACACAAGCATACATGCAAATGCTTGATTCGCGCAAGGCTCTAGATGGGGAGGAAGTTTTTACACGATTGGTAGCTTCATGTGAGGGTGAAGTGGAATGTGACCAAGACAAGAGGTCCATGGAAGTTGAGGTTTCAAGTCAAGGGCAAGAGGAAAAGCTAGAGGAGCTTGAGGATAGCGAATGGGCTAAGGACCTTGATGAGGATTGGAGCGAACTTAAGGCCCCAAAGGTGGACCTCAAACCACTTCCCATTGGACTAAGGTATGCTTTCTTAGGCCCTAACTCTACTTACCCCGTAATTGTGAATGATTGCTTGAGTGATGATGAGCTCAACTCTCTCCTTAATGAGTTGAGAAAGTATAGGAGAGCTATTGGTTACTCTTTGAGTGATATCAAAGGCATATCTCCTATGCTTTGTACTCATAGGATTCACCTTGAAAATGAAAACACTTCCTCAATTGAACACCAAAGAAGATTAAACCCAAACCTTAAGGAGGTGGTGAAGAAGGAAATTTTAAAACTTTTGGAAGCTAATGTGATTTACCCTATTAGTGATAGCACTTGGGTGTCTCCCGTGCATGTTGTCCCTAAGAAGGGTGGAATCACTGTGATTAAGAATGATAAGGATGAATTAATACCAACTAGAACCATCACCGGCCATAGGATGTGTATTGATTATCGAAAACTCAATGCTTCTACTAGGAAAGATCATTTCCCTCTTCCTTTTATTGATCAAATGCTTGAGAGATTGGCTAACCATCCCTTCTATTGTTTCCTTGATGGATATAGTGGGTTCTTCCAAATACCCATTCATCCTAATGATCAAGAGAAGACTACTTTCACATGCCCTTATGGTACCTTTGCATATCGAAGGATGCCATTTGGGTTATGTAATGCTCCAGCCACCTTTCAAAGGTGCATGATGAGTATCTTCTCCGATCTTATTGAGGAAATGGTAGAGGTGTTTATGGATGACTTTTCTGTGTATGGTGCCTCTTTTTCTGCATGTCTTTCTAATCTTTGCAGGGTTCTACAAAGATGTGAGGAGTCTCACTTGGTGCTCAATTGGGAAAAGTGTCACTTCATGGTAAACCAAGGGATTGTGTTGGGTCATAAGATTTCTGAAGATGGTATAGAAGTAGACAAGGCCAAGATAGATGTGATGATCAACTTGGCGCCACCATCAAATGTGAAAGGCATAAGGAGTTTCCTTGGGCATGCTGGGTTTTATAGGAGGTTCATAAAGGACTTCTCAAAGATTGCTAGACCTTTGACAAGACTCCTTTGCAAGGAGGTGGATTTTCAGTTTGATGAAGAATGCTTGCAAGCCTTTGAGACAATCAAGAAAGCACTTGTGAGTGCCCCTATCGTGCAAGCACCGGATTGGAGTCTACCATTTGAGATCATGGCTGATGCTAGTGATTATGCTGTGGGAGCTGTGCTTGGGCAAAGGAAGGACAAGAAGCTTCATGTGATCTATTATGCAAGTAGGACACTTGATGAAGCTCAAACCAAGTATGCTACAACTGAAAAGGAACTCTTGGCTGTGGTATTTGCTTTTGAGAAGTTTAGATCTTACTTGGTGGGATCAAAGGTGATAGTGTACACCGATCATGCTGCATTGCGCCACATCTATGCCAAGAAGGAGACCAAGCCAAGGCTCCTTAGATGGATTTTGCTTCTCCAAGAGTTTGACATGGAGATAGTTGACAAGAAGGGGGTGGAAAATGGTGTAGCTGATAATTTGTCAAGGTTGAGGATTGAGGATGCCTTGCCACTAAATGATTCACTCCCGGAAGAGCAATTGATGATGATCAAGAGTGTTGCTAGTGTACATGGAATTGGCAAGATGCTTCATGAGATTCAAGGCATGGAAGCAAAGAGTGAGCCTTGGTATGCTGATTTTGTTAACTACTTGGTATGCAATGAAGAGCCCACTCATCTCAATACCTATCACAAAAAGAAGTTTTTGAGAGATGTGTCACACTTCTATTGGGATGAGCCTTACCTCTACAAGAGATGTGCTGATGGGATATATAGGAGATGCTTGGCACAAGAAGAGGTAGAGAGTGTGATCTTTCATTGCCATGGGTCTAAATATGGAGGGCATTTCGCCACATTCAAGACAGCTACAAAGGTGCTTCAAAGTGGGTTTTGGTGGCCTACATTGTTCAAGGACACTCATGAGTACATCAAGAGATGTGAGCCTTGTCAAAGGAAGGGGAACATAAGTAAGAGAGATGAGATGCCCCAAAACCCTATCTTGGAAGTAGAGTTATTTGATGTTTGGGGCATAGACTTCATGGGACCTTTCCCCTCTTCTTTTGGTAACCAATACATCCTAGTGGCTGTTGATTATGTGTCAAAGTGGGTTGAAGCCATAGCAAGTCCTACTAATGACTCCAAGGTCGTGCTTAAGATGTTCAAGAGCATAATCTTCCCAAGGTTTGGTGTTCCAAAGGTTGTGATTAGTGATGGGGGAAGCCACTTCATCAACAAGGTCTTTGAAGGGTTATTGAACAAGCATGGTGTAAAGCATAAGGTAGCCACTCCTTACCACCCTCAAACTAGTGGTCAAGTGGAAGTCTCAAACCGTGAGATTAAAGCTATTTTGGAGAAAACTGTGGGTCTAACAAGAAAAGATTGGTCAATCAAGCTTGATGATGCTTTGTGGGCCTATAGGACAGCTTTCAAGACACCAATTGGAAGGTCTCCTTTCAACCTTGTGTATGGAAAAGCTTGTCATCTACCTGTGGAGATTGAGCACAAGGCTTTATGGGCTGTGAAGCTTCTCAACTACAACATAAAAACTGCCCAAGAAAAGAGATTGGTTCAACTCCAAGAGCTTGAGGAGATTAGGCTTGAGTCTTATGAAAGCTCAAGGATCTACAAGGAGAGGACCAAGGCTTTTCATGACAAGAGGATTGTGAAGAAGGAGCTAAGTGTTGGTGACAAGGTTCTTCTCTACAATTCAAGATTGAAGTTGTTCCCGGGTAAGCTCAAGTCAAGGTGGGGAGGCCCTTTTGAGATTAAAGAAGTGTTGCCATATGGAGCCATCACCTTGATTGGAAAGAATGGTGAAGATTTCACAGTCAATGGTCATAGGGTCAAGCCATTCTTGGTACATGAGTCTAAGGAAGAGGCAAACTCAATTCCTCTTCAAAACCCCCCTCTAGCCTAAAAGGTTTGAAAAGTCAAGCTTAGTGACTTTAAACAAGCGCACTTGGGAGGCATTCCCATGGTTATCCCTGTATATATTCTTGTTTTAGTTCTATGATTATGTTTCCTTGAGTTTTTGAAAGTTTTAGGTTGAGTATGGAGGATTTAGACTTGAAGAAAAAGGTGTGGAGAAAGTTTTCAAAAATCCAGGGAGTCGGATCGGTGAGATGGATCGACGAACTTCGTCGATCCAAAAATCCAGGGAGTCGGATCGGTGAGATGGATCGACGAACTTCGTCGATCCAAAAATCCAGGGAGTCGGATCGGTGAGATGGATCGACGAAGGTTCGTCGAACTAAAAATCCAGGGGCTCGGATCGACGAAGTAGATCGATGAAAGACGCCGATCCGTTTTTAAAAACAGGTTTGCTTGACTTTTCTTCCTTCCTTTGACCGGTTTAATGTTGACTTCTCACACTTATATTGAACCGATTTTGAGGGTTTAAAAACTCTTCTTCCCCAAATCTCTCTTACATTCACGATTTCCCCCATTCAACAAAGCAAGAAACTTGTTTCTCTCTTTTCTCTCTCAATTCTTCATCAAATTCTTTGATTCCAAGTGCACTATTTCCGAAATTGTTGGCTAATCTCTATTCCTCAGTGAATTTCGGCCACTTATTTGCGTGGAACCAAGGTCTGTCTTCTAATCCTCTCTTTTAAATCTTCAATTTCTCAATAAGAATGAATTGGGAATTTGGATTGGTAGATAGGCTTTGAATGAGTTGATTGAGTTGGGTATAGTTGAATATTGTTATGGGTGATGATTGATGAAGTTTTTCAAGGAATAACATGGGAAAATTTTGATTTTTGAACATTTTTATTTTAGGATTTTGAAGAGTTCCGAAAATTCATGTTTTAACCTAATTAATGTTCAAAATTTTGGAATTTGGTTTCTTTGAACTTGTTTTCCCATGTTATATAGGCAATTAAGCTAGAATCCTCTTGAATTTTAATTTATAATCACTTAGAGGGTGCTTAATTTGAATAATTCCTTATTAAAATCTTTGAATGCTAAGAGAAATTTTGCTTAAATTGGGATTATTTCTTGCTTTATCTTTAATTGCCATTGAGTTTTAATTCTTGCAAACCTCCATGGAATTTTATAATTGCATGATTGTGGTTTTCAAAATTTAAAATTCATCATATACTCACTTTTCTCCAAGATTTTTGCTTGTATAGGTACTATGGGGAGAACAAAAGGTGATGCTAGCAAGAAACAAGGCAAGAGGCCTGTGGAAGTAGAAGAAGATCCTGAAGAGAGTCCCCCGGTTATGAGAAAGTTGTCTACCAAGGGAGATGTTAGTAGAGAGAAATCCAAGCAAAGGAAGACTGAGAAAGCTGCAGCCGCAACTCCAACACCCTCGTCAGTTTACAAGTCCCTTATGGAGATGCCTTTCAAGGGGACTAAGTATCCGGATCATGAGCTGCTTGAGGAGTTGGGTCTCTTGGAGGATGTGACTGAGATTTTCCGGAATTTGGGGTGTGAAAGATGGTTCAACCGATCATACCCAAGCCACCAAGAGGAGACATGCCAATTCCTCTCTTCTTTGAAGGTGACAACCTTAAGCTCAGGGAGTATTGATGTAGAAAAGGACGGCTTCGGATTCATCAAATTCCGAGTTCACAACAAGTCATACAAGATGGGCTTCAAGAAGCTTGGTGAAGTGCTTGGTTTTGATGATGGGACAGGGCCTGGTTCGCGGTTGGATGTTCAGAAATCAGAATTGGAGAGGCTTTGGAATTTGCTTGGTAGCGGGACTTACAAGACCGGGAAAGTCAAGAGCAAGCTTAACCGCCACCCAGCGATTCGCTATGCTCAGAAGGTGCTAGCTCATACCTTCTTTGCCAAGAAGGAGAGTGTGGTAATGGCTGCTGAAGTGTGGGAGATGCTTGATGTTGGGCTTAAGAGTATCATCCGTTACCTTGACAACTATGAGATGCGAGGTGATGCTACGGGGAATGTCTTAGTGCAGATTTGGGTTGCTCATGCAGCAAGTTATTACGGAAAGGCTATAGCCAAGATGAAGGATCGACACCAACTAGCCATTGGGGGCATGATCACTCCTATTCTTGAAGAAGTGGGCATCAAATTAGGAGAACCCTCAGCTGATGAGCAGTACATAGACTCCTCCTACCTCCTTAAGGGTCATTTTTTGGTGAAAGAAGGAAAGAACTACAAGTACAAGTTCAATGTGGAGCTGCTAAAGGAGTCTACAATCAAGCTTCCTTGCATTCACCTCACTAGACTAAGGGAGAGGACTAACGCTGCTTTCACTCCAACTTACGAACTGCTTGACGACATAGAGACTTTCCCTATGGCTTATTGGGACACTACTCATGAGCCATACCAAGCACCCCCAATCTATGGTAGTGAGAGGTACTTCTTTGACCCCTATGAAGGCACAAACCAAGGAGAGCCTTCGCGAAAGGCTCATGAACACATCAAGCTCCTTCAAAGGTGGAACAAATGGCAAGACAAGACCATAAGGAAGCTTGTAAAAACTGTCAAGGACATGAGAAAGCAAATCAAGTTCCTCACAGCCACTCCTTCCAAGTAGTCCCTAGTGAACCAAGACATGAAGATGAGCCATGCCCCTCCTCCCATGAGACAAGAAGGCGCGGGAAGAGAGTCATGCGATCCCCCACTCCTCAATCAAGCAATCCATCCTACTCCATGGATTCATCCTCCTCCTCCTCCATGCGTTTTTGATTGAGGTACCACTTCAAACCATTGTAAATACCATCTAGATTTTATTTTCATTTGCATTGTTGAAATCTTCTCCAAGCTTGGATTACACAAGAGACTGTGTAATTTAAGTTTGGGGGAGTATGGTTTATTTGATCTTGCGTTTTGTGATCTTATTTTTCTTTCTCATGCATTCTTGAGTCTCATTCATACATCTATGGCATAGAAAAAACCAAAAAAATTGGAAAAATTTCGAAAATTTCAAAAAAAAATAGCATGTAGTTGCATTTGCATTTGTTACAAAAGTAGGATTGAGTCTAGCTTTCATATAGGATTGCATTTATGCATAGGGGACAATGATGATTTTTTCCTTGTAAGGTGTTTAGCTCATGAATTAGTTCAAAGCCCTAGTTAGTAGTTCTTTGATGCTTGAAGTGCAAATTTTGAAAGTTAAAGTTGAACCCTACTTGGACCTCACCATTTGATATTCAAGTTTTAATTGAAGCAAGCTTTGAATAGAAACCAACTTTAATCACTTGAACCGAATTTTGACATCTAATTATCATGCCTTGCATTGAAAGTGAATTCATGGATAATATACATACTTGAGCTTTCTTACTCACTTTGCCACCCTCTTGCTAGCTCAAGTAGTACTCCCACCTTACCTTACCTCCTTAAAAGCCAAATGTTCTAATGAAATTGATTGTGAGGCCTTATTTTGATTGAACTTAGCATAAAGTGTTAGGTTTGAGATGACAAGTTTATGCTCTCATGTAGATTCTAGTCTCACATATCGAGGCTAGCTTAGGGCTTAGGAATTTGGGGTATGGGTCGTGGTGTTGCATGATGCTTTGATTTTGGAATTATATGCTTGCATTTAGCATGTTGAGTTGTGGAAAAGAGAAGAAAGAAAAGGGTGATAAAAGGCTTGGAAGGAAATAAGGGAAGCATAGTTTGAAATGGTGGATCTTGTGTGATTAAATGTATAGCTCTAAGTTTGAAAAGTTATAGGTAGCCCTAAGAAGAGAAAAAGAAAAATCAAAAGAGCCAAAAGGCCAAAGAAAAGAAAGGGTTACCTAGGAATAAAAAGAAGAGCTAAGTTTGTAAAAGATCACACCATTCGCTATGAGATAAAGGTTGAAGAAG
>JAHZTW010000001.1:274774571-274816120 GCA_020283515.1 Alliaria petiolata
TTATTCTTCTCGAGCTCTTGAGTGTATGAAAAGAACTTCGGAGGGATATGTTTGGTTCTATCACTTTTGATATATCCTTCCTTCGTTTGGGCAACACATGCAGCGTTGTCTTCATACAAGATAGTTGGCTCCGTATTTACTTGAATCCCACTACTCGATCGGATGTGTTGACTTATTGATCTCAACCACACACATTCTCTACTTGCTTCATGCAGTGCGATGATCTCAGCATGATTTGAAGAAGTGGCCACAAGCGTCTGTTTCTAAGAACGCCAAGATATAGCAGTGCCTCCGATCGTGAAAATGTATCCTGTTTGAGATCGAGCTTTATGCGGATCTGATAAATATCCTGCATCTGCAAAACCAACCATTTGACCGTTTGAATTTTTTAGGATAAAATAAACCTAAATCAGTTGTCCCTTGAAGGTAACGAAAGACATGTTTAATTCCATTCCAATGTCTTCGCGTGAGGGATGAACTGAATCTTGCCAGAAGATTAACGGCAAATGATATATCAGGCCGCGTACAATTTGAAAGATACATAAGGACTCCAATTGCACTTAGATATGGTACTTCAGGACCAAGTATCTCTTCATTTTCCTCATGTGGTCGGAATAGATCATTTTCAACCTTAAGTGATCTAACGACCATAGGAGTACTTAGAGGAGTTGCCTTATTCATGTTAAAGCGTTTTAACACTCTTTGGGTATATGTGGATTGGTGCACAAATATACCATTTTGAGAATGCTCAATTTGTAGGCCAAGACAATACTTTGGCTGTCCGAGATCTTTCATCTCAAATTCTCCTTTTAGATAATCTGATGCCTTTTGTATTTTCCCTTGAGTTCCGATAATATTTAGATCATCAACATATACCGCGATTATAACAAATCCGGATGTTGTTTTCTTGATGAAAACACATGGGCATATAGGATTGTTCACATATCTTTCTTTCGTTAAATGCTCACTGGAGACGGTTGTACCACATACGTCTAGATTCCTTTAGCCCATATAATGATCTTTGCAATTTTATTGCACATAACTCTTTGGGTTTGGAACTTAATGATGCTGGCATCTTAAATCCATCAGGGATTTTTATATAGATGTCACTATCTAATGATCCATATAAATATGCTGTAACGACATCCATTAGACGCATGTCTAGATTTTCATCAGCTGTTAGACTCATCAGGAATCTAAAAGTGATTGCATCCATAACAGGAGAATATGTTTCTTCATAATCTATTCCAGGTCTTTGAGAAAAACCTTGGGCAACAAGGCGAGCTTTGTATCTCATAATCTCATTTTTCTCATTTCGTTTTCGAACGAAAATCCATTTGTATCCAACTGGTCTCACATCTACAGGTATGAGTACAATAGGTCCGAATACATCTCGTTTATTAAGCGAATCAAGTTTGACTTGTATAGCATCCTTCCATTTTGACCAGTCATGCCTCTTTTGGCATTCATACATGGATTTAGGTTCTGGATCTTCGTTTTCCTCTTTTATTTTCTTAGAAACAAGGTATGAGAAAACTTCATCAACATCATCCATTTCAATTCGATTCCATATTTTTCCATTTTTGATGTAATTGATAGATATCTCATGATTTACTTCAGGTTCATGATGTTTTATATTGTCATTATTTTCATGACTCGTTTCCTCCAAAATATTTTCGGTTATTTTGGGTATGCTTTGCATTTCAGTTTGCTCTTTCTTTCTAGAATTTTTATTTTTAGAACCGAATGGTCTACCACGCTTCAAGCGTGTTTTAGACTCACGTGTATTATCTGCTTTTTCACGTTCTTGTGGTATTTCAATTCGATCTGGAGCATTTGCAGCCGGTATATGAGATTTAGTTACCGTTTTCGTATCTGCAAATGCATTTGGTAGCTGGTTTGCTATACTCTGTAAATGCATAATTCGACGAACTTCTAGTTCAGATTGTTTAGTGGGAGGATCAAGGTGTAATAATGTTGGTACACTCCATTTGATATCATTTATCATTTCTTTATTTTCTCACCCTAGAACTGGGAATACATTTTCATCAAAATGACAATCGGCAAATCTTGCCGTAAAGACGTCACCAGTCTATGGTTCTAGGTATCGTATAATTGAGGGAGAATCACAACCAATATATATTCCTAACCTTCTTTGTGGTCCCATCTTTGTGCGTTGTGGTGGTGCTACAGGCACATATACCGCACAACCAAAAATTCTTAGATGAGATATATTGGGCTCCCGGCCAAATGCTAACTGTAGTGGGGAATACTTATGGTACGCACTTGGTCTTATCTGAATGAGTGATTCCGTATGCAAAATGGCATGTCCCCATACAGAGGTTGGAAGTTTTGATCTCATGATCAATGGTCTTGCAATCAACTGCAAACGCTTAATTAATGATTCAGCCAAACCATTTTGCGTATAAACATGAGCTACAGAATGTTCAACTTCAATTCCCGTTACCATACAATAATCATTGAATGCTTGGGATGTGAATTCACCAGCGTTGTCTAATCTAACTCTCTTAATGGGATAATCAGAGAACTGAGCTCGCAGTTTGATTATCTGAGTTAGAAATCTCGCAAATGCCTAATTTCGAGATGATAATAGACAAACATGTGACCATCTACTAGATGCATCAATTAATACCATAAAATAGTGGAATGGTCCACATGGTGGGTGTATTGGTCCACAAATATCTCCTTGAATTCGTTCAAGGAACTTTGGTGATTCTTTATCAATTTTGGTTGATGATGGCCTTATGATCAATTTTCCAAGAGAACATGCAGCACATATCTTTTTATTCCCCTGATAAATCTCCTGGATTTTCAGTGAATGACCATGTGAGCTTTCTATGATCTTGCGCATCATTGAGGTTCCCGGGTGACCGAGGCGATCATGCCATAGCGTGAAATCATCTGGATTTCTTTTTATCATAAGATGCGATTCTATTGCATCTATATAAGTATGATGCAAACCCGAAGTAAGTTCTGGGAATTTTTCCAAAATAAGCTTTTTGCCTGAAGTATTAGAAGTTATGTACAAATACTTCTTTCCATCCTCAGTTTCAGACTGAGTGTCATATCCTTGCAGGTATATGTCTTTGAAACTCAACAAATTTCTCTTAGAATTTGGAGAATACAAAGCGTTATTTATGGAAAACTTTGTCTCATTAGGCAACTTAAAGTTTGTTTTACCAGTTCTTTCAATCAAGTCTGCAGGACCTGAGATTGTGTTGACAACGATGTTTGTCGGTTTTAGACTAGAGAAAAATCTCTTTTGTCTTAGAATAGTGTGCGTCGTTCCACTATCTGGTATACAAGTTTCTCGAATCCTTTTCTTGGATATTCTCTCATTCGTATCGTGATCCATCTCTGTAATTAATATAAACATTAATTAATCCAAAAACAACTTTTATTCATAGAAAAGAAACACACAATAATTATACATTATATTGTTGTTAAAAACAACATTATTCGTTTTAAAACTGGAAATTTAATAATTATACATGGCATTACTGGAGACTATTCAGTAGTCTCACTACAAGAAGTTCAGTCGAAATCATTCGTAAAGTCGGGAGACTCGAGGTACGATGTACCCTCGAAGTGTTCCATGAGGTTCACTTCTTTTCCTTTGCCCTTTGTGGCCTCTTGGTACAACTTACAAAGATGTGGAGGGGTTCGGCATGTACGGGACCAATGTCCTTTACATCCACATCTGTAACATACATCCTCACGCTTCTGGGTGGTAGTTACTTGGTCCTTCCCTTTGTAATTCTGTTCAGATCTAACCCATTTGTTTGATCCTCTCCCTCTTGCGTTGTAACCTCTCCCACGTCCGCGATTAAATCGACGACCACGACCTTGATAGGTTTGATTATTTCGAGGATTTTCCACATCCGTTGCATTCACTTCTGGGAATGCTTTGGTTCCCGTAGGTCGAGAGTTGTGGTTTTTTATGAGGAGCTGATTATTCTTCTCAGCCAACATGAGTATCACAATTAACTCAGAAAACCTTGTGTATCCACATTTCCTGTATATTTGTTGCATGACAAGGTGCTCTTTGTGGAAAGTAAGATAAGTCTTTTCAAGCATTTCTGCTTCTGTGACTGGCTTACCACAATATTTTAATTGTGAAACTATCCTCAGGATAGCAGAATTATAATCATCCACTTTCTCGAAATCTTGAAATCTCAAATTTTTCCACTCTTCTAGAGCGTGAGGGAGGTTGACATCCTTCTGGTTGTCAAACCTTTCTTTTAGAGCTCGCCACAACTCTGCTGGGTCTTTTATGTGTGCATAGTCATGCGTCACATTTTCATCTAGATGCTTCCTCAGGAAGATTATCGCTTCTGCTAAGATTATCGCTTCTGCCTTGTCTGGGGCAGACGATTTGCTTCCATCTTTTATCGTGTCAGATAATTTTTTTC
Source organism: Alliaria petiolata (assembly GCA_020283515.1). Classification (NCBI taxonomy): domain Eukaryota; kingdom Viridiplantae; phylum Streptophyta; class Magnoliopsida; order Brassicales; family Brassicaceae; genus Alliaria; species Alliaria petiolata. Next base: position 274,779,005 of record JAHZTW010000001.1, read on the forward strand.
ATTTCTAGATAAAGCTCAATATTTGTAACCCATGCTATGTAGTTTGCTCCAGTTATTCGGAGAGCCGGGAACTTAAGCTTCTCAATGTTTGCCATTTGCTTTTCTAAAATAAAATGACAGATAATATAATTAGAAAGATGATATTTTTTGAAAAATAACTTTGTTACCGTTAGATGATAAAGAGTAAAAATAAAAATCAATCTGAAAATTTAAATAACAATTAGATAAATTTACTCATTTAAACATGAAAAGGTTTATATACAGGTGGCCGAGCCTCCTTATATAATAACCATAATATAAACAGATATTTAATGGTGATATTATGGTGACGAAGTCATCCACATTTAAACAGTAAATAAATTATAAGGCGGCTTAGCCGTCCAATATAATATTAACAGTAAATAAATAATTATGGTGCATTTAGCATCCATGATATAAATATAAAATTTTAACGAGGCGACAAACCACCTACAATAATATTAAGCAATTAGTGGTGCATTTAAACAACCACTTTAAATATAATAAATAATTATATGTGCGATATATTATTTGCTATATATTATAAATATATATTTAGCTATATCGTAGAGTGATCGTGCTGATAACGTGTTATAATAGTAAGAATAATTTACCGTATAGATAAATATAAATAAAGACGGAAATATTATACCCGCAAATTTAGATGACAAGAGAAGTGAGAGAGGAAGACTTGTATTATGTTTTGGAATGGTGTGTTTACAATGAACACATTCATTCCTTTATATAGAGGAGAAATGTAGTGACATGGACTTCACTACAAGTTATCACTTTACCTCTCCACCATCAATTGTTACTTTGCCTCTTTACCACCAATTGTCACTTTGCCTCTCCACCACTCTTTGTGCTATTTCTTGACTTTCATAACACATTCTTCATATAAAATTTTCGAATGTTTAAAAGCATTTTTTTCTTATAAATTTTTCTATATCCCACGTAAACAAACTAAGGTTCTAACATCATTTGCATTTTTCTTTTTTATATATAAATATGCATAAAACCAAAAAAATGAAAATAAATATTGGATTTTGTTATAAATTATATATTAAATGAGAATATGTATATATGTTTGTATATATATTTATATGCGCATGTGTTGTAATTAAAGAAGAAAAAGAGAGTGAGTAGACGAGGAAGAGAGAAAGTGAAGTGTTCTCACTTCTTCTTGTTGCTCTCTTATGTGTACATCTATTACAACAAAGGAAACTAACTATTTATAAAGAGAGTAAGACGGTGAACATATAAGTCGGTGGGAATAAATTGTTAAATTATTCATTTGGATAATCATTATCCATAATAGATTTCAGTTTCTATCTATACTATTAAAAGAAGATCACTTTTTTAGACACTTAAAAAGAAACCTTCTGTGCCGTATTATATTACGAATTGTGTCATTGGTCATTAAACAGAAAAATAGAATTCATTAAGGGTAGTTTAGGTAGAAAAAAACGATTTTAACTTGCTAAAACATGTTGCCAAACAGATTTGTACATTAATTTGCATTAATGAACCATCCAACTGAGTCAACTCAGTTATATAAAATCGTTTGAACCTGTTTCCAAATAGACATGAGATATATATATATATATATAAAAGAAAGCCTATGACTTAACCCGCACCAATTATTTTCCAAAACAAATTAACATAAATACAAAAACTCACATTTAATTTGATTTATGCACAATATTTTTAAAAGAATTATTAATGACATTTAATTTTCGAATTCTATCATTATTTCATAAAATTAATAAAATGAGTTATTTTAATATATTTATATTGTTCTAATTAATCTGCCTATTAAAATTAACAATCATTTATGAAAAAAAAAAACCAAATACAACAATATAAGATTACAAACTAATTTTTCTTTGAACACAGAAAATAAATCAATTATTTAAATAGTGTTGTATAAAGTAATTTTATTTAAATAATGTTATATAAAATAAATAAAATAATTTTATATAAAAAAAAAATTATTTAATACATATTGTGCATTAATAATTGCAAAAATATATATATGGAGATTTAAATAGTGTGATACGATTTTTAAATCTTATTATTTGTCATCATCCATTTAATTTACATATATTTAGGATCATATTTATTTATTACCATTAATTTGTTTATATAATTTTTAGAAAACATAAAAATCTCAAATGGTATAAAATATATGGTTGATTGGCATAATTAATTGTTTTAAATTTTTGTAATTCATCAGTTACCTAAAATATAGGATATTCAATATATATTCTATATTTAAATATTTGTTTTCCAAGTTGTACAAAGATTTTTGAAAGATATTTATAATATTTTCTGCTTTTATTTAAAGTTTTATCTTATTTGTGGAATTGTAATTCATCAGTTTCCTAATATACAGGATATTCAATAGATATTTTATATTTATATATTTGTTTTCCAAGTTGCACAAAGATTTTGAAAGATATCTATTCTAATATTTTCTGATTTTATTTAAAGTTTTACCTTATTTGCGGAATTGTAATTCATCAGTTGCCTAATATACATGATATTCAATAGATATTCTATATTTACATATTTGTTTTTCCAAGTTGCACAAAGATTTTGAAAGATATTTATAATATTTTCTGCTTCTATTAAAAGTTTTAACTTATTTGCGGAATTTTGATACTGAAAAAAGGAGAAAATATCTAGAAAACCCTAACCAACCAACGCCATATATAAAACTTTTACATATGGTGATCTCTCTGGTGATTCTAACTTTATTTTTGTTTCTTTCACATTACCAAACATATATCTCTTTTTTTTTTGTCTACATGAACTTCAGTTGATAAATTCCGTTGTCTACAGATATCTTTTCTTTTTATATTTTAATTGCTGATTAATATCGTTGTCTCTTAGGAGTTTCAAGCGTTGACATGACCGGGATGGAAACACTACTCGAAGTCCGGAGAATCCTTGGATCAAAATGTAAGGAATAATTCCTTCTCCTATTATGTGGTCTAATAGTCATCATTTTTCTTATGAATTAATGCTATTCTTTAAGATATTTGTTGACCAATTAAATTGGAAATGAAAGAGTTAATTCCTATGAAATCTCTACTTTGATGGACGGTTGAGATTGATCTTAAGGAAAACCTAATGAGGAATTTATGTCTTCTCTCCACCTATAAATAGATGCTTTTAGTTCATTGTAAAGGCATCACATTTGATCACAAACATAAAAGAACAACACCTAAAAGAAAAGTTTATAGGCAAGGTGAGAGAAACCTAAAAGTCCTATCTAAGAGATTAGGCTTTTCATCTTCCGCGACATGGCAGGAGGTAATCCGATAAACCTCTTCTTGATTCTATTATGTGATTACACAGATGATTGAAGATCTTAGGTTTCATGTTTTTATGTTTTTAACATGTGGTATCAGAGCATGGTTGTAATCATCTGTTTAATCCATTAAAAATAATAGATCTATGAAAGTTAGGTTGTTAGAAATCTGTATCTGTGTTTAATTTTTGTTTGTGCATGATCTGTGCATTTGTCATGTAGAAAATTATCACAGATTATTTTTCGTGCATAAACGTTTTTATATGCATTAATTGTAATAAATTCTGCAGATTATTATGCACAAAATCTGTAAAGGTTTTGTTTGAATTTAAATTTGAAAAAAAAAAAAACGATTTGACTTCTTTATTTCTTACAAAATAACAAAAAATATTATTCGCACAGATTATGCACGATAATCAAAAAAAAAATAACGATAATAATTCGAAATTCACGAAAAATGCACAGATAGAAATTAACAATAATCATAATCTAAGATCTTCAATCATCTGTGTAATCACATAATAGAATCAAGAAAAAGTTTATCGGATTACCTCCTGACATGTCGCGGAAGATGAAAAGCCTAATCTCTTAGATAGGACTTTTAGGTTTCTCTCCCCTTGCTCTTTTAGGTGTTGTTCTTTTATGTTTGTGATCAAATGTGATGCCTTTACAATGGACTAAAGGCATCTATTTATAGGTGGAGAGAGGACCTAAATTCTTCATTAGGTTTTCCTTAAGATCAATCTCAACCGTCCATCAAAGTAGAGATTTCATAGGAATTAACTCTTTCATTTCCAATTTAATTGGTCAACAAATATCATAAAGAATAACATTAATTCATAAGAAAAATGATGACTATTAGACCACATAATAGGAGAAGGAATTATTCCTTACACAAAAGGCATCAAGGTTTTATATACCCTTCACTCTTTTTAAAATGTCATTATAAGAGTTTATGAAAACTCATATATTATATTTTTGATTGCAGATGGTGATAATAAATTCACGATTTGAAGTCCTAGAAAAGATGATGTTAGCGCATTTTGTAGAGAAGATAGGAAAGGAGTATGTGTTCTTATCCATTGACGATGCGGTTCAAGCATGCCGGTTTAATCTCTCCACCGCCAAACCCGAACTGTGTCCTTAGTTATTATAGTGGAAGGTTCTAATAAAATGCGTATTTTGGGTTGTGTGTCATTTTATGTAGTGTGCTCAAATAAACAACAACTATTTTAGTTGAGAAAGCATATACTATTATTAGAACACAATTTACATTTGATATACTATTACAGATTTAATTTTATACTCCCTCCGTTTTGATTTAAGTGTCGTTTGGAAAAATGTATCTGCAACGTAATTGGATGTATCTGAATGTGTTTTGAGTTTAATACTTCCAAATATATTTTCTCCAAATGACACTTAATTAAAAATAGAGGAAGTAATAACTAAAGAAAAATAGCTCATTAAAGCTTATTTTGTCATAATGACACGCTGATCTATTTGACCCGATTCAATTAAAACAATTAGATTTTTTGTTTTGTTTTGCGATATTAAATTTTTTTAATTTTTTTCAAATGACATTTAGTTTTGGAATTCTTAATTATTTACAAATATAAGAGAAAAATCAAATCTACATAAATTTAAGCAAATCTTTATTAATAAGCAGAATTCGTTTCGAAATAAAACAATTTTTTTAAAAACTGATTAGGTTCCTACAATTATGGAACTAACATTATAAACAAAATTTTGTTCTGAATAAATCAGAATATCCAATTATTTAGTTGGTTATCTTGGAAAATATTTTTAATAAGTATCTCTTTAAATATTGTTTATCGTATTAATAAATAAAAATTGTCAAAACAAATAAAAGAGAATCATAGATATATATCACTTATAAATAGTTTTACTTTTACCTCTCTCATATCAAAATTGGAAAAATATTAAAACATGCTCAATAAGAAAATACAATTTATATTTGGTTTGGGATGTTTATGCTTTTAAAAAAATTAATATAATTAAATATTTTTATTTGAAGAAAAATATTTCATCTAATTAGTTTGTTTAAACTTATAAGCATTATATAACTTAATTTAAATTAAATCTGTTACCCAATATTTTTCACGGGCGGGTTAGAATTAAAAAAACAGACTATTCCTCAAGTGATCGGATCACTAGCTCTTCTGTAGTTCAACCAAAGTACTTTTCTTTTGAGGAAAAAATAAGTACTTTTCTTTGATACTGAAAATAGTAGGTGAAAAAGTGAGTTCAAACAATTTCCGCCACTGACCGCAACCAATATTGTTATCTTTAATCTAAAAATAAGTACTTTTCATTTTCATCACGAGCACAAATAATTTAAACTTTCTCTCTCTCATATAGTTACCATATTTCACTATGCATTTGTTTTATGTGTGTTTCAAACTACTTACTAACCATGTTTTTGTTTTTGTTTTACTAGAAACAATAGCTTATTCTTAGAAGACAAGCCATTACCTTGAAGTCGATAGCTGCTCCTCTTGCCATCTTCTATATAAGAGTTGTGAAGCCGTTCAAACCAATTTGTCGCATCCATGTGAAGATCTTGCATACATGGCGAAGATATACTATGAAGGTAATGGAAAAGTGACAACAAAAAATCTGCATTGCATTGTATAAAGTTTGTGCCCATTAATTCATCTTGCGTTTCAATATCAACCCAAAAAAAAACCATGCCCATTAAGTCATCTCCCGTTTCACTATCAACAGAAAATCAGGCCCATTAATGGACATAAGATTCATATTCTGTTTTATTTAGCTATGATGCTTTTTTTTGTCTCAATACAAATTTATACAATGCAATTCAGATTTTAAATTATATATGTGAAGATGCCTGAGAGAATTTGATCACATGTTTGATCAGGTTCGCTCTTGATAGTATAATCTATAATAGGGGGTTTGATCAGGTTCTGAATTGACGATTAAACTATTTGATCAGGTTCACAATAATCAAAATTTTCAGAGATACTCCTTTTATGAGAAAAGACGATTAAAGAACTGTTCGATATTCGACAAGACTATGAAAAAAAGCAGTTCACCAAAACAATTAAGCTAGAGGGTATTATTAAGTTCGATTTTCTACATTTCCTTATTTTCTTTATTTTGTTTCTTAATATATTTTGTGTGTTTCTGCATAAGTTGTTAGACTGAATCAATGAAAATATAAATGGATCTGCACATTTACTTTTAAATTTATGAAACATATACTATTAAATGATCCATGACAAGATATTTAAACTGACTTTTACGGTCATTGACTTGGAGCTGGTGTATTGAATTTGCCATTTTTTTTGCAGTTTCCTCACAAGAACACAAAAGGGTTATCAAATAAACAGATCAGTCAGAAGCAAATGAAATAACCATCCCAAATATACTTATGATTTGTATAAATGGTTTTAAAGGACTCATTTTTGCTGCAAACAATGTGAGTTGCTTTATGCATAAAATTCATGTGAGTTTGCCAGTGTCACAAAACACAACGATCGAACACAGTTATCAGATACATACGAAAACATATATTTGTGTAACTTGGTGTAGATTTTTAATTCCAGTGGCGCAGTGAATAGAAAGATTCAAGAGAATCATTGTAAAGAGAATATGACCTAAGAAACAAAATTGTGAAGAGAACCTCCATGAATGTTTATTGTGTGACTCACTTATCAGAAGAAGTAGATTAATATGCTATCAATTGACTTGGAAAACCGAAAAAAGGAATTAAGACGAAACACAATGTAGCTGCAGATTCTTGGGAATGAGAGAGATTTTGGATTTTACCAGAAATGAAAAGTGCAGATTTAGACAGCCCAATTGTTGGTGTGAATAGTCGTATCTCCGGAAGAGAATGCAAATGAGTAGCAGAGAAGCATTATGAGTCGAAGAATCTTCATTTTAAGGAAGAAAATCTAAAAGGGAATTGAAATCGACGAATGAGTTTTCTGAATCTAAATAAAAGACTGGAAAAGAGACCGATAGTTATTTAACAAGATCTATTACCAGCACCGCATAGTCGACATGCTTGTTTATTTAATATTTTTTTAAAGAAGAAGAACGGAGAACGAAGAAGAAGAAGAGCGAAAAAACAAAGAACAAGAAGAAGGAGAAGAAAAACAGAGAACGAAGAAGAAGAACAAAAAACGAAGATCAAAAAGAAGAAGAAGAACGGAGAACGAAGAAGAAAAAGAACAGAGAAGAAAAAGAAGAAGAGAACGGAGAACGAAGAAGAAGAAGAACGGAGAAGAAAAAGAAGAAGAAGAATGGAGAACGGAGAACGGAGAACGGAGAAGATTAAGAACGAAAAGAAGAAGAAGAAGAAGAACAGAGAATGGAGAAGAAGAAGAAGAAGAAGAAGAAAAATGGGGAAGAATAAGAAGTTGAAAAACGGAGAAGAAGAAGAAGAATAAGAAGTAGAAAAACGGAGAAGAAGAATAATAAAAAGAAAAACGGAGAAGAAGAATAAGAAGAATGGAGAAGAAGGAGGAGGGAGAAAAAGAAGAAGGAGAACGGAGAATGGAGAAAAGAAGAACGAACAACGAACAACGAAGAAGAAGAAGAAGAACGGAGAACGGAACGAAGAACGGAGAAGAAGAAAAAGATTTAAATTAGGAAAATAAAACAATATAATAAAAAGTATTTTATCTTCTTAATAAAAATCAAATACACGTGGCCACGCATATTAAAATCTTCTAACTAAAAACAAAAGTGCAATTATAAAAAAAAAATACAATTAACCATTCAAACTCAATTGTTACAAATTTATGGAACTAATTAGGAAAATGATTCCTAAACATTTAGACGAGAGTAATCTTACAAATTTAAGAATAACAGAGAAGAATAGTGAAAACAAAAAAGAAGAAGAACGGTTAAAAGAACAGAGAACGGAGAAGGAGAAGGAGAACGAAAGAGAAGAAGATCGATGGAGAAGAAGAATGAAGAAAAAGAACGGAGAAGGAACATATTTTTGTATTTACAAAATTTAATTTCAGTCCTCCTAACACATAAAAAAAATCTATAATTCATATGACCATAAAAGAACACATTTTAAACTTCATTTCTCATATCACATTTGGTAAATTAGACAATTTAATCTTAGAAAAAAACTAAATATGCGCAGACATGCAGAGAAGAAGAATGTATGAGAAGAACGGAGAAGAAGAAGAAGAAGAAGAATACAGAAAATGAATGGAGAAAAAGAAGAAGGGAGAAGAAAAATAGAGAAGAAGAATGGAGAAGAAGAACAGAGAAAAAGGATAAGATGATGAAGAAGAAGAAACAAAATGGGAGAAGAACAGAGAAGAAAAAGAAGAAGAACGAAGAAGAAGCAGAAGAAGAACAGAGATGAACCCAAAAAAAAGAACAAGAAGAACATAGAAGAAGAAGAATACAAAAAAAGAACGGAGAAGAAGAAGAAAAGAAAAATGAACAAAGAATAAGAAGAGAGAAGATGGACGAAGAATTACCGGAGAAGAAGAATATAGAAGAGCATAGAAGAAGAAGAAGAAGAACAGAAAGAAGAAGAATGGAGAATAACAAAAAAAAAAAAAAGAGAGAAAGAAGAAGAAGAAGAAATGTGTAACAACATGAGAAGAACGAAGAAAAAGAAGAAGAAGAAGAACGAAGAACGAAGAAAAAGAACAAATGTGATATGAACGGAGAATAACAGAGGGGAGCAAGAAGAATTAAAGGAGAAGAAGAAAAAGAACGGAGAACGGAGTACGAAGTACGAAGAAGAAGAATAAGAAGAACGAGAAGGAAAAAGAAGAACAGAGAAGGAGAAGAAGAAGAACAACAATAACAACATGAGAAGAACGGAGAAGGAGAAGAAGAACGGAGAAAGAGAAGAAGAAGAAGAAGAAGAAGAAGAAGAAGAACGAAGAAAAAGAACAAATGTGATATGAACGGAGAATAACAGAGAAGCAGAAGAATAATTAAGAAGAACGGAACATAAGAAGCAGAAGAAGAAGAAAAAGAATCGTGAAAAAAGTGAAAAGAAGAAGAAAAAGAACGGAGTAGAAGAAGAAGTAAAAGAAAAAAAAGGTAGTAGAAGAAGAAGAACGGAGAACAACATATGATATGATTATATAAATATATTCTACAATTTACGGAGAAGAACGAAAGAATAAGGGAAAATAACGGAAAACAACAGAGAAGAAGAAGTTGTTAAAAAATTTGTCTGTCTAACCTAATAAACATTAACGTTGACGGCTTTTTTTATTTACTATATAATAATTATATATATCTTTGAAATAAGGAAAGTTCTAATCGTTGACAAAGAAGGAAAGCCACAGAAAAAAAACTATGAACATTGTGTTCAAAGAAATTTTCCAAAAGCTCAACAAGCAGGCAAATATATGAATCGGTATATGTAGATCTATATGTTTTCCTTTCTGTTTTTTTTAAAAATTACATAAAACTTATTTCCATTTTTTTGTATACACGATTTATAGAATTTTTGCTCTATTTTTAATATACTATATTGATATTCCACCATTAAAACTATAAAAGACAACAATAAAAATTTCATATCCCATTCCACCATTTTAACAAATTTTAAAGATTTTTACAAAAAGCACAGTTATATTATAAATTAGAAATAAAATATCTATAATTTGCGTGATAAAATATTTTTAAAAATAGAATATAATAACTGAATTTGAACCCAATAGTTATGTGTGGGTTTAAATAAGTTGGACATTTTAAGTCAACTGAATTCCCAATAGTACGGTCAAGGTACTTTTAAGCCAAATGAATTCGAACACAATAGTACGGTGAAGGTACTTTTAAGCCAATTGAATCCGAACCCAATAGTACGGTCAATGTACGTTTTATGATTTTTACAAAAATACTTTGTTCGCGCTCACGCGCGGATGCTGACTCTAGTTAAATCAATTAAAAAAGATGAAGCAAGATCAAACTCTAAACCATATATTTTCCTCCTTTAATTCTGACTATTATTTTGTACATTATAGACTGACAAGCAGCGGCAAGAAGTAAGTCAACTCCTATTGATAATCGGTTAGGCATTTCCAGCCATGTGAATAATGGATATTTAGGTGTCGCATGTGGAAAAAAAAACATTTTTGTATGAAAGTTTGTCTATCCCATAATGGGTTTTATCATTTTTTATATGGGATGGTATACCATTTGGTGAGTTAATATTTGGTATTATGCAAAAAAAAAAAGATAAGTGAGTAATTTTTTTCTAGCTAAAAAAAAGATAAGATAAGTCAGTATAACACCATAACAATTTTTTTATGTAAATTTTTTTTTCTGTACCTACAAAAAAAGGCTTTAAAATCTTTAATAATTTTTTTAAAAAAGTCAAAATTCTTGAGTCACAACCAAAATAAATTAATTTGTTTCAAAAATTATAATATATAAGTATTTTTTGAATTAATATTTTAGAAATGCATATAAATTTGTAACTCTAAAGAAAAGTACAGACTAAGTATATGCATTCAACGTTACATCAATATTTAGTCACCTCTTCAAATATATTTACATTTTTGTTAACAATCTATAAATTGGGAACCAATATGCATTTTAACTTATAACCCACTCCACATGTAAATAACAATATGGTTTTCTTCAATAAGCCTCATTGGATATTGATGTTTATGATCTCATCATTATTTACTCTTATTCTTTTTGCATCAACTTTAGATGTCTCAAATGTTGTGGCGGAAGTACCAACATCAGAATCGGGGGATGACGACTTGTTACCTTTAGCAGAAAAGCATGTTGTATTCTGCAACTATGTATGGAACTTAGAGACTCTGAATGTACATTGCAAGTCTTCTGAGGATGACTTGGGTGTGATCCATATCCCTTATGATCATACTTGGATTAACATTTGGAAAACTACAAAATTATGTTGCCATTTTACGTGATATGGAGGAGGATCTCAATATTATATTTACTGTATCAAGAGATGATACTCCATCTGGAAAAACTTGAGTCTGTAAAGAATGCATTTGGGAGGTGAACAGAGACTTTAAAGCCCCTATATGTCGTATAAATCGTGATGGATCATCACCTTACTGTTTCAAATGGGACGATGATCATCCTTAAGAGGAAAAAAATAAGACTATTGTTACTACTATATCTCATAGATAGAATATATGGTACCATCAAAATTGATTGAATAAAAGAATATTATTTTTTCATAATATTTGAATGTTTAAAAGCTTTTTTTCTTAAAAGTTTTTCAAACTAAGGTTCAATTCTACCCAGAGACGTCTCAAACTATATGTAGACCCTGTTCAGAATATTTATGGAAAGTAAATTAATATGATAAGTAAGTTTTTAGAAAAATTTGGGGCCCTGATTTATAAAATTTCTTTAGAAATTTTTCTTTTTAAAATTGGGACCCTGTTCAACCGCTCCATTTGCTCATGCTAAAAGACCGTCTATCATGAATTCTCAGATTCTACCCCCTTATGAGAATTCACGATAGACGGTCCAACTTAACGGAGCTGATTCAGAGCTCTCATATAACTATCTAAAGAAATTTGATGAGCCGATGAATGAGTCACCCAAATTTTTCAAAAAAGATGAAGGAACGACCTCACCCGAGCATATACAGTAACATACTAATAGTTATTTAGAGATCGGATGTAGCTACTAACCAGACAATCCGATTATGTTTTTTATTGTCATCAACTGATTAATAATGTGGTTTTTGTGTATTTATTGTATGCGGTTTGTCTATCATATAATGGGTTTATCATTTTTTATGTGGGATGGTTATACCAATTTGTGAGTTAATTTCTGATATAATACCAAGAAAAGAGGTAAGAGTAATTTTTCTAGCAAAAACCAAGGTTAAGATAAGTCAGTATTTTGTGTAAAAAAAGAAGATAAGTCAGTATTACAGCATAACATTTTTGTATGTAAAATATTTTGTTTTCTAAACTTACAAAACAAGGATTTGATATCATTAATATTTGTTCAACAGTCAAAAGTCTTGAGACACACCAAAATAAATTATTTGTTTTCCAAATTATATATTATAATATATAAGAACTACTTTGAATTATGTTTTCTTACCAAAATATTATATATATAATTAATATTTTAGAAAAAAAATTGTAGCTACAATGGAAAGTAGTTAAAATTAGTCACCCCTTCAAATACATTTACATTTTTTGTTAACAGTCTATAAATAGGGAACCAATATGCATTGTAAGTTCTATCAAACAATCCACTCCACATAATTTACATAACAATGACTTTCTCGAAAAAACCTCATTGCATATTGATGGTTTTTATTCTTATTCTTTTTGCATCAGCGTTAGATGTCTCAAATGCTGTGGCGGAAGAACCAACACCAGGATCAGGAGGCGACGGCTTGTTACCTCTAGCTGGAAAGCATGTTGTAATCCGCAACGTTGTAGAGAACAAGGAAGTTCTAAATGTACATTGCAAATCTAGTGATGTTGATTTCGGGTTGATCCATATCCCTTGGAATCAAACTTGGGGTTTCAGATTTCATGTTAACCTTTGGAAAACTACGAAATTCCGTTGTCATTTTACGTATTATGCAGGTGGCTCTCATTATTTTGATATTTTTAAAGTATCAAGAGATGATACTCCATCTGGAAGAACCGGAGTTTGTAAAGAATGCATTTGGGAGGTGGGAAAATACTATACCCTTCCTATGTGTCGTATAAATCGTGATGGATCTGATCCTTACTGTTTCCATTGGGATGATTGATAGCCTTTAACAAAAAGATTATTGTTATTAGTTATTACCGTACTTCATTTAATAAATGTTACTAACAAAACAGATTGAATAAAATAATATCATTATATTGTTTGAATGTTTAGAAGCTTTTTTCCTTATAAGTTTTTCTATATCCCACATAAACAAACTAAGGTTTTGGTTTTAACGACACTTGCATTTTTTTGTTCTTTTACTGCTATTACAATTTAATGGAGTTGATTACGGTCTCACTTTCATGTATGTTGTTGTAATCATGCAACAATAAAAATATAACTTTAGTAACTTCTCATAGATCTGGAGAATACATAATTTTTCAAATGTAAAAAAGAAATACAAAATATTTTATTCAAAGCTACACAAGGAAGATAGACCATCTGTCGATGATATTTTGCTCAAGCTACACACACAAAGAAGATACACCATGCATCGAAATTGACTCTGCCATTCAGCCTTTTCTTAAGTAGCTTAATCATATCATATGTATTCCCATTTCTCTCAAAAAACAAAATATGAAGGTTTTTTTGTTTGAATAAATTTATCATTCAATTAATAAAAATGATATATCTTGTTCAAAAGTATAAAAAGGAAATACAAGATTTTTTCAACTATATAAAATAAGGAAATACATCTAAACAAAAATTTGCATTTAGTTTGACTGGCAAATAATTTTCTACATACATTAGATTTAAATATGTTCTTTTCCATTATAATCTTAAAGTATAAAATATTACCATAGAAAATGTATTAAGATTTTAAAAAAAAGTAAGAAAGCCTGCAAATTGAAACGCTCTCAGGCCCGACTCTCCATGCATTGACTTTTGCAAAGGGCACAAGGCTCAAGGAAATCTTACCAAACTTTCATTACCCAAAATAGAAAGTTCCGGCATGTCTCCCCACTCTCCGACAACAGTACAAGGCAACTACACCGACCAGACACCAGAATCTTCTTAACTTCCGGCAAGGAAAGTCTCTCCAGAAGCTCCATGTACCATGACTGCAGTGAATGAGACGACTCGGAGACTCAACACCACTGGTGCACCAGACGCAACAAACCAGAGCACACAATACACTATAAGAAAACAAGGCTTTTGCCACGATTTTTTACGAGGAAAATAAATCGTAGCAAATTAGCATTGAATTAACGATGAATTTACGAGAAAAACGATAAACGTCGGTAATTCTTCGTAAAAAGGGAGGAAAATAAATCGTCGTAAATTCGTCGTAAATACTAATGAATTTACGACGAATTAACGACGTAATATAATGTTGTCGTTAATTCGTCGTTATATAACGAGGAATTAACGACGAATCATATTTGTCGTGGATTCCTTGCAATTTCGTCGTAACTTCCAACGAATTAGCGAGAAAATAATTCGAAGCAATATACCAACGTATTAGAGAGGAAAATAAGGTATATGAAAACGTGTTTTACTGGTTTTTTTGCCACGAAAATATTTCTTGTTAATTCGTTGGTAATTCGATGTAAAAAAAAAAGTCTATATATAGAACCTACACTTCACAATGAAAACCACAAAAACAAATACTTCTCTCTTCACCTACAAAAAACTCTTTCAAAAAAAAAAAAACGCTTGTTAAACACATTTTTTCAATATCTTCTATTTTTTTCTGAAAAGGAAAAAATATTTTCTTATATACCGAAAAAAAAATGTCAATATACGAATTACGAAGTTGGATGTATAATCGTAAAGATTCGGAGGGATCGCTGACGAAGGAGTTTCAAGACGGGCTAGAAGGATTCATGTATCAGGCGGGAAGTTTGCAAATTACCGTTGAAAGTGGTATGATGTACTGTCCTTATCAAAAATGCATGAATAGTAAATTTCTTCGTATCTCAAAAGTGTGGTCGCATCTATTAAATAGAGGGTTTTTTCCGCGCTACTATATTTGGTATAATCATGGAGAAGGGCATGGGGGAAATGCTGCTAGTAGTAGCGGTAATAACCAAGCAGTTAATATTGATGCTGAGTCAATTAATGTGCATCAAGTTGATGATCATGGTGAATATGGTGATCATGATAGGATTCATGAGATGGTTATAGATGCATTTCATGAAAACACGGGTACATTTCTAGCTGCTGGTCATGATAGTAATATTTACGACGAGGAACCCAATTTAGATGCCAAGAGATTTTATGATATGTTAGATGCTGCAAATCAGCCACTCTACGATGGATGTAGAGATGGGCACTCTAAATTTTCCTTGGCAGCTAGGATGATGACCATTAAAACTGATCACAACTTAGATGAGGTTTGCATGGATGATTGGGCTGATTTGATTAAGGAGATTTTGCCTGAAGATAATTTAACTGCCGAGAGTTACTATGAAATACAAAAGCTGGTTTTTAGTCTTGGGTTACCTTCTGAGATGATAGACGTTTGGGTAGACAATTGCATGATTTATTGGAAAGATGATGACAAGTTGCAGGAGTGTCGTTTTTGCCATAAGCCACGGTACAAACCGCAAGGTGCTGGTCGTAATAGGGTGCCGTACCAAAGGATGTGGTATCTTCCAATAACTGATAGGTTGAAAAGATTGTATCACTCGGAAAGGACTGTTGCTTTCATGAGATGGCATGATGATCATTTGCAGACAGATGGGGAGGTCAATCATCCGTCAGATGCAAAAGCGTGGAAACATTTTAAGACGGTACACCCCGACTTTGCTAGAGAGAAACGGAATGTATATCTTGGTCTTTGCACAGATGGATTTAGTCCATTTGGTATGTCTGGTAGGCAATATTCTTTATGGCCAGTAATCTTAACGCCTTACAACCTTCCCCCAGACATGTGCATGCAAAGAGAATTTCTTTTCATGAGTATATTAGTCCCTGGTCCCAAGCATCCGAAGCGGTCCCTTGATGTGTTTTTGCAGCCTCTAATAGCGGAGTTGAAGGAATTGTGGTTTAATGGGGTTCGCACGTATGATATTTCAAGAAAGAAAAACTTTACGATGCGGGCGGTTCTTATGTGGACAATAAGCGACTTTCCCGCATACGGAATGCTATCAGGGTGGACTACGCATGGGCGGTTGTCTTGTCCTTATTGTCTCAATCGAACAGAAGCATTTCAATTGAAGTACGGTAGAAAAACAAGTTGCTTTGATTGTCACCGCCGATTTCTACCCTTGTCGCATACATACCGAAGAAACAAGCGGTTATTTAGAAAGAACAAAGTTGTTCGTGTTCCTCCTCCTGTATGTGTATCCGGGGCAGATTTAGAAGCGCAAATTGATCATTACGGTGCACAGCAAACAGTCTTGCGAGGTGGAAATTGGCACAGTCCTGCGAATATGCCAGATGGATATGGGGAGCATCACAATTGGCATAAGAAAAGTATTTTCTGGGAGCTTCCGTATTGGAAAGATCATCTGCTTAGGCACAATCTCGATGTCATGCACATTGAGAAAAACTTTTTTGATAGCATCATGCATACAGTGCTAAACGTAAAGGGGAGAACCAAAGACAACGTAAAATCAGCACTCGTAAAGATCGCCACTTTTCTCAGTGGTTAAAGTCGGAAGTAAGTTTATATATATATTAATTTATATAATTACTAAATAATTCAATTAATAATTAATAACATTTTTTTTTTTTTATATAGGTTGCGGATGGAGATACGGCATACCCGCTCTGGTTTCATGAATTAATCAAAGGCCCGATTTGGAAAATCACTACTGCATCCATGTATTGTACACGTGGATATGTGTTTCATACATTCAAATACGGCAATCAAAGGACTACTGCAAACTACGGGGTTTGTGTGAGGGGCGAAATTGATTTTTATGTGGTGTTGCAAGACATAATTGAAGTTGAGTACCCCGGGTTGGTTGCAATGAAATGTGTTCTCTTCAAATGTGATTGGTTTGATCCAACTGTTGGTCGAGGTGTGCGTAAAAATAAAAATGGGACGGTGGACGTCAATAAATCACGGGGTTACAATAAGTTCGAGCCATTTATCCTTGCATCGCAAGCAGAACAAGTCGCCTTTGTTCCTTATCCCCGAGTTCGCACAACAGGCATCCCATGGTTAGCAGTTATTAAAGTTTCTCCAAGGGGAAAAATTGTTGATCTGCCAATGCAACAAGATCATTGCTATGATATTCTTCAACCAGATGAGAGTACCGGCGATATTCTTCTAATAGATCCGCAAAATAGGGAGGTTGATGAAGATCTTCCAGACGATACTACTGAAGAAGAAGAAGAGCCAGAGTTTGAAGAAAGTGATTCACCCGATGATGAAGAGGTGAATCAGATGTATCGGAAAATGAATATGATGGAGATTTATAAAATCCATGTAATTTAAGCTATATATATGTTGTAATTTTCACTTCAAAAGTTATGGACAATAAAAATCTTATGTTTTTTATAAATTCGAATGATAACGTATGCTAAGAGTGATACTTCTTCTTAACGACTTTCTATTAAATATATAATTACGACTTTTCATTTGATAAAAATTTAAAATTCTTTATGATATGTTTTAAACTATATGAGTATCTACATTATGTTTGATTTGAACAAAATATGAGATTTTAAACGTATAAAGAGTTTAGGGTAAAAAAAATTAAAAAAATACATTTTACGACGAATTTGCGAGGAATCCTCGCAAATTCGTCGTAAACCTCATACCATAAACCCTCCTCCGTATGTTTGACCATTAGAGATTTTTTTATTATTATTGGAGATGACTTTGGGACGAATTAACGACGACTTGTAAGTTTGGGACGAATTACCGAGGAATCGTCGTTAATTCCTCGTAAAATGTGGCATTGTAAATGCCTCGTAAATTTGGGACGAATTAACGACGACTAAGAGGGTATTCGTCGCTAATTCGTCGTAACTTGGGAGGAATTAGCGACGAATCTAAAATCTATATATACTTGCCGAGATTTCTCTCCTTCCACTCACTTCTCAACTTTCTCTCAAATCTCTCTAGATCTCTCTCTCTCTCTAGAAACCTACTCGGATCTATCCCCAGATTTATCAAATATTAGAAGGTAACGATCTAAATTTATATTATGTTTTTTTATATATTTAGGTTTGGATAATGTTAGGATATCGAAATATTAGAAGAATGTTAGAATATCGGAATATTAGAAGAATGTTAGGATATCAGAATATTAGAAATATATTAGAAATATTTTATTGTAAGTAGATTTTTTTTTAATTTAGAAATTTTTTAATTTTAGTTATTAATTATATTTATTAATTATTGTGCAGATGAGGCCTTATCGTTGTAACCATTATTATCAGTTTTTACCTGATAATGGTGATGGGACTTCGTCTGGGACAGTTCCGATTCCAGATTCGTCTCAGCCATACACTACTTCCGCTACTCCGTCGGAAGTTCCGCAGACACAGACCCAGGCCCCGGCACCACCGCCACACTTCCGGCCACCTGGTGTTCCTCTTCCATATGCCGATATGACGGTTGATGATTTGATTGCACAACCGGGAAAAACTAATGTTACGAGATTAGACCCGCGTCATATAATCGGACAATGGTACGTTTTTTAATTTAATATTTAATTTAATATTTTATTTTTATGTTTTCAATATGTGATTTAATTTTTTTTTTTTAGGTTCGGGATCGAAAGCAAGGTCGGACGTTCCGTTGCGGATATCATCAAGTCATTTTTCACCGAGCCTCACACAAATTTCTCTCAACTCTCGCCGGAAATCTTCGAAACTTGGTTCAAAATGTTTGCGGTAATAAATGTTTTTTTTTAATTATAAATTTCAAAATTGATATTAAATAAATTTTTATTTAATTTTGTTTTTTTTATTTTTCAGCAAAAATACACTTGGGATCCTGTTGATACCCCGACCGTGCGGGAAGCGTTCAAGACGAAAGTGATGGGACGTCTCGCAGGCACCGTTTCGGACTGGAAAAGAAAATGGGAGGTCATAGGCGACGACGCAAAACCGATAGACATCGAGACGTCGGTTTGGGACGGATTGGTTCGCTACTGGCGGGACCCCCACTCGGTCTTCATCTCTGCAAAGTGCTCATCTTCCCGTAATACCGTTGGTCCGGACGGTTTACCCGCGGCATTGCCTCATACAGCCGGTCAAACGCCTTTTGCGGGCGTCTGTTTACAAATGGTAATTAAATTATTAATTACTTTCACTAATTCTTTTTCTTTTTTTAAAAATTTTTACTAACAAAATATTTTACAAAAAATGTAGGCATCCGACAACGGAGGGGTTTTGCCTCCGATGACTGAAGTTTTTGCGAAGACACATCGCAAGAAGGCGTCGGGGCTCTTTGTCTCTGACAAGGCCGAGAGGATCTACAACGAAGTCACGGCGAGGATTGCCGAGCGAGAGTCCCAGATGTCTCAGACATCACCTGGCGGTTCTTCGGTGCAATCCGGGGGGTTGACCACTCCCGACATCGATCAGATCTACGAGGAGGTATAATAATAATATATCTTTTATTATTATATTTTTTTTTCTAATCATAATTTGTTTATTTTTTTAAAATCTAGGTTGCCCCTAAGAGAAAGAGGAAAGTCGTAGGGATGGGATCTATTCATCATGTCCCGTCTGCTTCGTCTTTTGCCCCTCAGCGGTTCGCCGAAGATGATCCGGTCGTCCTACGTGCCAAGATAGCGACTCTCCAACAAAATCAAACCGAATATCAAGAACAAGTCAAGGCTGAACTTTCGGAGTACGACGCTATCTTCGAGATAATGGCAGTGGGAAATCCCCAGATCGCCGCACTCTTGCAAGAGAAGCGGAGACGACGAGCGGCAACAACACATGCCGGGCCCAGCCATTCGGCCGAGGATGACTTGACCGAGCAAGAACGCGAATCACGCCGCCTTGCGGCTGAAGCTACTGAAGAAGCACGACGGATTATCCCGGATTTCGATTATGGCCTAGATTAGTTTTATTTTATTTTTATAAAAAACCAAAAATATTTTTTTTTAATTTTATTTTAAATTTTAATTATATATTTTCTTTTTTTGTAAATATTTTTTTTTATTTTAATTTTATACGTTTACTACGTATTGACGACGAAAATGAGTTTGCCTCGATTTAAGGACGAACTCTGTTGCAACGGTTTTACAACGATTGTTTATTTTGCCACGAATTTACTACGATTGATTTGCTACGAATTTACGACGAATTTTCATTTGCTACGAATTTACTACGATTTGTTCCCCCTCATTTTGCCACGATTTTACGACGATTATTATTTTGCTACGAATTTACTACGATTATTTTCCTCTTAATTTGTCACAGATTTATGACGAACTCTGTACCTCGCGATTTAACGACGTATTTACGACGACACTATTAACGACGATTTTACGACGAAATCTGGATCTCCCAAAATTAACGACGAATTTGCGACGAATTTGCTTTCGCGACGATCGATTACCGACAATTGAACTTTCGTCGCAAATTCGTGGCTAATGTCGATTTACGACGAATTTGCCACGAATTCGGCCCTCGTAAAACGCATGTTTTCTTGTAGTGGACGAACTCTGTTGCAACGGTTTTACAACGATTGTTTAGTTTGCCACGAATTTACTACGATTGATTTGCTACGAATTTACGACGAATTTTCATTTGCTACGAATTTACAACGATTTTTTTCCCTCATTTTACCACGATTTTACGACGATTATTATTTTGCTACGAATTTACTACGATTATTTTCCTCTCAATTTGCCACAGATTTACGACGAACTCTGTATCTCGCGATTTAACGATGAATTTACGACGACACTATTAACGACGATTTTACGACGACATCTGGATCTCCCAAAATTAACGACGAATTTGCTTTCGCGACGATCGATTACCGACGATTGAACTTTCGTCGCAAATTCGTGGCTAATGTCGATTTACGACGAATTTGCGACGAATTCGGCCCTCGTAAAAGGCATGTTTTCTTGTAGTGATAGACTCCCCTGCAACTGTCTTGGTAACCTCTTCAGCTACACCTGATAACACCTCGCCGCTAAGTCAAACAAGCTCCTCTCCTCTGCAACGCTTACGTGACGTCCCAACAAGACTTCAGAACCCCACAAACCATCTAAGATGACAACTCACCGCATCCCTTACGCTGCAAAAGGAAAAGGAAAAGAAGGATGCTATCAGCCAACGACTCGCCTCCGGATCCGAGCCCCAGAGCTCGACAACACAAATCTCATCAAGGAAAATGCTCTCACCCTCATATGGAGACTAACTAACCCTAAAGAACAGCGTCAATGATCCATGATACCGTACCTCACAAGACGCTGGAACTTGAAAGGCAGAGCCATAGGCTCAGATCTGGGACATGACTGCTTCCAATTCAGGTTTGACTATGAAGAAGACCTCCAACAGGTCCTCGACAACAGACCATTCCATTTTGCAAGGTGGATGGTTGGTTATACAACAAAGGTAGGAACATGTTGTCTCGTCCTCCTTCCCGGCCCAAATCCCGTTTTGGATCCGACTAGAAGAGCTCCCTCTCCACTACTGGCACGAGGATATGCTTACTAACATCGGCGAACAACTGAGTCAACTAGATGGGATTGAACTCACCAAAACTGCTGCAACAATAAGAGTACTGGTCCAGGGACTAAACCCTCTCATCACTGAAACGGTCATAGAGTAGGCAAACGGAGATGAATCTATTGTCTCTTTAGTCTACGAAAAGCTTCAGTTGTCCTGCCACTACTGCCATCGACTAATGCATGAATAAAGCTACTGTCCAGAGAAAAAGGGATTTAACCTAGCGAAGGGCTTCCCCAAGGAACCAGAGCCAAAAAGGTATAACAACGAATACTGGTCTAAGGAGAAAGAAATGAAAGAAAAGGAGTACCAACACCGCTACGATAGACATGGGAGGCCATTTGGACAAAGATCTCAGAATCAACCTCAAAAGCTTTGGATCAAATGAGACGAGAGCGAGACTCAACTTCATGGTCCAGCAAAGAAAGACCCCACCAACAACTGAACGTGAAAGCTCCAGAGAACATTCCAGAGCACACTCCTCGTTAATGAATCGAGGGCATCAAAAGGAACTTGGCCCTTTGATGTCAATTAACTGGACTATGAGCATCCGAACCATGCTCAGACTAAATCCTTCACCCAAGTGTCGACCAGCTGGATGTGCTTCTCCACCAAGATATGAATCATCGGGTGACCAAAAGCCGCCGGCGTAAATATATATATCGAATCCGCTACAAACCGATTTACAAAGAAGGTCAATATTTTAAGAAAGAATTACTCATATATTACACAAAAGTTGGTTTATTACTAGAGTATTATACATTTTTTAAAATTACTCAAATATTTTAAAAATGATTTTTTTAATTTAAAAATGGTTAATCAAAAATTAGTTTAATTCACCTCATTAACATCTAATCCACCTCATTAACTTGAAAAAAAACTAAATCCACGTCAGTTTCGGGAAAAAAACTTCTCTCACTCTCTCGCCGGCGAAACTTCTCTCTCTCTCTCTCTCTCTCGGCGATTCCGAAGTCGAACCCTAATTCCGCCGTCGTCTCGTCTCTTCCCGGCCGCTTCTCTTATCTCCGTCACATTTCCTCTCCTTTTTCACGAACTTGAGTGGGAGTGGACTCTTCGTTTTCTCGGCTAAATATCTCTCTTTTTCACGAACAAACTTGCTCCGGTAAGTTCGAATTTTTTTTTGAGTTTAACCCTTTAGGTGCAAGTGATTCCCGTGATTTACACCGTTTTCTGAAAACTATCGCGGTGATATTAAGGATTTTTATCGATGCTTATTACGGCTGATTTTCGCCGTCGTTGATTTACATATGGTGGCTGATTTGTTAGATCTATTCGATTTGGTGTCTGGTTTATCAATGCAAATGTGACTGAGTTTTCTTTATGTTGCGTCTGAGTTACGGTTTGCTTTACGGCTGATTTATGGTATAACAATGCATGTGGCTGAGTTTATTTTATGTTGCGGCTGAGTTATGATTTAATTCACGGCTGATTTATGGTTTATCAATGCATATGTGGTTGAGTTTTGTTTATGTTGCGACTGAGTTATATTTTGCTTTACGGCTGATTTATGGTATAACAATGCATGTGGCTGAGTTTGTTTTATGTTTCGGCTGAGTTATGATTTAATTCACGGCTGATTTATGGTTTATCAATGCATATGTGGCTGAGTTTGTTTTATGTTGCGGCTGAATTACGGTTTCCCAAGTTTCTTCTGCTCCAAATCCAGAATTGAGGATCCAGTCACATATGCATATAAATAATTTGTTTCTGCTGATTAATGGTTTTATTTTGTTTTTCGACTAGATGGAATTAAATTCGGGCTCCTCTAGTAACAATAGGAGCAGAACTTTCGGCGGTCTTAAATTGTGTGATTGTCGATTGCCTGCAAAAATTTTCACATCCTGGACAGATAAAACCCCGGGTTGAAGGTTCTTGGGCTGTGAATTGTACAAGGTATGGAGAATAACGAGTGATTGTGTGGATCATATTTGATTGTTTAAAAATCTTATTTGTGTGTCTTTAGGAGGGTGGGACAGCTCACTGCAAATACTTTAGGTGGTTTGATGAAGAAGAGGTGAAAGGATGGCCAAAAAGAGCATTGATCCAAGCTCGAGATGAAATCCGGGAGAAGAAAAATGTGATCGATCAACTAAGTACAACAATTGTGGAGCTTCGTAGAGAATTGGAGAAGAATGAGGTGGAGAAACAACGATTTGAATTTGGATGGAAAGCAAAGATCTTGAAGTTGTTCTGAATCGGCAATGCATAAGTAGATGCAAAAGTAGATGTTCTGTTCGCCCTTTGTGTTTGGTTTGTAAGGACATCCCTTGTATGATTCATGACTATTTGTGTTTGATTAAGATGTTGTGTTGATTAGATTAAAAAAAAAACTTAAATGCAAATCATTATATAACTTGCAATCCTTAATGTAAGTTTGTCTAGGAATGGAATCTAAGTATAGCTTCACTATGTATGGGTATAGGGTTTGGGATTTCGTTTTGTTGGATAAGTTTTAAATAGTACAAACACGAGCTAATTACATAATCATTCGGTAAAGTGAATAAAAATGTTAATTACAACTTATTACAGTGGTTTAATTACATGAATAAATATTCACATCTCTCGTATTCGTGGTTTGGCCGAGTTATGCCATATTCGTGGTTTGGCCGAGTTATGCCATATTCGTGGTGGCTGAGTTATTTTAACGACAAGGCTGACTTAACGCAGATTCATTCGCGGTTTGGCTGAGTTATTCTTTTAATTAAAAAATGATTAAAGAAAAATTAGTTTAATCCACGTCATTAATCCACAACAGTTATGTCATTAATGATGAAAAGCGAGGGAAACTGAATCGTTCTCTTTTTGCTGGAACGAAAAAAAAACCCGCTCTCTCTCTCCCTCGCTCTCTCTCTCTCAGCGATTCTGAAGTCGAACCCTAATTTCGCCGTCGTAGCGTCTCTTCCCGCGGCTTCTCTTTTCTCCGTCGCATTTCGTCTCCTTTTGACAAACTCGAGCGGGGAGTCTTCGTATTTTCATTGCTAAAAATCTCTCCTTTTTTCGACAAACTTGCTCCGGTAAGTTCGAATATTTTTTTTGAGTTTATCCGCTAACTCAGTAAGTGATTTCCGTGATTTAAACCGTTTTCCAAAAACTATCGCGGTGATATTAAGGGTTTTTATCGCTGCTTATTACGGCTGATTTTCGCCGTCGTTGTGGTTGGTTGATTTGTTAGATCTATTCGAATTGGTGTCTGAGTTTGTTTTATGTTCCGACTGAGTTATTGATTGCTTTACGGGTGATTTATGGTTTATCAATGCATTTGTGGCTGAGTTTGTTTGTTTATGTTGCGACTGAGTTACGGTTTGCTTGACGGCTGATTTATTGTTTATCAATGCATTGGTGGCTGAGTTTGTTTTATGTTGCGGCTGAGTTATGATTTACATTACGGCTGATGTATGGTTTATCAATGCATTTGTGGCTGAGTTTGTTTGTTTATGGTGTGGCTGAGTTATGATTTATACTATGTTATCAGATGGCCAACGTTATTTCTGAAGAACAAGCAAGGGATTACCCTCCAAGACTTTACGCAGAAGGGGAGTCTAATCTGGAGAATAGATCCATTAACCACAATTTTAAGATGGCAGATCTCCCTGGGATTAAAGAATCAATAGGTGGAGATGCGTGGGTGCAAATGAAGGAGTTACCTATTGGAATAGTTGCTAAGCTATCTGACAGCCATTTCACGTGGTCTGGTAAGACTGTACACTATCTTCTATGTAGACAGTTGAGAATACATAAGAAGGAGAATTGTCTCGTCGGTAGTCAACCTATCAGGTTTGGCTTGAATGAATTTGGTCGTATCACGGGTTTAAACACAGAACCAATGCCTACATAGATGTTTGAACCTGAAGCTAACTACATAACGTTCTTCGGAGAATTGAATGTGCCTGTTGGGGAAGGACCAAAGTTAGATGAACTTAGGGCAGGATTAGCAGTGTGCCGGACATGGCCTCCTCAAAAGCGTAAATGGTTGGGGCTGTTGTTTCTTCAAGCCATTGGTATTTATGGATTGCATCATAATTCTAGAATACCATTCGAAAGTGCAAAGAGAGTTTTTTAAAATGATGAAGCCATGAAGACTTATCCATGGGGTCGGTCAGCATTTGAAGCTCTTGTTGATTCTATAAAGATGTTGAGTCCTAGGAAAGTCGTACACCATTAGTGGTATGGTTTACGTGTTACAGACTTGGGCGTATGATTCCGTCAAATGCTTTGGAGACCGATTTGGGAACATAGTCAATAATGATGAGATACCGTTGTTTCGATGGGGTGGAAACCGTACACGTTCAACAATGGAATCGACCATTGCTGAAGAGATCAGAACGTATGGTGAGGTAAGGTTCTGGCTGTGTTATGATAGTTATGTTTTCATAATGGCAGAGTTATGTTTTAATAATGGCTGAGTTATAGTTTAGTGATGGTTGAGTTATAGTTTAGTGATGGTTTAGTTACAATTTGGCTGAGTTATAGTTTAGTGATGGTTGAGTTATAGTTTAGTGATGGCTGAGTTATAGTTTAGTGATGGCTGAGTTATGATTTAGTATTGGCTGAGTTATGCTATATTGATGTCTGAGTTATACATGTTGATGATTGAGTTAAAACTTACTGATGGGTTTCATAATCTCTTATGTTATAGGTGCGTGTGAGTAAGATGGTTATGAAGGATGATGTAAGAGAGCTATTTCATACGTGGCCAGATCAAGCAGAAGACCCAGCACTTGATCACTTGATCCAAGACATACATGAGGATAAGTTTTTCAAAGGTTTTTGGGATGTGAAGAGGAATGAGAAGAAGAAAAAAGTAAATGCTAAAGCAGCGGTTGAGTCTGAATCTCCCGCAAAGAAGCAGAAAGTCCAGAAGGTCTCAAAAACCATGGAAGTGATCAACAGTGAGGGTGCTGAATCTGGTGAAGGAATGCACATAAGAAGAAGAAGAAGAAGATAGAATCAAAGGTAAGTGATATGGTATATAGTGAGTATATATTTTATATACCGTTTAGTTAGCTTGTTTATGCGTTTTTGTGTATGTGTTGCAGGTTGTTAGTGAGGAGGACGATGTGTCGGTAAGAACAGTCGTAGATATGGTGTCTAAATTAAACTCAAGGTTCGACACCGTTGATAGAAACATTGGAGAAATGTCTTCAAAACTGGAAAAGGTGATTGGAGATAGAGTAGAAGCGAGGATGGATGCAAGGTTTGTCCTAAGGATGACTAGCGTTGAAATCAGGCTTGGATCTATTGAGGATGAATTCAAGCAGATTAAAGAGCACCTGAATGCCATGGGGGTAGGGCAAACTGACCAAAACGATGAAGTCTCAGATTTCAGAATTAAGGATCTGATCCAAAAGAAGAAGCCACAACTACGGACACCTGCAGCTCCACGGAAACCGCCACAAAACCACTATGTTACTAGTCCTATGGTAAGCTATCAGTGGCATACATAGGGCTGATTTATCAATACTTTGCGGTTTAATGTATAGCTGAGTTGTCATAACGTTGTGGCTGAGTTATCGTTATCTAATTTTATTCGCTCTGTTATACAGCCGAAGAATGTTACCGACGTAGAGAAGGACAGTGGTATTGGTGGGGTCAATAAGAATCTGTATAAGGAATTTGTTAAGGCCACTGATGAAAAAGAGGATCATGTTGATTTCATTGAGTAGTCTCCTGCTGCTAATAGACTACGCCCCAAAAAGGATAAACCGGTGGCCAAAGATAATAAGCCAAAGGGTAGAGGTAGAAAGGATAAACCGGTGGCCAAAGAAGAAGTGGTACAGAAGACAGCAGCCGAAGATGATAAGCCAAAGGGTAGAGGTAGAAAGGTTAAACCGGTGGCCAAAGAAGAAGTGGTACAGAAGACATCAGCCGAAGATACGCCAAATAAAAGAGGTAGAAAGCCTTCAACGGTGACGAAGATTAAAATAAAACCACTTTCTACGATAAAATCAGATGAAGTCACGAAAGAAGCTGACAATAACGAGCCGAAGGAAGGTGACATTGAAGTATGGGATGTCACTGACCAGTTTGTCGCTGATAACAGACGCATGTTTCCTGAGTCTGATGATGATGATGAGGAAAAGATTAGGATGGATAGAATTAAAGCTTTAAGGACGGAGAGTGCATTGAATCCACAACAAGATCATCCATCAAGGGTTTTTCCTTATATTGGAGACAACGGACTGACGTGCATGAGGAAGAATTGTGTACCTTCACCTGGTATATATGATCCTCTGGCACCGGTTGATCTGGCCAAATGGCAGAAACTTAAGGATTACCTAAAGCCATTGGAGTATGACCCTTTAAACCTTATTAACTTGTTAATTACAGCTTGTTAACACTATTTGTGTATATTAACTTGTGTTTATCTGTTAGGAATATCCCATTGGGCAGGGCAACAGACGAAGTTGACTTCTATAGGATTATCATCACCGAAAGAAAGGATTGGCCAGATAACAAATATGGATGGCTGTACGATTCGGTCAGTATCACTTTTTGTCTGAGTTATTGTTCTTTACGGCTGAGTTATGATACTATGTCTGAGTTATGGTTGTTTACGGCTGAGTTATGATACAATATTATGTCTGAGTTATTGTTCTTTACGGCTGAGTTATGATACTATGTCTGAGTTATGGTTGTTTACGGCTGAGTTATGATACAATATTATGTCTGAGTTATTGTTCTTTACGGCTGAGTTATGATACTATGTCTGAGTTATGGTTGTTTACGGCTGAGTTATGATACAATATTATGTCTGAGTTATTGTTCTTTACGGCTGAGTTATGATACTATGTCTGAGTTATGGTTGTTTACGGCTGAGTTATGATACAATATTATGTCTGAGTTATTGTTCTTTACGGCTGAGTTATGATACTATGTCTGAGTTATGGTTGTTTACGGCTGAGTTATGATACAATATTATGTCTGAGTTATTGTTCTTTACGGCTGAGTTATGATACTATGTCTGAGTTATGGTTGTTTACGGCTGAGTTATGATACAATATTATGTCTGAGTTATTGTTCTTTACGGCTGAGTTATGATACTATGTCTGAGTTATGGTTGTTTACGGCTGAGTTATGATACAATATTATGTCTGAGTTATTGTTCTTTACGGCTGAGTTATGATACTATGTCTGAGTTATGGTTGTTTACGGCTGAGTTATGATACAATATTATGTCTGAGTTATTGTTCTTTACGGCTGAGTTATGATACTATGTCTGAGTTATGGTTGTTTACGGCTGAGTTATGATACAATATTATGTCTGAGTTATTGTTCTTTACGGCTGAGTTATGATACTATGTCTGAGTTATGGTTGTTTACGGCTGAGTTATGATACAATATTATGTCTGAGTTATTGTTCTTTACGGCTGAGTTATGATACTATGTCTGAGTTATGGTTGTTTACGGCTGAGTTATGATACAATATTATGTCTGAGTTATTGTTCTTTACGGCTGAGTTATGATACTATGTCTGAGTTATGGTTGTTTACGGCTGAGTTATGATACAATATTATGTCTGAGTTATTGTTCTTTACGGCTGAGTTATGATACTATGTCTGAGTTATGGTTGTTTACGGCTGAGTTATGATACAATATTATGTCTGAGTTATTGTTCTTTACGGCTGAGTTATGATACTATGTCTGAGTTATGGTTGTTTACGGCTGAGTTATGATACAATATTATGTCTGAGTTATTGTTCTTTACGGCTGAGTTATGATACTATGTCTGAGTTATGGTTGTTTACGGCTGAGTTATGATACAATATTATGTCTGAGTTATTGTTCTTTACGGCTGAGTTATGATACTATGTCTGAGTTATGGTTGTTTACGGCTGAGTTATGATACAATATTATGTCTGAGTTATTGTTCTTTACGGCTGAGTTATGATACTATGTCTGAGTTATGGTTGTTTACGGCTGAGTTATGATACAATATTATGTCTGAGTTATTGTTCTTTACGGCTGAGTTATGATACTATGTCTGAGTTATGGTTGTTTACGGCTGAGTTATGATACAATATTATGTCTGAGTTATTGTTCTTTACGGCTGAGTTATGATACTATGTCTGAGTTATGGTTGTTTACGGCTGAGTTATGATACAATATTATGTCTGAGTTATTGTTCTTTACGGCTGAGTTATGATACTATGTCTGAGTTATGGTTGTTTACGGCTGAGTTATGATACAATATTATGTCTGAGTTATTGTTCTTTACGGCTGAGTTATGATACTATGTCTGAGTTATGGTTGTTTACGGCTGAGTTATGATACAATATTATGTCTGAGTTATTGTTCTTTACGGCTGAGTTATGATACTATGTCTGAGTTATGGTTGTTTACGGCTGAGTTATGATACAATATTATGTCTGAGTTATTGTTCTTTACGGCTGAGTTATGATACTATGTCTGAGTTATGGTTGTTTACGGCTGAGTTATGATACAATATTATGTCTGAGTTATTGTTCTTTACGGCTGAGTTATGATACTATGTCTGAGTTATGGTTGTTTACGGCTGAGTTATGATACAATATTATGTCTGAGTTATTGTTCTTTACGGCTGAGTTATGATACTATGTCTGAGTTATGGTTGTTTACGGCTGAGTTATGATACAATATTATGTCTGAGTTATTGTTCTTTACGGCTGAGTTATGATACTATGTCTGAGTTATGGTTGTTTACGGCTGAGTTATGATACAATATTATGTCTGAGTTATTGTTCTTTACGGCTGAGTTATGATACTATGTCTGAGTTATGGTTGTTTACGGCTGAGTTATGATACAATATTATGTCTGAGTTATTGTTCTTTACGGCTGAGTTATGATACTATGTCTGAGTTATGGTTGTTTACGGCTGAGTTATGATACAATATTATGTCTGAGTTATTGTTCTTTACGGCTGAGTTATGATACTATGTCTGAGTTATGGTTGTTTACGGCTGAGTTATGATACAATATTATGTCTGAGTTATTGTTCTTTACGGCTGAGTTATGATACTATGTCTGAGTTATGGTTGTTTACGGCTGAGTTATGATACAATATTATGTCTGAGTTATTGTTCTTTACGGCTGAGTTATGATACTATGTCTGAGTTATGGTTGTTTACGGCTGAGTTATGATACAATATTATGTCTGAGTTATTGTTCTTTACGGCTGAGTTATGATACTATGTCTGAGTTATGGTTGTTTACGGCTGAGTTATGATACAATATTATGTCTGAGTTATTGTTCTTTACGGCTGAGTTATGATACTATGTCTGAGTTATGGTTGTTTACGGCTGAGTTATGATACAATATTATGTCTGAGTTATTGTTCTTTACGGCTGAGTTATGATACTATGTCTGAGTTATGGTTGTTTACGGCTGAGTTATGATACAATATTATGTCTGAGTTATTGTTCTTTACGGCTGAGTTATGATACTATGTCTGAGTTATGGTTGTTTACGGCTGAGTTATGATACAATATTATGTCTGAGTTATTGTTCTTTACGGCTGAGTTATGATACTATGTCTGAGTTATGGTTGTTTACGGCTGAGTTATGATACAATATTATGTCTGAGTTATTGTTCTTTACGGCTGAGTTATGATACTATGTCTGAGTTATGGTTGTTTACGGCTGAGTTATGATACAATATTATGTCTGAGTTATTGTTCTTTACGGCTGAGTTATGATACTATGTCTGAGTTATGGTTGTTTACGCCTGAGTTATGATACAATATTATGTCTGAGTTATTGTTCTTTACGGCTGAGTTATGATACTATGTCTGAGTTATGGTTGTTTACGACTGATTAATTCTATCTCATGTCTCACTTATTACAGCAAGTCAGTGCGTTCCTGAGAGCCCTCAAGAACAGGTTCAACCGAGATCCATGCCCATTCCACAACAAACGCATTGCGTTTATAGACTCGTGGTTCGTCGCTCTATGGGTTAATGAGTATGAGCAGTTCAAGATAAAACCGAAGAGGTTTAAATTCGAAGGCACCCCATATGAGAACTTGGTTAACGGTTTGATTCCAGTGGATCAACAGACAAAGATGAAGTGGATACAAGATGTGGATCACTTGTATATTATTCCACAAACCGGAGGCGATCACTGGGTGGCGCTGCACGTGGACCTGCTTAAGGGACATATTGATTGCTATGATTGCATCGTTGAAGAAGTAACCCAAGAAAGTGAATATAAAATTCTGGAATGTTGCAGGCCGTTTACGCGGATGATTCCAGCAATGATGAACGATCTAGTTCCTGCCACAATCCGTGAGCCTAGCTTCGAGCAGTTTACCTTCAGAAGGAGGAGTGTCTCCAGAGTCCCTCAAAATGTTCAAATTGGGGACTGTGGCGTGTACTCGTGTAAATTTGTCGAATGTCTAGCGCTTGGTTTAACTTTCGATGGCATCTGCGATCAAAATATCCAGGCTATACGTGAGAAGATGGCAGCAGAGATCTTCGATGAGGCACCTGATATGCTTGCACAGTTTCAATGATAACGTTATGTTTTAAGGATTTTAAGCATTTTAAAATGTTGTTTGTGTCTGATTTAAGGATTCTGAACATAATCGTTTGTCGTTTATGATTAATAGTGAAGTTACGGTTGGTTTATGATTAAGAATTAAAGTTTACATTTGACGGCTGAGTTATAATAATTAACGGAAGTATACTTATACTAACTCAGCCATGTCGTTATACTAACTCAGCCATGTCGTTATAATAACTCAGCCAAACCACGAATGAATCTGCGTTAACTTAGCCATGTCGTTATAATAACTCAGCCAAACCACGAATGAATCTGCGTTAAGTCAGCCATGTCGTTATAATAACTCAGCCAAACCACGAATGAATCTGCGTTAACTCAGTCATGTCGTTATAATAACTCAGGCAAACCACGAATGAATCTGCGTTAACTCAGCCATGTCGTTATAATAACTCAGGCAAACCTCGAATGAATCTGCGTTAACTCAGCCATGTCGTTATAATAACTTAACCAAACCACGAATATGGCTAAACTTTGAATAAACATCAAATGATATACAAATTCTAAACCCTAAACATTTAAAAATTCTAATCCCTAAACATTTAATTCTTAATCATAAACGATTTATTAACTTATAAACTTCGAATAAACATCAAATGATATACAAATTACAATACATGTAACTAATTTCAAACTTTTCAAAGTTTATAGTTAATATTTATTTATTGTAGACAACAAAGAACTTGCTTCTCATTGGTTAATTCTTAGAAAAAAGGATCATGCTTTATTTTATTATTAACCATTGATAAAACTAAATCGAACGGACAAGAATCTCCTCTTTTGTGCTTTCTTCTTTTATTGTCTCTCCAAATGTCATTTAGATATAAATCTTGTTTTTATTTCAGATTCAGTTTTTCTCAGATTTTGGGTAGGGTTCGTTTCGTAACTCGGTCGTGCGTTATTCAAGTTACAGCTGATTTATAGTCAAGTTACGGCTGATTTATAGTCTAGTTACGGCTGATTTATAGTCAAGAAAAGACGATAATAGATAGATAAAACACCGGGAACACCAGTACATAGAAGTTCATAGAAAAGATGATAATAGATAGATACATAGAAGTTCATAGAGAAAACAAGTTTAATAATGGAATTCACGTACTGAAACCGACATCATCTGGACCAAATTCCTCAAACATAGCGACCAAATTATTCCACACTATCCTATTAATCCACTCGGGCTTATCGCCACCACGCGCCCATATCCTCTTCAACGCACGCATCTGGTCTCGGAATAACGTTCTAGCACACAAATTAAACTGCGTCCAAACCGTTGAAGTATGTTTTGGATCCCACGTGTATTTACGCTACAAATTAAAAAAAGAAAATAAGTTATAGAGTATAGAATCATATTAGGGTTTTTGTTTTATTGTGCTTTATATAAAAGATTGGTGCTTACCGCGAGAAGGAAAAACCATCATGTCTTATAATAGTCGGGAATCAAGCGGTACGTCGGCCACTCATGGTGCCAGTTGTGTTGAAGGATCTCTCCGATCGCGACAAAGATAAAGTGATTGAACTTGAACCACGTAACAGTGGTTTTGTCAACCCAGACACCCGCACCAGGGTATAGAACGGGAAGATTCTCCCAACCAGCGGCGTTAAGGATCGTTTCAACATCTCTGAGAAACTGTCTTGTGATGTGAGGAACAACGTCCATGTCGGAAGATTGAGATGGAATATAAGATTTGGAGAATCTGATATAAACAGAAAAAAGAGATAGGAAGACGAAAGGTTGCCTAGACTAGCTTAGGGTTTCGAGGCAACTTTACATTTCATGTCTGAGTTATAATACTTCATGGAAGCCGAAAGGTTGCGTAGGTTAACTTATGGTTTCGCGCCAAATTCACATTTGACGGCTGAGTTATGGTACTTCAAGGATGAGTTATAATACTTAACGGCTGAGTTATAATACTTCATGGAAGCCGAAAGGTTGCGTAGGTTAACTTATATGGTTTCGCGCCAAATTGACATTTCAGGGCTGAATTATGATACTTTACGGCTGAGTTATAGTACTTTACGGCTGAGTTATGATAATTTACGGCTGAGTTATGATACTTCAAGGCTGAGTTATGATACTTTATGGCTGAGTTATGATACCTTACGGCTGAGTTATGATACTTTACGGCTGAGTTATGGTTCTTTACGTCTGAGTTATGATACTCTATGGCTGAGTTATGATACCTTACGGCTGAGTTATGATACTTCATATAAACAGAAAACACATAAACCAACAGTCATGTTCGATATTACCATATAGGGAAAAGAAAATACATGCCAACAATACTACGTCAGACAAGTTTTCGCATTATGCCCAAATTGTTTACATCGAGAACATGCGTGTTGCTTCCTAGGGCGTTTATTTCCAAAGGCAACTTCCAAAGATGATTTAATCCTAATTTTCTTGGGCCTTCCTGGCTGGTTTACAACAATCGGAGGCAAGCACGGTTGGATAGTTACAATTTCAGGAACAGGTAGCGCTGTATCTGAAGGCATGATTGAATCGGCATATGCGTTAACCAAATAGCCGCTCTTATAGTAAGGACTGCACAGGGATATACGAGACACACCCATATGCTCTGCAGCTGCGATTGCATGGACGCATGGTATTTTTTCGTGGTCAAAACGACGGCATGTGCATCTTTTTGCATCCACATTTACAACATGCAAATATGTTCCATATGTTACCTCTACACGTAAAGCATCAATCGTTTGTACATCCATAAGTCTTGCTGCGTGACACGGGCCTATTTACAAAAAAAAAAAATGTTAAGGCTGATTTATCAAAATAATGTCTGGTTTATGAGCATTTGACGAGTGACTAATGTAAACGATTACAGCTGAGTTACCTGTAACAGTTTTTCAACACCTCGTGAGAGCGTTGTTAACTGCGACTTCGCATCATCTCTCCGTTCGGCAAACCATCTGGTCATCATAGTCCGTATCGATTCTAACAGTCGAACTATGGGAAGACTTCTAGCATTTTACAGTGCTTTCTTCATTGATTCCGCAATATTGGTAGTCATAAATTGTACCTTTCACCTGGGAAATGAACACGCGCCCACATTCGGACACCAGCTCTTTCGAGGTATCCATGTAGTTCAGGATGAAGCGCTTCAATCTCATTGAACGCCTCAGTAAAATCAGCCAGCCTAAAACACCTTGCCGCTTTTTTCACCAAGGGGAACAAATGTTTTCCTTTGAATTTCACCAAAATGTTCTTATACAAATGGTAAGTGCAAATTCCACGAGAAGCCAACGGATACACATTACCAATTGCTTTCCTTATTGACTTATGTCTGTCCGAGATTATCGCAAGATCCTTATCGTCAGGAATAACAACTTTCAGTTGCGTAAAAAACCAACGCCAAGAATCATCATTTTCAGTGTCAACAACACCGAACGCTATTGGGAAAATCTGAAAATTACCATCCTGAGTTATGGCTGTTAGAAGCGTCCCTTTGTAACTACCATGGAGAAAAGTACCGTCGACAACAACTACTTTGCGCATAAAAGGAAACCCAGCAACACTCGCACCAAAAGCAATGAACACATACTTGAATCTTCCACAGTCATCAATTTGAAGACGCGTGACTGTACCCGGATTTGCCCGTCTTATCATGTATAGGTAAGAAGGCAATTCTTTAAAACTATTTTCAGGAGTCCCCAGATCGATCTGCCTTGCAAACTTTAGCGTCCTAAGTGACTTCCAATAATCCATCTGTCGACACCAACATATTAATAAATCAGCCGAAATGAGAATAACTCAGCCATAATATATCTATAACTCAGCCGTAAACAACCTATAAGTGATATGGGTCAAATTTACCCTAGAGCTACTCTCTCAAATTAAGAGATCACAATAGTATTTAGGGATCGAATCCACAGAGAAGGGATAGTCACACAGCAGTTTTCTAAATTCGAATTAATCTAGGAAGAATAATAAAACTAAAGACAGAAAGCAATTTAAAGGACTTAGTAAATTCAGGAGACGAGGCGCTAGGTTCAGGGAAATCCTCAGGTGATCCAAATTTTAGGTCTAGGCGATAGTTAGGAATTATTAAGCACTGTTCTTGAACTTGAAACACTAATGTAAAATCAACCGACTCTCGCTGCGAAGATTATCTATGCCTAAATTCCAGAAAACCAAATCTCTTTGCGAATTCAAACAATTCAGACAAGCATTAATATCAGGTTCAATTGTTCACAAAATCCTAAACCAAATCTCTTTGCGAATAGGTATTTTGCTCATCTAACATTAGTTCAGGCAATCAATAACACTCTCGTGTCTACCTATTAACCTAAGATCAGATTCTAGGTCGCGAAGTTAGAATAAGCATTAAACACAAATCCAGATGAAGAACTCTAATGATTTTATCCTAACAATTTAATTCGACCTAACAATTCATTGATCACCTTTGAAAAACCCTAAACCTAACAAGCAAACTACTCAGACATGATTAATGGAACATAAATCATAATTTGAATAGAAAGCATAAAAGAATTCAATAGAAGAAAATAAAGGAGTTCCAAATTTGCTCTAAAGGAGACAAATTCTTCTCTCCAAAAACCTAAACTTTTATGATTCTTAAAGTATGAGAATGTGCCTAAACAATGGCTGAAAAACTATATTTATAGGCCTAGGTACGAGTTGGACACTTTTGGAAATAAGGAAAACTGTTTTGGACAATTTCCTTTTCTTCAAAGCTTGTAAAGTCGCGTCCAGTTTCTGGAAATAATTGGTGTCGATCGACACATGAACAGTGTCGATCGACACTGTTCATTAATCTTCAATCCGAGTTCATCTTTTCAGCAGCTTGTTCCACAATGCTCCAAAATGCTCCAAAATCTCTAATTATGCTCAAACCGTAGCTGAACCTGCAAAGACTCTAATAGGACTCTAAAAATACCAAAAGACTCTATAAAATCACTTATATC
>JAHZTW010000001.1:274817568-274837555 GCA_020283515.1 Alliaria petiolata
AAGAACGAGGAAGACGATGACGAACAGATCTGTTCATGTGAAGAACAGACATCGACGACGATAAAAACGATGAACACGGCGAGGAAGACGAAGAGGAAGACGACGTTTCGTATTTCTCTGTTGATGATGACATGGAAATATGCATCCGACGTGATTTTTTAATTGATGAAGTGGCAAGTAAGCCACCAAGCGATCACGTAAATTAACTGTCTTAAACCAGCCATCAAACAAAATTTTAAGTCAGTCGTAACATGAATACTATTACAGTAATTAAAAAACGAAAAAAACGGCTGCCAAATTCAACCGTAACTCAAATGAAAATATTTATCTCAGCCGTATCGTTTCATAAGTCAGCCGCCAAAACATGCTATTGTAGTAATTAATCTTTCGCTACCAAATCAGCCGTAATTAGGCCGAGTTTTCGTTAACCCAGCTCGTTACGGCTAAGTTATGACATTTACACGAAAATCAGCCGTAACGAAACAATAACTCAGCCAGCGAGAGAAAGTTAATTCAGCCATGTCGAGACAATAACTCAGCCAAATTTTGACAACTCAACCATCGGGTTATAACTCAGCCGTAACTTATGTTTGAGTTATCTCGTAAGTCAGCCGTTTTCTCATAACTCAGACATATTTCGTTAACTCAGCCGTAACTTATGGCTGAGTTATCTCGTAAGTCAGCCGTTTTCTCATAACTCAGACATATTTCGTTAACTCAGCCGTAACTTATGTCTGAGTTATCGCGTAAGTCAGTCGTTTTCTCATAACTCAGACATATTTCTTAAATCAGCCGCAACATACCGTAACTCAGCCGTCATTGCCGCTGTAGCGCTTTACGGTTGAGTTCATTAATACACGTCAGCGATTTCTGACGTGGCGGCGCGTTTTTCTGATGTGGAATTAAAAAGTAAGGGCATTCTTTGTAATTACGTTTTTCCTATAACATGTAACAAGAGCACGCTGTGTATAAAAAATAAAGGTAAAATATGATAGTAATAAAAAAAAATTTGTATGTTTTTGGTCATATCACCTAATTTTTATGACATCTAAGTAAACTTCCCATATTTTAAACTAGTAAACGAAATCTGTTGGAAACAAAATAACAAATTGAAATTGAAATTCTCAAAGATATTACCTCATCTTCAATTTGATTTTCTCTTCTGCCCCTCTACGTCGCAAATATATTCCGCTTCGTCTTCTCCTTCTCAGCTAATAGACAAAACCCATGGAAGCTACACACGATCTCTTTACTCGAACCCAACAAAGAAATCGTTTTTCCCCAACTCGATTTTACTCTCCAATTTGCGATATAAATTTTTTCCCCAATGCGATTTACTCTCCAAATCGCGAAATAACCCCAGCTCTCTATCTATTTTTCCCAATTCGATTTCCAAAACTAAATCGCGAACTAACCCTATCTCTCTCTTTTTCCCCAATTCGATTTACTCTTCATATTCCCGAACGTCACCCCGTTTTTTGGATACAAAAACTATTACATCTGATAAAACTACGTGGTGTTTTACTAGGCTGAAACAGTGCGTTTCGATTTCTGTGAGTTTGTTCACAGACGTTTGACTAAGCCACGTCGACGATATACCGAGGGGTTATATAGCGGGTAACTTCTTGGGCGAGGGAATAGACCTGCATTTTTTTGAGGTGAGGGTTGATGTTGAAAAAAAAATTAGTTTGAGGTTTTTTTTTGTAGTAATCCCTTTTTTTATTATAGATGACTTGTCACTTGTACTCGCTAATACTTTTTTGAAAAGGGACTTGCTAATACTTTGATGATCGTTTTGTGTTCACCGTATCCTGACATTACTGAGTTTTGAGATGATAAACGACACCTTAATTCCTTCGGAAAAGACTTTTGTAATTGTAATCCCTTCTTAATCCAAAAACATACCCTCTTTAATCCAAAATCATTGCATTTCAAAATTTTCAATATATTATGGTGAATTTACTGAATTGTGTTTATCTTGAATCCTTCTTTGTCGTTGTGGAACTCATTTGCTCGCGACTTCAGTGTTCCACATTCGCACGTCTTACATAGGTGTTATATATGTTGGAGCTAGATTTAGCACCTAAATTCGGCCCACTGTGAAGCCCACCAAGGAATCACCTCAAGCCCATCTATGACGACCCATCAACCATATGACCCATCTCTGTGTCTCCAGCAAACCCTCGAGCTACCGCACACGGATAAGGAACGAGGCTAAATCAGCAGTTAGGCGAGCATCCCGCAAGATCCGGAGCTCGGCGCAGCAGCAGTTCCCAAGATATCCGGAGCACGTGCAACAGTCCACGATATTCGCACAACAGCTGGAGATCGAGAGTAGCTATATAAGAAGGAGAAACTGTCATAGATAGGCTAACTTTTTACNTTGATAGTCTCTAGGTTCCTCTAGACTTACTTCTGCTGTTGCCATCAGGGCAAATGCCGCCATGT
Source organism: Alliaria petiolata (assembly GCA_020283515.1). NCBI lineage: Eukaryota > Viridiplantae > Streptophyta > Magnoliopsida > Brassicales > Brassicaceae > Alliaria > Alliaria petiolata. The sequence goes on from JAHZTW010000001.1 coordinate 274,820,017, forward strand.
CATAGTCTGCAAATCTTGCTGGAAGTACCGGCTCTCTCAATGCCGTGATTCCTGCAAAATCCATCAAACTCCAAATTGCAGAATTCTAACCCGTTGTCTGTTCTGAGACTTTTGACCTTCTTATTTATCTGATTCTCCACTAGCTTCTACCATTCACAAAACTTTGCAAATGCTTCATTCTTCGTTGACAAGAAGAATACCCATACTTTCCTTGTGAAGTCATAGATGATGGAAAGAAAGTATTGCTTTTTCGACAAGCTTAGAGTAACACTTGGAGAACCCCATAAATCTGCATGAACGTATCTGAGAGCTTCACCTGAATTGTGCTTCGCAATATTAAAAGTCAGCTTCTTATGTTTTCCCATAACACAGCTTTCACAGAAACTCAAATCACCTATTCTTCTCTTATCAATTGTAGTGAAATCGATCAATCCAAAACCTGGATTCGAGTTGAATCAAAACCTGCGGAACTTTGCGTGAAGAAGAAGTTTCGACAAAAACAGAGAAACGATAAGAAAAGTAAGAAGAAGAAGACGACACAGAGATTTACGAGTTCGGGCTCTCGATGTGAGATAATACCCTACGTCTCGGCCTGGTGTTAACAAGCTTAATCACAAACGATGATTACAACTTTCTCTATGCTCTCTCTTCACAATTCTTAACTTAAGACCTAGAGAGAGCAAACGCATATGTCTTGATTATATATCAAGGTCCATTACAAGAGAAGAGTCGGTTGATACACTTAACCGTAAACCATGAGTATAGCTGAACCGAAATACCCAATTAGACATAACCAGTCTTGGTTTATGCACTCGACCAGATTGATTTCCCATCACCAAAGCCCAACAAATCACATGGATTATTTTGGTTTAACTATAGAGAGATTACTCAAGGAGCACCAACTAATTTTCCCAGAAATCGAAGAGATTCATATCTCTGCGTTGAAGGTATGTATGGCTTTTGCTTCCTTGTTTGTTCACACACGTTTTTGTGTTTTTGTTACCAAGAATCTAATCACATAGTCTTTTTTAATCCTAAATGATAATCAGGTTAAACGCAGAGGTCATTTTTTATCATTGATTATACTCTGCTTTTGGTTAAAGCTTTTGAACACATCCATAAATACTGGTTTTTGTATGTTGATGTCCAGAGTGTTGAAAAGCCAAACAAGTCCGAATCTCTTCTAGAAGCAATACAGAAAAGTTAATGTTACTTCTTTGTAGAGTTTCAGTAACATTAACCTTTTTGTATTGCTTCTACAAGAGGTTTAGACTTGTTTGGCTTTTAACACGCATCAACATAAAAACCAGTCTTTGCCGATGTGTTCAAAAGTCTTAACGAAAACCATAATATAATCTGATAAATAATAAAAAGTTGGTGGATATATTATAATTAAAAAAAGTCACTATATCGAGTTGAGTTGGTTGTCTTCTTGTGTTTGTGTGGTTCTTACTCATTCTTAGGTACATCCTTCTTCTCATCAATATAATGCTGTTTTGTGATCTTCACTTAAGGCTTAATCTTCTTCTCCTCAGAAATGTAGGATTTTGGTTGTCTTCTTGTTTTTAAACTCGTTTCGGAAAATTTTACTTCTCTGTAGGTTAAGGTAGATCTAGAAACTTGGATGCACAAGAACCTCTGGTGCTTGGTGTAGACACATTACTACTATAAGCAGAGCATTAGCTGTTACGGTCCAATGGTGTCTACATCCTCAAGCTTTTGGCTTTATATGTTTGGTTATGCACAATTCTCAGATACCTGATTGTGAAAATTGTGAATGCCATAACTCCGCAATTTCTTTGATCCCGAACATGTAAACTGAAACATTTAAATAAAAGAATTCTAGAAGCTAAACTATCTTAGGAGTTTCGGAACAAGTCTTCATGCCTTTTCTGTTTCACATTCTCGGTAACAATTAAGTTTTGCTTGAAAGATATCAGAAGAGGTTTTTTTTTTTCCTATCATAAGATGTTTAGATTATCATAAGAAGAGATTAATGGAATTTAATTTAGTTTACAAAAGTTTTTAAGTAAAGTAAAGATATGGATCGATGATAAATCTCTTAACTATAAAAATAATGTAAAAAGTAAAAACTCTTAAATATCGGTATGTTATTGAGAAAAACCTAAAACATAAACTACCAATGCTAACTCAAACTCAAAATTATAGGTTTTGGATTGTAAAAGAACAACATGTGTTTTTGCAAAATCTCAAATGGTTTTATATTAAAAAAAAACCTAAACTATAAAACTAATGTAAAACCCCTCAACTAATCGGTTCATTAATGAATAAATCTATCCGTCTACAATAGCGTTAAAACCTAAATCCCTTCGTTGATGTTTTGCTTAGGTTGCTTAATAACATAGTGAAAGAGCATGAGAATGGTAAACTTAATTAGCTAGGAAGATGAGCAATAATGTTACGATTAAGGAAGCCATTGGTGAGGCTGAAGGAGGTGTTGAGCTTCTTGAGTTTGTTGGATTCAAATTGAATGAGGAGAAATTTAGATATTTAGGTGGTTATAGAAGTTTCTGGAGAATACTAATTAAGATCAATAAAGTTGCCCAAATTTTAGAGAATATAATGATTGAAATGCCTAGAAAATTTAAAGAATTTGGAACTTTGAAAAGCTGGAATATAGTTTATCAAGCTATACCATAAACAGGACCGGCCCTGAGTAATAAAATAAATTTTTAGGGGGTTTTGAAAATTTTAAATATTTTGGGAACTTTTTATTACTAATAAAATAAATTTGAAGATTTTTTAAAATACTAATAAACTGAAAAAATTTGGGGCTCTAGGCTAATGTTTCAATGGGCTTGACCCAAGGCCAATCCTAGGTCCATAAATTTGATGTTTATGTTTTTTTTCAATCGACTTTCAAGTTAGAGAATCTAAGTATTTGAAATTAGAATTCAACAGTTTTAGAGTTCATCAGTTTAAACTTTAAAGAATTTAGGAATTACCATATTGTTTTTTTTAAAATCTAAAAAGTACAACTTTGATTTAAGTAGAATTATTTTTTAAAACATTTTGGATGTTTGAATTTTTAACGTTTTTGAAAATCATATAAATATTCAATAATATTTTTTTTTTTGGTCATGGAATGGAGACAATTGTCTCCATCATATTATTTGAATCAAAACTCTAACTACACCCTCACAGATCGAGAATGTGTAGTACCATTAACATCCTCTAACAATAAGAAAGCAACATCCGCAGGTGGATCTTCCAAAACATAAAAATCAAAAGGTAAAGTAAACGCATAGTTAGTTAATCCGTCTGCTAGACGATTAGCTTCCCTATACACGTGAGTAATACGGACTAGCCAGTCCCTTGATAAGAAGCCATAGCACAATCGTACTAGGAAAGACAGCGGGTGAACATCACTAATTCCCGTTGTCAGAAACTCAACCACTATTTTCGAATCAACTTCAATCTCCAATCTACGCACTTGACGATCCCATGCGATATAAAGTCCATAATACTGTAATACACTCCCCACAACTCTACTAGTGGCGCCGAGCATATACCAATATTCAGGGAGAACCCAATGCACCATTGTCCATTCTCATCTCGGAGTACCCCACCCGCAGCCGCCAGCCTCGAATTACCCCGTGAGGCACCATCCGTACTCATTTTCATCCAACCTTGTGCTGGTGGAAGCCACGAAATTAGCCTCTCCTCTCTCGTCCCCGCATCTGCTTGGCCCCGGAGTTTTGAGTTGGCATTGGTCACTTCCAATAGCTAGATTCTTGATGAAAAGAACTTGATCTCGACATTTGCTAATGGTTCCGAACACATTCCCACAACGCCACTTCCATCCCCACCACACCGCCATCACAAAAGTTGTAGACTAAGGCACGCCTCCCAAGTCGGATTCATCACCTAAGTTCGTGTAAACCCACTCAAGTAAGGATTGCGTGAAGAAATCCCTTCTTCTCCTTCCTGGAGTGATTCGCGACCAGATTCCCATCATCGATGGGCAATCCCTCAGAACATGTAATATGGTCTCCTCTCCCCCTCGACAAACTTGGCATACACTCGACTCACTAAGGTGTCTTCTCCATCTCTCCACATTCGTCATGATGACTTGATTAGCCACAAGCCAAAGGAATACTTTAACTCGTTCTGGCCCCACTACATTCCAGATTCGCTCAAAAAGTGCTTTCATGTTCTGCTTTGGGTCCCAATCCCGTGTCAAGTAGTCATATGCCGAACGAACAGTGAATTCCCCATTCTGCTCAGGTCCCCATGATACCTTTATCTCCAGCCCCTGTGATCTCATCAACAACCATCCCTCCTAGCTGTAACCTTGTATTTGTCGAGATATAGGGAGCAATCTACTCTGAAACCCAGCCTCTACCAGCCTGCCAGACCTCACTTACTGTCATACCTCACTTACTGTCATATTCAATAATTCTGCCGGTATCGTCTCGATGGCATTCTCGACTAACGGTGTACTCAATAGCCATTTATCCTTAAAGAACCTGATGTTACGGCCATTACCAAGAACCCAACTTGTTCGCGGGATTACTACTTCTCGCATTCCCACTAACACACTTCTCCCAGTTGAAGACCAATTCCCGTTAAACTATATAAAATCTACCAGACTTAATTTTTTTTTTTTTTTTTGTTCAAACATCGTTTTATAAATAAAACTTAACTCGGAGCTACAATGCATAAAAGCCAAATGCTTCTTGCTAAACAGCAAACATTTGAAACAGAAATAAAAAGCAATGCAATAAAAGGATAGGTTATGCGGTTTAAATCAAAAATAAAAACCGGAAGCTTCTTGTAAAGGGTTTCAAAATCGATTGAGATCAAATCGATTCTCCATTCTTCTGCTAATGAAAGCAAGCGAATGAAACTTGGAGCTCGAAAATCCGTAAAGGCTGAGCTTTTGCAAACACACTCCATGGAGGAGAGGATTGTTGAAATTAATCTCTTCACAACGAAGAAGAGTATTAAGGCGTACCCGAGCTTCTTTGATGATTGAAGATGAGGCAATGAGCTCGTTACCAGACTTAATAAGTTTGAGTATTAAAGATGAAGTGACTATGTATTTTTTGAGGATTGAAAACAGTTTACATATTTATGGCTTATGTATTTAATTAGTGCATTTAAAAGGTTTTTGTTACTGGAAAATAAGATTTTAGTTGTATTATTTTGACTAGAGAAATAGTACTCCCTCCGTTACATAGTTTGATTTTTTAGATTTTTCACACATATTAAGAATCAATCATTGCTTACTTTTTTCTATTACTTTTTGTTTGCTTTTAAATTTAAATTTACTTTTTTTATTACTTTTTGTTTGTTTATTGTCTTGAAAAAAGGAATATATTAAATATAATCTAGAAAATCAATCTTTTGAGAACAAAAATAAAACCTAAAAAATCAAACCATCAGGAAAAGAGGGAGTATTTGTTTTCACTGTTCATCCCCAAAAATATTATTTCGATGTCGGACAAAAAAGCGACTCTCAAGTTGAAAAAACCCTAAAACCCTTTTCGATTCCTTCCAAGACGACTTCATCTTCTTCACTCCACGCTCGCGCTCGTCTGCTTCCTTCCTTTTCCGCCAACTTTTGACTGGTTTCTAATGGCGAATCTCGGAGAACCGCAGAATCGCTGCGTCTTTGTGGAGACGAACCTCGAAACCCATCTCGGTGTTCTCCTCAACAACAATGATACAAGCTCTGATTTCAAAGGTTCAGAAAAACTAAACTCTCCCCTGAATTAGTCTATGCTAATGTTGTGAGGATACTCGATTTTTAAATCTGGCTGCCATTGTTACTGGGTTTCTGATTATTGTGGTTTTAATTGTAGAAAATCTATGCAAAGAGCATATGCAATGTTTTCCAGAAATTGGAGAAATCGAAATTTCTGCTGTGAAGGTATGAATGTTTAGCTTTTGCTACCTTGGTTTTTTACTTTTGTTTTGTTTGCAACAACTTAGTGAAGAGTGGTTTTGTTCTTTACATACTCAGGTTAAACGAAGAGACCAGTTTTATCACTGCTCAGACTCTGTGATTTTGAGCTTGGCGCTTGCAGGCATTAGAAACTGGTATATATATGTTGATCTGAGTGTAAAAGCTGCCGACCAAAACTGTTCGGACAATGAGTTGCCTGAGAGAGAGAAGGAGATTGGAATTGATGGTACCAATGATCTGACCATTGAAGATGGTTTGGGAGAAGTAGCTGAGAAGACAACAAAGGAGAGGAAACTGAAATGTTCAGATGAATCTGATGTTGTTGCTACAACATCTTCTAGATATAATGCGGATGAGAGTCAGGAGCTATGTGTAAAAGTGCAGGTTGCTTCTGAATCTTGTGATGTTGAAAAGCTGAATGATCTTAAGGGAGCAGTAGAACAAGGTAAATTTTGTTTGTTGTTTTCACAATGGTTAAATATTGGGATCTCTTATTTGAGTTATTAAAGGGATATAACTTCTGATGTTCAATAGATCTTGAAACGGGAGAAGAATTAGGCAAGATTAGCCAAGAGAAGATTCTTGCACCTACTTTAGAACTTGTTGATGCGCATATAACTTCAAGAGATGATGTGAATGAGAGTCACAAGGTATCTGGAGAAGTACAAGTTGGTCTTGCTGCTGAACATTGTGTGATCTCACCAAGAGTTGATTTAGTCGCCGGAGCAATAGAAAAAGGTAAGCCCTTTTTTGTTTTTTTTTTGTTTATGGTGATAGTTACTGATTCTCATTTTCTGATGTTTATTGGTGATAGTTACTGATAAAATTTGTCCATTCCATAGACGAAAGAAGTGTTTCAGATAATCTTCAAACTGCTGAATTGGTGACTTACCCGGGAAACCAGTTGGAGGCTAACAGTGGTCTTTCTACAGAGAAGAAAAAAAAGCGAAACAGGCCTAAGAAGAAGAATCGCATCAATCGATCTACTGCTGCTGCTACCCCAACTAAAGAAGATACTCTCGTCCTGATTGTTGAAGAGGGTCACAACAATCAACCAATCAAAGTTGTGGGAGATTGTGATGAGGAGAATGTCAGTAAGAACTTGGCAAGCAAAGCTGAAGTTTCTGAACAGAAAAACGATAAAAAGGGAGAAGTTCATCAGGATGCTTGGGGAGCAGAAAGTGTTTATAAGGTTGAGGTCAAAACAAAGAAGAAGAGGAAGAAGAAGAGCAATAAGAAGAAAAAGTCTTGTGATGATGATCACAAAACTGATAATATGGATGAGAAGACGGATGACCTTTCTGTACCAAGGAATGAGGAAAAACCAGAATTTGACGGGGAAACATCTTTGTCAAGTTCTGTCTTAAAACACAATAACGTTGAGGTCAAAACAAATAAGAGGAAGAGGAAGAGCGATGAGAAGAAAAAGTCTTGTGATGATGATCACAAAAATGATAATGTGGATGAGAAGACGGATAACGTTTCTGTACCAAGGAATGAGGAAAAACCAGAATTTGAGGTGGAAAGATCTTTGTCAAGCTCTGTCTTAAAACTCAATAACTTGGTTCAAGGAGTTGCTTCACTAGGAACAGGAGATTTACCTAGATGCACATGCCAAGGTCAAAGAATCAGGAAGTTAATCGTGTTAGATCTGAACGGTATCCTTGCAGATATTGTTCAGGGGTACAGAGGTTCTTCTCCTCCAGATGGTATAATATCAGACAGAGCAGGTAAGAAATAATCAATTTGAATGTGGCCATTTGCAAGTTCTTACATGCTTATGTCACTCTCGAGTAACTTCTTTGTTCTTTTCTATAGTTTTCAAGAGACCCTATGTTGCTAGATTTCTGGACTTCTGCTTTGAGAGATTTGATGTTGGCATATGGTCTTCCAGACGCATGTAAGCTTTATTGACTTATTCAATTCTCAAATGCATTGCTGTTGTTGTTTTTTTGTTACTAATCAAGTGTCTTAATACATATACTAAGCTTGATCCCTCTATTAACTTCGTCTCTACTTTTTATCTTACCAGTGGATTGGATTACATGACCTACATTGTCATGGGAAACCATGCGAAAAATGTGATTTTCTGTTTCGTAAGTGATCTCAACAACCTTTTATGAATTATCTTCTTGATTATGAGAGATGCAATTTACATTAAAAGTATGTAAACTGCAATTTTTTTCACTGCGAGATATGCAGTTTACGTATGAGCTGAGCTTATTCCAATTCCTTTTTCTGTATTCCCACAGGATCAACATATGTGCACTACAACAAAGTTCAACACTCTAGAGAAAAGCTCAAAACCTATATTCCTTAAGGATCTAAGAAGAGTCTGGGACCGTTTTGGTACATGTCCCACTTGCGGAAAAGGAAAGTACGATGAGAGAAACACTTTGTTAGTTGATGATTCACCCCACAAGGCCTTGTGCAATCCTGTCAGTACTTGAACACTTGCAATTAAGCTTATGTAATTCAATGTCTGCGATCTTATATATAACATTTAACATCGGTTTGGTATTGTTCTTGCTCTCTGTTAGCCACACACTGGAATCTTTCCTTGCCCGTACCAATACACAAACCGTAAAGATTCTGAATTGGGTGAGTCTTTCCCTTCTTAATTCTCAATAGCGTCCAAGTTTTGCAACAAGCAGCAGAAAGAGTTGATGGAGAATCATATTGTTCTTTAACGTTCTCCCTCATTCAAATGCTAAGAAAAATACCCATTGAAAGCTAATATCTTATGCGGTTTCTAATTACTAATTCCACACCAATGTTTCATTTCTTGAGAACAGGATCTAATGGTGAGCTAATGCAGTACCTGGAAAGGTTAGCAGATGTGGAAAATGTTCAAGAGTTTGTAGCGGAGAATCCATTCGGCCAAACCGCTATAACGGAGAGGCATGAATCATGGGAGTTCTATTCGAAGGTCATCGAGGCATATAAGTAAATCGAGGCAGATTTTGAGTGAGTTAAGTCCTCTCTGTTTAATTGTTCATTGAGAACACACTTAGATTAAGTTAGTTCTGGAGAAAACGTCTGTTTTTCAACAAAGACTAGACTCTCTTCAAATTTGTTTACTTGTGTTCTAATTTGAAATGACGTACGTAATGGTAAAAATGATTATGCGTTTCTATTTTTTCCCAAATAGTAGTAAGAAACAAAAGAAGCTAATCAAGCATAATGGCAGTGGAAGTTAAAGTATAGTGATTAATTGCGTGCAAAATGGTGTCTAAGCCGGATAGACTAGGAGATTGTATTAAACTTGTAGCCTTTAGGCAATACTAATGAACCCATTTAAGTATAAACCTAAGTACTGAAATTAATCGTTTAAATTGGATTGTTGGTTCATATCAAGACATGGTCTGAACTGAAGAACCAACCACCATGGATTTATAGTCCGGGTCGAGTTTTTTTTTTTCTCACAAAGCATTTTCCAAAAAGGCCTATTGAGCCATTAAGAGCATTTTGGAGCTTTTGTTAATTTCTAGAATGGATTTGAATCACTAATAAGAATTGAACGAGAAAGAGCTCTTAATCTCTCTATGAATTGGAAAATGCTCCAAAACCTTCTTCTTTCAACTTGTTTACTAACTTCTTGATTTGGCTTAAAGGACACCAAATGTGGAAGACAAAGACTTATTCACTTTAGATGACTATGTTCCTTTTTTTTTTTTGGTCAAACCGATGACTATGTTCTTCTTGGTCGTGAAATTATTGTAGTATTTGCAGGGGATAACAGAAAGAAGCCTTCCGAAATTAGAGAACGACCAAACTAGATTGTTGATTACAACATATTAAAATCACTTAATCATAACCGTTACAACTTTTGTTATTTTCAAATTCTTCAACTTCAGCATGCTAATCAGAGATCACATAACATTAAATAAGAATCAATGGTCTAAAAATGAAATATATTTGTGTTTTTTTTTCCTTTATTTTACTGTATAATTTTTTTATTTTTATTTTTTTGTTTCAACGGACCTAGTGGACCATTTTTTCTAATTTGAACATTTATATATATCAAATGATTTCAAGCACCAAACATCCTGAAACTCAATCGTGACACTGTTCGCTTCGAGCTGTAAAATAACAAATTAATACATTAATATAGATATTCAATCTATAACCTGTTGTTAATTATTCTGAATAATACTTCAATTTACCCTTTAGTTGTTGATGGTTTAATCAAAGGCTTTGGAGGAAGAGGAGGAGGCTGAGGAATATCACTCAATATGGGTACATTTTTCACCTGATCCAAACAAAACATATGTATGTTTCGATTATGTCATAATTGAAAAAAAAAAAAAAAAAGACTAAATAATTTTACCAAATTCCGGTATTGGAGATTGTAAAAGGAATGAATATATCTTTGCTTTGCCAATTTCTGATCTTTGTTCAAATGCCTCCAGTAGCTATATGTACTTCCCATGTTTATCACTCTGTTTGCATATATCTTCCAAGTATAGCTGCACATATATATTAATCATAGAATTTAAACTAATCTTTAGAAATTATTGACCCTTAACCTGAATTAGGCAGCATTATACTAATATATACCATTCGTTTATGCGTTGTAGCCCTTCAGCCGAAAAGATATTCCAGTAATTAGGATCCATATTGCATTTCTCAAAGAAATCCGCAATCTTATCGCTCGATTCTTCTCCATTGCTCGGGTCAACGTGGAAACCGGATACACCGTCCACGATAATCTCGGCAGGACCGCCTTGGTTCGTGGCGAATGTGACCAAACCACAGCTCATAGCTTCAATGACAGTAAGACCAAAGGCTTCATAATGAGCAGGCTGCACAAAAGCGCCTCTTGTATCCGCGATACATCGGTAAAGTTCGCCGTTTCTTGTTCGATCGGTCTGAGCTGCGATCCATCTAAACTGACCCTTGAGTTGGTATTTCTCAATTAGAGAATGCATCTTCTTGATCTCTGAGATCTCTTCCCTGTCTTTAGACTTGGAGGGATCAAAGAATCCTCCAACAATCACTAGGTTGACCAAGTCTCGTAGCCTCTTGTTCTTGGCATACCATTCGGTTAATCCGGTTAGGTTTTTCACAACATCAAGCCTTGCCATTGAGAAGATTATCGGTTTCTTCTTGTCCACCAGAAAACCACTTTTTGTTCATAAGATAAATATCGGTTAAATTTAACCATTGACAAAAGAAGACTTGGTTAGTGTTTTTTAATAAACATAGATAATATGAAATCGTAACAAAGGTTTTACCATTTGAAATTAAACTCTTTAGTTAATTGTAAACCCAAACACTAAACACAAATAGAAATAGAAACTCAATTTGCGCTTGGTGTGTGTGTTTACAATTTGCATTTTGTAAAAATAATTGTTTTATATGTAAGTAGCCATTAACCACTTCTTGAAACCGTATTACTATGTGTATGTAAATGAGTAATATACGTAAAATAGAGAATAGGGACGTACATGTGTTCATCATTCTCATTTTGGCTATACAAGAGTTCATCAATGGAAGGATAAAACTTGGTGAATCTCCGGTCTTGCGCGGTGAAAGGGAAGTAGATAGAGTCATCCGCGCCAGGAGCTGCGATGTTGAACCTCGGATCAATCACATTGATGCCGGAGACAACTCTTTATAGCCTTGGGAGTGTTAAGCTCATGTGGCTCTCGTATTGACCTGCCCTCTCTTTGCTGTCAAAATCTAACCGAACCGGATAATGTTAAACCGGAATATTAATGCACTGTCCTAATGAAATTAATTAATTACCTTCCAGCGATCTCTTGATAAGTGCTGGCTATGATGAAATCGGCAGAGTTCATAGAGATTAAGTCTGCCGTAAATTGAGATGAAAAATGATATTTAGGATCAAACTCTTTCCATTTGCTGTCGGAGTCTTCGTATTTAGTCTTCTCTAAGGCATGTGCAATAGTTGCCTGGATTTATAGTAATTTTTTTTTCATTTCAATTAATTTGTTTTTGACATAAAATGAGTAATTAATCTAAATTTAAGAAATTAAAAGGTAAGGTACCTGAGTAATTCCAAGCTTATTAGCCATGAGTGATGCGACCAAGTTTCCATCCGTATAATTTCCGATAATTAGGTCAGGTTTTCCCTCCAAAATATCCAATATTTTTGTTGTTGCATCCTACTCATAATATTTACATTACAAAGTATAAAATTCTAAGAAAAATAAATTAAAAAAAACAGAGTTGAACATTCTTATATTTGATGTTTACCTTAGTGAACCTTTCTAGGTAAGGGTAGATATCAAACCGGGAAACCCAACGACGTAAGATCCCATTCTCTGTTACGAATGGAATTCGAAGAATATTCGAATGTTTGGTACCAATAATGGGTTCGAATTCTTGGTTACATTTAGTATCTTTTGCATCTGGGATTAATCGTGTTACCTAAAATCAAATTCTCAACTTCAATATCATATATACTGAGAAAGCAAAAAAGTATTTTAGGTTTTGTTTTTTTAATAAATGGGTGATCCGAGCTTTTTTTACCCAACTAATTCACTAAGATCTATGGTGAGTGTAACCGTCGAGTAGCCTACTTACTAAATTTTTTAATAGATCTANTTACCTTCCAGCGATCTCTTGATAAGTGCTGGCTATGATGAAATCGGCAGAGTTCATAGAGATTAAGTCTGCCGTAAATTGAGATGAAAAATGATATTTAGGATCAAACTCTTTCCATTTGCTGTCGGAGTCTTCGTATTTAGTCTTCTCTAAGGCATGTGCAATAGTTGCCTGGATTTATAGTAAAAAAAGTTCATTTCAGTTAATTTGTTTTAACATAAAATGAGTAATTATTGATCTTAATTTCTGAAATTAAATGGTAAGAGACCTGAGTAATTCCAAGCTTATTAGCCATGAGTGATGCCACCAAGTTTCCATCGGTATAATTTCCGATAATTAGGTCAGGATTTCCCTCCAAAATATCCAAGATTTTTGTTGTTGCATCCTACTCATAATATTTACATTTACAAAGTAAAAATTCTAGAAAAGAAAACATATTTTAACATTCTTCTTATATTTGATTTTTACCTTAGTGAACCTTTCTAGGTAAGGGTAGATATCAAAACGGGAAACCCAACGACGTAAAATCCCATTCTCAGTTACGAATGGAATTCGAAGAATATTCGAATGTTTGGTACCGAGAATGGGTTCCAATTCTTGGTTACATTTAGTATCCTTTGCATCTGGGATTAATCGTGTTACCTAATATCAAATTCTAAAACATCAATATCACATTTACTGAAAAACAAAAATATATTCTACGTTTTTTTTTTAAATAAAGAGGTGATCGATATTTTACCACCGACTAATCCCAAGATAACGGTAGCCGTCTAGCAGCCATCAAATAATCCACTTACCGGATTTTCTAATGAGTAAAGCATGATATATACTTTTGTCTCGCCAAATAGAGATAGTTATATAATTAAGAATTGATCTCTACCCTAGACTTACAAGACAACTACTATTACTTAGTTTTATATTTTACAATCAGTACAAAATGCGTTATCATTCAGGACCTCTAATGTATATACCAAAACTTATGTGGCTATGATTTAAGTAGGATGGAGTTTTGCTTAGATCAATTCGGAAACATAACATATATGTGAATTCTTGGGTTCATGATCAAGATTTACGACTCAAGTTAAATGGAAAAAGAAAAGAGAACTTACAACAAGAATCTGAGGTTTGAAATTAAGGCCTTGAGAGTTGATTCTGTGAAGCAATTCATCTTCAAGGGCCTTGACTTGGTCAAGAATGTAAACGACCTGACCGCCGGTATCGGGCAAACCAAGAACATCGGTTTGACCAAAGTAACCGTGAACCGAGAAGATGACAATGTTGAATATTCTAGGGATCCTAGCGAAGAATCTATCGATGTTGCGAGCATCAGGGGCTTGAAGAATCTCCGACAAGATTCTCATTGTCTCTTTTACTCTCCCTGCGTTTTCTCCCCATCCTTTCTCGAAACCCCACTCCTTAAACCTGTTTTCGGTTTAACACAAAATTAAACCGGTTAACCAGCCCATCGGGTCTGCTCGGTTAATTAGCAATGTAAAATAGTTATGAAAAGAGGAGTTTAATGTCAAACCTGAGTTCAAAGGCTTGGAAAGGTGTGTCCTTAGGCAGCTCCGATAGGAAAACATCAGCCAAAATCAAACTCATCTCAAGCTTTCGAGCCGTGTTTAGTGTCTCATTCATCATAAGGTTCTGAAATTATATAATAACATCGATGTAAGCTTAGAATTAGGCTTCGATGGTTTATTTGTATTATGTTTGTATTTGCTTTTTTATGTTTGGTGTACTTTTTTCTTTCTTTTTCAAATGAGTATACAGTTTTTTTGTCAATTAGTGTAAACCCAAACACATAAAAATATATTTTTAAATTAAAATTGTAGAATCTTTATTGTTTTGTGGTATTTTATGTATTTCCTTATTTTAAAGAAATGTAAGTTTTTGTTTTCATATGTAAATCACAAACGCAAAAAAAATCATTTACACAAGGAAAGCCAAGAATCAATGAAGCAAATGATTTGGTGGAAAACATAAAAAAAATTAACCTCTCCTTGATGCTCAAGTGACAACAAGTAGTCGACGAGAGATTGTGGGTTATCGTTTAAACGGCCTCCGAGCTTCGAGGACACAAAGCTTAGGCCGTTTCCTATTGAAGAAGACAAAGAAAGCCGAGGCAGAGTGAAATCCAACGCACCAAAATCCACCTCCAACGCATTTTCATCCTTAGCCCTATTTACAAACTTCTAATTAGATCAAGAAAGTGAATATATTTGGTAGTGAAGAAAAAAGAGGGAGAGAATGTGTAGGCACCAGTTCTCGTCAAAGAGAAGCTCTTTGAGTTTGAGATACTGCATGTTCGATAGAAGCTCTACCGAGAGATCAGAAGAGTTAACCTTCACGTATTGCCAATTTCCCGGGTTCCCTCTTACCGAAAACGCCACGTTTGGGGGAATTACAACTGCCTCCTGAAGTTTCATTCACATTTATATTGCTAAATTTAGCTCACCATATGATATTTTTGAAACCAATTAACATTATTGCAAATCTCATATATGTGAAAAAATAAAATATAATCAAGTTTATAAGAGGTAACACCATCTATTGCCAAGTAGTTTTGAAATAGAAACTTATAAACATTCCCAATTTAATATTTCAAAAAAAAAAAGTTAACTTGCCATTTGACAAAAAATGTTACGAACGGATTATGCAATGGTAACAGGAAAATATAAGATTCTTAGTATAATTTCAAGCTAGCTAAGACCCATTAGATACATATAAAGCTTCTTGAAATGTTGGTTTCATATAATTTTCAACAAAAACAAAAGAGTATGGCAAGACCTGAGTGAAGCACAAGATCTTGCCAAGATCACCTTCCATGACTCGCTTTCGTTGCGTTGAATCATTGATAACAATCTCCATCTCATCCATCAACTGGTTCAGTTTCATCACCCTTCTGCCCTTCTCAATGTACTTCTCGAGGCAACGTTTTATGTTCCCGCGGTTTTGTCCCATCGCTTCAGGGATCCCATTCCCTAATGACCCGGATGTCATTTCCATTGTGTTATGTATCTCAAGACCAATCACAAGAAGAATGAAAACGCGGGTTTATGCGTTTTCGTTTGGTTTTGGGTGTTTTTCGTAATGACACCTTTGTCTACATTTATAGGAGAACTAAGGTTTGAAGATATGTGACATGCCTTTGTGAATATATTTGTGTATGGATCATATACCTTTCGTTTTAGCAAGGCCATGTTTTGTCCTCCAACTTATTAAATTGGTGTTTATCATCTTTGTTTGTATTTTAAGAACGATTCAAACTAATAAGCAATGTAACCAAATATATATTTTGCCACATGAGATATAGTAGAATATATCTATTTCTTTTATGAGACTATAGTAAGGGTAAATTTTCCTACACCTACGTGTAGTATGAGATCAGATTTTGTTATTTGATTGGCTGGGATGTCTTCAAGGTCATGATATATCATTATTTAAAGTTCAAATTCAACTAATTTTTTTATCATTATCAACAATATTCACATTTCACCTTTTTATTATTAGAAAGTTTTGGACCGATGCTTGTACATTTTCCCAAACCCGAAAGTAAAACATGCTCTATGGTACCGTTCCAAGTATCACTTAATCATGTGGTTTTTATATTTCGACACTTGGTCACATTTCACATTTCTAACTATATAAATAATACAAAAAAAAAAATCAATAATCTACTAAACTATTTTTTTAGTGAAGTGCTAAATGGCTCGCCAAATATTCAATATGATTACATGTTTCACAGGTCATGACTATATCCTAATAACAATAAATTATGATTATTTGATTTAGTGGTAGTCTAAGAAGTAAGAATTCTGACATTATCGTCCTGAATATATATAGTCATCTACCTAAGTGATCCCAACATAGTAATACCAAGATATTTAAAAGGGGTTTTGATATTTTTATTCTATATGTAGTAGAGGCAGAGGAAGAGCAAAGGAAATTCCAAAAGCAGAGAGCAAGGTGAAGTAAAGGATCCAAAAGTGGACCAGACACACATATTCGTTTCCTTTCATGGCTGCCATAAAACCATTGGAGTATTCAAAATCAGAATGCTCGTTTTTTTTGTAGAAAAGTAGTTTTGTGTTGTTGTAAATTTGTAATGTAGTCTACAAGACAATAATGATATTCCCTTGGCATATGTATATTGAAAAAAAATATACATATGCCAGAGTAAAAAAATGATCTAAACTGGTTTTTACAATTTTTATATCTCAAATTATAATCCAATGTAGATTAGTCGAGTGACTAACCAAATGATTTATTAATATTTTTTACATCAGAAAATTTGGAGTTCGATTATCAGATGCTGCAATTTTTGCTGATTAATGGAAACAATTTTTACATGTTACATATACATCTGTCTATTGTGAATGTAATGCAAGTAAAACCTGTCTGTTGGAGATCCTTGTAGAACATGAAAAATTATCTGTTAAAAAATTAGTTTTATAATTGTTATAATAGAATAATAATCCAGATGAAAAAAAAACCAAAAAAATCTAAATTCAATTCAACAAGTTACTTTACTACCAACTAGGTGATCGGTCCGCACATTGTGCGGAGTACAAAATATTTTATATGTTTAATATATAATTAATATTGTATATTAAAGTTGATCAATTTGTACATACTAATTATGTATCAATAATAACATTATATAAATACTAGTTGGTAAACCGTGCTACGCGCAGATGTGTCACTTATTTTTATCCATTTTTATGTATTGTATTTGTTGTATCGTATAGCTTTTTCAGATGGGTTTTTCTTTTTTATCCGTATCTGTTTCAAATTTACTGTCCTATTTCCAATTCCTTTCAAATATTATCCATTTGAAATCATTATTTTATTCAAACATGTACATAAAAAGAAATAATATGAGGTAAATTACCTCAATTACCCGTTTAAAAATTTAATATTTTTAAATTATATATTATTTTCTAAAATTTTCCGAACTTTCTAGAATTTTCACAAAATATGTCTCCAAGTTGATCATTACCCAAATTATTGAGAGTTTGTGAAGAGAATTTT
>JAHZTW010000001.1:274849898-274905739 GCA_020283515.1 Alliaria petiolata
TTGTGAAGTTTTGCCTAAGTGTCATAGAGTCTCTAACCCAAGAAGAAGGTATCAGCTGAACAAAGAAGAAAGGAAGCACGAGGAGCTCACGTGCTTCGTATACAACTCGACAAGGGCATTTAGGCGTAATTAACCTTTGCCAAAAGAACAGCCACGTTTGTCTTCTTCCTCTGTAATAAAAACAGAGTACGGATGGAAGGAGAGAGAGGAGCGTGGCACAGGGAGCTGTATATAAGGAGGAGTTAGCTGATACATTAGGGTTAAGAGAGTGTGCAAGAGAGGCTGCTGTGGGTTTTACAGTTTGTCTCTAAGGGTTTGTGTAACCAAAAGACTTTCTAGTGGATTTCCGAGAACAATCTCGGCCAGACGTAGCGTTTTCCGGTTTTGAAAACGTGAACTGGATAAATCTTGTGTGTCTTTACTTTTATGCATTATACACACGAGTGATCAAACAAATCGAGAGAGAAGTGAGAGATTCCGCATATAACAAGTTAAAGGTTTAAGCTTTTATCTCAACAAATTGGTATCAGAGACTCAGGTTGCGGTTTCAGGTTGAAGAAAGGTCGCATCTTTACAAAAGGCTGAAGCTTTGGTAATAAAGCAGGTTCAGATTTTGTAAAGATCGAAGCTTTGGAGATAAAGCTTGGAGTTTGAAGTTTTGGTGATAAAGCTTCAAACTTTCTCACTAATCATGACTTCTGGGCGTTCAGAAGTGGAGAAGTTTGATGGAGAAGGTGATTACATTCTCTGGAAAGAGAAGCTGCTAGCTCATATGGAGCTGCTGGGTTTGTTGGAGGGTCTCGATGATGAAGAAGAAGAAACTGCAGAAGACTCAACTGCAGAGACGGGTTCAACGCCGGAAACTACATCGCCTCCAAAACCACCGGTATCCAAAATTCTTAAGGAGAAAAGAGGAAAGGCCAGATCCACAGTCATATTGAGCCTTGGAGACCACGTTCTAAGGAAGGTGATAAAGCTGAAAACAGCTTCAGGTATGATCAAGATGTTAGATAAGTTGTTCATGGCTAAATCTTTACCAAACCGCATTTACTTAAAGCAAAGGCTTTACGGGTATAAGATGGCGGATAGCCTGACGATAGAAGAAAACGTGAATGATTTCTTCAAGATGATATCTGATCTGGAGAACGTTAAGGTCACGGTACCAGATGAAGACCAAGCCATTGTTCTGCTTATGTCTTTGCCTAAGCAGTTTGACCAGCTCAAGGAGACTCTGAAATACTGTAAGACTACTCTGGCTCTTGATGAAATCACAGGAGCTATCAGGTCCAAGATACTAGAGCTAGGAGCAAGTGGAAAGTTGCTCAAGAATAGTTCTGAAGCTCTGTATGTCCAAGACAGAGGGAGATCTGAGAAGCGTGACAAGAGTTCAGACAGAAACAAGAACTACAGTAGATCAAAGTCAAGAGATTCAAAAGACAAGAAGGTGTGCTGGATTTGTGGCAAGGAAGGACACTACAAGAAGCAGTGTTATGTCTGGAAAGAAAGGAACAAGAAGGGAAATGGATCTGAGAAAGGGGAAAGCGCAAATGTCATAGGACAAGCGGGTGATACTGCGGTTCTGAACGTTGAAGAAGAGTCAAACGCAGTGAGTGATGGGAGTGAAGATGATTGGATAATGGACACAGGGTGCTCATTTCACATGACACCAAGAAGGGACTGGTTTGTTGATTTTGATGAGTCCAAGACAGGAAGAGTGAAGATGGCAAACTTAACATATTCTGAGATCAAAGGCATTGGAAGCATAAGGATCCAAAATGATGATCACTCTACTGTGTTACTCACTAATGTGAGATATGTTCCAGGAATGTCCAAGAATTTGATCTCCATGGGAACTTTAGAAGATCAAGGGTGCTGGTTTCAGTCAAAGAATGGGATTCTAAAGGTCATCAAGGGTTGTATGACAGTGCTAAAAGGGAAGAAAACAGGTACCTTGTATCTGTTGCAGGGAGCTGTATCAACAGGAAATGCTAATGCAGTTACAAGCTCCAAAGATGAAGCAAAGTTATGGCATAGTAGGCTATGTCATATGAGTCAGAAGAACACAGATATTCTGGTCAAGAAAGGTTGTCTACAAGCTGACAAAGTGAAAGGTTTTGAGTTTTGTGAAGATTGTGTTTATGGTAAAACACATAGAGTGAGTTTCGGATCTGGTAAGCATGTCACTAGAGAGAAGCTCGAGTATATTCACTCTGATCTTTGGGGAGCGCCATCTGTGCCAAACTCTATGGGAAATTGCCAATACTTCATCACGTTTATTGATGATTTCACAAGAAAAGTCTGGATCTATTTTCTGAAGAAGAAAGATGAAGCTTTCAGAACTTTTGTTGAATGGAAAACAATGGTGGAAAATCAGTCAAACAGGAAAGTGAAGAAGTTGAGAACTGACAATGGTTTAGAGTTTTGCAATCAAGAATTTGATGGGTTCTGCAAACAAGGAGGGGTAGTGAGACACAGGACGTGTGCATATACCCCACAGCAAAACGGAGTTGCAGAACGCATGAACAGAACCATTATGGATAAGGTTAGAAGCATGTTAAGCGAGTCTGGTTTAAGCAAGATGTTTTGGGCTGAAGCAGCATCAACGGCAGTCTATGTAATTAATCGATCTCCAGCTTCTGCAATAGAGTTTGAGATCCCAGAAAAAGCATGGACAGGAGTCTTGCCAGATTTAAGTAACTTGAGAAGTTTTGGATGCATTTCATATGTTCATTCGGATCAGGGAAAGTTGAATCCGAGAGCAAAGAAAGGAGTGTTTCTGGGATATCCATCAGGGGTTAAAGGATACAGAGTATGGCTGATAGAAGACAGGAAGGTCGTGATCAGTAAAGATGTTGTGTTCAATGAGGAAGTGATGTTCAAAGATTCTGAAGAAACAAACAAGGAAGCAGAAACATCACAACAAGAAGCTGAAGTTTCAGTGATAAATGCTCCGGTTGAAACAGAAGTGGTGACTGAAACAGTTGAAGGTGGAGCTACTGGAGAAAGCAGCAGGGAGGTAGATCTTTCGTCTCTTGGACAGAGACAAGATCAAGATTCTGAGACAGAATCAGAAACTGACTCAGAAGAAGATTATATGCCTCCAAGTCTCGCAGATTATCAGTTAACAAGGGACAGAGAAACGAGAGCTAAAAAGCGAACCAAGAGATATTGTGATCTAGGAGATGCAGGTTTTGCTTTCAACATGACAGAAGATGGTGGAGTTCTAGAACCTGCGAGTTATGCAGAAGCAATGCAGGATCCAGACAGTGAATTCTGGACAGAGGCAGCAGATGAGGAAATTGAATCTCTCCTGAAAAACCACACTTGGGATCTAGCTGATAAGCCTGAGAAACAGAAGGTTATAGGCTGCAAGTGGGTATTTAAAAGGAAGATTGGGATCCCTGGAGTGGAGAAACCGAGATTCAAAGCAAGGCTAGTTGCAAAGGGTTATTCTCAAAGGGAAGGAATTGATTTTCAAGAGATTTTTTCACCTGTTGTTAAGCATGTTACAATCCGTTTAATGCTATCTGCTGTTTCTCATTTTGATCTAGAGCTGGAGCAGCTGGATGTCAAGACGGCTTTTTTACATGGAAGTCTTGATGAGGTCATCTACATGAGCCAACCTGAAGGCTATGTAGACAAGAGATCACCTGAGAAAGTGTGTTTGCTGAGAAGGTCCCTGTACGGTCTGAGACAGTCACCAAGACAGTGGAATCAAAGATTTGATTCGTTTATGAAGTCTACAGGTTACTCAAGGAGTTTGAGAGATAGCTGTGTATACTTTAAGAAGACTGCAGAAGAAGAAAGAACTTTCTTGCTATTATACGTTGATGATATGTTAATCATATCAAAGAACAAGGAAACAATCAAGAAGTTGAAAGAAAGTCTGGGTTCTGAGTTCGAGATGAAGGATTTAGGGCCTGCAAAGAGAATTCTGGGAATGGAAATTACAAGAGACAGAGGTAAAAATCTGTTGGAGCTGTCTCAAGAAAGTTATCTGCAGAAAGTGTTAAAAACTTTCAGAATGGAAGATTGCAAGGCTGTTAAGACACCACTGGCACCACACATGAGGTTTAAAGCAGCCACAGATGACGAGAGGGAAGAGCAAGCTGATCAAATGAAGACTGTACCTTATGCAAACGCAGTTGGGAGCATAATGTACTCTATGATTGGGTCACGGCCTGATCTAGCTCATCCCGTTGGAGTCATAAGCAGATTCATGGGGAAACCTTTAATGAATCACTGGCAAGCTGTTAAGTGGGTTCTCCGGTACATCAAAGGAACAATCAGTTCGAGACTGCAGTACAGGAAAGAAGGAGATTTTGTGGTTACAGGGTATTGCGACTCAGATTACGCAGCGGATCTTGATCGGAGAAGATCAACTACGGGTTATACATTCACTGTAGGAGGCAACATTGTCAGCTGGAGATCATGCTTACAAGGAGTTGTTGCGCTATCAACTACAGAGGCAGAGTATATAGCTCTAACAGAGGCTGCAAAGGAAGCTGTTTGGTTGAAAGAGTTGATGAATGAGTTGGGTTTCACACAAGGTGCAGTCGATATACACTGTGATTCTCAAAGTGCTATAGCTTTAGCAAAGAATGCTGTTCATCATGAGAGAACTAAGCATATTCAGACAAGGTTCCATTACATTCGGGATACGATAAGTGATGGAGAAGTCAAGGTGTTGAAGATATCTACGCTTTACAATCCGGCAGATCTTCTCACCAAAGTGTTACCAGTTAACAAGTTCCTGAGTGCTCTGCAGAAGCTCAGGGTAACAAGTGCCTGATCAGTTGATCAGGGTCCGAGATGGAAGTCCAAGTAAACTAGAAAGAAAGCTAAGTAGAGGAAGTTTTGACACTACGGCAAGGTGGAGTTTTGTGAAGTTTTGCCTAAGTGTCATAGAGTCTCTAACCCAAGAAGAAGGTATCAGCTGAACAAAGAAGAAAGGAAGCACGAGGAGCTCACGTGCTTCGTATACAACTCGACAAGGGCATTTAGGCGTAATTAACCTTTGCCAAAAGAACAGCCACGTTTGTCTTCTTCCTCTGTAATAAAAACAGAGTACGGATGGAAGGAGAGAGAGGAGCGTGGCACAGGGAGCTGTATATAAGGAGGAGTTAGCTGATACATTAGGGTTAAGAGAGTGTGCAAGAGAGGCTGCTGTGGGTTTTACAGTTTGTCTCTAAGGGTTTGTGTAACCAAAAGACTTTCTAGTGGATTTCCGAGAACAATCTCGGCCAGACGTAGCGTTTTCCGGTTTTGAAAACGTGAACTGGATAAATCTTGTGTGTCTTTACTTTTATGCATTATACACACGAGTGATCAAACAAATCGAGAGAGAAGTGAGAGATTCCGCATATAACAAGTTAAAGGTTTAAGCTTTTATCTCAACAACATCTCTCGTACTTGGCCTCGGTGTTCTCAAGAAAATTTATCAGCGACTCTAATCTCTGCTTCCATCCAGAAGATGGTGCAAACAGGTGACCAAGTTTGTCAATGCGATGATCAAGAAACACATCGAGAAGAACATGATCATCCTTGTTAATCCCCATCCTGTCTCGGTTTCCAGATAAAACAATATCCCCAAGACCGTATGTAGTATGTTCTGATGAAGAATATTCCTTAAACAACGACAAGACTCTGGAAATTACCTCTACAATAGCTGTGTTTGTAGGAGCACAAACAAGTGTTTTGCACTTTAGCTTGAGAAGTGCAAAGATAAGAGTCGCAACAGTCTTTGTTTTGCCTGTACCAGGAGGTCCCCATATCAGCTTCACAGTGTTCTTGTGATTGCACTTGCTTGTCTTAAGGCAGCCCAAAATTGCAGCTTGTTGTGAAGTGTTTAATTTCGCTGAACGGATAATCTCCATAACACGGTGAGAATCAGAATAATCAACTTCTCTTTCACTACAAACACATTGTTCTGTAGCCTGAAACAAGTAATATAACTCAATTATTTTGCAGCAGAGAGATTTAAGTATCATGAATCCATCAAATGCAAAGAAATTTAAATTTGTAACAAAATTGATTCGGATTAACATATATAAAAAAGGCAAAGAAGATTAATTTTTAAACACTTACCGAATCATTTTCCTCAAGCACACTCTCGATTAGACTCGAATCAGCAGCTTCGTTGTACAAAGCGTTCCAAATTCGAGTGTTTGTTATGGAATTCATGAGGAAAACGCCAAAAAGAATATAATCATCTTCTTCTTCAGATGAGCTAATTGAATATTCATCAAGATCATGTATCGACTTAGACGAACGAACAGAAATTTTAAGATCACCATAAGCAGAAGATACGTAGGCGAGAAGTAAAGGATTCAAGTCATCAATTCTTCTTGGCCTTTCCTTTGTGAGAGCAATAAGATCTCCATATTTTGGCTTGTACTTCGCACTAATAGTACCTGCGTTCTTGAGTGTTATATCGTAGACCAACTCGTTCGATGAATTTCCATTCTTTGTCTCCACAGAATGTATTTCAAAAACAGTTGATCTTGATATAGATTTGAAGCTTGCGAACAGCTCGGTTCGCGTTTCCTCGAGCAGATGAGGAAAAAAACACTGACGGTACTCATCAACAGATGTAAACCTGTCTGGTATTGTCTTTATCTGTTACAAAAAATACACCATTGATGAGTATGATAATGTATTAAAGCTAATGAAGAAAGAGTTAAAACAGAGATCACAAAACCTGTTGCTTGTAGAGATCCCTGTTGAGTATATCTTTGATAGACCAAGAAAATATTCTTTCGGCCAGACTTGTTTTCTCGTTCTTTTCCATGACCCTTCGTCTTTCGATTAGATAGTTCATCGTCAAAGCAACAACGAGAACCTTAGCTTACAAGGCAAGCAAGTAGATTGACAACTAGATAGTTACTATTTTTAAGTGGACTGGTGCAGAAGAAACAACAGAAGAAGACAAAATCTGAAGTAGACTTACGTTCAGTTTGTTCTGCTTAAAAGGACGAAGGAAGAAGGCAAAAGGTCCAAAACAGACTTTGGAAATGATCTCAAAATTTCAACAATTTCCAAGAATTTTTTGGTTAATGGGATTCAATTTTCTTTTTAATTTATTTAAATTTTAACATGCTGTGATCAATGAACGGAAGATGACACTTAGCATGCGTAAAGTCTATATACAGAGCTATACTTACTTAGAGGCACTTTATATCATTAGTACTTTTTTTTTTGTTTTACGATAAATTAATTCAACTGTAATTTTGATTTTTGATATCGCATGGGGAAGAAGAAAAGTCTGGATATTAATATCGGAAGTGATACAATGAATTAAACTAGTAAAATGATATAAATTGTTAGGTCATGGTAGAGATTAGATAAAGTATTAGTTTGGACTTGAAAATAAATGTACTAAAATAGATAAAATTAGATGTTTTTTTTTATATGGACTTTTCGCCTTCGTCTTCCTTGGATAGACCAAACAAATTAAACTTGTCGCTTCACAACCCTTTAGCAAAAAAACTTGTCGCTTCACTCTCTGTTTGTTGATTCTCTACATCAGTCATTTCTTGCAACTTTGTTTCCTGCCTAGCACTCTATCTTCTTGCCTTGTAAGATAAGTTACATCTTTACATAGCTATGAACATTACTCGGGTTTTCGTTCTTGCTTTCATGTACCAATTTTTATTTGCTTGTTCTCTGTTATAATGGTGCAGGAAAGCTCGTCGTTGCGGATAATGGAAAGAAAGGAGAAAACTAGTCTAGTTGATAGAATTTTTTCTTGGTCTCTCAAAGATATACTCAACAAAGATCTCTACAAGCAAAAGGTTTTCATCTCTTTTAACCCTTCTTCTTTAGTTGACATCTTTTGGTACTTACATAAGTGATTTTTGTTTAACAGATAAAGACAATACCAGACAGGTTTAGTTCCATTGATGAATACTACAAATGTTTTGTTCCTCATGTACTCGAGGAAACGCGAACAGCGTTGTTCTCTAGCTTCAGTTCTTTATCGAAAGCTCCTCTCTTTCAAATAGAGCCATGGGAGAAAACGAAAAAGGAATCGAGTGAAAGCTGCAGCAGTTTGTTACACAATTTAAAGATAATGGATGCAGAGGGTAATGCAAAGTACCAGCCACTATGTGGAGATCTCATTGCTCTCACAAAGACAAGACCAAGAAGTTTCCGTGACTTGAACCCATTGCTTCTTGCCTATGTCTCTGTCGGTAGTCATCCAAATATCTCTGTTTATTTGTCAAGATTAATATCACATGATGAGAAAACGTCACTTGGTTTCGGTGTTTTTCTCATGAATTCAACTACAAACAATCGTATATGGAATGCTTTGCACCAGGAAGCTCCAACTTTGATCTCATCCAGAGTATTCTTCAGCCAAATACTGCGGTATGTATATACAAAATGGTCTTGACTCTGTTGATTTGAAGTGATTCATATCCGCTAGAAAGTTTTAGTACTTCAACATTTAGACCCCAAAAAAAAAAAAAAAGTTTTAGTACTTAATTCTCTTGCTTAGAGTAATCGTGGACTTCTTGTATTTCAGGGTATGGAGCAATCTGTTTCTACGAATTGGGGACAAAATGTTTTAGATATAATACGTTCAACGAACTTGAACTCTTCCCAAAAAAGTGCAGTCTTGAGCTGCCTTGAGACAAGAAACTGTAATCAAAAGAACAGTGTGAAACTGATAAGGGGACCTCCTGGAACAGGCAAAACGAAGACTGTTGCGGCTCTTCTCTTTGCCCTTCTGAAGCTAAGGTGCAAAACAGTTGTGTGTGCTCCTACAAACACAGCTATTGTAGAAGTAACATCGAGGCTATTGGCTATATCAAAGAAATCTTCAGAACATGCTACTTATGGTTTAGGGAATATTGTTTTAGCAGGAAATTACAATAGATTGGGATCGAAAGTAATGGTTATCTGCGCAATGTGTTTCTTGATCATCGCATCAGTAAAGTTGGTAAACTGTTTTCACCACCTTATGGATGGAAGAAGAGTTTGGAGTCAATAATATATTTTCTTGAGTTCCCCGAGGCTAAGTACAAGCAATATGTTCATGAATTAATAGTTGCTGAAATGAAGAAGGAAGAAGCTGCAACGAAGAAACAAGAAGCTGAAAGGAAGAAAAAAGAAGCTGCGAAAAAGAAACAAGAAGTTAAAAAGAAGAAGAAAGAAGTTCAAAGGAAGAAGGAAGAAGCTGAAAAGAAGAAGAAGCAACAAGTTGTAAACATTCCTACATTTGGAGAGTTCGTAAGGAAATGTTTCAACGGCTTAAGTGAAGAACTGGAGAAAGATATGGTTGATTTGTACACACATCTTCCCAAGTCTTTCATTTCATCCAAAGATGTGAAGAAAATGATCGCAGCCAGTCAAGCTCTTCAAAGTGTTAGGTATTTCTTGCAGGAGAATTTTTCCAGAGATGATTTCAAGAAGGGAAGTCTCAAAGTTGATTGCTTCAACAGACTCCTTCAGGCTCTACGTTTACTTCCAAAACGTTTTGAGATTCCAGACTTGTTGGAAAACGAAGATATTAGGAGATTTTGTCTACAAAACGCGCATATAATCTTCTGCACAACCTCAGGTGCTGCAGAAATGAATGTGGAAAGAACAGGAAATATAGAACTTCTTGTGGTTGATGAGGCGGCTCAGCTTAAAGAATGTGAATCAATTGTTGCATTGCAACTTCAGGGACTGCGTCACGCTATTCTAATAGGAGATGAGCTTCAGTTACCAGCAATGGTGCAAAGCGAGGTACTCTCACTCTCTCTCTCTAATCATAAAAAAACTGTCTTTCTTTTTCAAAGCAATATATAGTATAGTGTTTTTGAATCCCTTGAGGACAATGTGGCAGATATGTGAAAAGGTGAAATTCGGAAGAAGCTTGTTTGAGAGATTGGTTTTGCTTGGTCATGACAAACACATGCTTAACGTACAATATCGAATGCATCCTTCGATTAGTCTTTTCCCAAACAAAGAGTTTTATGGAGGTTTGATCAAAGATGCTGAGATTGTTAAAGAAAGCATTTATCAAAAGAGGTATCTTCAAGGAAACATGTTTGGTTCTTTCTCCTTCATCAATGTTGGTCGAGGGAAAGAAGAGTTTGGTGATGGACATAGTCCTAAGAACATGGTTGAAGTTGCTGTGATTTCTGAAATCATATCTAATCTTTCCAAAGGTATAATAATCTTTTTTAATCTGCAAGTAAATGTTATCCTTTTTGATTAATATTGCTTTTAAAATTTTGGAAAACAGTTTCAAGAGAAAGAAGGATGAAGATGAGCGTTGGAGTGGTTTCACCATACAAAGGACAAGTAAGAGCAATCCAAGAGAGAATCGGAGATAAGTACAGTTCCTTATCTGATGAGCTTTTCACTTTGAATGTTCGGTCTGTGGATGGGTTTCAAGGAGGAGAAGAAGACGTTATTATCATCTCCACCGTTAGAAGTAACGGTAACGGAAAAGTGGGATTTCTCAGTAACCGTCAAAGAGCCAACGTGGCGCTCACTCGTGCAAGGCACTGTTTATGGGTGATTGGGAATGAGACGACTTTGGCTCGAAGTGGTTCGATTTGGACAAAACTCATAAGGGATTCGAAGAGACGTAAATGCTTCTATGATGCTAAAGATGATAAGAATCTAAGAGATACCATGAATGATGCTCTGCCCGATGTTGAGAAGTTTAATATTTGTGGAAAGTTGAGAAGTCTGATCTCGATCAAGAAGAAAGGGAGAAAATGAATGCTTGCTACATCTTTTTATCTTTATCGGATTATCATCTCATTTATAAGAGAGCTTTATCTATGTCATTCTTCAATGAAAATTCTATGTCATTTAGGACTTTTTATTAGAGAGTATACATGCATTTTCTGGTTTCTTTGTTTCAGGTTCTTATGTAGTATCTTTTATATTTCAATTACAAGAATATGGAAGTTTATGCATATAATGCTTCTCAGAGATGTAAACCAATCCACAAATATATTTCCCACATGGCTTAAGCCAACAAATTCCAAAGTAAACTATATCAAAGTATATTAAGCGATACTTTTGCCTTTTAGGACTCTTATCTTCCTCATACATCAAATTCATAAGAAGCTTCTAACAAGTTAAAGTAGTAAGATGCTCAATCTCCCATAAAGTAGGTTGAACCTACACCAATAATAATGCCACGGATCTTCAATCTTTATGGAGAGAATATACTTACAACATTGGACTTAATCATCAGAACCCTGCAGCATTTCATACATGGAGTCAAGGGTTAATATATAATGTTACCTTCACGGATCACCAATGAACAGAATCCAGACCAGTGATACCAGTTATAGTACCTGGAAAGTGTCATAGATGTTAAAGTAATTATACATATGGAAATGAGCTACTTTCTCTTTCTTTTGGAAGCATTTGCACCTAATGCAGAAAACCCTTTAACATGGCCACAAACATTTCTGTTCAGAAGATCAACAAAGTTTCGTTCATAAGTAAATTTTTTTAATAATAAATATAAAAGGTATCATAATTTATTTATTTTGGTTTTGGACCACCATTTTTGTTGGACCGGTCCTGATTATTTGATGTAGTTTCTTCTCCAATCAATCCACTTTAAATCCTGTGTTTGCCAAGTAAAATGCTGCCACGGTAGCCAGTGAGTCCTTAAGGTGACCGGCACATCGTCGACAAGTCCAACGAACACATAAATGTATGGTTGACCTCAAATGGTGACAAAGTGCGGGATCCTGATGCAATGTCTGGGTGACTTTCAAATAGACGTTTCACAGATTCTACATTCATGGTTGAATAATAAAACCAAGTGTCGTTAGATCGACTGGTAAAAGTCCTACTGTAACTATCTAGTTATTTTTAAATGAAATTTGGTACCTTTTATAATGTTTGATTACGATAATTTTTATTTATTGTAACTGGGTCCTTGTAACTGTAACTATTATTTTCCCAAAACTAAATTTTGACTATTAAGCATTCTTCTTGATCGAGAGACCAAAACCCGAGAGACCCGAGAGGAGAGCAAATAGAGCACAAAGCGGAACTAAAGGGCGCCAAAGGAAGCCGAGAGACCAAAACCCTAATTTCGCCGACGAGAAAACATGCCGGAGCTTCCGGAAGTAGAAGCGGCGAGGAGAGCAATAGAGGATAATTGTCTCGGGAAGAAGATCACGCGAGTCATCTTCGCCGACGACAGCAAAGTGATCGACGGAATCTCGCCGTCAGATTTCCAAAACTCAGTCCTCGGAAAAACCATCGTCTCCGCTCGTAGAAAGGGGAAAAATCTCTGGCTCGAGTTAGATTCCCCGCCATTTCCTTCTTTCCAATTCGGTAACTCCTCCGAAACAATTTAGGTGTTTTTAACATTCTCTTCAATTTCACCTAAAATTTAGAGCTTTTGATAGATTAAATTGCATCGAAATCGAACATTTGCTGAAAATGCAGGACCGTTCGTAGTTAAATGCTAGACCTTTCTTGCTGCTTTTTGATTCATAAGAAAGGAGTGAAAGTGTTGGACTTTATATCGTTTCGTAGAAACCAAATTCAGAGCTCTTGATAGATTAAATTGAATCGAAATCGAACATTTGCCGAAAAACGCAGGACTGTTCATAGTTAAAAGCTAGACCTTTCTTGCTGCTTTGATGCATTAGAAAGGAGTGAAAGTGTTAGGCTTTATTGTTTCCTAGAAACTAAATTCAGAGCTTTTGATAGATTAAATTGAATCGAAATTCAAATTGCAGGACTGTTCGTAGTTAAATGCTAGACCTTTCTTGCTGCTTTGATGCATAAGAAATGAGTGAAAGTGTTAGGCTTTATTTTTTCCTTGAAATTAAAATTTGGTTTTGGTTGATGTGTTTCTTCAGGTATGGCTGGTGCTATCTATATCAAAGGCGTTGCAGTTACTAAATATAAAAGGTGAAGAAGGTTTATGGAGTCTGTGGAGTCATTTATTACATTTTGCTTTGATAAGTATAAAGATTGATTTTTTGTTTTGTTTTATATAGATCTGCTGTAAAGGACTCAGAGGAGTGGCCATCTAAGTATTCAAAGTTCTTCGTCGAGGTTGAGAAATTTATAATCTTCTTTTAACCGATTCCTGAACCCGAAGTTCTTCGGTTACAATGAGGTTCTCTTCTGTATACAGCTTGATGATGGTCTGGAGCTTTCGTTTACTGACAAGAGGAGATTTGCCAAAGTTCGACTTCTAGCAAATGTATAAATACGCAGCTCTATTTTTGCTTGCTTTTCCTGCGGATGCTAGAGGAGATTTGTCTAACTGATGTTTGATGTTGCAGCCGGCTTCTGTGCGTCCAATATCAGAGCTTGGTCCTGACGCATTGTTGGAGCCTATGACAGTAGATGAGTTTGCGAAAAGCTTAGCGAAAAAGAAAATAACCATAAAACCTCTCTTACTTGATCAGGTTCATAGTTTAAATTCAGTTTTTTCTCAGCTCTTTCTTCTCCTTTAAACTTATCTTAATGACATTTCAAAGCCTGCAATAGCTAGAAATGATCTTCTGTTTTACTGCAGAGTTCGATTAGTTTTCCTCTTCTTTTATTTAATAAACATTGCGCGTTTAGAGGATTATAGATCTCTTCTCTTTTGCAGGGTTTTATTTCAGGTATTGGCAACTGGATCGCCGATGAAGTGCTGTACCAAGTAAGTGAGCTCTAAGATCGTAAAAACCTTGAGATTTAAGTGAATCATCTATACCATTCATTGAATTCACAAAGTATCCACTTTTGTTTCCAAATTTGTACATTATAGGACTCGATTTACATGCTGTAGGATTAATTCTGCTAGTCTCTCTCTTTCGCAGGCGAGAATCCACCCGTTGCAGACTGCTTCTAGCTTGTCCAAAGAGCAATGTGAAGCTTTGCNGCCGAAAATGCAGGACTGTTCCTAGTTAAATGCTAGACCTTTTTTGCTGCTTTGATGCATAAGGAGGAGTGAAAGTGTTAGGCTTTATAGTTTCCTAGAAGCTAAATTCAGAGCTATTGATAGATTAAATTGAATCGAAATCGAACATTTGCCGAAAATGCAGGACTGTTCATAGTTAAATGGTAGACTTTTTTTTTGCCGCTTTGATGCATAAGAAAGGAGTGAAAGTGTTAGGCTTTATTGTTTCCTAGAAATTAAATTTGGTTTTTGATTGATGTGTTTCTTCAGGTATGGCTGGTGCTATCTATATCAAAGGCGTTGCAGTTACTAAATATAAAAGGTGAAGAAGGTTTATGGAGTCTGTGAAGTCATTTATTACATTTTGCTTTGATAAGTATAAGATTAATATAGAACAAGATTGATTTTTTTTATATATATAGATCTGCTGTAAAGGACTCAGAGGAGTGGCCGTCTAAGTATTCAAAGTTCTTCGTCGAGGTTGAGAAATTTATAATCTTCTTTTAACTGATTAGCGAACCCGAAAATGTGATTCAGTTACAATGAAGTTCTCTTCTGTATACAGCTTGATGATGGTCTGGAGCTTTCGTTTACTGACAAGAGGAGATTTGCCAAAGTTCGACTCCTAGCAAATGTATTAATGCGCAACTCTATTTCGCTTGCTTTTTTCTGCGGATACGATTGATTTGTCTAACTGATGTTTGATGATGCAGCCGGCTTCTGTGCGTCCAATATCAGAGCTTGGTCCGGACGCATTGTTGGAGCCTATGACAGTTGATGAGTTTGCGAAAAGCTTAGCGAAAAAGAAGATAACCATTAAACCTCTCCTACTTGATCAGGTTCAGAGTTTACATTCATTTTTTCTCTGCTCTTTCTTCTCTTTTAAACTTATCTTAATGACATTTCAAAGACTGCAATAGCTCGAAATGATCTTCTGTTTTACTGCAGAGTTTGATTGTAGTTTTCCTCTTCTTTTGTTTAATATACATTGCGCATTTAGAGGATTATGAATCTCTTCTCTTTTGCAGGGTTTTATTTCAGGTATTGGGAACTGGATCGCCGATGAGGTGCTGTACCAAGTAAGTGAGCTCTAAGATCGTAAAATCCTTGAGATCAAGTGAATCATCTATACCATTCATTAGATTCACAAAGTATCCACTTTTGTTTCCAAATTTGTACATTATAGGACTCTATTTACATGCTCTAGGATTAATTCTGCTAGTCTCTCTCTTTCGCAGGCGAGAATCCACCCGTTGCAGACTGCTTCTAGCTTGTCCAAAGAGCAATGTGAAGCTTTGCACACGTCCATCAAAGAGGTAAGGCTCTTTAAACCCTGCCAAAATCTTTATCTACAAAACATGGGAATAACAGAAGGATCTGTTAACATGCATGATGCATTGTGTATTTGGGATTTAGAGAGGAAAAAAAAACTACATTTGTAGGTCATTCAATATGCGGTTCAAGTCAGTGCTGATAGCAAAGAGTTTCCTGTTGAATGGTTATTTCATTATCGGTGGGGGAAGAAACCGGGGAAAGTTAATGGTAAGCTTTCCTCACCATCTGATGTATAATTTTGATGAAGCAGAATTGGGTTTTTGCAGGTGATAGAAAAAGCTGTGGAAGTTGATGCAGACAGTTGTCAGTTTCCTAGTAACTGGATTTTCCATTCTAGGGAAGAGAAGCCGGGAAAGGCGTTTGTTGATGGTTTGAATCTTAGATTTCACACTCAAACTCTTTATCTACCTACCTGCAAAAGTTGATAAAAATGTCTGATTTGTTTGATCTTTCAACCTCCAGCTACAGTTAAATGCCATGAGAGTGTGTTGTGATGTGTCTGGTTTATGTGGTTGGTAATGAAGTCTGTTTTGGTTATTGCAGGGAAGAAGATAGATTTCATTACTGCTGGTGGAAGGGTAAGTATATCTATGCATTGTTAGGCACTGTTAATTTGTGGGTGATTTGATTGATTCATGTAGTGAAGTGAAGAAATGTTTTTTGTGTTTGGTTGTTCTCTTGTGTAGACAACAGCTTATGTCCCAGAGCTGCAGAAACTCTCTGGGAAAGACGCAGAGAAAGCAGCCAAGGTTAGACCGGGTAAAAAAGGTGTAAAATCAAAAGAAGACGAACAAGGATCTGATAAAGAAGATGATAGTGCTAAACCGAAGAAAGGACAGAAACCAAGAGTTGGTGGTAAGAAGCCTGCACCGAAGAGAAAAACAGAAGATAGTGACGATGATGCTGATGGTGGAGATGATAGCGAGGCTGAAGAGAAAGTTTTGAAACCCAGAGGCCGTGGTACAAAGCCTGCGACAAAGAGGAAATCTGAAGAGAAAGCTTCTAGCCAAGCTGGTAAGAAGCCAAAGGGAAGGAAAAGTTGAGAACCCAACGGCTCCAAGTGTTTCTTTTTTTTTTGTAGGCAGCTGAAACGTGATCCATATTTTGTAAGAAAGTATGTTGGAAATGTTGAATATCTACAAGGCTTTTGTGATGCCTATTGCTGTCATAAGAGGCTTTGTTGATCAACTCTTCTTGAAGCAAAGAAGAAGCAAAAAGCTTATGAAAACGTTGAAGACTTTTCTTGTTTGTACCAGTTTCTCTCACAAACCATCTAAGCTTCCCGGATTTGATGATGGTCGAACCAAATTATCAGTCCTCTAAATTACAACAATCAACAAAAGCAGAACAGTGCTCGAGAGTTATCTTGTCCTGCTTCTAAGTGATGGTAAGAAGAATTACGGTCTACACACAAACTTATAGAATGACATAAATCCAACACAATGCTTATTCTCTGTCTTGGTTTCGTTTTACGCCTCCGAATTAGGACTGATTATGTTTTAAGCCTTGGACTTGTGATCTCGAATTGAAGACGATGACTTGCTTGGCTTGGAGAATAAGCATTTCAATCGATTGAAGTATCCTACAAACAAAACAGAGTACTCTGTATCCTCAACCAGCTCTTTGCCAAATTCAGACACCATCTCATTGTCTTTGAATCCATCCTTTGTTTTTGCAGCAGGACAAGGATCACTAGTTTTAATAATATCATAACAGCAACTCAGATTTCACCAAACAGAGTCTTAATCTTTAACAAAAACGTGAAATTCACTAGGGACACAAGTCTCTCTCATGTGGAAAACCAGAAAACAAAGCAAGACCAAACCAAACTGAAAACTCAAAAAGAACATCAAAGAAAGTCATCGAATGAGAGAGGTATCTTGGCCGCTTCAACCTCAGCTTCCTCCTTCTCCAAATCAGCCTCGAGGTCTGAGCATTTCGCATTCAATTTCAGAAACTTTTGCTCCATTTCAAGCAGCCGAGCCTCACCACTATGCACTCTATTCTTCTTTTCCATCACCTGATGCAGCTTCTTCTCCAACCAGTCCACCTTAAATCCTGCGTCTGCAAAGTAAGACGCTGCCCCAGAAACTTCTTTAAGATCATCATCGGTGAGTTCCTGAGGTGGCTGGCACAGCTTCTCGACAAGTCCAAAGAGAACATTGATGTGTGTTGTCCTCAAATGGTGACTCTTTATTCGGACTCCTGATGCAATGTCTCGGTGACTTTCAAATAGACGCTTCACAGATTCTACCTGCAAGGATGAATAATGAACATAAAATCCGAAAAGGGTCTAATAAAATTTGGTTTTTAATGATTTAACTTTTATAACAGGAAACCACAACTTTTTCTCCAAAATCAACTTCTTTTTATTTGAAATGTTTACGATATACCAACTTTAACAGCTTCTTACCTGTAAAGAAAGAACAAGATACTCATCGACATTAAGGATTTCGTAGAGTTGTTGAGACATGTTGAGTAAATAACTAGACAACACACCATCTTCAGATTCAATAGCTTCAAGAACATCTACTTCCGCAAGAATCTTGAGTTCTCCGTTGACCAGGAAACTGCTGTCTTTGCAATGAAGTAAAGCAAGAGGAAACATTGCTGCGAAACCCCATGCTGGAGTCTTCTCATCAAACCACTTTTGTAATTCTGTAAAATCTCACGAAACATAAAACTCTCTAAGCAAACATACAAACATGTAGGATTATCATAAAACTAAGCAAACAAGCGTAGAAATAAATCACCAAGCACTTGAGAGAGTGATTCACAGAGTTGATTCACTACTGTGAAAGTAACTTTTGCGTGTCTCTTCCATCCCAAAGGCAAAGATCCATATTTGGAGACTGCAATGTAAAGAGACAAGTAATTGGCATTATCGCCCTTGGGGTAAGCAAAAAGACACCTGCGAGAAGAAAACACAAGTAAAAAGACTCAGATACACTACGGGAAGATGATGCCACAAGAACGCAGATTGAAAACACTCGAGAAGCCGTTACCATTTGCATCCACCGATGATGAATTGATCAGAATTGATCGTCTCGGTTTGGAAAAGGTTAAAGCTTTTAATCACCCAAGAGAACTTGTTAGTACCAACTAGACTTCCCATTGTAGAAAGACTCATCATAAACCTAAACTACAAAGAGCAAGAAGAGAAACAAACCGCATGAAGTTAAACAAATGAAATTAAAGGCACTCTCGAGTATCGACAACAAACAAAACCATTGTTAAATAAACAAACAAAAAAATCGTTACCCTTAGATTGAGAGACACAGACGATTTACTTCAAAAACTTAAGAAAACTCTTCGAGTTCCATTCTATGTTTAACTAAGTGCTTTAAACCCAAATAAGTACTACTAACAAGAAATTAACTATGTGCTTTAAACCATTTTTCTTGAATGCCACGCGCGTCTTCACAACTTTCCATCATAAACCAAAATTACAAACCTTGATTTCTATTTTCTATTTTCTTTTTCTCACATTAAACTTATTTCTTTTTTTTTTAATTCTTTTTAAACATATTATTGCAGATCCATGGCGTAACTGAAGAAAAATTACTTTACCATGCATTTCAACCATTGTTCATACTCATAAGTTTTCTCATTTGTTTTTTTGTTTGGTAAATAATCATCTCTTCCAATCTATACATATATATATATATAGATTGAATGGCATATAAATTTTTCACGTTTTAAAAATGTGATTCTACAATTTATATTATTCATCATGTTTTTATGTTTCTGAAAAATGCTTCTGTTATATACAACTAGCATATTAAAAAAAAAGTGATTAATCTATTAAAAATAGGTTTTCAATATTTTACAAGTATTCTACAAAAAATTTATCGAGCTCAGTCAGTTCAATATGTAAACAATTTTTTTTGTATTCTTCTATTCATGTGACATCCTAGTTTTTTTTTTTTACAACCAAAAACCACATTTCATGTATTGGTTCAAATAGATTAGCTTTGTGAGCCAACTAGGGATATTAAAGATGGGTAATTACCCATTGGGTACCCTAAATCCTGGAAAAAATCTAAGCCTATTACCCTATCCTCTTTGAATAAAAAGATGAGGGTTTAAACTGGACGGGTACCCTTATTTCATGGATTCAAATAGGGTTATCCTATTGGGTTTAGGGTACCCATAGAGTCCTATTGGGTTAAGGGTACCCATAGGGTATTGTTTTTTAAATTAAATCAGTATTTTCAAAATAATTTTATAATGATATATTTATATCCAAATTTTCCCGCCAAAAACGTAAAATCACGTTTTACCACCAAAACGTAAAATTACATTTTACCGCCAAAAACTTAAAATTGCGTTTTCTCGGCAAAAACGTAAAATCGCGTTTTCTCAGCAAAAAAGTAAAATTTTGTTTTCCCGCCAAAAAAGTAAAATCGCGTTTTCTCAGCGAAAAAGTAAAATTTTTTTTTCCCGCCAAAAACGTAAAATCTTATTTTTCCGCCAAAAACGTAAAATCTTATTTTCCCGCCAAAAACGTAAAATCTTATTTTCCCGCCAAAAACGTAAAATCACGTTTTCTCGGCAAAAACGTAAAATTTTGTTTTCCCGCCAGAAACGTAAAATCGCGTTTTCTCAGCAAAAAAACGATAATTTAAAATATTTTTTAATGTTAAAAGGCATTTAAAATAAAAGAAACCATGATAATTAATCAAAACCATATAAAATAGTTAGAGTATCATTTGTAGCCTAGTTTTTTTAGGGTAGGGTTTTGTTAGAGTAGGGTAGTACCACCACAACATCCCTAGAGCCAACCAGTCCGAAATCATCAGATTTACATGAGAAAAAAATGTAATCTCGAGCTCTCGCCACTTTAGCAAGGGTGTCTGCTCGGATATTAAAATTGCGCTATAAAAAAATAACGTAAACTATGTAAAAACAGAACGTAAAGTGTTGAAGTCTTCTAATTTTGATGAGAGATTAGGCTAGTCCTCATCTCCATCAACTAGCTTAACAAGCTGCACACAATCAGTCTGAAGGTGAATAGAATAAATGACGGTCCTCCCCAAAGGGCCGTCTCCATCTCAGCATGGAGTGGAGAAAGAGCCGCCGTACTAGCGAATGAGCCAAGGAGCTGTATCGAGTCATGATGGAGAAGTACTAAACCTCCCCCAAACAATTTGTCGTTACAAGCCCAAAATGTGTCCACTTGACATCGATATTCACTACTTGTAACCGAAACATCAAGTATTAAAACATCTTGGGTCTGTACTTCTACACTCGCAGCTTCCACCAGATTTGCAATTTCCCAATTTTTCGCTTCATGTGTGGTGGTCTCGAATGTATCATTCATTGGAGAAATACATTTTCCATTAAAAACTTTTTTCATTTCTGGCCTTCCATATATATGAAACAAGACTTTTTATGTCTTGTGGCAATTCCTCAATTGCTCATATCATTGCAATATTTGAGGTATCAATCCATTTTGGGAAATTGATTCACTAAGAATGCAAAGTTTGGTTTAAGCTAAGCTAAATTCAAATTCAAGGTGACAAACAATAATTAAAAGCAAACTACTAATTAAGAAAGATACTACAAGAGTAATTATATGAAACTAATCCTTAATTACTACTAATCAAGTACTAATGACGCAATTAACTACTAATCAAGATTAATAAATTACTAAAAACAAAACCTAGGGATGGAATCATTGATTTGGATATCTAAATGAACAACCTTGCAATCATCTAAACAACTAAACAAGCCATCTCTATGCCTAGAACACTTAATAAAGACTAATCCATGATGTGTGGTAATAATCCCTTTACTAATCACCCTAATGAACTAATGATGTTTTAGCATTAAAATGATTAGCAAGCTTTAAACACAAGTCTAAATGGCATGATAAACACCCTAGGCAACTAATGATGTTTTAGGCTAGGAATGTAAATCTCTTATAAAGTTGGTTCAAGCATTTCATCAAACACTTGGTGGGTGTGTGAAATGCCTATTATCCAAAATAGCAAAGATTAGCTATTTGGTATTAAGAACTACTTTATAAGAAGAGAGATGAAAGAATCTATCCTAGATTGCAAGATTGAACCATTAGAAATCCCTAAATCTAACCCATCCCCAAGTTCCTAAGGAACTACTCACTAATCATAGTTAAACCCATCAAATCAAAGATAAATGATAAACTAAACATGATTAGAGAAGATGAAAATAAGAAATCTAAGAAAGATATTGCATTAAACTTAAAAATCCAAAGCAAATACAAGGTTTTCTCCCAAAGAGGATAAAAGTTTAAGCTATGACAAGAGAGAATAAAAGTTTTCATAAAAATTAGGTCTAAAGAGTATTTATAGGAGGGACCCATCAAAGTGACAAAAGGGATTCGTCAGTGTAATGTTCGACCAGCTGGTCGAACAAACTGGTCGAACATTGCTCCTGGAAATGTTGTTCGACCAGCTGGTCGAACATCTTCGTCGAACATTACCCCTGCTCGCTTGGCTTCTTCTCCTTGGCGTCTGTCTTCAGATCGACCAACTCGTCGAACATCTTGGTCGAACCTGACCACTGGAGGACATGTTCGACCAGCTGGTCGAACAAACTGGTCGAACTTGCTCCCTGGAAAACATGTTCGACCAGTTGGTCGAACAAACTGGTCGAACTTGTGCGAGAAAACTTTTGCTTCATCTTCTAAGTGACTCCTTGCCCCTCCAAGTGCCATGCTATCTTTCTCCAACTCCATTCATGCCTCCATAGCATCCTTATCACCTGATCAAGACTCAAAATGCACCAAAACATGCAAAAGAACATGCAAAGACATCCTAGACTCTAAATGATCGAAATGCAATACAATGATGCTAAATAAGGATCCTAAATGATGACAAACTTACACTAAATGGAAAGAAATATGATGCAAAATATAGACATATCAGTATACCATATAACCCATGGGAAAATCTTAATTTGCTCGTCTGTTACTCCTCGCTCCTTCGCCCGTGATAGCAGGAAATCTATATTGAAAAACAGAGCTTCCGACGAAAAAAATCCCGGAATAGATGGAATAGGAGAAAGCGCCCACATTTGCAGTGTTGGAGGGCATTGGAAGAATAAATGATTAATCGTTTCATCTTCTGCACCGCACTTAGGGCATGTACGATCGTTCCCGCAGTGTCAATCGACCAGTCAGCTAAAATTAGCTAGACATCCCGAGATAACTTGCCAGATTAAATGTTTAATCTTCCGTGATGTTCGAAGTGCCCAGACCTTACTCTTTAAAACCGTTGGCTTGGCTCTAGCAGTTCATGTGTCTCGGTCTCTTCTTTCAACTCACAAGGCAAATCATATCCTTTTTTATCCAAATTTGTGTGCACCCAACTGTATTCGTCCAAGTCGAAAGTCCGGGAAGGTCGAATACTTAGGATTTTGGGGATATCTTCCGGTGCGATCAGTTCACGTAACTTTTCTTCTTTCCAGTTTTTTGAATCGAAGTCGATCAAGTGATTGACATATAAATTCTCATCCCGAAAAGATGTAGTACCTAGCCCCAGATGAGTTATGTCGAGCTATCTATTGCTTGCGCCACAGACTTCAATAAAACATCTTTCCCTCCTTTTGAGAGTAGTTTTGCAGATCAAAAATTCACTCAATTATTAAGACGCTCTTGAACATACGCGAAGACCTGTCTTTTCGATCCACATATCTTTTTCGGTAATCCCAAGTACATTTCCATACCACCTTCCTTTGTAATTCCAATTGCTCTTTTTAGTGCATTCTTGCATTTGGGATCAACTTTACTTCCAAAAAGTATTGACGATTTTACATAATTAAGCTGCTGTTCCGAGGCTTGGCCATAAGAATTAATAATCTTAAAAATCTCCGCACATGCAAGATATCTGCTTTGCAGAAAAATAAACTATCGTCGGCAAATAACAAGTACGAGATCGAAGGGCTCGCTCGTGCTATCTTAATACCGGTGATTCTCCCTTCTTATTCAATTCCTCTCATCTGGCTTAGAAGCACTTCAGTGCAAAAAATAAATAGAAAAGTAGATAATGTGTCACCCTGTCTAATGCCTCTCGTTGGAGCAATATTTCCTTTAGGTTCTCCATTGATTAATACATGATATGATACATAACTAATGCACCACATAATCCAATGCACCCATTTTTGATCGAACCCTATCTTTAATGTATGTTCCCGTAGAAAACTCCATTCCACTCTGTCGTAGGCTTTGCTCATGTATGTCTTTATAGCGACGAAATTCGAATTACAAATGGGATTAGTTATGAGCGCATGGAAAGCCTCCTGAGCTATTAGGATATTATCTATGATGAGACGCTTGGCCACAAAAGCCGACTGGGTTTCAGAAATTAATTTTGGTAGATAGTTATTCAGCCTCTTGCATAAAATCTTCGAAATGATTTTATAGCAAACATTGCATAAGCTAATGGGTCAAAATTCTCCCATTTCTATTGGTCTATCATTCTCCGGAATAATACAAATGTTCGTCTGGTTTAGACGAGCATCGAAATCTCCATTCGTGAATAAACCCTTAACCGTGCTGATGATATATTTTTCTGTCGATCTCTAGCATTTTTGGGAAAAAAAGTCCAGTCATACCATCCGGACATGGTGCTTTTTTGGGTTTATATCGAAGGCCGCTTGCTTGATCTCTATATTAGATGGGATTCTCGTAAGAGAGGTATTCATATCATCAGTTACTTTCGCGGTAATATACCGGAGTGCATCGTCATGGTTTCCTGGATTTGAAGACGTAAATATATCTTGGAAATAATCTGTAGCTATTTGGATAATGTCGTCTTCCGTCTCTATCCAGGTTCCATTTGCCGCTCTCAATTGTGTTATTCTATTACGCGCCCTTCTTTGTTTTGTAGTGGCATGTGGACGTACATCACACACATTTGGGATACGGCTATAGAGATTGTAACGCTCTCGATATCGGGGAAAGTTATCATCAGATTTTCTATCCAATCTATTCCAAACTTGTTTTCCTCGCACGTCTCGTTTGTCATGTATCTCCCCACGTAGGTCCCTGCTAGCAGAATGCAGGTTTCCAGAATCATAGTTCCTTTGAGATCTGAAGGAATCTTGTCCAGACAGAGGTCTTGATTTCTCAGAATCCTTCAATCGGGGGAAATATCTCTTTCGCGATCAAAGCCTCTCTAGCTTTCTGCTCTATTATGTCTTTCCGATTCCTTTCCTTCTGTTCTTCTATTAATTCTGGATAGGTTCCTTCTTCGTGAGAAATTTTCTTGCATGTGAAACACCATCGGTGTAATTCTTCATATTTTATCGTGACATTGATAATGTCCCCATTTTGAAACGCAGCTTTTCTCTCAAATTGTAAAGGCTCATCATCATTAAGAGAGATGCGAGCTCTAGCTCCTTGTTCATCCACTTGTAAAACTTCCCAGAGTTTTTCCCCTATCACCCGAAAGATAATGTCCTTCTTGTAATTAATTGGTAAATGGTAACCCTGAGAATCTCACCCAGAAAACCATTGTGTTGGGGAAATCTTCCTTAATTGATGGTTGTCATCTCTCTACTGAGAAACTTCAGTGGTTAAAATGGCATGGTCTGTGATTAAGAACTCTTAAAAGGTCCTCCCCCTTATCGAAATCAAACTGGAATTTGCCCTTGTCGAGATTTGTCCTGCGAACTCTCCCCTCCACATTCCAGAGACGGGCGCGAGGCATCAGTTTAATAAGAGCATTGACACTTCTCCCTTCTGCGTGGAACATCTTGCCTACCAAAGTAAGTTTGTATTGTTCAACCAGATCCGAGTAGTCAAATTCCAGGATTTCAATGACTTCATCCTCTAGGTTTAGTCGCCGTTTTGCTTTGTTTGAATTCTCCCCTCTCCTCTGTTCACTGATCCCCGAGGCCATTATGACCGTAATGTTGATGTTAATCCAGACGACCCTAATATAGGGGAATAAAAGAAAACGGCTGCACCCAGAACTCAAGAAATAGCCCTCCATGATCAAACGTATAACTCTATTGTCACAGCACTCAAAACGTAGCGAGCACGCTAGATGTAGAAAACCCGCAAACTAGATTATAAGAGGGTTCCTAGATTCTAGAAAGTTTGAAAGAAGAGCTTACCTAACGAAGGATTTGAAGGGGTTACGTAGAAGAGACTATTTTTGTTGAGAAGGTTTAGATCTGCAAATCGCCCTCGTAATCACTCGGAAGCCCTAGCCGCTCTGCCATTTTAGGAGATGTAGAATAAGGAAATATACAAGTGGGAGATATCGATATTTTGGTATGTGACATACTAGTCAAACTCTTAATATATTTGACTAATTTCAATAAACTCTTATGAAGTTATGATATTTATTCCAAAACCGATACAAAGATTTTATGAAGGATTCACCAATAAAGATGCTCAAAGATACTAAATAGTAAACACTATGGAAGTAAAAAAAGTATACGTTTGCTTTTGTTTAACAAAGAAAAAAAATATTATTCAGAATTAAAAATAATAATAAAATATTTAATAATTTGTATGCAAATTAAAATCTTTGTTAAATTTTTGATTTGTACAAAAAAGGAAGAAATGATAACACACAAAAGGATTGGACAAAAAGGGCCAATCATGTGGCTTTATTTTTTTTTCTCCTTTTTAATTGCTTATAAATATAGTCTTTAGTTTCATAACTCATTTTATTCACTTCAATATAATAAAAAAATCTGAAAATTCTCTCAAGTTTAAAGTATGATTTAATTTAGTTTTTTGCTTATTTGTGTAATAATATTTTTTAGAATAGTTTTTTTTATTTATTCAGATATTTAATATATATATATATATATATATATTGTATTTATTTTTTTCTGTAAATATCAATACACATATCAATGTTTCCATCTAAAATATTATATATATGGCTTCATTAAAACCCCATATAATATTTAGATCAATAGAAAAACATATATATTATAGTTTATTTTATTTTATTGTTGATAATAATTAACATATAAATAAAATAAGTAATACTTGTTTACATAAGTTATTGTTATTTTATAATATATTCATATAAATTAGTATAATGAATTCATGCATGTTATTTGATATTTTCTATTTTAATTGGAATTATTAGACTAATAAATTAAAACAATTATATTGATAGTTTATATATAAAATTTTGTATTGTTTTATTTTTGAATATTTAATTTGTATAATTTACTTTTTCACCGTTCAATTAAATATGATGACTCAGTAAAGTTGTTTGATCTGTTAGGTCTGTATTTATTCTTCATTTATGCTTGATTTGTATTTGTTTTACTTGATTTGTATTATCTAATTGATGTGCATTTTTTTATATTTGTCACCAACCTAAATGCAGAACAAAGATAAAATAATAAAAAATAAAAAATATGCATACAAATCATTTTTTTAATCTTTTAGTGATAAAAATACAAGAGATCCATATATTGAGGTTATCCACCAATTTAGAGTTGATCATGCAGAACAATGCATATTTGTTTTTTTTAAAACACATTTTAATTTATATTTATAAATTAGTACATTTTTATTTTATACACATATTCCAACATAATCAAAACATTTTCTATAATTTGTTCTCTATATGTTTTTTTCTCTTTTTCCTTGTTCTAATATAAAGATAAATTTTATATCTTACATAAAATATGATATTTATTTATATATATTATGTCTTACATATAAACTTATATATATATATTATGTTATGCAATAATTTGTATTTTGATATACAAACTTTTTGTACTTTGGTTCTTGTTTAATAAAATTTAGTCGAAAAATATATATAATAGTATAGAAATTAAAATGTGTTTTAAAAATATTTTTTATTCATAGCAATTATTTTTTATGTTTTAAAGAATTGTTATGAATAACTACTGTTTAAAAAATCAT
Organism: Alliaria petiolata; assembly: GCA_020283515.1. NCBI lineage: Eukaryota > Viridiplantae > Streptophyta > Magnoliopsida > Brassicales > Brassicaceae > Alliaria > Alliaria petiolata. The sequence continues at coordinate 274,877,006 of JAHZTW010000001.1, forward strand.
ACACTGCATATTTTCTTGTGAGGATCACTCCCACTCGTGAACGTATTGAAAAAAATGAATTTTTTACTTTAAACATTTAACTTGCACAATTTTATGTTTTTTTATCATTTTTAATCGCTAAATTCGTTTGATCTGCATTTGTTTTGCATGATTTGGTTAATTTGTATTTTTTCTGCGTGATCTGCATAATCTATTTGATATGCATTGTTTCATTTGCGTCAATTCAAATCAAGGAGAAAAACAAATTGGTTTTGGACAAGAAAATCTAACTCCAGTGGACAACAAAATATTAAAAACAGTGCAAGGAGCCTAGAGTCTAGACTTAATTTCTATATTTTTGAAACTGAGATTGAAGAGGTTTATAGACAGCTTGGTGTATCCAAAAATATTTATTCCAAAGTCTTTCAAGTGTTCTGCAGGAGTGTGGCGGCCACAAAGTTTCAAAAGTTTAGGGAAAAATCAACAGAAGATGTTGCTTCAGAATTTGAAAAACTTTGGAGCTCAAAGAAGAGAAGGGCTAGCTAATGAATGGAAGTCATTTACATAATGAGGAGATGCAAGTGATTATCAAGAAACTGAAATTTTCGGCAAAGCTTTCCAACGAATTAGTTTCTTCTTGATTCAAGAAAAGGAAAAAAAATTAAGTTCAATAAACAAAAAAAAGGAAAAAAAAAATATTCTGCTTTTGGAATGATTCCTAGTAATGTTTTTATGTGGTGTTTATTGTTTAAGCCATCTTTTGAACGGTTATAATTACGCTGATGTTATAAGGTTTGTGGTTTCTTTTGTCTTATGGTGTGACTGGTTCTATGATAATCACCATTCTACTTCTCATTGAGTTTCGTTCATCTCTGTTTTATTTTATGTTTCTGAAATAACCTGCAAGGCATTTTACTTATCTCGGGCTCTCTTGGATCGCTCTAACTTGACCTTTGTATCATTGTATGGTGAAACCACTCCAACACTCATCTTCATCCTTTCACACTTGAAACTGTTTCAAAATTAGCAAAAATAATCAAAAATAACAATAAAACAGATTAATATACTTTCCAATCCTCAGAGTCATAGTTCACGATTCGGTGGATACTGAATTCAAGCTACATTTTGAAAGAGGTTTCTTCGAGGAAGCATGTTTGGTTTTTTTCTCATTTATCACGGAAAAGAAGGGTTTGGTGATGGACATTGTCCCAACTCCCAAGAACATGAAGAACATGGTTGAAGTTGCTGAAATTGCTGAAATCATACATAATCTTTATTGATTTTAGTGTATAATCGATAAATTAATAATCAATAAAAATAATAAATTTTGTAGTTGAGTAAGTGTAAAAATTAGCAAAATTCGATAAAATAATAAGATATAATTTTTTTTGAAACTCCTATGTAAATATATGGTGCTAATAATAAGATAAATTAATAATCATATATCTAAGTATATATAACTAAGACAATTTAGTAAAATATGATTCTATTTTTGTTTTTCTTCTAAAACATGGATTCTCACTAGAGTTCATCTATAATCCTATTTATTGCATCAACAATTCCCCACATTATATTCTCGATTTGCATCAAAAAATTGTCAGATGCTGTAGAAATCATAAATGCATCTAAAGTATAAGAAAATTTAAAATAAAATTTTTAAAAGTTATCGATAAATTTTAAAAAAATTTGAAATCCCAACATTATTAATTTAGAAGTTTTACTGTATATTAATCTGTTTCATTGCACTCTTTTTGATTAATTTGCTTAATATTAGAACAGTTTCAAGTGAAAGAAAAAGAAGGATGTCTCAAATGGATTAGCAGCTTGGCAAGGGTACGCACCATTGTGATTCTAGTTTGTTCTTAAAAGAAATGGTTGGTTTATTTCCCAACTTATGTTTTCTTGCTTGTGTCCTCCAATTTAGAATTTAATCGGTCTAACCAAAACTGAATGTCTCACAAGTTTGAAAGGTACCAAAAACATAATAATGATACTAGAATATTTGTTTACCTGAGAGAGCTAAGAAAGGGTTCTTATGTTTATGTTTATGACCAGAGTGTCTAATACAAAGCTAAAGTAGGCTCTAAAGTTTCAGGACCCATACTCACAAATATGATTATGTTTCTTTCTAACAACGTCAAAACAAGAGAGAGAGAGAGAGATGCGACGAATGGGCATATATTAAAGATCAGTGGAAGGAAGCAGACTCCAAACGAAACAAAGGCATTGTGACCTACACCGAAGCAGCATCTAGAGATGGGTCGGGTTTTGCGGGAAAGACCCGCCACTGCCTTCGCCTTGATCTCCCATTTGCTGCACATCTTCCGGCGATAGAATCTTTATGTACCAAACGTTATTCACAAATGACCTGCACACATTTTGCCACACACCACAAGCTTTTCAAGATTTCATCCCAAATCGAAATCAATGTAAATATACAAAGAAGGAAGAAGAGTAAGTTTTACTTACTCCCACGGGTCATCGCCAAGGAGAAGAATATCATTCTCCTTGTCAACGAATACAAGCTGCCAGCCTGATCTAAGGGGGTCTTCCAACAACCCTTCGATAGCAAACATCTTCCCTAACTCTTCTCGCAGCTCGTGGTAGCTGCTGAACCGGGAGATGTCTAGTGAACGCCCAACCGAACCAGATTTATAAACCTGCATTTTTTTATGGATTTGCAAGCAAAAGTCAGTATTTTTTTTTCTTATAGAGAGAGACAGCAGAGCCACAAAGAAGTCGTTTGTGAGCACCTTTACAAAGTTCTTGGTCTGGTTGGACTGGTTAATCTGTCCAGCTCCATGCAATAACTCATGAGTTGTGTCTTGCATGCAGCTATATAGCGAGTTCTGAAACCCTGAATCTGTTAGTGACATAGGGGAAGCTTCAGCATCTCCTGATGAAGAAGCAAAGCGGGGAACCGTACTTGAGAGGAAAAGTCCAGAGTCAGGATCAACACCAAAAAGAGAAGGATTCTGCGAATTTAAGTTGGGGTTCACGGGTTCTAGAGCAAGACTTTTCCCAGCGTAGGCTTGTTGTGGAAGCGACAGAGGGTCAGAGAAAGTGTTTGATGCTTTCGGAGACCAACCCTCTGACGTTAACTGCTCAGGCAGTACAGGCTGACCCGTAATAGAGAAGTTCAAAAGGTTGCTGCCATCTCCAGAACCAGGAGAGGCAGAGGTTTGTTGCATAGGACTAGCTGTCGTTGCGAACTTGTTGCTTGCGTCGGTGAAATCTGCTTTCATGAACGAGGGAGAAGGAATATCCGGGTGCTGCCACTGTTGAAGATGGCCATTTTGCATTTTGAAAGCATTAAGATACGCGTTTTGGTCCGGTTGCTGTAGCTGCTGCTGCCCAGCTGGTTGGTTGCTTACTTCCTGTCGGATACTCTGCTGGGGAAGACTCTCACTCATAATCTGAGTTTGAGCATGCAGGAGATGGCGTGATGCTTGTTGTTGCTGCTGCTGAAGAATCAAATCAGAATTGTGGGAAGCTGATTGTTGAAGATATTGGTGGTGAGGCTCTTGCATCTGGACAAACTGCTGTCTTAAAGGATCTCCACCGCCGATGTTCTGCAATCCGGCAGCTAACATCGCTTGGTATTGCTGATTATTATCAGCCCCGAGTTGAGTGAGATCCAGCCTTTGTTGCATCCATGGAAACAAACCAACAGATGGATAATTTAGAGGAAGCAAACCTTGCTGCTCTCCACCTCCTCCTCTTAGCCACGTTAGACCACTTCCTAATTCACCCCTTCCATCTGTAACATCACAATGATTCAAGTAAATAGCTATGAAGAGTATAAGTAGTAATTAACTTTCAACTTGGTTATGGCCACTCTACACTTAGAACACTAAGACCCTTGTTCAGAGCTATAAAGAGCATATTTGAGTTTAAATGACAAAACTGAATATCTGAGTGACAGTTATTAGGAGAAGAGAGCCAAATGGTGAATACCATGCAATGATGATGTGCCAGCATGCCAAGGACGTTTTAGCCTGAGAGGAAACAGAGATGGATACATGGGAAAGGTAGTAAGAGGCTCAATCTCCCATAACGAAACCCGCGGCTGTCTCTCCCCTGCGGTCGATTCATCCCAACCAACCTACACCAATAATGCCACGGATCTTCAATGTTATATATACATACTTACAACATTGGACTAAATCATCAGAATCACTTCATAGATAGGAGTCATGGGATTGATAGTGTTACCTTCACAGATCGCCAATGAGAGTTTGGCCAACGAACAGCATCCAGATCGCTGATACCAGTTATAGTACCCATGTACCTGGAAATCGTCCCGTGCCACTGTCAGAATTACATGTTAAAGTACTATGTGTAACGTAATAATACGATTTTCTTCTTCAGTTTTCAACATTGCATTTCAAGATACTGAGGCATCATCACCTGCGGATGCTCGACTCTTCTGTCTCAAAGAGCATGCGAAAGCGCATCCCAACTGAAATACGCGTGTGAAAAACGGCTTTAATGTACTTGCAAAGTTGTATCACAAACTCAGATGGGCTAGCCCTGAACATGAAGAGAAGATTTAGTAGAATGTATTAAGAGGGCGAAGATGCAAGAGGAAGAGAGAGTTTTTTTTCCAACCTTGGATGAAAGAAAACAGTAAAACAGCTGTTCGTTGCAGAAGCATGCGCAGCAGCAGCAAGGAGTCCAATATGCATGCTATCACTAGATAGAACAGATGATGGTACAATAGTCTGTGGCCGAGTGGCACGACGAATTCCCAAGAAGAGTTGATTCTTTTCATTCCTGACAACAAAGTAATAATGGTTAAAGACATAATCACAACCCACAAAGTGAATGTACAAACCAAAGAAATAAACCTGATGAAAATGACAGAGTCTCCTGCTACTAGTCGCTTGGCACTGACAAAGACACTCCACCCAGTAGTTAGGAGATGTCGTTTGGGCTGTCCTGCATAATCACACCAGAACCATGTAAGTAATTGCCATTGCAAGCAAAGAAAAAAAGAAAGTCTTCTAATCAAATTGGCTTAATATGGAAAACTAATGATTCCGATTTCTTATACTTATACACAACATCAAGAAATACAAAGTAGCCGTAGTTTCTCCATCAGGACATAACAGAATGTTAATGAATCTCAAAAGAATTTCATCCAAGGATTAAGAAACATACTTGGCAGAACAAATATATGCTATTAAAGAGTGAAACATACCCCGAAAGATATGCCTAAATTTCCATTCAACATCATGGAGATCCCTTGCGAGCAATTCTTGGGCTGGTGGCTGCAGTGAGTAATCCTGCAATAGGGAAGAAGGCAAGATATCACAAGGAGTACATATATATATATATATATATATATTCACAAAAAACATTTTTTACCAAGTAAGCTTAAGAAAAATTGTTATACCAATGGAGGAAAAACTTTCTCAGCAGCGCGTCTAGGAACCGAAAACCCTCCATGTGTGCTAGTATCACTAGCTGTGAGAGTCTTGCGGAAGTAATTGCTAGGTTGCTTGCTTGGGATCCCCAACTCAATCGGTACAAATGTTTCCTTCTGCTCCTCCTATAGCAAAACACCAACTCTATGTTCAAGTTACTTATTCAGAGGCACGAGTATATGAGAAAAAAACTCGATATGTATGTATATTTGTACCGGTGTCAACGGTTGAAGTGTCATTTGAGCAGAGACTTCGTCTGTCTCCACATCTGCCTGAAAAGGCACAAAAGGAAACCCATACTTACAAAGCACATTATATCCCAAAACCACTTTAAAAGTTAAATTGAAGTGGAAAGGGACAGGGAACTAACTACGCACATGCATTGTAACATTATGGAGCTGGCAAATCAATTGTGGTGGTAGGCTTGGGTAATTGGGTATGTGACCATCAACTTCCTTATTAGTTGTAGCAGCTACCTACAAGTACACTTCAATTTAAATGGAAATGCCCAAAATATAAACAAGTAACAAAAAAAATTAAAGCTCCATACTTTTAAACTTCTCTGCAAACAAACACTTCACAACCACAACAACAAAAGAAAACCAAATCTTTTAAACTCAAAAAAAAAAAAAGAGCTAGAACCTGTTCACTGTGACCCTGTGGAAAGTAGACAACACGGCTTCCAGAAGATGGAAGAGAGACCAATGGTCCAGCACAAGCATGCCATAGCTCAGAATTCAGACATTTCTCTCCTGTTAGGACCAATACAAGAACTAAGAAACTTGTCCAGAAACAAAAGTATGAAACCAGAGAGTTTATAAAGAGAACAAACACCTTCATGACCCTGTTGACCCAATCCAGATGTTGACAGCTTCATATCAGAAGACTAGTAGAATCCAGATTTTTGTTTTTCTTTCTAATTTACTTCAGAACACAAAGGTACTAACTTCGAAATTAGTAACCAAAAAAAAAAAACCCTAATTTTTTCGGTACAATCTAATTATCTCACTTCCAGCTACTATAGCAGCTATAACTCTTTAGCTCCGGAAGCACAAACTCGTCTTTCTCCATCTCCTTAGTTCCTCACCAAATTCTCCCACCATAGACTCAGAGAAAGCTTAGTATAAAACCTTCCTTAAAACCCCAAAACACAATAAGCCCCATTTCTCAGAACAAGAATCTGTTTCTTCTTCTCATCATCAAAGCTTGAACACTAGAGGTACGCATTGAGCACACTCCAAGAAACCAAGAAGCAAAAAAAGTTAGCTAGAAAAAGACCCTTCTTGTGAGATCTTTGTGGAGTGGAGAATGAAAGAAGAAGACAAAGACAATCTCTTCCTCACTTGGCTTCTCGTGGGCATTAATTAAATCGCTCGAAGCAGTTCCATCGCTGTCTTAAGGAGAGACACTTTGGCTTTGAGAACAGAAGAGAGAGAAAGGGGTAGAGAGAGAAAAAGATATGTGTCAGAGAGAGAAAGCAGAGTGCGTGGGGGTGAAAGGGAGAGAGAAAGTGAGTGGTTTTCCTCTTCTTATAAAGGACCCGGCCCGACCCGGATTCGACCCGGTTCGAAACTGAGCGCACAGTGGAGAAGAAAGAGGAAGAAGAGGGAGGGTCCTACTAACGAGAATTATGAGAGGTGTGTCAGTACCAGAGTGACCTATTTTTGACCGTTGGATTTTTGTCTCGAGATCTTGACCGTTGAAAAATACTATTTGTTTTTTTTTTCATTTTTTTTATTTTTTATATTTAGCTCTTGGATTCGCTGAAAAGGACAATGAATTATAGTATTTGAAGAGTGAGATAGAGTTGTCATAAATGTTAGCGTTGTTATTTATTTATTAAATATTTTTGGCCATTCCCATTGATGAAAGAAACCCCAAATAGTCCCATAATTTGTTTTACGGATTTAAAATAATTATATTATAAAAACAATCAAATTATTTTGTTGGATCTTTTTTCGTAGATCCCCGTTGAAAATATGGTCAAAGGTGATCTATTAACAAGTAGGATATTGTTTGTTTTCTCAATTCTAAGTTTTAACTTAGGAACAATCATTAGCAAATAGAGGCCCAAAATCTCATGGATACCCATATATAAAAAGTGATCTATTTTAATATACGGAGGAAACAAAACTTTGAGATTTAGTAATAATTCTGCTAAATCCAGTATCAAAACTTGATAAACAAAAATATAGTATCACCATAACTAAATAATTCTGCTAACTTTGAGATTTAGTAATAATTTTTTTGTCTCTAATAATTTATGTTTAATTAACGTGATAAACAAAAATATAGTATCACCATAACATGTTATCATGTTACATCAGCTAATACATCATAAAAAAAATATAAAATATCAATTTAAAATTAAATCACTTGACTGATCCAGCAACACATACATAGAATTTACTTCTATTGAATGCAATTACTAAACCAACCGATGTGGCTATCATTCGAAGTATGCGTATAAGCAGTTTTTATAGGCCATAGTTGCTAGTCAATTACTGAATATGGCTTCACTGTTGGGAGAAACACAGTCAGCTTGAAATCGACACTTTGGAAGGTAGTGGCGTTGTGTACCGCAGAAGTACAATATATGGCATTATCAATGGGGTTTAAACATGATGCAATAAAGGTAAATTGTGTCTCTCAAAGTGAAGTTTATCTAGCAAAGAACTACATGCATGATGAGAGGATTAAGCATGTTGCGGTTAAGTTTCATTGGAGACATAATCGCAGATGGAGATGTGAAAGTACTTAAAAATACAAACATCGTTTTTTATCCAGCTGGTATGCTTACTAAAATATTAGATGGAAATAAATTCGAAGGATGCTTGATGACTTTGAAGGTTATCAGCGCCTGAAGAGATCGTCGATAGTCATCTCCGAGAGTTAGTGGATGACAGAGAGCTACTAGAAGCTAGGGAAGCCTGAGCAATTATGATTTAGACCATAAGACACTGTTGTGAGCCAATTCAAGGGATGGATTTGAAATCAGAGGATACGAAGATCAGAATTCACGGAGTTATGTCAGATCTAAAACATAGGAGATGATGAGACACACACATCAAGGTGGAGTATTGTGGAAGATAGTTCGATCTCAGTAGTTCCAGGTTGAGTACATCGGAAATGATATGTTTTTATTTGGGCTAAAGAGTTATTGATTCAAATAACATAAGCATGAAAAGAGAGATAAAGAAGTAATGGGTTTGACAAATGTTGAAAGCCCACTTACATATGATCGTTGAAAATAGAAGAGGAACAGAGAAATATTCGCAACAAACATATAATATCTTCTTCCTCTTTTCGATCTTGACATCCATTATAATCAATCTCATGCTTTTGTAAATTCGATCTTAGTGAATTTCAGGAGAAGGATCTTGAAAATCTCATGCTTCCTCTATAATATCTTAGTGTCTTTTTTTTTGGAGCGAAATATATCTTAGTGTTTTTTTTTTCATTTTTTCTTTATCTTTAATTGTGAGTCGCAAACATAAACATAAAGTTGCGAGAAAGAAGGGATAATTGGGTGAACAACCAAATTTGGACCAAAATAAGACAAATCACACCTTCTTATGCAGGTCCAAACATGAAACTATTTCACCATCAAAATAGACGAAATTATCCTCACGCGCCTATTCAATTGTGATGAAATATCTTTCATTATTTTTAATATTTATTTACACGATCGGTTTTGCTCGAACTTATTAAACAGTTCATAAAAAATGAAAAATGAAAAAGAAACAAAAAAAATTGTTTTCTTCTTTCGTGTTCCTTCTACTTCATTCTCCTAAATCAAATCTACAAATTGATCCATCAATGATTTCTCAAAAGAAGTTAACATCCCCATAAAAGAGAAGAAGAAGAAGCATAACCATGCTATCTCTGTCCACAACGCCTTACTCCGCCGTTGTCTTCCCGGTTTACTACGCCGTCACGGCATGCATCTTCCTCTGCCGGATTCCTATATGCCGTCCTCCGACGCCGTCCATTCGTCTTCTTGATTTACTACTATGGCACTATCTGCATCTTTCTCCGTTAGATTCCGATATGCCGTCCTCATCCGTCGTCCAATTCGTCTTCCCGATGTTCTACTACGCCCCCGCTTGTGTATCCCTTCTCAAAATTATGTATCTATTTCATAACTCAATATTACTCTATAATTAAATATGCATACGTACGTACCGCATTATAAGCTTTCAATGGAAGTACATATTTAATACATAACATATGCAGATTATTAAAAAGCAGATTGATTAGTTGTCATTCACCTGTTTTTTGCAGAACTAAAAATAATATTAAAAAATTAAATAATATGCATGCAGATCAAAACCTTTGTTAAATTAGTGATATGATTTGTTTGCAATCACTATTTAGTATTATGCAAGTTGATTTTTATAAATATATTTAATTATTTTTATAAATATATTTACAAACATAATAATTCAAAAATTAAAACTTATTAACTGGTATTAACTAGTAGAATAAATTCATAAATATTATTTTATAAATTATATTTTAATTGTAAATATGAAAAGGACTGATCCATGTGACACGAAATTAGAAAAATAGGAGAATGAAATTATATGTCAAATGTGAGAAAAAATAGTCTATATTAATTTTTATTTCTAAACTTTCTACATATTTTGTAATCGATTTTTTTAATAATGTTTAAACTTTTAAACATATTTATTCTCATAATTATATTTATTTCATTTATTTTACAAATACATATAGACAAATGAAATTACTTTGTATTAATTTTTTTAAATTTTTTTTTATTTTGTAAACGAATTTATTTTTTGATAATATTTAAAATTTAAATGTATTATTTATTGTATTTATATGTATATTTTTTTACTTTTAAATATTTGATTTGCATCATTTTATATTGTTACACTATTTAATATAATATAATTGTTTACAAATCTGCATTTGTTCTGCATTTCTACACTGTACTTGTTCTTCTTGATCTGCATTATTTGCTTGATCAGCATTTTTTGCAGAACATATGCAGATTATGGAAGCTATGGCTTTGAATGGAAGTGTAGATTTATTGCAGAACATATGCAGATTATTAAAAAACAGATTGATCTTTATTTTAATTGTCATTTATCGATTTTATGCAAAACTAAATAATAATATTGAAATATCAAATAATCTGCATGCATATTAAAATATTTGTTAAATTATTGATCTGCACAAGAAAGAGAGAAAGTGCTTTGAATGGTGACGCAGATAAAAAAATGCAGATCAAGCAGAATAAGTGCAGATCAAGCAGAAATGTAAAACAAATGCAGATCTAAATATAATCATATTATATTAAATAGTGTAACAATATAAAATGATGCAAATCAAATATATATATATTTTTTTTTTAAAAAAAGAGAAAATACAAATGTTTAAAATTTTTAAACATTATAAAAAAATCTGCTTACAACATATGTAGAAAAATTTAAAACAAAAGTTAATATAAACTATTTTCATATTTTCCATAAAATATCATTCTTCTATTTTTTACTATTTTTAAACAAAAAAATTGGTGTAGATTATTTTTGTTTGTCTATAATGTATTTGAAAGGTCTATTAATATTTACAACTAAAATATCTTATTATAAAATAACATGCATGAATGCATTATACTAATTTCTACGAATCTTTATATTATAAAAGAATATACCAGTTATTAGTTTTAATTTTGAATTATTATGTTTGTAGATATTTTTATAATATATTCATAAAGGGTGATTGCAAAAAAATTATATAAAAATTAAGAACATAAAAAATAAATAAATATAATCCTTTTTAAAATATAAAGATTGTTATATTTATTGACGAACATTTGTTACAGTTGTGGTTTGTACGACCATCTAGTCCATTCTTGCCCGAAGGTAGTCGCAGAGGCAGCTATGGCAGGAGCTTCACAGAGGAGGGTTGAGGTTGCGAGTGCGTCGAATTCCTCGAAGGATGGTTATCAGATGGTACAAAGATCGCGGAGGAGAGCTGAGTCACCGCCATCTACGACGATCTTTGCGACAGGATCATCAAGAAACGAATTGGGAAGAAATCTTCAGGAAATCTCGGAGAATATCCAACCAGAGAATATTGAGATTTTGAATAGATTTGGGAGGTTGGGAGTAAATAAGGATATTTCTGATTCAAGGGAAGTTGAGATATCAGAAGCAGTGGATAAGGAAAATGTGAATATTGGTAGGAGGATTGAAAAAGCAAGGAGTGAGGGACACGGAAAGGCAGGTTCGTTGGGAATGACTCTCGAAGGGAGAAAGAATGGGGCTAAAACTGGGCCGTGAGAAAAGCAGGCCGGAATTAAAAAGCCCACAGAGGTAAACAAACTAAAATTGAAACAAGTAGTTACCAGGCCAACAAGGGGTTTAGTTTTGGCCCAACTAGAGTAGAACTTGAGCGTTCAGAGTCTGGTAAAAGACTCCGAATTGAGGAAGGGAATGTGGGGAGAACGGGAGGATCGTTTGTGAATGCGTCGAAGGAAATGGCTGAGGGTATTGGGAAGAGCATATCACATGCGAAGGCGCCGGATAAACCTTCGCTTATTCTGGAGGGGGATGGCACGCTAGGAGAATTGAATCGGAGTCGAGATCCATCTGAGGAGGAGATGGGATCGCAGCGAGCATGAGAGGGAGCCCCGATGTTCCACCCGATCAAAATTGTTGAAGTATTGATGAATTGCTTAATGTGGAATTGTTGGGGGGCGAATAAACCCAACTTTAGAAGGTCAATTCGATATATTATGAAGAAGTGGAGGACGAATATCTTGGCAAATTTTGAAACGCATGCCGGAGGTGCGAGAGCTCGGAATATCTGCCTGGGGTTGGGGTTTGATAACTCGTTTCGAGTTGACTCGATAGGGTAAAGCGGGGGTTTGTGGTTACTATGGCGATCTGAGGTGGGGGAAGTGTCTATTATCAAATCGGACGAGCAGTATATATATATGCACAAGTGGTGAATGGGGAGGAGAGGATACACCTAATTGTGGTGTATGGAGCTCCGACTGTTAGCAGGAGGAGTGGTTTATGGGGGCAGCTAAACAGTATTATTCAAGATATTGATGAGCCGTTGATAATTGAGGAGATTTCAATACAATCATTCGGCTTGACGAGCGGATGGGAGGTAATGATCGTTTATCTTCGGATTCATTGCCATTTGGAGAATGGATAAACGACCTCTCTCTGCTGGATATGGGATTCACTGGGAATAAGTTCACTTGGAAGAGAGGGAGAACGGAGAGGAACTATATTGCAAAGCGACTAGATAGAGTATTATGCAGTGCGCACGCAAGACTGAAGTAGCAGGAAGCTTTGGTTACACATCTTCCTTTCCTTTCTTCAGACCATGCACCCATATTCATTCAACTTGAGCCGGGTGTGGTGGGAAATCCAAGTAGAAGACCCTTTAGATTCGAAGCAGCTTGGTTGAAGCATATAGGCTTCAAGGAGCTATTGGCGAACTCATGGAGCAGTGAAAAAACAACGCCAGAGCCTTGAAATCACTGAAAGGGAAATTACAAAGATGGAATAGGGAGGTCTTCGGAGATGTCCATCAGCGTAAGGAGAGGCTCCTTAATGAAATAAAAATGACTCAGGACTCGCTCGAGCTCACTCAAACGAATGACCTTTTAGCTAAGGAGGCAGAGCTGTTAAAGGAATTTGATATAGTTCTGGAGCAGGAAGAGATAAGCCCAAGAGAAGTGGATTGTGTTAGGGGACAGGAACACAAAGTACTACCACACGACTATGATTGTGCGAAGAAGGAGGAATCGTATCGAAAAGCTCCGGGATGATGAGGGTAGATGGGTGTCTCAGCCGAAGGATTTATAGAAACTGGCAATTGAGTACTATACGAGACTATATTCTATGGAGGATGTGGAACTAATAGTGGATCGGCTGCCGTCAGAGGGTTTTATTCCATTAAGCCGGGAGGAGCTGAGAAATTTGAGTAAACCGTTTTCGGCAGGGGAAGTGGAGAGCTCGGTAAGAAGTATGAGAAAATATAAAGCACCAGGCCCCGATGGATATCAACCCGTATTCTACCAAGAGTGTTGGGAAATGGTAGGAGACTCGCTTACTCGTTTTGTCCTGAATTTTTTCAATACATGCATACTTCCATAAGGAACTAATGATGCTATTATGGTTTTAATTGTTAAAGTCTTAAAATCCGAGAAGATTATGCAATTCCGACCGATTAGCCTTTGTAATATCTTATTCAAGACAATAACAAAGGCAATGGTGATGAGGTTGAAGAGTGTGATAACAAAACTCATAGGTCCTGCACAATCGAGCTTTATTCTGGGTAGGTGATAAGAGATTTATTTCGTGTTTCTAATCAAAACCTAAAGCCTCTTTATGTCATTGCAGTACTTTAGATGTCAATCCAATTCAGGTGTTGAAGGTTACCAAGAATGCAAGAGTTCAAAGTAAATCTAAGTGATTTTCGGTTTTAAATGGTGGAAACAAATTGTAAAAACTACTTGCAGCTAACAAATGACTATGAAAATAATTTTAACAATTCTACTGATGTGTTAAACTTCTACTAGGCTACTGCTAAGAATTTTAGTGACCACGCTACTAGTTTTAAAAATCCAAATGCTAAAGACAGACCAAATGGGCAATTTCTAGCAAACTAAAATGAATTCTAAAAACTAGTTATCAAAATATAACAACTGCTAAATGATTACTAGGCTAATGAGTGATACTCTAAGCTATTAAAAAAAAATTATGAAACATTTAAGAACACAAGTTTTCTAATTAAGATACTCTAAACAAACTATTAAGCTAATTAGATGATTTTAACAGGCTAAGTGAAAAGATTAAACTTTTTGAGATAAGGATAGGCTGAAGAACATAAAGCACATATCCTAAACATGGCCTAATTAGCTCCCTAAACATCCATGGTGGGTGGGAAAGGATGAGCTAATCTCTTGGATTTGGGTTTATGGGATTTCCTAAGTCTTTTTGAGATAAGGAAATCCCTAAGATCAAAGAGATCTTTCTCAAGCATCTCTAGGCTTTTAGCCCTCCAAATCCAAGAAGAGAATGAAATGAAGAACAAGAAAAACCCCAAGTTAAACTTCTTAAACCTCCTTAATCACCAAAACCTTAAACCATGATGATTACTCACTAACCATGTTCGAATCCCTCTTAAACTCTGTATTTGAGATGATGAACGTGCTTAACAAAGAACAAGAAAAGAGATTAAGGATAAGTACTTGATATAAACCAAAGCTTAAAGTTTACAAAACATGAAAAGCATAAAAACATTCAAAGATAGAGGCTAGACCTAAACAACAAGATGAGAACTCTAAAATTTCGTAGCTCCCAAAGAAAAATAGGGTAGGATGTCTTATATAGGCCTAGGAATGATGGCACCCTCACTAAAGACAAGATAGAGGTTGGTGAGCCAAAAGCATGAAAAACAGATGGAGGGATCGATCGATCTACTATGGATCGATCGATCCGTGTCTAGCCGTTCGTTTTGAGATCGATCGTTCTGTCGTGGAACGATCGATCCGTCCTTGGCCGTTCGACTTCAGTTCGACCGGCTGCTCGATCTGTGGGTCGATCCGAGGATCGATCTGGTGTTGGCCGAATGCGTAGAGGTGTAGACCGATCGATCCGCTTCAGATCGATCGATCAGTTGCTTGGCCGTTCGTTTTGAGATCGATCGATCTGAAGTGGATCGATCGATCCATGTCGTTCTTGGTCTTGATCGAGTTGGCCGCTCGATCTTGCTGTCGATCTTCGGGTTGGATCGAGTTGGCCGCTCGATCTCACAGTCGATCTGCTTTGGCGTTGGTTTTTGGATCGATCGTTCCAAAGTGGATCGATCGATCCGTGTGCTTGCTGTTCGTTCTTGGCCTGGATCGACCTGCTGGTCGATCTGGTCTTCAGCCCTTTTGTCCAAGTTTCTTCTTGGCTCTAATCAATTCTTTAGCTCTTCTTGTCCATGCCTACTATCCAAACTAACTCCATGCACACCAAATGACCTGAAAATGATGCATATATGCAAGAACTTATGCAAATGCTAATGCAACATGTCTTAGAACCTAAAATGGGACAAATGCTATGATCATTGCAAGTATGAATGCAATATGAATGCAAATATGTCCTAAATGCATGGTGAATGCATGAAATATCCAAGTATATCAGTAGGCTGAGCACATATAATATCAGTAGGCTGAGCACATATAGTATAGTGGTAGTGGAGGAAGCGGTGCATTCGATGAGACGGAAGAAAGGCAGAAAGGGATGGATGCTGTTGAAATTGGATCTAGAAAAGGCATACGATCGGATAAGGTGGGACTTTCTCGAGGATACACTCCGGTCAGCACGACTACCAGATGATTGGATTGGATGGATTATGAAATGTGTTTCGGGTCCATCGATGAGTCTATTATGAAATGGGGAGAAATGATGTGGACATCGTACCAAGAAACCTTCTCGATGTGAAGACGGTGCATCCGGAGCAAAATACAGCACTGGCCCGACCCGATTTGAAGACCCATCCAAGGATCCAAATCATAGATGATCCGATCCAGCCTGACCCGGATCCACCAAGAGCATTCAAGTCACGATCAATTCTTCCTCCAAATAAGAAACTCCACACAATCAAAGCAAGAGTCAATCAAGGAGTTTTACGTAGAAACTCTGATTATCTCTATCTCATAGAAGACCCCAAAGTCACGCCGTTTCACATGATCATCAAGCTGCATCACACTTTCCAAACCAGGAGCAACCACGTTTAAAGCCAAACGGCTAGATCAAGATATTTCTCCACCAAATCTTCATTTTATTTATTTGCAATAATTTCTTTTCCTTTACTTTAATTTTATTAAACTATTGTTGACGAGCCTATATAAACTCTCTTTCATTTTCATTGTTAAGCACCTTTTGAAATTTATAAACAAAAACCAGAAAAGCTTTTGCCTTTGCAAAAACCTTTGTCTCATTGTTCTTTTGATAAAGTCGAGTGTGTCTCCTCGTTCAAAAGAAGCTCGAGCTTATCACAAGTCCTTCATACCTTGTGTGGCGCTCTCCAATCCATCTTATCATTCATCTATCCGACAGCTTCCCGCAACCAGCGCCACTTCCGCAATCATCACAAGCCCGAAGTGAGATTCTCCTTTGGTGCTTACATCATTTTGGTATCAGAGCTTTAAAGCTCCTGAAATCAATTTGGACAGGTTGTATCTATCCTTCTCTTGTTTTTACTTCCTTTGATTTCGGTTACATTGTTCTTTGAAATAATAATAAAAAAAAAAAAAAAAAAACAAACAAAAAACAAACAAAAATTGTATTTTTGTTTATTTCCTAATATTAAAAAAAATAGTTCTTTTGATTTTGAAATTCATACTTTTGATTTGATTCTCATCTTTCCATTAAAAAAAAAAAAATTCAAAAAAATTTAATTTCCTTGTTTACGTTCTAGTTTTCCATTTCTTAGTTATTTGCTTGAACCATAAATCTAATACAAAATATCAAAATCCTTTTCCTTCTTTTGCATGGTCTAGACTTCCCTAATTTGTCTTAAACAAATTGTTTCTCTCTTTTCCTGCTAGGCACGTTTACGACCGAGGACAACACACAATGGGAGATGATAATCAAGCAGCCCTTATTGATACCAATGCAGCCATCCTACAGATGCTGACCAACATCAACAACTCCCTACAAGCACAACGCACTGAGCTCAGAACCTTAGGAGAACGTGTGAACCAACCTGAAGCACGGAACAATCCGGTAGGCCTTGGCGATGGTGATCCACCTGATGAGATACGAGAACAACGACGTGGACCACGGAGGGGATACGTTGAAGAAGAGTTCGAGGGAATCCCTCCTCCTGATCGCCAAATGAACCATGAACCTAGGATCACAGCTCCCACTTTTGCTGGAAGAGTTAATCCAGAGGCATACATTGATTGGGAGCAAAGAATGGACCAAGTATTTGGTTGCTACTCATACACCGAAGAGAAGAAGATCGCCTTTGCTTCAGCCCACCTTACTGATCACACATTGACCTGGTGGAATAGAGACATATCTGAAAGAAGAAGACACCATGAGCCTCAGATCTCCACATGGTCAGCCATGAAAAGATTGATGAAGAAGAGGTATGTTCCTCTTCATTTTCATCGTGAGCTGCATAAACGTTTCCGTCGGTTGACTCAAGGAAACAAAATGGTGGAGGAATACTACGACGAGTTTGAGCATCTCATCAACCGACTATCAATAGAAGACTCTACCGAAACCTTAATGGCGCAATTTCTAGATGGCTTACAAGACCGAATCAGCCGAAAGGTGGAAAGACAGCCGTATGAAGACCTTCAAGATCTCCTTCATTTAGCTGTCCAAGCTGAGCAGCAGATTAAAAAAAATCTTCCACATCTAGCAGAAACCGTACCCCAATCACGTTAGAGACGGAGGCAACAAAACCACAAGACAAAGACAAGTCCATTGTCATAGACACACGTTTGAAAGGGCAAACAATTGAGAGCTCCAAGAGCACACGTCCTGAGTACGGTCAGACTTCTAACCCTTGTCATACTCGTGATATAAGTTGTTTAAAATGCAGAGGGCGTGGCCACATGGCCCGGGATTGTCCGAACCAACGAGTTATGATAATGGATGCCTCCGGAAACTATGAGTCTCATGATGAAGAGGAAACCGAATTGATGGATGAGAGTATTGAGTACCCTGATACGGGAGAATCACTAGTGATTCTACGAGCTCTCAATACTCAAGTCATACCTGAAGAATCAGCACAAAGAGAAAATTTATTTCACACACGTTGTACTGTGTTAAACAAGGTATGTTATCTCATTATTGATAGTTGTTCTTGTGCTAATATTGCTAGCTCTGTATTGGTTGAAAAGTTAGGGTTGGAAACCGTGAAGCATCCCCGACCTTCTAAGCTCAAATGGCTCAATGATGATGAAGAACTTAAAGTCTCCCAACAAGCTCAAGTGCCATTCTCCATAGGTCAATACAAGGACCAAATTCTGTGTGACATTGTTCCCATGCAAGCCAGGCATATTCTGTTAGGAAGGTCATGGCAATATGATCGTGAAGTGTCCCACCATGGCCGGACAAACCAGTGCACACTTCAGTTTAACAATCGCAAACACATCTTGGCTCCTCTGAAACAAATAGAAGTGCGTGATTTACAAACCAAAAACCGAGAGAAAAACAAAAGCAAGGTAAGCTTGTTCATAGATAAAGCTAAGCAAACTATTCCCAAAGCTAGTTTACCACACTTGATCTTGCCAAAAGAAATTGTAACAGGTCATACAAAGCAAGAGGAACTCAAGGGTGCAACAAGAAAAG
Organism: Alliaria petiolata; assembly: GCA_020283515.1. NCBI lineage: Eukaryota > Viridiplantae > Streptophyta > Magnoliopsida > Brassicales > Brassicaceae > Alliaria > Alliaria petiolata. The sequence continues at coordinate 274,895,763 of JAHZTW010000001.1, forward strand.
GAGTTGGAGGGTCAAAACAAAGCATTCCACCCTAAGACAAAACAAAAGCAAGGATACATCTATTCCTTGTTAATCAAGGAAGCACCACATGAGTCAACACCAAGTCCCAAAACATGCCAAACAAGGCCGAGAGGTAAGTTTCCAGATATATTGTCTTATTCAGACACTAACTTGACTTATTCTCATGTAGGCTCATCAATTTTGAGGACAAAATCTAGTCAAGGGGGAGGGTATGATGTGGACATCGTACCAAGAAACCTTCTCGATGTGAAGACGGTGCATCCGGAGCAAAATCCAGCACTGGCCCGACCCGATTTGAAGACCCATCCAAGGATTCCAAATCATAGATGATCCGATCCAGCCTAACCCGGATCCACCAAGAGCATTCAAGTCACGATCAATTCTTCCTCCAAATAAGAAACTGCACACAATCAAAGCAAGAGTCAATCAAGGAGTTTTACGTGGATACTCTGATTATCTCTATCTCATAGAAGACCCCAAAGTCACGCCATTTCACCATGATCATCAAGCTGCATCACACTTTCCAAACCAGGAGCAACCACGTTTAAAGCCAAACGGCTAGATCAAGATATTTCTCCACCAAATCTTCCTTTTATTTATTTGGAATAATTTATTTTCCTTTTCTTTAATTTTATTAAACTATTGTTGTTGAGCCTATATAAGCTCTCTTTCATTTTCTTTGTTAAGCACCTTTGAAATTTATAAACAAAAACCAGAAAAGCTTTTGCCTTTGCAAAAACCTTTGTCTCATTGTTCTTTTGATAAAGTCGAGTGTGTCTCCTCGTTCAAAAGAAGCTCGAGCTTATCACAAGTCCTTCATACCTTGTGTGGCGCTCTCCAGTCCATCTTATCATTCATGTATCCGACAGCTTCCCGCAACCAGCGCCACTTCCGCAATCATCACAAGCCCGAAGTGAGATTCTCCTTTGGTGCTTACATCAAGAAAACAAACGCTTTTAAACCTCAGCGTAGATTAAGACAAGGAGATCCACTGTCTCCTTATTTTTTTGTGTTGTGCCTGGAAAGATTGTCCATTTAGTGTAAAGATCGATAAATCGGAGGGAGTGGAAACTAATTACTTTATCTCGTGGAGGGCCAAAGCTTTCTCATATATGCTTTGCAGATGATCTGATATTGTTTGCAGAAGCTTCTGTGACACATATTAGAGTAATCCGAAGAGTGCTGGAAAGGTTATGTGCTGCATCAGGACAGAAGGTGAGTCTCGAGAAATCTAAAATATACTTCTCTGAGAATGTGAGTCGCGAGATGGGAAGACCAATCAGTGCAGAGACTGGCATTGGAGCTATGCGAGAGCTGGAAAAGTATCTTGGTATGCCAGTGTTACAAAAAAGAATCTACAAAGATACATTTGGAGACATTTTGGAGAATGTCTCGTCGAGGCTAGCATGCTGGAAAGGGAGAATGTTGAGTTTTGTCGAGCAAATCACGCTCACAAAAGCTGTGCTGTCTTCTATTCCGGTACACACCATGAGCACCATAGTCTTGTCGACGTCAATATTGAGTAAGTTGGACAAAATTTCGAGATCTTTTCTTGGGGGGGGATACTATAGAACAGAGACACCAACACCTACTTTCTTGGAAGCTAGTATGTCGTTCTAAGGCTGAGGGGGGATTGGGAATCCGGCTAACACACGACATGAATAAGGCTCTCATTGCTAAGTTGGGCTGGCGGTTGCTTCATGATGATACCAGTTTGTGGGCGGAAGTGGTGAGGAGTAAGTATTATGTTAAGGTTGTGAGGGATATAACATGGTTTACCGGGAAAAGGAATTGGTCTTCGACTTGGAGAAGCTTGTTGACAAGTATGCGAGAAGTTGTGATCCTGGGGATCAGTTCGGTGATTGGAGAAGGCCGTGACATCCGATTTTGGAAGGATAAATGGCTGTTAAATACACCATTAGTTGAGGAAGCCACTGCAGTGCTACCTAAAGCATTGTCGAATGTTACAGTACATGATCTATGGCAGAATGGTGGCGGTTGGGTTTTAGATCAGATTACCCCATACATCTCGATAAATAATCGGCTACGGTTGGCAGGGATGGTCGTAGATGAGATCACATGGGCCATATGTAGAGTATCATGGGGTTCTGATCAAAACGAGGAGTTCACGGTTCGGCCGGCCTATGCTTTTGACACGAGATGAGAATATTAAACAGAATATGAAAGCTTTATTTGAGCGGGTTTGGCATGTTGTAGGGCCCGAAAGAGTTAAGGTTGGATTGTTGCTAACCAAGCAATCATGACGAATATGGAGAGATGGCGACGGCACCTGAGTGAATCAAGCGTCTGTTAAGTCTGTCGTGGAAGAGACGAGACAATTATTCATGTTCTTAGGGATTGTCCAGCCATGATGGGAATATGGTTGCGAATCACTCCGGTGAGGCGAATGAGAGAGTTCTTCATGCAATCTTTACTTGAGTGGCTATATGGAATTTAGGGGAGGACTCAGATATGTGAGATGCTCCTTGGTCTACAGTTTTTGCGATGGCAGTGTGGTGGGGATGGAAATGGCGATGTGGAAATGTGTTTGGGACCACTAGCAGATACCGTGATCGAGTTAGATTCATTAAAGATTTAGCAAAGGAAGTATCTAACGCTAACTCTAAACTAAGGGGTCTAACATATACGAAAAGTAGAGTGGAGCGTTTAATTTCATGGATCCCACCCACAGGGGGTTGGATGAAGATGAGTATGGATGGTGCATCGCGAGGGAACCCGGGGGCGGCTGCAGCGGGTGGAGTAGTTAGAGATGAGGAGGGACAATGGTATAGTGGTTTCTCTCTAAACATTGGTGTATGTTCGGCGCCGTTAGCGGAGTTGTGGGGAGTGTACTATGGACTCTATATCGCGTGGGAGCGTCGGGTGTGTCGGTTATAGATTGAAGTTGATTCGAAGATTGTGGTCGAGTTTTTGACGACAGGGATTAGGGATGCTTATCCGCTGTTTTTCCTAGTACGTTTGTGCTATGGCTTTTTCTCACGGGACTGGATAGTCCGTATTACTCATGTGTATAGGGAGGCTAATCGTCTAGCGGACGGATTAACGAACTATGCTTTTTCTTTGCCTTTTGATTTTTGTGTTTTTGATGTTCCACCTGCGGATGTTGCTATGGTGTTGTTAGAGGATGTTAATGGTACTACTGACTCTTAATCTGTGAGGGTCTAGTCGGGTTTTTCTTTCTAATAAAAGGATGGAACCATCGCATGACCAAAAAAAAAACAGCTTTCCTATTTTTTATATGCATATTATTAATTTACTACAGATTTTAATCTGCATGCAGAACAGTTATTATTTTATTATTGTTTTTCTTTTCCACAAAAAATTGTGAATGATACATCTGCATTTGATCTGTTTTTTCTTTAAAAATATGCATTTGGACTGCATTTGTTATGCCATACCATTCAAACTCACTAATCATGTGGCTTTATTTTTTTATTTTTTATTTATTTTTTCTCCTTCTTAATAGCTTATAAATATAATCTTTAGTTTGTTAACTCATTTTATTCACTTTCATACAATAAACAAATCTACAAATTCTCTAAAGTTTAAAAGTATGTTTTTTGTTTTTTTGTGTAATAATTTTTTTATTTAGTCACGTATTTAATATATATATTGTATTTATTTTCTTCTAGAAATATCAATAAAATATGTATCTATATTTATTTTACAGATTTATAATTATTATATAATTTATTTGCAATAACTAGTTATGCATATTGATTTTTTTGCATCATTTATAAATATATAGCTTCATTAAAAAAATATATAATATTTAGATCAATAAAAATATGATTTTTGCATTATTTGCAATATTATCTTTTAATTTTAAATTTTCTACATATGTTGTATTCGATTTTTTTTATAACATTAAAAAATTTAAACAAATTGTTTCTCATAAATATACTTATTTAATTTATATTGTAAATACATATAGACAAATGAAATTACTTCGTATTAATTTTTATTTTGTAACTGAATTTATTTTTTGATAATATTTAAAATTTAAATATTTTATTTATTGCATTTATATGTATTTGTTTATTTTTGATTTTTAAAATATTTGATTTCATCATTTTTTATTGTTACACTATTTAATATAATATGATTATTTGTAAATCTGCAGTTGTTCTGCATTTTCTTCTTGATATGTACTTCTTCTGATTGATCTATAATATGATTATTGATATTGTTACACCATTCGAAGTCTATATATCTACATATATACATAATTCTTTAATAACTCAATATTATTCTATAAATAAATATGTATATATACATATTGTATTAGACATCTATATATATACGAATATGTACATAATTTATATGCATAGTATCAAATAAATATACATGATATGACTTAGCATTGCAAGTTTTAAGAACATAATTATATTACACAATTATATGCACATTTAAAAAACTTTTTATATATATACAATAGAATATATGTTCATAATACGACTTAACATTGTAAGTTTTAAGTTGACCTTTTGGAGAGGTATAAATGACTCGACTAAAAAGAGAGGTCCATAGGAACAAACATATTATATTACATAATTATATGAGCATTCCAAAAATTTGGATTCACCATAATGTTTTCAAATTTTTTGCTTTTGTTGAACAAAATTTATTTCAAGCAGTGGTAAAGATCATTAACCACAACATTTATTAACAACCAAATCTATCTATTTCGGCTTACATCATGTTGCATCATACATTTTGTTAGCAGCTTTTGTCTCTTACTATGTTATACGCACATTTAAGGAAAGTTTCACGTGCAAGTTGATGGCAGAAGACGTAATTTCGAGATCCAAAATTCAGCCACTTGGTATCTTTTAGTTGATTACTACTACAAAAAACTGTTATAGCCAAATCGGCAAATCATTAATACGTTTGCAACACTTAGCTCTGCAGCAAATAGATGCGAGAAAAAATTACCATGAATGAATACAAAACTAATTAAGACACAAATCACAAACACGATCTCCAATATAAACAAAATTGATTAAAATCAAAACATGAAATTTTTTATTCTTTCATTATTTACCTGTAGAACAATAGCAATACAAATAATAATACCACTATTATGAAAATTATCAATGGATACCACTTTTCATAGTCAGGACAAGAAAATACATAACTTGCAGCTAGGTTGCCGTTGGAAATTTAAACTTATATAATTAAAGGATATTTGCTTTGTAAAGGGGGAAAAAAAAGGTCAGAGAACAAATTGGTAAAATACGACTACCCATCCACCCGCTGTCTCTCACTTCCACATCTAACGGCTCTCTTTTGCCAACTGTTAGAAAAATTCAAATGTCACCTCTCTTTTGACAAATAAAGTTTATTTTGATTCACCCTAGAATTCCTTAAAGTTTTCAATCTAATCCACAATTCCGTGCTCAACTATTTCATATTTAATGGAGCTATATGTAAATATAGAAAGTATGTAGCCATTCAGGATATTAATGAACTAAAGGGACCTCTATCTGTAACTAATACCATTTTAAAAAAAGTTTTTCTCAAAATTTGAAGTTTTGAATTTGTGCTTCCGTCTTATCCTTCTTCTCTCATTACTTCAAAAATCTCTCTAATTCTGATTCCAAGTTTCTTCGTTTTCTTCGGCAAATGGGTTGCTGTTTCAGCAAGAAGGCTTCTCCATCTTCTTCTTCTTCCGATGGCAGATCTTGTTCTGCAAAGTCACCAGATCCGAGCAAATCCGCCATTGATAAATCCCTGAAACTCGAGACTGGAGCACAAGAGAAGCTCGAATTAGAAAAATCAAAACCAAGGAGTGAAGTCAAACAAGAAGCAGAGCTACAACAAGAGAATGTCAAAACGAGGAAAGAGGTGTTCGTGATAAAACACCGGAGGAGCCATGAGAGATCCAAGACGACAGATCCGGAGGATTCTACGGTTTCCGATGAGAAATCAACCGGTTCGAATCAGAATCCAGTGGATGTGGATGCTATACTGATTCAGTGCGGGAGGCTGAGCCGGAGCAACTCCGCCGCAGCGAAAACAAGGAGGTACTCTGGATCTAAGAGGAGCTTTGATTTTGACCAGAAGGAGAGGAATCGCGACGGTGACGCGGAGGAGGCGGATGCGGAAGACGGAGGGGAAGAAGAAGAAGCCGAGCGGCGTATTCATCGGCAGCGCCAACGTGGCGGAGAATCGCCCCGGGAACGGAGGAGACGAACGCCGAGCAGAGAGAGGGAGGATTCGAAGGGTTATCGATCGGGAAGTAGAGAGAGAGGAAGTGGGAGTAGAAGGGTAAGCAGATCTCCGGGAAGAAGATCGGAGACAAACCCTAACTCCTGCGCCGGTAGTGGCAGTTCTGTGAATTCGAGTAACAATAGGCCAGCGAAATTTGTCTCGGTTCCTGCAACGGTGGACAAGAGCAACAGTGGAGAGCCAGCTATCAAACGGATTACTGTGAAGAGAAACGTCGGAAAAGCGGCGTCTCCTAGGTCACAGTCTCCGGCAAGAGCGGCGTCTCCGAGGTCACAGTCACCCGCGAGAGCAGCGGCTAACACCAGTAGCTATGCTCAGCCTTCGCCGTCCAAGCTCAGCCGGAAAACGGAGCATTCTCCGTTTAGGAGGAACCCATTGGGAGAGATAGATCCAAACTCATTGGCGTATCCACAACCTCAAGGGGATAAAGTGGTACCTGGTAACACCAATTGCAACAAGAGGACGATGAACAAAGAAAATGAAAGTCAAGGATTGATTAAAGAATCTGCAAATTTCGTGGGTCAGGTATGAATTCTACTAACTAGTTCGAATCCAATTAATTATTTGGTATTGTTGCAGTGAATGTTTCTGTATCTTTAAGTTTGAATCCAATCAAGTTTTGGTATTGTTGCAGTGAATGTTTCTGTTTCATAAGTTTGAATCCAATCAAGTATTTGGTATTGTTGGAGTGAATGTTTCTAATGTTTCTGTTTCAGAAGTTGAATCCTGGGATGAATACTAAAACAACTACTCAGCCTCAAATCCGCAGAAGCGCAAGCCCGGGTCGTGTCAACAAGGAGCAACCAGAGGCAGTGGAAGAAGAGTGTAAGATAGTGTTGTCGTCGTCATCTGGAACTGAATTACCTAAGCCTCAAATCGTGAGCAGAAGCAGATCATTGAGGAAATCCCGCGATTTCGACTTCAGTCCCGAAGCATTGCTCTCAAACAACATCGACAACAACAACAATAGCAACGCGGTAGCAGCAGCAGTACCATCTTACACAGCTTTGCTTCTACAAGACATCCAGAATTTCCACCAGAAGAGTGTCAATGTCGATGCCATAAGTTCATCTAGTTCCAAGGTTTGCTCCATCGTTGAAGCAGTTGCAGATCTTAACTCCACTACGAAACAACGCCAAAGAACCGAGTCCAACAATCTCACATCCGCAGCAGTGAAGAAAGCGGATCTAATGGAGCCAAGCTTTGAGAAGTACGTGACTGTTAAGAGAGGCGGTTCTTCGTTGGAGGACATGGAAGCGCAAGAATCTTCAGGAAGCAACAGTTTCACGGGAAGTAGTTGTGTGGTGCAGCGACATGGGTACTCGTCGCCTTCTTCATGGGAACCGAACTCAGCTGAATCAACTGATCGAGTTAGTGTGAGATCAAAGAAACAAGAACGTGATCGGAGTCCACTTGGTGTGATGAATACTGAGAAACAAGAGTTTGATCCGTTAAAGAAGAATGGTGTTGGAGTTGAACGCAATAGAGTGGCTCTTGTTGATTCATCTTCAGGCAAATATGCAACAACAACAACTCGTGTTGCTGCAGTTTCAATGTAATAAATGAATTCGTACTCTACTTTTCCATGGTTGCAGAGTAGCAACTCGTGTTTGGTTTCTTTTGTAATCATTTGATCATTTCAAATCGATATCGTTTAAAATTTCAGACTAACACCATCAAAAAACTAGATTCTGCAGACTTTCAGATTATACAACTCCTAAGCAATTACATCTTCCTATACAATTTCAGACTAACCATCAAAAACTAGATTATACAAACTCCTACTCAGCTTCAGGTTGGTTCATAAAATCAACCTCACTCTCTGGGAGCTCATTAGCCAACTCAGCCACTCCTCTGTCCACAAACAAATTGATTCTCCACAACACCATCCTGCTCTCCATTTTCATGCCTTTGATCTCATATAGTCTCCGAAGTAGACCCTTGACGAATCTGTATTCGTTCTTACCGAACCATTGCTCTTGTTTCTTCACAATGCTTTCAACATCTCTCAAACCTCTCCTCACAAGCCCAACCTCCATGCCTCTTTCCACAAGCTTTATCACCGAATCTATCATCTTATCTGCAATATCCTTGACTGATTCAGCGTGACTTGTGATCTCTAACATGTGAACGACAGCACAGAAGGCACCCACAAACGCCAAGACCCAGCAACTGTTATCTACCAAAACCTCTCTCGGTGGGTTTAGCCTTGTGGTTATCTCAGGGAGAATACTCTCCATCACAGGGATCACAAACTCTTCATCTTCAAGCCACATTGTTAAGCACTGGAAGATATAAACCGCTCTCTGGAACTCTGTTTTGCTTTTCGATACAATATAGTCTCGTAGACCGTACCATATCTCGACCTGGGTGTTCATCATCTCATACGCAACGTGGTACACAACCTCTCCGAGGACTTTGAACATTCTCTCAGAGATTCCTTCTTTCGAAAGGCAAGATATGAGCAATGGCTGAAGCTCTCTCATCACTGAGATCTCTATTTCCACATCCTTGGAAGTGTGATCAGATAGCAAGAGGTTTAGCCTTCTGATTGCCATATCTCTGTAACTCTCTTCGTTATCAGTTGACTCAAAGATTCTTAAGATCTCAAGTGGCGATAAACTGTTCAAATGATCGAACCGTTCACGATCAGATATTACTCTATGTTCTTGTGGCTGTTCCTGTGGTTGTTGTTGTTGTTGTTGTTGTTGTTGTATGAGAGATGGGACTGGATTGTGAAGAGACTTAACCAAGCGATTGATCTTCTTGGCAGCATCCTTGGTGTGTGTTCCGAGCTCTCTGATCTTGAACATGAAGGTCGACACAAAATCGCATTGCTCCTTGTTGTAGTGAAACAAGTCCTTGTCTCGTACAAGAAACCCCTCGAGATCTTCAAGCCCTCTTAGCAGAAACTGTTCCATCCCCTTCTCCACCAGCTCCCTCGCTGACTTCACAAGAACAGAAAGAACATTCTTCACCAAATCGAATCTTAGTTCTGAATCCAAAAGCTGAATCCCCAATTTCACAACGGTTTCTAAAGCCAAGCTCCAATCTCCGGCTCGATCTTGCTCAGGGTTAAGCAAAAACTTCTCCGCTTTCTCCAGGATCTTGTGCATAATCCTGTAGACGAATTTCGCGTAGACTGGTGGCAAATCGACGAAGACGTGGAAAGCCTTCCGAGGATCAACATCCGCGAGTTCGAAGATACAATCACTGAGCTCGTCCCATCCGCCATTATCTGAGATCACAACGTTGTATGTCACAAAAGAAACGATTCGTCTGAGGATTGCGATCTCGGATTCTTCGGTTTCTTGCGTCGTCAAGCATGAAATCAGAAGGAGCTTCGTCTCATGGAGTGCGGCGAGAGGGAGTTCGAAGTTCCGGTTTCTGCAATCGGCGAGGAGATCAGAAAGGAGGAAGAGCGATTGGAATCTGACGGCGCCGTTGGAAGAGAATCGATACACCTTGAGAAGCGTTACGGCTAAGGGACTCGCGAGATTAGCGGCGCAGTAGTTGTACAGAGCACGCGACGTTCGATATTCGGCGGTTTCTTGACTCTGACAGAGATGAGAGAGAACGTTCTCTAGTCCTTCGTGGCTTGGAGTCGCGAAAAGCTCTGTGGCTTTCAACATGAGATTCAAAGATTCCCCCATTTCCTGCGGATTCTGTTAATTTTCCCGAGAAAATTTTGGGCTTTTTTTGTA
>JAHZTW010000001.1:274905987-274924439 GCA_020283515.1 Alliaria petiolata
TCATTCTGGCTGATCCAGGAATTCTTCTCTCTATAGGGGATCCCATTGAATCGGGAATCTCTTTCCATTCGGTGAGCGCCGTAGTTAAGTTTTCCTTATTCGTTAGCTATGCTAAAGGAATGGATTGTTCTCTTTAGGGAGTGCAGAATCTTCCGGAGAATGGGTTTAACTTTAAGCCTTCTAAGGTTGAAGAAGAATCTTTTATTTTTAAAGAAGGGTCGTTTTATTATAGCGCGAGCGTTGAAAAAAAATTCTTAACCCGAAAAAACCGAATCAAACCAAAATAAGTGTGGTTTGTTATGGTTCAACCTGGAAACTCAATTTGGAATTCATGTGGTTATCATTTTTATTAAGAACTCCGAAGCATTGTTTCATCCATACACAGCACCAACACCAAACAAAACACGCATTTGAATCCCTCCTTTGCATACCTGTGTTAATCACATCCAGAGCAAGAGAAACAAAACAGATTGTATAAGCTATTGTAATGTCCTGAGATGAATCATAAAGACAAGCTCAACAGAAAAAACCATTATGACATTACCCGAGGGATGGCGGAATTATGAGTCGTCTCTTATCACCAACTCGCAACCCTGAGAGTAAGATATGCAGAGCCATATTCTTAGAAAGATATCAAAAACTTATGACCTTTTTCGGTCAAAAGCATCTACTGGTTAAGCCACTAACTAGACATACCTTCAACACCAATGCTGAGACCTTCTATGACATTCTCTCCACCTGCAAACCGAGCATATTAATTAAACAAAAGGATGGGATGAAGAACAAGGACAAATACGATATCTCTGAGAATATTTACCTAAGCGAAATCTGATACGTGTAGCGTATCGGAACAAAAGATTAACTGAGAATCGATGGTTTTATTGATGATAATGGTGTTACAGAACTTTGAGAGAACTTAATGGTATCTCTCCTCACCCCCTGAACATGATGATCACCAATATACGGGATACCTCTCTCCACCATCCCCACTCTCTATAAATACTAGATGATTACCCTACTCACATCCTCACGTGATCCGAGACACCCCACGTGGTTATTCCTTGCTAGCTAAGCCGTAATAAACCTTCTACAAGAGCCCACCTTTCTCTCCTTGAATGGATCCTTGGGCCTTTTGCATATCAGGCTATCTCAACAAGAGCCTGATAGCTACCGTGTGTATCAAAATCTTAAACACTTTCCCAGTGTCTTTTAACTTGCCAGTATAGAGTATGCTCACCTGAAACAACCATCAAATCGTAAAACGATTTCCTCAACGATACTCAGGTGAGCATACTCTATTAGAAAGATACTTCAGTTGTGATTAATCTAGATGCGGAAAAGTCTAAGACTTCGGTTGTGATTAATCTAGATATGTGTTTCCTCTCCCCTCATCTAGATTAATCACAACTGAAGTCTTAGACTTTTCCTTGTTCCGGTTCTTCTTCGGAAGGGTTTCACATCCTTTCTTACCGGGACAAGGTTCAGCATCACCCAATGGTTTATCCTCCCTCGCATATGAAACATATAAGGTTTATAAAAAGGTTAAAAAAGCTTCAAAGATACTGTAGTGGGTGAAACTTTCTTACTTTTTATCCAGTGTTGTGGGGTTTGAGTTTTTGTTTCTGATGTCTTGTCACCCTTGGCATTAGGCTCACCATTTTTCCAAAGTCGAACGTCTTGCCTTTAACCTCGTAACCCTTAAAGGTAAAGTAAGAAAGTTTCATCAGAATCTGAATCAGAGACCTGAAACTTCTTCCTTAGTCTTCTTCCACCTTTTCCATTTATTTTCTTGGCCTTTGTTTTTCGCTGCCATCTTAATAGATACTGGAAATGAGACAAGATTATCATGAAATGGAGGCACAATACCAGAAAGAGACACTGTGCTAAATCCCCAAACTAATTTCATGTAAGAAAATCACGAGATGCAGATGTACTGCTTTCTCCAACAAAAGACTCTAGTACAGAGAATCAAACTAAATGAAAACTGCGGTTAACTTACAAAGTCCCAAGCAAATAGATGCTAAGCAAAAGGCTGCAGAACAACACCCATGTAGAAATCGAAGATGTTATGTATGTGTTAAGTGCAAAATAACTCGTCAAGCACAGTTATGTAGACAGACTACAAAGTAACTCCCAGTGTATAAGTAACTCTGAAGACACAACTAACAATTCAAGTTCAAACTCACAAAGCAAACATAACATGCAAATATTAACTTTAAATTAAGAAGACATTGAATTTGACACAGACATGGAGAAAGGTAGCAGCGATGATTATGATTGATTCTGATGAAACATAACACGGAGTCGCCGTAGTCATAATCATCGCTGCTACCTCTCACCATGTTTGTGTCAACAATGTATTCTCCATATGACTCCCTTTATAATCAAGTCAAGGAGACAAATAACAATCTATGAACCAAACCAACAATCCATATGCACTTTAATCTAAAAATCGATAAGAGAGGATATATGATTCGTCATCATTTTGCCGAGGAAGTAGCCAGTGAGGTGAACGCTCCGAGGTCCGATCACTGAGAAGACAACATTATCAGCTTCTTCAAACTCAATATTCAGCTGGCAAGAATCAACCTTTTCAGGAGACAAGACACATAAGAAGAGTGGACTTTTGTTCCCAGCGTTACTCTAGCGTTACTCTAAAGAATACTTCAAGTTTGTTGCATTACCAAGCCCCAATGTCGCCTATACCCACAAAATAATCAAAGATCTGTTAAATAAACACACTTCTTCATGTATTTGTAAACTTCTAAGTTTCTTTAAACACGCCCAGATCAAGAGCTGACATAAGAAATCAACAAAACAGGGAAAATAAAGCGTCGCAATTACAAAATCTGACGGAAAAAAAAAATCAGTCGAGTAACAAAAAACCCAAAACTTCCAAGGTTATCTAAACACGTCCAAATCAAGAGCAGACATAACCAAACTTAGAGAATAAAGCGACCTAATTACACAATCTGAAAAAATTTAGGGTAGAAATTGAGATTAAAGACCTGGGAAAGGTGAAGTCTTCTAATTTCAGTAGCCTTCAGAGTGAAAGGCTTTCCTGGCTTCACTTCAACTCCTGCAAACACACGAAATCTGACATCAACACCAAACCTCGTCGGATAAAAATTAAGTTTTTTGTTTTATCGAATCGGTGATTATTTTGGGTTTAAAAGAAGAGAAACGGTGAAACCCACCCCAGAAAGCCATTAAATTTGATCAAAAGAATGAAAGAAAATCGTCAAAGCCGACACTTTGGGTTTCTCTCCGTTCTTTGTGACGAGGTTTTATGTTGGCGAGGGTTTATGCTGTTGGCGCCCTCATTTATTTGGAGCTCTTTTTTTTCCTTTAATTGTGAAAAGAATATTTAGTTGAAAACGCTTCGATTGTAGAAAATCAATTAAAGGGCTTATTGAATCGGATTTGGAACGACATTTTTTTTTATAAAACCACTTTGATTGGATGAGGAATTGTTAAATGCCATTCTAAAGTTCTATGTTATTGGATATAAAATTTTTTCTAACTGATTCTTGTATTTTAATGGATTTAGAAATCCAAACCAAATCCAGTGTTATTGGTTTTATGATTTTAAAATCCATATTGAAATCCAGTGTTATTGGTTTTATAATTTTAAAATCCAAGTATTATAAAGACTTAATTTTTTATTGAATTTGAATGGATTTATAAGTGTTTTCATGAGTAAAATACAAATACCCAAATACATAATTTACAATCCACCTTTTTCTGTAACTGGTAACAGCATTTCAACTGAATTTAGCTGAATTTCAGTTGAATTGCTTTTTGATACACCAGTTGACTAACATGTAAAATTGGGAGGAATTTCTGCAATTTAACATTTAATGTTTTCAAATTTTTTTTATCAATTATTATATTTTATAATTAATTAATTGACTAGTTTTCAATTTTTTCACATATGCTAATAGTTCAAATTAAAGTTTAGATACATAATATTATACAATTATATAATTGTAAGGTATGTACTTTGAATATATAAAATCACAATCCATTAAGATTGAGATTCATGTTATTATTTTGGGTATCCACGTATCTGTTAGAGTTCGGATCAATTTCTTTTGAGTTTTGAGTATTTCGGTATCAGGCTATAAAACCTATTCGGATATTTTTTCAAGTCGGGTTTGCTTAGGCTCCGCCTGGGTTCGAATCGATACTCGAATTACCCGAAACTTATGCAAAATATTCAAAACAAATTTTAGATTTTCGGATATTTCAGCTATTTGGTTAAATTTTGTATAAAAATTATTTATTTTGACAAACATAACTATATATTTTGAGTATTTTAGTTATTTCCATCTAAATATAACTATTATTCGTTTTATAATTGCAATTTTATTTCGCTTATGGTAAGTTTTAATATAACTAATATTTTTAGGTATATAATTGTATTTCAGATATTTTGGGTACTCATTCGATTCACGGTTCCGTTCTCGTTATCTCATCTATTGATTTTGTTTTTTGCCTTTTTATATTGTTTAATACTTTAATAAGATATTAAAACAAGTTTATCTTTTCACATATTTATTAACTTAATTCATATTTCTTAATTATTTTTAAGTAAAGTTTTCAGCTATTTCGCAATTCATTATTGCGCTAGATTAAGCTAAAAATCACAAAACAATTCTGTCAGATTCCGCAGTTTCCATTCACATCTGAAGTCATAAAAATCTGAGATTATTAGATCATTATTAATTTTAAAATAAATTAAATCTGGAAAGATTTCAAAATATTTAATTACAAGTTTTTAGTTATATTTGTTAATCAACAAATCTCACATATAGAGATGATAATTTCAAGAGATTTTTAAAGTTATCTATTTTTTTTATCAAACTAATCTCTTTTAGATTTGAATATGTTTATAAGTTTTTGTTCGTTCAAAAGTTGAAAAGAATTATTCATGTTTATATTTAATATTACCTACGGTATACCATAGTTCACAATATTAAATATAATCTATTCCAACTCTATCTCATTTTCAATTGTGGTATAATTCATTTTGATTCCAAATTTGAAATCATCTCATTTCTTATTCCATTTTACAATTAAACTTTTTAATTTATAAAGTCATTAAAATTTTAAATACTTTTACTTTAACAGTTATAAATAATTATTTTGATGATGATTTCTTTTTAGTGATGATTATAAATATTAAAACACTGTAATTTCTAAAACTAAAATCCAAATAACATGTATTTAATGACATAAACCATAATAAATTTAAAAATATTTAAAAAGTACTAAAATTAAAAATATAAATTTAGTAGTCGTACAACAACGATTAAAATCTACTTTGTTTAACCATTTATGTAGTGTAATATGTTTTTGTTTATATTATAATATTTAAATTTAAAGAATATGTGAGAGAGATTTTAATTTCAATTTCAATTTCGTTTTTTGTTTTTGTTTCCGATCTTTATGAGATATGAAATTCTAGTGTTATACAGATCTTTTGTTCTGTTTCTATCCGACTTGTTTGGATTTTGTTTTTCTTTATGCATCTTTCGTTAAATCACCAAATTTTGAAGTTTTCGTTCGACTTTCTCTTTCGCAGGTATATACTTGTTTTTCTCTAATCGAGTGTAAAATTCTTTATTGTTAACCCTTTATGGGCCGTTACAATGGCTTTTGAGCTGAGGAAGAATGACGCTAATGATTTAGCTTTGACCGATTAGGCGTAGGTTCAGCAGAGCTTCGGCGAAGGATCTATCTCCAATCGATCGAGCTTTATATAGTGTATCTCTTCGGGTGGTTAGCGGTGTTTCAACAAGCTTCGGTAGTCGGAGAAACGAGCATGTAAACAAGTTTTCAAATTTGGAATCTCGCGGTGGATGTCACCGACAGTGAGACTCGGCCTCATTACGCTCTTTCCACGTGTTGGATGCGTGTCCTTCAGTTCTTTATATGTGTTAAAATTCAATATTGTAATCTTTAAGGTAATGGGCTCAGGAATACTTGTAATGCTCATTGGACTTTCACACATATTAAAGAAATATTTAAATTTTTTCTTTTATCTCCCATTAATACATTATTTTATTTAATATTATTAATTAATCTATCGATCTATTTATATATATTCTAATAAACTACGGGTTTTTTAAAAGTTGTAAAGAAACGCTGACACATGGCACTCTTCCATCTTGCATATATCACTTTCTTTAAAAAAAATCAATTTCTTTTGAAATAATTTTGAGCTTGTGAAACAAAGGTGATAACTAGACTGGTCCAATCTTTATTAACGAGTCTGGCTCATTTTTAATGATTTTGGTGCCCTATCGAATCGAATAGAGTCGACTCATCTCCGCCATTATCGCTTTTTTCTCTCTCTCTCTATCTCGGCCACCTCTTTTCAATTTTGACGGCTCTCACATCCTTTGATCTGGTGTCGTTATTTTGTGTTTTTAGAATCGTTTTTCCATTTTTTTTCCCATCCATTATGATTCCGCGTGATCTATCGAGTATAGTGTTTTTAGCATAATAGATTCATAGGCGTTAACACTTAAGAAAGGAAAATTTAATATACCGGAATGTGTGTTATGTGGACTTTAAGCTGTAAAGCATGTAATGTTGCATTAGAAGGAAGCCATCGTGAACTTGAGAAAAAGGATATGGGTTGAAAACATTTTTTGTTGAACCTACATGCTACTACAAGGAATGTACAAGATTTTGATATCTATTTATTTTCATAATATGCTTTTTTTTTGGAACCAAATAATATGCTTCTTGGGAGTTTAACTTAGGATCTAATTTTCTTTCTATTATTTATATTTTTACTTGGAACTATCATCTTCACAACTTTTCTTAATTAATTACCACACTATTAAGAAAGTTATGAGTTAACTAAAGTGACTAAAATAAAAGAATACATGGCCATGAATAATATAACCACGACCGAAGTACAGTAATAGCGATGAGACGGTGACAAAGAGTTTAAGGGTTTAACAAAAGAAAACGAAACCGGAGAAGCGAGAGGAGAAACAAAATGTATGTTTATATGTTACTCAAAGTTTTTGGACATTACGAATTCAATACGTTTTACTTTTTGACAATTTTGAGTTTGTCTTATGAGCATTTTAAAACATGTACACAATATATATATTCAGATATAAAAATATATAATCATCATAAACAAATAAATAAAATATGGATAAAAGTGAAATTTTTGTCAAAATTTTGTAATGAAAACACAAAACGAAAGCTAATTTAAAACAAATTTTTTTTTTTTTAAAATGACAATTAATATGAAACGGAAAGAACAAAAAGCAATTCAAACATTTATGGATTCACTTAATCTGAATTTAACTTTCATGGTAAAAAAATTTCCATGGCCCAAAAACAAATATATCGGCTATAGTACAATATCTTTACACATCATAAAATATCTTTTCAAAAATATATTTTTCAATTATGTAAAAAGATAAAATGTAAATATTGGTGGTTATGGAAAACTTTGAAATACAAGCGTTTCCGCGCTTTTCTATTTTTCACCGTAAAAATTACTTGTATATGTTTCATAATTCGTTGAGTTCTGTTACATTTTAATTAAAGAAAATTTTCAGTTACATTTTGATTACTATTTTATGATAATCAACTATCTTTTTATTTTTACTGAAAATAAGAAGAAATTAATCTCTGTTACATCACCTACAAGGAGGACCTAGTTACATATATCAAATTTGTGAATCAACTTTTCAACGCTACTACAAAGACGTGGAATCATGAAACAATTTTCAAACTCATTCATCATGATGTGGATATCATTACTAGAATTCGACTTTCCTCACAATCGGCAAAAATTTGGTTGGTTGGTATTATACAGATTCAGGTTTCTACATAGTCAAAGCCGGTTATTGGTTAGCTATTCGTTTACCAAACAACGATGTTCCAATTGCGACAACCCCCAAGATAAGTGGTACTAAAAGAAGCAGTTTGGAAGTTAACAACAACACAAAAGTTAAAACATTTCCTTTGGAGAATGCTTTCAAATGTCAATATTTAAATTAAATATTATTTACTCATGGATAATGGATTATAAATTGATATATGGTGTCATTGGAGAGTTTTGAACTTGGGTTTGAAGGGTCAATGACAAGAGTTTCTACCAACTAAGCTGCTGTGAATTTATAAATTAGGCTTAAATTTTTAACTTATAATAGGGTGTCAGTTGGACCCCCTTCCTTGCAAGTAGCATCCCCACTGGATGTGAAGGTACATGAAGGTTAGTTTTGAAGGTGACAATCACATGGTTGTAAAAACAATTATATGGTTATGGGAAATTCTGAAACGCAACTACTGAAGCTTAGCGTTCTCGCGCATTTTTATTTTTTACCATAAAACTTGTAATATGTTTCATAATTCATCGAGTTCAGTTACATTTTGATTTTTTTTTAAAAATCATTTATATTTTGATAAGTATTTTATCATAATCAAATATCTCTTTATTTTTAGTGAGAATTAAAACTAATAATAATGTTTTTTGTTCTTTGTCAATTTGATTCGGATCTAGTTTCCGATTTTCTTGGTAAAATTTTCTCACTGGCCGAAAATAAAAAGCGGCTATAGTACAATATCTTTACAAATCATAAAATATCTTGTCTTAATTATGTATAAAGATAAAATTTAAATACCAACTGTTATGGAAAACTTTGAAATACTATCGTTCCCACGCTTTTCTATTTTGCACCTTAAAACTAGTTATATGTTTCATGATTGGTTGAGTTCGGTTACATTGTGATTAAAGAAAATTTTCAGTTACATTTTGTTTACTATTTTATGATAATCAAATATCTCATTATTTTTACTGAAAATAAACAAAATTAATCAAGTTTTTTTTTTAATTTTATTCCAATCTAGTTTCCGATTTTTGCATATGGAAATAAATAAACAATTACAACGGTACTAAAAATGAAATGAATTTCCATCGTTATGGATTGATTCCTTAATCCAAATTAAACTTCTCTAATAATTGTTTTTGTCAATTGAGAGGCCGAAAAACAAAAATAGCGGGTACAATATAATATATTTTATATCATAAAAAGGCTTGTAATATCGTTTTGGTCAATTTTGTAAAACAAGATAGATAGTTTGAGGGACTTATTCAAAATTTTCTTAAGATAAAATGTAAAGGGTGGTTGTTATGGCAAACTTTGAAACGCAACCGGTGAATCTTAGCGTTCATGCACGTTTTTATTTTTCACTTTAAAACTTATAATATGTTTCATAATTGATCGAGTTCAGTTACATTTTGATTAGTATTTTATCATGATCAAATATATCTTTATTTTAGTGAAAATTAAAAAAATTATTAAAGTTTTTTTCTTTATCAATTTGATTCGGATCTAGTTTTTGATTTCCTGGAAAAATTTTATCTGTAGCCGAAAATAAAAAAAATCGGCAATAGTACAATATATTTACATATCATAAAATGTCTTGTCTTAATTATGTAAAAGGATAAAGTTTAAACAACGGTTGTTATAGAAAACTTTTGCATACTATAGTTTCCGCGCTTTTCTATTTTTCACCATAACACTTGTTATATTTTTCATAATTCGTTGAGTTCGGTTATATTTTGATTTAAGAAAATTTTCAGCTACATTTTGATTACTATTTTATGATAATCGAAAATTTCTTTATTTTTACTGAAAATAAAAATAAATAAATTTAGGTTTTTTCTTTTTTGAGTTTTATTTGGATCTAGTTTCCGATTTTTGAATATAAAATTAAATAAAACATTTTATAACGGTACTAAAACTGAAATGAAGTTTAGTTACATTTTGATTAGTATTTTATCATAAAAAATATCTCTTTTACATTTTGATTAGTTTTCACCATAAAACTTGGCATATGTTTCTTGAGTTCGGTTACATTTTTGATTAAAAAAAATTTTCATTTACATTTTGATTACTATTTTATGAAAATCAAATATCTCTTTATTTTTACTTAAAATAAAAAGAAATTAATCAAGTTTTTTTCCTTTTTTTGAATTTTATTCGGATCGAGTTCTGATTTTTGAATATGAAAATAAATAAAAAATTTATAACAGTACACAAACTGAAATGAATTTCCATCCTTATGGATTGATTCACTTAATCCGAATTATACTTCTCTAATAAATTTTCCTCAATTGAGAGGCCCAAAAACAAAAATAGTGGCTATAGTATAATATATTTTATATCATAAAAAGGCTTGATAAAAAAGTTTTGGTCAATTCTGTAAAAATATAGATAGTTAGAGGGTCATATTCAAAGTTCTCTTGAGATGAAAAGTAAATCGTGGCTGTTATGAAAAACTTTGAAACGCAACTGGTGAATCCTAGCGTTCCTGCGCTTCTTTATTTGTAACCATAAAACTTGCAGTATGTTTCATAATTCTTCGAGTTCAGTTACATTTTGATTAGTATTTTATCCTAATCAATTATCTCTTTATTTTTAGAGAGAATTAAAAATGTTAATAAAGTTTGTCAATTTGATTCGGATCTAGTTTTCGATTTTCCTAGTAAAATTTTCCCAATGGCCAAAAATAAAAAAAAAGCGGCTATAGTACAATATCTTGCAAATCATAAAATGTATTGTCTTAATTATGTAAAAAGATAAAATTTAAATACCGGCCCTTATGGAAAACTTTGAAATACTGTTGTTTCCGCGCTTTTCTATTTTGCACCATAAAACTTGTTATATGTTTCATAATTCGTTGAGTTTAGTTACATTTTGATTAAAGAAAATTTTTGGTTACATTTTGATTACTATTTTATGATAATCAAATATCCTTTTTTTTTTACTGAAAATAAAAAAAATTTAATATTTGTTCCATCACCTACAAGGAGGACCTAGTTACATATATATAAATTGTGTATCAACTTTTCAACTCTACTACAAAGACGTGGAATCATGTAACAATTTTCGAACTCATTTATCCTGATGTGGATATCATTACTAGAATTCAACTTTCCTCACAATCGGTAAAAGATTTGGTTGGTTGGTATTATACAGATTCAGGTTTCTACATTGTCAAATCCGGTTATTGGTTAGCTACTTATTGACCATACAATGATGTTTCGATTGCACCACCCCCCAAGATCAGTGGTACTAAAAGAAGCAGTTTGGAAGTTAACAACAACACAAAGGTTAAAACATTTCCTTTGGAGAATGCTTTCAAATGCGATGGCCATAAGTGAAATTCTGGTTTGCAGAGGAATCACAAATCATTCCCAATGCACTAGATGTTGCAAAGAATAGGTAATGATAGAGTATCTACTTTTTTCCTAGTGCCTATGCAAGAGCAATATGGCGTAATTTACAAGTCTCAGATCGAGTGATTTTGGACCCGTATAGCTCTTTCGGGAAGAAAATACAAGCAATTATTGACTGCAACAAGAACTTTAATCTGGCCCAATTTTATGCATCAACAACCTTGGATGCGAGCAATGGTGGTGTCAGTATTTAAATTAAATATTATTTAATAATGGATAATGGATTATAAATGGATATATGGTGTCATTTGAGAGTTTTTAACTTGGGTTTGGGGGGCCAATGACAAGAGTTTCTACCAACTAAGCTGCTGTAAATTTACAAGTTAGCTTAAATTTTTAAATTATAATAGGGTGTCAGTTGAACCCCTTTCCTTGCAAGTCGCATCCCCACTGGATGCGAGGGTAAATGAATGTTAGTTTTGAAGGTGACCATCTCATGGTTATAAAAACAATCATATGGTTATGGGAAATTATGAAACACAACTGGTGAATCCTATCGTTCCCGTGCTTTTCTGTTTTTTACCATAAAACTTGTAACATGTTTCATAATTCATCGAGTTCAGTTACATTTTGATTAAAACAAAATTGCAGTTACATTTTGATTAGTATTTTATCATAATCAAATATCTCTTCATTTTAAGTGAGAATTAAAAAAAAAATAATGTTTTTTTTTCTTTGTCAATTTGATTCGGATCTAGTTTCCGATTTTCTTGGTAAAATTTTCTCAATAGCCAAAAAAGCGACTATAGTACAGTATCTTTACAAATCATAAAATGTCTTGTCTTAATTATGTAAAAAGATAAAATTTAAATACTGACCGTTATGGAAAATTTTGAAATACTATCGTTCCTACTCTTTTCTATTTTTCACCTTAAAACTTGTTACATGTATTATAATTCGTTGAGTTTGGTTACATTTTGATTAAAAAAGAAATTTCAGTTACATTTTGATTACTATTTTATGATAATCGAATATCTCTTTATTATTACTGAAAATAAAATGAAATTTAACAAGTTTTTTTTTGAATTTTATTTGGATCTTGTTTCCGATTTTTGAATATGAAATTAATTAAAACTTTTATAACGGTACTAAAACCGAAATGAAGTTTAGTTACATTTTGATTAGTATTTTATCATAATCAAATATCTCTTTATTTTTAGTGAGAATTAAAAATAATTAGTAAAAAAATTTTCTTTATCAATTTGATTCGGATCTAGTTTTTGATTTCCTGGTAAAAATTTCTCAATGGCCGAAAATAAAGAAAAGCACCTATAGTACAATATCTTTACAAATCATAAAATATCTTTTCTTAATTATGTAAAAAGATAAATTTTAAATAAAGACCGTTTTGTAAAACTTTTAAAATACTATCAATTCCGCGCTTTTCTATTTTTCACCATAAAACTTGGTTCTATATATGTTTCTTGAGTTCGGTTACATTTTTGATTCAAGAAAATTGTTATTTACATTTTGATTACTGTTTTATGAAAATTAAATATCTCTTATTTTTACTGAAAATAAAAAGAAATTAATCAAGTTTTTGTCCTTTTTTTTTGAATTTTATTCGGATCTAGTTCTGATTTTTGAATATGAAAATAAATGAAAATTTTATAACAGTACAAAAACTGAAATGAATTATCATCGTTATAGATTGATTCACTTAATCCGAATTATACTTCTCTAATAAAGTTTCCTCAATTGAGAGGACAAAAATAAAAAAAGTGGCTATAGTATAATATATTTTATATCATAAAAAGGCTAGATAAAAAAGTTTTGGTCAATTCTGTAAACAGATAGATAGTTAGAGGGTCATATTCAAAATTATCTTAAAATTAAATGTAAATCGTGGCTGTTATGGAAAACTTTGAAACGCAACTGGTGAATCCTAGCGTTCCCACGCTTCTTTATTTTTCACCATAAAACTTGAAATATGTTTCATCATTCTTTGAGTTCAGTTACATTTTGATTAGTATTTTATCATAATCAAACATATCTTTAATTTTAGAGAGAATTAACAAAATTAATAAAGTTTGTCAATTTGATTCGAATCTAGTTTTCAATTTTCCTAGTAAAATTTTCTCAATGGCCGAAAAAAGCGGCTATAGTACAATATCTTTCCAAATCATAAAATGTATTGTCTTAATTGTGTAAAAAGATAAAACTTAAATACCGGCCGTTATGGAAAACTTTGAAATACTATTGTTTCCGCGATTTTCTATTTTGCACCACAAAAACTTGTTATATGTTTCATAATTCGTTGAGTTTGGTAACATTTTGATTAAAAAAAAATTTCGGTTACATTTTGATTACTATTTTATGATAATAAAATATCTTTTTATTTTTACTGAAAATAAAAAGAAATTAATATTTGTTTCATCACCTACAAAGAGGACCTGGTTACATACAACTTTCAAACTATACTACAAAGACGTAGAATCATGAAACAATTTTTAAACTCATTTTTTCCTATGTGGATAACATTACTAGAATTCAACTTTCCTCACATTCGGTAAGATCTTCCGATTGCACCACTCCCAAGATCAGTGGTACTAAAATAAGCAGTTTGGAAGTTAACAACAACACAAAGGTTAAAACATTTCCTTTGGAGAATGCTTTCAAATGCGATGGCCATAAGTGACATTCTGGTTTGCAGAGGAATCACAAATCATTCCCAATGCACTAGATGTTGCAAAGAAGAGGTAATGATAGAGTATCTATTTTGTTCCTTGTGACTATGCAAGAGAAATATGGCGTAATCCACAAGTCTCAGATCGAGTGATTTTGGACCCGTATTATTCTTTCAAGAAGAAAATACAAGCAATTATTGACTGCAACGAGAACTTTAATCTGGCCCAATCTTATGCATCAACTACCTTGGATGCGAGCAATGGTTAATCCAGAAATATTTTTGACTGGTTTTAATATTTAAATTAAATATTATTTAATCATAGATAATAGATTATAAATGGATATATGGTGTCATTGGAGAGTTTTGAACTTGGGTTTGGGGGCCATTGACAAGAGTTTCTACCAACTAAGGTGCTGTGAATTTACAAATTAGGCTTAAATTTTTAACTTACAATAGGGTGTATGTTGAACCCCCTTCCTTGCAAGTAGCATCCCAACTGGATGAGAGGGTACATGAAGGTTATTTTTGAAGGTGACCATCACATGGTTATAAAAACAATCATATGGTTATGGGAAATTATGAAACGCAACTGGTGAATTCTAGCGTTCCCGCGCTTTTCTGTTTTTTTACCATCAAACTTGTTATATGTTTCATAATTCATCGAGTTCAGTTATAGTTTGATTAAAACAAAATTGCAGTTACATATTGATTAGTATTTTATCATTATCAAATATCTTTTTATTTTTCGTGAGAATTAAAAAAATAATAATGTTTTTTTTTCTTTGTTAATTTGATTCAGATCTTTTTTTTTTTCTCGCAAGGAATTTGATTCAGATCTAGTTTCCGATTTTCCTGGTAAAATTTTCTCAATGGCCAAAAATAAAAAAGCGACTATAGTACAATATCTTTACAAATCATAAAATGTCTTGTCTTAATTATGTAAAAAGATAAAATTTAAATACTGACCGTTATGGAAAATTTTGAAATACTATCGTTCCCACACTTTTATATTTTTCACCTTAAAACTAGTTATATGTTTCATAATTCGTTGAGTTCGGTTACATTTTGATTAAAAAAAATTTCAGTTACATTTTGATTACTATTTTATGATAATCTAATATCTCTTTATTATTACTGAAAATAAAAAGAAATTTATCAAGTTTTTATTTCTTTTTTGAAATTTATTTGGATCTTGTTTCCGATTTTTGAATATGAAATAAAATAAAACTTTTATAATGGTACTAAAACTGAAATGAATTTTATCATAATCAAATATCTCTTTAGTTTTAGTGAGAATTAAAAATAATTAATAAAGTTTTTTTCTATATCAATATGATTCGGATCTAGTTTTTGATTTTCTGGTAAAAATTTCTCAAACCGAAAAAAGTGGATAAAGTACAATATCTTTACAAATCATAAAATATCTTTTCTTAATTGTGTAAAAAGATAAATTTTAAATAAATATCGTTTTGTTAAACTTTGAAATACTATCATTTCTGCGCTTTTGTATTTTTCACCATAAAACTTGGTATATGTTTCTTGAGTTCGGTTACAATTTTGATTAAAGAAAATTTTCATTTACATTATGATTACTATTTTATGAAAATCAAATATCTCTTTATGCTTACTGAAAATAAAAAGAAATTAATCATGTTTTTTTTCTTTTTTTGAATTTTATTCGGATCTAGTTCTGATTTTTTAATATAAAAATAAATAAAACTTTTATAGAGTACAAAAACTGAAATGAATTTCCATCGTTATGGATTGTTTCACTTAATCCGAATTATACTTCTCTAATAAATTTTCCTCAATTGAGAGGCCAAAAAACAAAAATAGTGGCTATAGTATAATACTCTCTCCGTTTCATAATAAGTGTCATTTGGAGAAAATGTATCTGCAATGTAATTGGATGTATCTGGATGTGTTTTGAGTTTAATACATCCAGATACATTGCAGATACATTTTCTCCAAATGACACTTATTTTGAAACCGATAGAGTATTATTAAATGCAAAGTGTTTTTCACTGTGCCTGAGAGTTATTGTAGTTGATTACCATTTGCCCCTCATACTAATTAACATCATTAACGTTAATAAAATCTGTAAACAAATATTAATTAAATGAATAAGTCATAAAATACGATTTATATAAAATGAAATTATCTTTGATAAAAAAGGTAATTTTTTATTTTCATATGATAAATCCGACTACATATTTATCATATAGAAAATAAAATCGGTGTAAACCATAATATATTTTCGTATAAAGTGTAATATCCTCTTGAACACTTAATTTTTTTAATCGTCTTCTAGGTTTAGTTAGTTTATGCGTTACTACTATTATAAGAGTTTTATATGATTTTCATAGGAGAGATATAAGTTTTTTTTGTTGTTATTTGTTTGTTTTCTTTAAATTTGACATGAAACATATTTTTTGGTTCCAGATCGTGAAGAAAGATAGTCAAGTAGAGCGAGTCACTAGCCATCAAAACCAAAACAAAAAAATTTGGTAGGTTATTCGTTAAACTTTTTGTTTTGACATGCTTTATTTTAATTTGATAAAACTATATCGGGAGAGGTGTGGGGGCTCCCTGGTAGGGGCGGTCGGGGTGTTACAAGTGGTAACAGAGCCAAGGGAAGTCAAACTGGTTCTGTCCTAGGAGATCAGAATTCGGGGACAAATTCCCGTTTAGTGGGGGAGAATCGTAACGATTCGGGCCTGGCCCATTTGAATAAGTTTAAATGAATTGATTTGGCTACCTATGTCATTAAAGTACACTTACTTTTTTCGGTCACTTACCCCGAGAGAACTCTAGAGTTAAGCGTGCTTATCCTGGAGTAGGACTAGGATGGGTGACCTTCCAGGAAGTCCTCTGCGGAACCGTGTGAGTGAGGCCAAAAACACGGGGAAATGTCACGTGGTGATTACAGAGTCAGTAAATAAGTGAGGCCAAAAACACGGGGAAAGGTCATGATATGTCTAAATCTTAACATATTTTGTTTGCTTTTGTGAATCACCGTGTGGAATATAATGTCTTCTACATTTACTAAGCCATGTATAATTATTTTGATATAGACAATGTCGACTTAAAAGGTTTCGCCAAGTGCGTTTCTTTATACTACACAAACCATTTTTGTATCTCTCAGTCTTTTCTGCTGGTAGATAATCTTTTTATTATGATTGTAGATTTAACTAACATATTCTTTAACGATTTTTAAAATTATACCTGGAATGAGTACCTCGATTCCAATTCATGTAATGATCGGCGAAGATTAATTGAAGAGGAGGAATACGGCGAAGAAGGTATCAGTAGGTCTAAATCAAGAGAATCGTTTGCTTTACTTGAAAATTTAGATTTAGATTGATGTGGTAACACCCACCTCTTTCTTACCCGAGACGACATGTTACTTATAACTCAAGAAACCTCTTTCACGTCGAAACAGTTTTCTTATTCCAACAATCATTTCGAAAACGTCTTAGCAATAAATCATCTTTAAAACATTCTTAAATAAATTGAAATAACGCCAATTCTTAAATGTTTAAGAAAATAATGTAAATAAAAACTCCTTTATTCACGAAATCCAGCACCACATCGTTCCGCCTCCTCAAGCTACTCTTGAGGCTCACCTGCAAGAGAGATGATGAATAATTTGGATTACCCAATGAAAGTGAGATTTAGAGCGCACATGTTCACCATACACAAATATCACCAAAATATATATACACACATATACATTAACAAACTTTATACTAAAATCACATTATGCTATACAATAATTATAGACAAATATATTACTATCGAGAATAATATAATTTTACGACACATATAATCAAATCTAATAATACTCTATCACGCGTCAAACAATTATTGTACTCGGTTTTAGTCCTAATCTTAGCGATTACGAAGCATAGAAAAATGTATATAAGATCAATTATGTGGGTGGCCAAGGTTATCAATAAGTTTACGACAACAACAATCATAGATGGAACAACAACAATCTTTCTTATAGGAACACAAATGTGAAAAATCCTCAAGATCAAGTCTATCTCCCCCCTCCCCCTCCCCACAAAACCAAGGCTAAGGAGCTCAACAAAAACCATTTGTTTCTTTCAAACAACAACAAGGTTATGTTCTCATGAACAACTATCAAGAGAACCAAGGAAACAATCAAGAGAATTTTTAGTCCAAGCAAGGTCCTCCACCACCGGGTTTTGCACAAGATTTGGATATGAGAAGTGTCCTCCAACAAATTCTCCCAGGCCAAGCTAGTGGTGCAATGGAAATGAGTAAGAAGATGGCTGAAATTCACAACAAGGTGAATTGCTCTTACAATGACCTCAACTCCAAGTTTGACACTTTGAGTTCAAAGATCAAGCATATGGAAAAACAAAAAGGGTGTTGCTTCTTCATCTACACGTCCACAAGCTTCTTTGCCCGGTAAACCCGGGCCTAACCCAAAAGAATATTGCAATGCTATCTACTCTATTGATGAGGATGAAATATGACCTTGTGGTGAACGAATTTGAGCAACTATTAGGGAGT
>JAHZTW010000001.1:274925667-274971830 GCA_020283515.1 Alliaria petiolata
CAATGACAAGAGTTCCTACCAACTAAGCTGTTGTAAATTTACAAATTAGGTTTAAATTTTTAACTTATAATAGGGTGTCAGTTGAACCCTCTTCCTTGCAAGTAGCATCCAACCTGGATGAGAGGGTACATGAAGGTTATTTTTGAAGGTGACCATCACATGGTTGTAAAATCAATCATATGGTTATGGGAAATTATGAAACGCAACTGGTGAATTCTAGAGTTCCCGCGCTTTTTTGTTTTTTACCATAAAACTTGTAATATGTTTCATAATTCATCGAGTTCAGTTACATTTTGATTAAAACAAAATTGCAGTTACATTTTGATTAGTATTTTATCATAATCAAATATCTCTTTATTTTTAGTGAGAATTTTTTTTTTTTTTTTCAATTTGATTCTTATCTACTTTCCGATTTTCCTGGGAAAATTTTCTCAATGGGCACAAATAAAAAAGCGACTATAGTACAATATCTTTTCAAATCATAAAATGTCTTGTCATAATTATGTAAAAAGATAAAATTTAAATATTGACCATTATGGAAAACTTTGAAATACTATCGTTCCCGCGCTTTTCTAATTTTCACCTTAAAACTTGTTATATGTTTCTTAATGTATTGAGTTCGGTTATATTTTGATTGTAGAAAATTTGCAGTTACATTTTTATTACTATTTTATGATAATTGAATATATCTTTATTATTACTGAAAATAAAAAGAAATTATTCAAGTTTTTTTTTCTTTTTTGAATTTTATTTGGATCTAGTTTCTGATTTTTGAATATGAAATTATATACAACTTTTATAACGGTACTAAAAGCAAAATGAAGTTTAGTTACATTTTGTTTAGTATTTTATCATAATCAAATATCTCTATATTTTTAGTGAGAATTAAAAAAAAATGTTTTTTTCTTTATCAGTTTGATGCGAATCTAGTTTTTGATTTCCTGGTAAAAGTTTCTCAATGGTAAAAATAAAAAAGCGGCTATAGTACAATATATTTACAAATCATAAAATATATATGTTTTTAATAATGTAAAAAGATAAATTTTAAATAAGGCCGTTTTGGAAAACTTTGAAATATTATCATTCCCGCGCTTTTTTATTTTTCACCATAAAACTTGGTATATGTTTCTTGAGTTCGGTTACATTTTTTAATAAAGAAAAATTTTAGTTACATTTTGATTACTATTTAATGAAAATCAAATATCTCTTTATTTTTACTGAAAATAAAAACAAACTAATCAAGTTTTTTTCTTTTTTTTTGAATTTGTTTTGGATCTATTTCTGATTTCTTAATATGAAAATAAATAAAAATTTTATAACAGTACAAAAACTGAAATGAATTTTCATCGTTATGGATTGATTCACTTAATCCGAGTTAAACTTCTCTAATAGATTTTCCTCAATTGAGAGGCCAAAAAACAAAAATAGTGGCTATAGTATAATTACAGAAAATAGCACTTTTTATAAGTGTTACTACAGAAAAGAGTACTTTGTGCAAAGAGTATTTTCATCTGTTGAAAAGACAATAACATCCTTTTCTTATGTTTTCTCTCTTTCCATCTCTCTTCCTCGTAAATGTCTCTCAAAAACCAAAAATTTGACTTTTTGTTTAATGGAAAAGAAAAGCAAAACAATTATGGACTAAATTAAAACATCCCAATTTCTTCGATCTTGGATCAAAATTTACGATTGTTTTTCTTCTCATAGGGATTACAAATTTAGGTTTTGGATTAGTTCTCTCCCATCGAGTTTTGTCTTCTATTTTCTGGGCAAAACTTGACAACCTTGGGTTTCTCCTGCAATAAACGCCATAGATCCCAATTTTGCAGATAACACAATCTAAATTAAGCCATCCAGCCAAACAGTTCCATAGACCATCATCCACACGAACAAGGTTCAATATGACATAAAATATGTAGGATCGTAATTGAGTAGAACACTATCTGTGAGGCTCTTATTCGTTCGAGCTGGATGGACAGAACCTACATTGGCCTGACATGTGGATGCTTGTGTATGGATATAGTAAAGTGGATACTTGCACCGTATCGGTGGTGACAATGTTTTCAGGCGAATAACGCTCGTATGGATGATGAAGCGTGGATAACAAAGCGTGGATGCATTTGTATGATCTTACATGGACATAGGCCTGGGCATTCGGGTACCCGTTCTGGGTCGGATCGGTTCTTTTCGGGTTCGGATATTTCGGTTCTAGAGAATAGAATCCATTCGGGTATTTTGCTTTTTTGTTCGGGTTTGATTCGATTCTATTCAGGTCCGAATCGGTTCCGGATATCCAAATTATCTAAATTTTATCTAAAATAATTAAAATTTGATAAATATAACTAAAGATTTTCAAGTATTTTAGTTATTTTGTTCTAAACATAACTAATATATTTGGTTTATAATTGCAAGTTTGAGTATTTAAGTTATTTAAAGTGTAAATATAACAAATATTTTGGATATATAATTATATTTAGGATATTTCACGTACCTATTCGGTTCCCGGTTCGGTTCCGGGTTTTTGGATATAGAAGCATAGGACCCATTCAGATATTTAGGTCGGTTCTGATTCGGTTCGGTTCTTTCTAATTCGGTTCGGGTCTGGTTTTTATGCCCAGACCTACGTGGACACCTACTCAGAGTCGGTGGTGACAATGTTGTTTGGTGAATGGTGATCGAGAGATGACAGTGTTTTATTAGTGGACACTTGCACCGTATTGGTGGTGACAATATTTTCTGGCGAATAACGCTCGTATGGATGATGAAGCGACAAAGCGTGGATGCATTTGTATGATCTTACGTGGACACCTACTCAGAGTCGGTGGTGACAATGTTGTTTTGTGAAAGGCGATCGAGAGATGAATGTGCAAATGTGGATGTCAATAGACTAATTGGTGGATGATGAATCATGGATGCCACATCGATGAATAATCACACAAAAGCTTGATGAAGAGAGTTAATGGAGTTGAAAATTCAAACAAAAGTTGTAAGAAGAGTGTTAATGGAGAATAAGAAAAAAGAAAGATCAAAATCTATTTTTCATTCAATGCAAAAAATAAAAAAACGAAACCAAAATCAGTTTCATTGTTTCTTTCATTAAGGGTATATTTGGTAATACACATTTACATCCTCTTTACAAAATCAAAGAGAAGTACTCTATTTGGGCAAAGTACCCTTTTTTGTTATCAATTTCAAAGAAGTGCATTTTCTTGTAAATGTCTCTATTCAAAAGTCTCTTAAGATGAAATGAAATCGTGGCTGTTATCGTAAACTTTGAAACGCAACTGGTGAATCATAGCGTTCTCACGCTTCTTTATTTTTCACCATAAAACTTGCAATATGTTTCATAATTCATCGAGTTCAGTTACATTTTGATTCGTATTTTATCCTAATCAAATACCTTTTTTTTAGAGAGAATTCAAAAAATTAATAATGTTTATCAATTTTCTTCAATCTAGTTTCCGATTTTCCTAGTAAAATTTTCTCAATAGCCGAAAAGCGGCTATAGTACAATATCTTTGCAAATCATAAAATGTATTGTCTTAATTATGTAAAAAGATAAAAATTTAAATATCAGCCGTTACGAAAAATTTTGAAATACTATCGTTTCCGCGCTTTTCTATTTTTTACCATAAAACTTTTTATATGTTTCATAATTCGTTGAGTTTGGTTACATTTTGATTTAAGAAAATTTACAGTTACATTTTGATTATTATTTTATGATAATCAAATATTTTTTTATTTTTACTGAATATAAAAAGAAATTAATATATGTTCCATCACCTACAAGGAGGACCTGGTTACATATATCAAATTTGTGAATCAACTTTTCAACTCTACTACAAAGACGTGAATCATGAAACAATTTTCGAACTCATTCATCCTGATGTGGATATCATTACTAGGATTCAACTTTCCTCACAATCGGTAAAAGATTTGGTTGGTTGGCATTATACAGATTCAGGTTTCTACATGGTCAAATTAGGTTATTGGTTAGCTACTCATTGACCAAACAATGATGTTACGATTGCACCACCCCCAAGATCAGTGGTGCTAAAAGAAGCATTTTGGAAGTTAACAACAACACAAAGGTTAAAACATTTCCTTTGGAGAATGCTTTCAAATGCGATGGCCATAAGTGACATTCTGGTTTGCAGAGGAATCACAAATCATTCCCAATGCACTAGATGTTGCAAAGAAGAGGTAATGATAGAGTATCTATTTTTTTCCTTGTGACTATGCAAAAGCAATATGGCATAATTCACAAGTCTCGGATCGAGTGATTTTGGACCCGTATAGATTTCTAGAAGAAAATACAAGCAATTATTGTCTGCAACAAGATCTTTAATCTGGTGTCAATATTTAAATTAAATATTATTTAGTCATGGATAATGGATTATAAATGGATATATGGTGTCATTGGAGAGTTTTGAACTTGGGTTTGGGGAGGCCAGTGACAATAGTTTCTACCAACTAAGCTGCTGTGAATTTACAAATTAGGCTTAAATTTTTAACTTATAATAGGGTGTCAGTTGGACCCCCTTCCTTGCAAATAGCATCCCCACTAGATGCGAAGGTACATGAAGGTTAGTTTTGAAGGTGACAATCACATGGTTGTAAAAACAATCATATGGTTATGGGAAATTTTGAAACACAACTGGTAATTCCTAGTGTTCACGCGCTTTTCTGTTTTTTACCATAAAACTTGTAATATGTTTCATAATTCATTGAGTCCACTTACATTTTGATTAAAACAAAATTCCAGTTACATTTTGATTAGTATTTTATCATAATCAAATATCTCTTTATTTTTATTGAGAATTAAAAAAAAATGTTTTTTTTTCTTTGTCAAATTGATTCGGATCTAGTTTCCGATTTTCCTGGTAAAATTTTCTCAATGGCCGAAAAAGTGACTATAGTACAATCTCTTTACAAATCATAAAATGTCTTGTCTTAATTATGTAAGAATATTAAATTTAATTACAGACCGTTATGACAAACTTTGTAATACCATCCGCGCTTTTCTAATTTTCACCTTAAAACTTGTTATATGTTTCATAATTCGTTGATTTCGGTTACATTTTGATTAAAGAAAATTTTCAGTTACATTTTGATTACTATTTTATGATAATAGAATATCTCTTTATATTTACTGAAAATAAAAAGAAATTAATCAAGTTTTTTTTTCTTTTTTGAATTTTATTTGGATCTAGTTTCCGATTTTTGAATATGAAATTAAATAAAACTTTTATAACGGTACTAAAACCGAAATAAAGTTTAGTTATATTTTGATTAGTATTTTATCATAATCAAATATCTCTTTATTTTTAGTGAGAATTAAAAAAAATGTTTTATTCTTTATCAATTTGATTCGAATCTAGTTTTTGATTTCCTGGTAAAAGTTTTTCAATGGCCAAAAATAAAAAGTGGCTATAGTACAATATTTTTACAAATCATAAAATATCTTTTCTTAATTGTGTAAAAAGATAAACTTTAAATAAGGCCGTTTTGGAAAACTTTGAAATATTATCATTCCCGCGCTTTTCTATTTTTCACCATAAAACTTGGTATATGTTTCTTGAGTTCGGTTACATTTTTGATTAAAGAAAATTTTCAGTTACATTTTGATTACTATTTTATGAAAATCAAATATCTCTTGATTTTTACTGAAAATAAAAAGTAATTAATCAAGTTTTGTTTTTGAATTTTATTCGGATCTAGTTCTGATTTTGAATATGAAAATAAATAAAACTTTTATAACAGTACAAAAACAGAAATTAATTTCCCTCATTATGGATTGATTCACTTAATCTGAATTAAACTTCTCTAATAAATTTTCTTCAATTGAGAGGCCAAAAAACAAAAATAGTGGCTATAGTATAATATATTTATATCATAAAAAGGCTTGTGAAAAAAGTTTTGGTCAATTCTGTAAAAAGATAGATAGTTAGAGGGTCATATTCAAAATTCTCTTAAGATGAAATGAAATCATGGCTGTTATGAATTTTTTTGAAATACAACTGGCGAATCGTAGCCGTTTCTTTATATTTAACCATAAAATTTGCACTATGTTTCATAATTCATCGAGTTCATTTACATTTTGATTAAAAAAAAAATCCAGTTACATTTTGATTCGGATCAAGTTTCCGATTTTTCTGGTAATTTTCTCAATGGTAAAAAAAAGCGGCTATGGTACAATATCTTTGCAAATCATAAAATGTATTGTCTTAATTATGTAAAAAGATAAAAATTAAATACCAGCCGTTATGAAAAACTTTGAAATACAATCGCTCCCGCACTTTTCAATTTTCACCATAAAACTTGTTATACGTTTCATAATTCGTTGAGTTTGGTTACATTTTGATTAAAGAAAAATTTCAGTTACATTTTTACTGAAAATAAAGAGAAATTAATTAATTTTTTTTTTTGAATTTTATTCGAATCTAGTTTCCGATTTTTGCATATGGAAATAAATAAAAAGGGTACTAAATCTGAAATGAATTTCCCTCGTTATGGACTGATTCACGTAATTCAAATTAAACTTCTCTACTATTTGTTTCTCAATTGAGAGGCCGAAAACCAAAAAAAGCGGCTATAGTATAATATAAGTTTATATCATAAAAACTCTTGTAAAAAACGTTCTGGTCAATTCTGTTAAAAGATAGATAGTTAGAGGGTCATATTCAAAATTTTCTTAAGATAAAATGTAAATGGTGGCTGTTATTTGAAATTTTGAAACACAATTAGTGAATCCTAGCGTTTCCGCGTTTTTTTATTTTTTACCATAAAACTTGCAATATGTTTCATAATTCACCGAGTTCAGTTATATTTTGATTAAAAAATAAGTTTGGTTACATTTTGATTAGTATTTTATCATAATCAAATATCTTTTGATTTTTAGTGAGAACTAAAAAAATCAATAAAGTTTTTTTTCCTTTGTGAATTGGATTCGGATCTAATTTTCGATATCTTGGTAAAATTTTTTCAATGGCCGAAAATAATAAAAAGCGGCTATAGTACAATATCTTTACAAATCTTAAAAATGCCTTATCTTAATTATATAAAAAAAGATAAAATTTAAATAACGGCCGTTATGAAAACTTTGGAATACTATCGTTTCCGCGCTTTTATATTTTTCTTTAATAATTTGATTCGGATCTAGTTTCTTATTTTCTGATATAGAAAGAAATAAAACCAAAATCATTTTGCGTTCGTTATGGATCAATTTACATAATTTGAACTAAAATTTTGTGGTAAAATTTTTCAAAATTAAGAAACCGAAAAACAAAAATAGCGGCTATAGTACAATTATCTTCTCGGATCATAAAATATTATCTCAAAGAAGTTTTGATTAGTTTTAAAAACGTAAATAGTTAAAGGATCATATTCAAAAGTTCTCTAAAGATAAATGTGGCCGCTGTAGAAAACTCTGAAACGCCCACTGGTGATTCTAGGCGTTGCGTTCGTCTCTTCTCCACCTTTGACCCCTAAAACTTGCAATCTGCTTCCACGTTTCGTCGATTTCCAGGTGCTCCTTCGTTGATTTCCTTTGCGCATTTCACACGATTCCTTAATTTTCCAGGTTAATCTCTGTCTCTAGGTTAATCGATTAGGTGTTTGTTAGTCCCGCAGGAGCCGGGTGAGTTTCGAATCGAACTTCTTCAGAGGTTTTTTTCTAAATTATGAGATTTCTAGGGTTTTTGACTCATCTATGATTCCATTTCGCTATTCACGCTTGGATTTGTTGGATTTTTTACATTTCCTTGGGTTTTTTTTTTCCAATTTTCGGTGAAGAGATCTAAAACTACACACTATTTTAGCGATTTTAAGCTCTGTTTCTCTATGCGTTGTTTGTTTAATCATATCATGCTTCTGAAACGTTTTCTCTACAAGGAAACTCTGAAAATTGAGAGCTGTTTTCGATTTCTCTGTCGTTGATTTTTTTTTTTTTTTTCTGTTTACAATGTAGCTTGAAAGCTTTCTGGGAAGTTCTCTGTTTATGTTTCATTCTGGGAATTTAAGTCTGATAAATTAAATTCGTTTTGTTGAGAAACTCGTGAAATCTGGGTCTCAGTTCGATAAAGGTTTCTTGTGTTCTTAGCTTGCTTAAGAGTTTCTGGTTGTTTCTCTTTGGGGTTTCTGGATTTGCATTTGGATCTAATGTGTTTATATGTTCTTGTGTTCTTAGTTTGCTTAAGAGTTTCTGGTTGTTTCTCTGGTTTGCTTGATTGTTACATGTGAATATATATGGTAGAAGTCACCATTTGCAACGTATTTTGTGTAGATGATGATTGTCACAAACTATTCACATATCCATTAGTATAAATTGTACTAAACTAACATTTGTGATGCGTTTATGTGAATCCCACATATGTTAACACCTCCATGTCTATTTTTTTTTTTTTTTTGTAGCCATCCTTGAAGCAGAACATAGCCAAAAATCACTCAAATCTTGGAGAACTTGTTCGGCGTGTTCATTTGAAACATTGAATGATACGGATACACTTCAGGCATGGAGTGCAACAAAGACGAGGCGGCAAGGGCAAAAGAAATTGCAGAGAAGAAGTTCAAATTGAAAGACATTGCTGGTGCCAAGAAATTCGCTTTGAAAG
The DNA here is from genome assembly GCA_020283515.1 of Alliaria petiolata. NCBI lineage: Eukaryota > Viridiplantae > Streptophyta > Magnoliopsida > Brassicales > Brassicaceae > Alliaria > Alliaria petiolata. The sequence goes on from JAHZTW010000001.1 coordinate 274,934,280, forward strand.
CTCAAAGTCTGTATCCAGAGATAGAAGGTGTTTCTCAGATGTTTGCTACTTTCGATGTGTACATCGCTGCAGAAAACATAGTAAACGGGGAAGCAGACTGGTACGGGTTACTCAACGCAAGCCCGCGAGATGATGACGAAACGTTGAAGAGAAAGTACAGGAAGCTCGCTCTGATGCTTCACCCGGATAAAAACAGCTCTGTAGGAGCCGATGGAGCATTCAAGCATGTATCCGAAGCTTGGAAGTTCTTGTCAGATAAGGAGAAGAGAGCAGCTTATGACCGTAGGAAGAGCTTGAACACGATGTATCAGAAGGTTTCTGTCTCAACTGCTAACAGCGGCTTCTGCAATTTCACCAAGACTAATTTTACCTCAACAGCAAGAACCACTGCCCAGAAAAAAAACCCGCCGGCCCCAAGAAACAATCCGCCTGCCCCGAAGAACAACAATCCCCAAAAACCGGTCGGTAGCGCACAAAAACCAGGACGGACTGATCGTCACACAACAGCACCGAGTTCATTTACTGCACCAGGGTCATCGGAGCAATCAAAGTCGAATACTTTCTGGACAATCTGCAGGAGATGCATGATGCAGTACGAGTATCTTAGGATATATGTTAACTGTAGCCTTCTGTGCGCTAACTGTCTACAGCCGTTCTCAGCAGGAGAAGTCCCTAAACCGGGTATGTCAAACCGTTGGAGCCGTCTAAATCCAAAACCAGCTGCAAACCACAGTACTACTACTTCAGGTGTATTTAACAGCAACAAGTGGACATTCTCAAGAGCCAGCAGTGCGGCTCATGCTGCAAGTTTGGTTCAACAGACTTACGAGAAGGTGAAGAAAGAAAGAGAAAAGAAGAATGCCAAAAGGAAGAGCTCTGCTAAGACTGATTCGTCTGCTTCTGGTACTTGTCTTAAAAAGAGGAGAGTAATAGGAGAAACCGATAACGGTTGCTCCGGTGGAAGAAAGGTCGTCACATACCGTATTACCGGAGAAACCGGAAGTTGCATGGGGAAGTTATCTCCCGGAGCGAAGAGAAAGACTAGCAAGGAAGGTAAATCAAGGGAGAAAAAGTTGAATGTAGCAGTCTGAATCAGGTGAAGGTTTTAATTTTGAGTTATGCAGGCATAATTGTTATTGATGTGTTTATTAATATCAGCTCCAGACTATGACCAAACCGATCACTCTAGGACATATTTTGTAAGTTTGGGTCATTTGGTAATCTTTTGGTTCTAACATTGTAGAAAGACAGAGAGATGGGGGTCTCTAGTAAATGCTCTGTTTCAGTGCTCTTAAGGAAGAAGATGAACTTTTAAAAATTCTCTCTATAATATTCATAAAAATCAGAATCTCTCTAACGGAACGTCATGATGAGATAATTATGAAAACATAACAAACGTTATCGTTAAGTAAATAAAGCCTACAATTATTTAAAAAAAAAAAATGTGAGAGATAAATATTGGGTGGGATTTACGTAAACCTATTTCCCAGAGCCCTAACCCTAGAAGTAAGGTAAAAGTTAAGTCTTTGTATACCCATTAAACTAGAGAGGCGGGAGGAAGAGCAAACGTTTTGTCTTCTTCTAATTTGGAATCTGAATCCGAAAATGGTGATGATAGACGTGAATGCTCGAGTTTTTGACACTGAAAGTGAAAGTCAAGGTGAATCCCTAGAAACAAGTGAAGACGACTCTAGTGTCGAAGAGTTGTATGCTCTGGAGAAGCCTCAAGCTGTTTTTGTGGAGAAATCTGGAAAAGATGATCTCGATTTGAATCAGAAACAACCTGCCCCTCAAAGTCAGAACAACGTTGGTTCTAGTTCTGAAGAGACTAGTGATGAAGAAGAAGAAGAAGAAGAAGAGGAAGATAAGCCTTCTCGGAACAAGGCTGTTGTTGTGGAGAAGTCTCATGCGGTTGCTGTGAAGAAAGATATTATCCATCTTCAGGATCTCAATGAGAAGCCTCATGCATTAGAAAATCAGCAGAACAAGACTGGTTCTTGTTCACGATCCGAGTCTAGGCCTCAAGTTGCTGTTGATGTGAAGAAGATTGAAACAGAGAGTCTTGAACTGAAGCTTGGTATGCCTGCTAAGCGTCAAGTGGAAGACAAGGGCCAACAAGACAACTCGAATATAAAGAGAATCAAGAATATGGTAAGTGGTAAAGATGTTGCAAACCTCATGAAGACAGAGACATGAGCCAATTGTTTTGGACTAGACGAATGTACTGTGAGTCAAATTTGGGAAACTGAAGTGGATGAAGAGGAGAATAGAGAGTTGGTGGAGAGGATCAAGAACCTTAAAGATGCACACTGGAATCTACATTTGCAACAGGCTCAGCTTCGAGCTGATGTGACAAAAGTTATTGTGGATGCGTTGAGAAAGCGACATTGATTCTTCGTTATGTTTTTGGTTTCATGATTTTATGCATTTCCTTTTGTTTCTTGTTTGGTTTTTCAGTTCTACATTTTCATAGTGCTTGTCTCTCTGTTTTGTTAAGTTTAACCGAATTAATTAAATCTCATATTAATCAAAACCACCCAAAGCTCTTCTCTAAATCTCTTTTTTTTTTTCTCATGTTGATGCGTAAAAGTTGCTGTAGAAGTTAGTGAGTTGCAATTTTAATGTTGATCCTTTAGCGTTTACATTGAAGATGAATAAAAGATTGATCATGGATTCATGTTAGAGTGAAAGTTTTTAATATTAGGGCTTGAAATAGTCGTTGAAACAATGGGTCTGAATCAATTGTAGGTTCTTAGAATCAATTTTAAAATTATGTGGAAAATGCTTCATCTGGTCTTCTAATTCTTAAATCTTGTTCATATCTCACGAATGATTTTCTTAGAATGAACAATTATCATTTCATTTGAGACAATTGTAAATGTGGGAACTTATTTTTGACGAAATAGTATTAGACCATTTTCCGATGAGTTTCTAAAGAATACGTTTGTTGGAATAAATGGATGTTGTGCAAGAAATAAAGTTCCAAAGTAGGTAATCTAGTGAACTTAAAAAAGCTTTCCCATATTGGATATTTGGATTTGGGTTTGAATTTGTTAATTGAACATTATACCAAGCTAATTTTTGTAAACCATAGCCTTGTTGATATTTTGTGTTTGATTAAACACAAGAAAGTAAATCCATTTTTAAGAAAATATTATTGAGTTTGAATTAGTCAAACAAAAATATCTTCCTCCTTTACTCTCGTGGTCAAAATGAAGAATGAAGACTTGGTAATTGATACGTGAGTTAAGTGTCTCCATTATGTCACTTGGTACGTTTGGTTTTCAAAATCATAACGTTATGATATTTCCTCTCATTACTTTTTATATATAAAGGCATGTTGGCAAATAGAAAAAACACTCAACAAACACCATTAAAAATACAATATCGTGCCTCTTCTTTTGCTTTGTCGGATCACATAATTTGAGAGGGTTAAAGTTCGACTAGTGAATTTTTTTTTAGGGTTCCACACATTTGGAGCATCATTAAGAAGTCATGTTACACACGGCTTTCTCCGTATCAAATCTTTCTCTTCTTTTTCTTAAGAATAAATTTACATTCAATTAAAAAAGAAGAAGAAATATTCAAAATAAAGAAAGCAGAGTGTAACCATGGCTTCTTTATGATGTTGTAATTGTATATTTCACTACTAATGTTTACACGATGCTTATATATAGAGAATGCATAGGAGGAAAAGGAAAGACAATATTATGTACAATCATACGAGAGTGATTGACGGAGTCGAGACGGAGTGATCAAAGGGATATTATCATAAATGCGTATCGTTGGTGATATTCGTAATAAATGTGACCATCATCAAGAACCTGAAAAAGGAATTAGCAAGAAAGCTAAGAAATTTTTGGTATTTTTGAGAGCTTCGTTTCCGGTAAAAAAAAGTGCTTAATTTTTAGGTCCTCTTGTGTTTAGGAGGAACAATGTTGGAGACTAAAGTTTTCGTACTTTGCCTATTTGGTTTTATCTCTGTTAGCTTTTATTTTGAACAACTAATTAGATTAATAAAAAAGGCTCAAAGGCTTCAGCTCAATACAAAGAGGGGGAGTTAAAGAGCTGCTTTTGCCATAGCATCAACTTGAGTGTTTAACGATCTAGAGACATAAGAAAAGAGATAGAGATGAAACATACATATAGTTGTTTGATATCGCCAAGGATCTCAAAGAGTTCCGGAGGCCTGATATCAGAGGAGATGGCTCGGATGAGCTCTTGTGAGTCTGAGTTGAAGCAGATTTTTTCCCATCCCAGTAGAAGGGATTGTTTGATTGCAGCTTGCATCGCAAGTGCCTCCGCCATAAGTGGTGATCTGACGTGGTGTTCGGCTTGGTTTCCGGTAGAGAGAAGATTTCCTGATCTATCCGTGAAGACCGAGCCTAAACCTGCAATCCGATTATTGCATCTCCAGGCTGCATCCGTATTGCAAAAAATCCCATCAAGGGGCAGATCAACCGCCAAGTTGAGATGGGGTGTGATTTGAGGTCTCAGATGATTTTCCAGGAGTCGTTAGGCTTGTATCCATTCCCGAGCTTCCGTCGTTGCTTTAAGGATGATTTCTTCTTTGCTGAGGTATCTTCCTTCGAAGATGAGAAGGTTTCGAGCAGACCACATGGCCCAACACAGCCACGTGAATAGGGTTCCCGGATCTAGCCCAGTGGATGGGAGGCAGGCTTAGGCTTGGATCGACATGAAACCTTCGATGAAGGTAGCGATTGAAGAGGAGTTGACTGATGCAGCAAAGGGAGCATGAGCCCAAGTTTATTTGGCATAGTCGCAATGAAAAAACAGGTGAGTTATAGTCTCCCGCTGTCCACATCTGATATAGTTTGTATTTTGTAGCAGTGCTCTCTTTGATAAAATCTCACCTACAAGGATCGCCTTCTGAAGAATTTTCTAGAGAAACAGCTTAATTTTTGGGGAGAAAGAACCTGACCAGATATATTTATTCCACTGGAAGTTTTGGAGTTCCTGAGGTGTCTGGCTCGTAGCATCTTGGAGGGAAATAGCGGCATAATACCCAGATTTTGTCGTGTACTCTCCTCACATCTGAGGTAACCATACATATTTGTCTTCTTCTCCAACTTTACTTGGTCGGAGACATAGGATATCTTTTGCTAGATTAGGCAATTCTCTTTCCACCAAAGATTGATTCCAATCGTTGGTATTGTTGAGGAAGTGGTCTCTCACAAGGAGCTGTCTGGTTTCTTCCGTGGTGGGACCAAAAGGGATCAGTGGTTCAGATAGAGATATCCAGGTGTCAAGCCAGACTTTTGTAGATGAACCGTTACCAATGACTTTTCCCAGCCATGGGAGCACGTAGATGGGGCTGTGACTTCTAAGAAGGTTTATCATGATGATATTTGCCTTTTAGGATCCGGGCAAGTAGACTCGATGGGTTACTTAGAATTCTCCAGGCGAGTTTCCCCAATAGAGCTTTATTAAAGGATTAGTTTTCTCTGAAGCCTAATCCGCCTTGTGCTTTTGATTTGGTTAGTTTCTCCCAAGCTAACCAACACATTTTCTTCTTGTCAGGTTTCGAATCCCACCAGAATCTGGTGAGCGCTGACTGAATTCGTTTACAGAGACTCATCGGTAGGAGGAAGCAGGACATGGCATAAGTGGGCATAGCTGCCAAAACTGACTTTAGGAGAGTCATCTTTCCAGCAGAAGAGAGGAAGCGTGATGACCAGCTTGCTGCACGTTGCCTTATACGATCCACGATAGAGGTGAATAGATCCTTTTTCCTTCTTGCAAAGTGTTCAGGCAGGCCAAAATATTTCCCGACTCCTCCCTCTTTATAAATCCCCAGAAATGTTTTAACGGAATCCTTGATGCATTGAGGTGTTTTTGCAGAGAAGGAGATATAAGACTTGGATGTATTTATGACCTGTCCAGAAGATAACTCATACTGGTGTATGATTGTTTTGAGGGCCTCATAGCATTGTATGTTGGCCTTGCAAAAGAACATAGTGTCGTCGGCGAACAACATATGGTTTATGCAAGGGCTTTTCCTTGAGATTCAGATCCCTGGGAGGCAACCCGAACTCTGTGCATTCTTACAGAGACCTGAAAACACCTTACTACACATGATGAAACTGTAGGGAGAGATAGGGTCTCCTTGTCGTATGCCACACTGAGGTTGAACAAAGCCTTTGGCGGATCCGTTGATCAGAAAGGAGTAAGAGACCGTTGTTATGCATTGCATAATCCAGGTAATCCACTTATCATGGAAACCAAGTCTCTTCTGTATTAAGTAGATAAAATCCCATTCTAGACGATCGTAAGCTTTGCTCATATCAGTTTTGACTGCCATTGAAACATGTTTTTCAGCTTTAGAAGTCTTGAGGTAGTGTAGGCTCTCATGTGTAATCATAACATTATCCGAAATTGCCCTTCCTTTTACAAAAGCATATTGATTTTCAGATATGATACTATTAAGAGCCGGTTGTAGTCTTTTAGCTAGGATTTTGAAATGATCTTGTAGAAGACACTGCAAAGGGCTATAGGCAGATAATCTGTAACTGTCTTTGCTCCCTGAGACTTACGAATGAGTCTGATGTGAGTCTTGTTGATATTTCTTGGCAGGTTACCAGTAGAGAAGAAAGCCTTAACTTCCTTGATGATATCAGAGGAGACTGTTGCCCAGTTTGTTTGAAAGAAGCTGGCCGAGAAGCCATCGGGTCCCGGGGTTTTGTCAACATGAATGGAGAAAAGGGCTGCTCTAATCTCCGCTGCTGAGAGATTTGCAATGAGGGCTGAGTTTGTATCCACCGAGATACAGGGCTAGAGCGCTTTTTGAACTATATATGAGCCATCAGAAGGTTGTGAGGTGAAGATTTTTTGGAAATATTCAGAGATAACACGTGTGGTATGTGCTTCTTCATGGACAATATTGCCATCACGATCTTCAAGTACAGATATATTATTTATAGATCTTCTTCCTTTGGTCACTTCGTGGAAATAACCAGTATTCTTGTCTCCTAAGGTGAGCCATAGTTGTCTACTTTTTTGCTTCCAGAACTCTTCTTCTTCTTCCTTATAAGCTTCTTTTAGGGTCTTATTGATAGAATTTATTACGTCTTCGCTTGGATGAGAGCTTGACATTTCTTCTTCCAACCTCTCCTTTGTTTTATTTATTAGGAGCTGGCTGTTGATGTGTTTCTCTCTACTCCAACAAGAGATCGCTTGCCGACAATGCGATATCTTCTGGTCCACCGTGAGAAGGTGATTAGCACTCCAGGTTTTAGAAACTAATAATGAACATACCCCTGGCTTTCTTTTTTGTAGGATTAATATACGTAAGAAGTGGCCTGTGATCAGACCCTTCGAAGCAGAGGTAGTTACATCTTCCAGAAGGAAACAGATCTGCCCAGGCACTGTTAGAGAGACCTCTATCCAGCCTGCAGTGAATATTGTGACTATATCTTTTGCCTCTCCATGACAGGAAGTTGCCTGTGTGCTTTAGATCGTAGAGATCACATTAGGAGTGAAAAGCACGGAACTCGCAGAAGGTACCTTCAGCTCTGATAGGACCTCCAGTTTTTTCACTGTTATCAAGTATTTCATTGAAGTCGCCAGTAAGGAACTATGGATCACTACGGGATACCCCGATGAGAGTAAGTTGGTTCCAAATTTCTTTCCTTTTGCTATGATCTGGCTCACCATAAATGAAAGTAGCATAGAACTTTGTGTTCTTGAATGAGATAGCAGTATCAATGAAGTCCTTGCTGGCCGAGATTATGCTGATAGATATTTTTTGTTTACAGAGCAATGCTAGGCCTCCTCCTGCCGGGCTATGGGGAGATACCAGGAAGTGAGAGTCATAGCCTAAGAAACTGAGTTCCTTCAGGACAACCTCGTTAGGATTCTTTGTTTCTATGAGGAAAAAGATATCAGGGAAGCTTTTTCTCCTGATATCTTTTATTCTCTGAATTGTTATGGGATTCCCCAACCCACAACAATTCCAGCTTGCGATGACTAAGGAAGAGGACTTGTAGGTGCCCGAAAATCCCGTTGATTCCTCACTATGGCAGGGATGATGGTTCCTATTGGACCTGAAGCTGAAGGAGTTGGGGATTGTCTAGCTATCCCAACCGCATGACTGGAACCCATGGCCCACTGTCTATCACTTTGTGAGTTGCGAATGTTGGTTATTTTTCTTTTCCGGGAGCTTGAACCCGGTAGGACAATAGGGCTAACGGGGGTTTTCTTTGTTGAAGGGGGAAGACCTCTCATCTTCCGGGGATGATGTTGGGGAAGCTCAGGAGCTGGCGGGGCTTGAGCAGGACAGCTAGCTAGTTGATTGGAGAGAGTAGCTCCTGCAATGATGGCTGCCGCTGTTTCTTCGACTTGCCCTAGAGCTTCACTCTCTAGGACCCTCTGACGTCTAGCTGCACTTTCCGTGGGATCAGGGCAATTAATGTATTGGATGGTAACTTCCCAGAGATCCTCCATCACTTCCTCAGTGGTGGGGATAGGTGGAGGCGTGGGAAAGTCATCTCTCTCCAAGTTTCTTCCCAATAGATCAGTTTTTACTCTACCGGAGGCTGATCCTTCTAGGCTATTGGTTCTGGATAAGGGTGTCTTTTCTCTCCATTCCCTTAAGGGAAGTTGGTGTTCCACTCTTTTCCGAGGTAGTTGATTTTGAAAGTCTATAGATCTAGTCTTGGTTGGACCATTATGGGCTTGGTATACATCGAACCTGATTCCTCTTCCAGCACTTTAAAGATAAGTTTGTCACAGTCTCTCTTTGATCTTCCCTAAAAGAAAAAAATTAATGATGCTTAAGTTTAAGAACGACAGCCTGAGTTATGTGAAAAGAACTAGGAAGGTGAGCCTACACTCATGAATGCGTCTCCTCACAAAGAACACGAAAGTGAGTGGCACCGTTCTTGAGCTATAAAAAAAGAAAAGGAAAGCAAGTCGATAGAAAAAATAAAATGATACCCTAGAAAAGTAGGGAGAAATCGACTAAGGGAAGAGAAAATAAGAGAGATTGTGCAAATACTTTTTGTGTGTTCATGAGCTTGGAAGGAAAAAAATCTATAAGTTCTTTGATCGATACTCCCTTGATGAGACTGCACGCTTAATTGATTAAAGGGGTCAACAATGGAGGTTTCGATTTTCTCTAAGGGGTTTGAACCATATTTGGGAGATTGCTAAGCTTGTGGTAAGTATGCTGAAATACTATATAACGTTGGCTCTGTGGTATATGGATTCAAGAGTGTTGGTCAATGTGGTGTTCTAAAGATTTGGTGAGTTTCTGTTTTCAAACCTCGACTCTATTCTCAGTAGTTTGCTTGAGGACAAGCAAAAGACTAAGTCTGGGGGAGTTGATATGTTCCGTTTTTGACGCATTCTAACCCAAGATTTTCAATGGTTTTTATATTCAAAGTGTGTTTTTAGAGTATTTTAGTCCTTTATCGAGTCTTTTCAGGTTTTAGGTCACTTTGGAAGAAAAAGAGTCATTTTGGGTACAAACGAGCATATGGAGATGCAGAACAATGCATAGACGTCTGAAGTTTGGCCTTCGTTGAAGAACTTTCCACCGATGGCTCGAGCTGAATTTTTGATACATCCTAGACCTTTGAGTTATCTTTCATTTGAAAGTGGTTTGAAGTCGATCCAACGGTGCGATCAAAAGTTATGCCAGTTTTCGTGAAGACTGTCAATCTTGACGAGAAGATGAAGCATGTGCAGAAAATGTCCAGAAGGATATTAGATCGATCGATCCATATTTAGATCGATCGATCCAGTGTTTTGAAGATTCCAGGAGCATTTTAGATCACCACTCCAACATCAGATCGATCCGTCCACTCCTCAAAAGAAAACCTGTTTTGCCCTGGAATCACCCTAACTCAACTTATTTCGACCCTAGACCTATATATACTTATTTTTGGGCATTGTTTAGGCCACACTTTATATTTTATTCATACTTTTGGGTTTTGTGCTTTGTAAGTTTGGCGAGACGAGTTTCTGCATCTTTGAAAAAGATTTCTGAACCCCTTTGGAAAGTTTACCAACCAAGTTTTCCAAAAGATACATATTATCACAAACAGCATGAACACCATCACAAGCTTTGACACATTTATATTTAACATTGAAATAATGGCTTCTAGTTGCCAAAGGAGACATACCTAAACACCAAAAAGGCAAATAGTCCTGAATAATGCTGCAATGTGACCCTCGGACGAACTCTGTCCTAAACTTCTATTTTTAGTTCTATACTCTCCTTTTTCTTAAGAAAAATGGATAATAACCAATGTCGAAAACCAACACAAAACAAAAATCAATCGTTACTTCCTATCAATGATACTAACAATGATTAAGTGTTTTCTCACCTGGAATTAAAAATTCATGAAATGTGGTTTAAAAAATTCATGTCCTTCTATGTAGAACTCACGATTCAATAGTCTTTCTTTGTTTATATCCACATGAAATGGTGGCAAACAAACACTGCGAGAAATGATGACTATCAGTTTTGTTGAGAATCTTCCTTCCCACCAATTACTGGTTATATAAAAGTCCGAAAGTAAATATATATATGATAGAACATATTAATGGAATTCGTTTCATAATGAAATCGCAGACAGATAAAGCACACGAAAGAAGAATCATAGGATTTAGTGGGAGAATTGAGGTTAAAAGTGTTCATATCAAATCTGAAATTGAAATTGGACAAACAATTCAAAAAAAAAAAAAATGTTGTTACCTTCGCCATTGGTGTTAAACCATCGACTTTCATGAGAGCTCTAATTATTGGAACAAAAAATTTAATAAATACAATTGGGCTTTATTATTTTGTGTTTTGTGTGAATAAGAGATGGGTTGAGGCTTAAACAAATGAAAAGTTTCCATTAGGTATAATTTCTTGTGGAAGAAGTTTAAACAAATGGAAAGTTTCCATTAACTATAACTTTTTGTGAAAGTTAAGATATCCCACATTGGAAACTTGAAATGTTTTCAAGTCCCCTTTCATACTATATATATGATGGGTTAGCCTCTCTTTTCAAATCGTCCAAACACAGATCATCAGATCAAAAGCAAAGGCTAAAAACACATTCCTTCAATCCACTACTGCATCAGGTAGTTTCTTTAGTTCGAGAGTATTTGTTGAGATACAAGTTCGTTAGACCTGCAATCGAGTGATGCGATTCGGTGTTGAACGGTTGTATACTTGGACTCATGAATCGTGATAATACATGTCACACTAAGGGTGATTCTTTGAGTTAAGGAAAGAGATTGCGATCTCGGCTCCGTTCCAGTGTTTCGGTTTTACCGATTTATTATTTACGATTTTCCTTAACTCGTTTTATTCGGTTTTGATGATCCTTTTTATTTTGTGATTAAATCAATATTCCGTATTTCTAAATTATTGGTCTTACAGTCTTAACTCAAAGAAGTCCGTTCGTGTTCTATGAACATCTAACGGATTTTAATCCCGAGTAAATAAAGGTTTTTAATCGATATATTTCAAAACGATTTAGTCGGATTTTTTATTCGGTTTTAATACTCTCGTCTTATTGGTTGCGATCAATAAATGATAGGCATTACAATCAGCATGTAATCGCCGATTTGGATTAGGGTTTGATCAAACAAACGCTTAATCAATCTCAAACGCGTTTGCGAATGCTTTGGCGAATGCTCTGCGGAGATTCGAAGATAAAGTCGCTGTATGCAGATCTTAAAGTTTTAATAATACTTTGTGGCATTCAAGCGTTATAGAGACAAAGATCTCAAAGGGAAATCATGTTCCCCCTCTCGAAAGTTTCGATGGGACTGCAGCTGAGTTAAGATGTGAAAAAAAAGATGTTCTTCTATCTGACAACACTGAACCTGCAGAAGTACACCAGCGAGGTGAAACCTTCTCTCCCTGAAAGCAACACCGATCCAATGATCCTTGCGACGGTTCAAGCTTGGGAGCACAGTGACTACTTGTGCAAAGACTACATCCTGAACTGTCTCTCCAAACCGTTGTACAACTTGTTTGTAGATTTAAAAGGTTCGGAGGAGGTGTGGGATTACCTTGACAAGAAGTATCGAATTGAAGATTCTGGATCCCAGAAATTCCCTGCGGCGAAATTCCAACAGTATCAGATGGTGGATTCGAGGCCTTTGATGGAACAACTCGCATAAGTGCATAATCTCCTTCATGAGATTCACGCTGAAGGTATGAGGCTTTGTGAAACCTATCGGGTTTGCTGCTTCATTGAGAAGCTTCCTCCAAGTTGGGCCGACTTCCAAAACCTTCTCAAACACAAGCGGAATGCAATTTCCCTTGAAGACTTGATAGTCATGCTGCGGATCAAGTCTCGAATCCGCATAGCAAGTGGTGTTCTGAATGAGCACATTGCTAATGTTATTATTCACAAGAACAGGAGAAAAAGAAAATTTTCTCTAAAAGCCTCTACTAGCTTTATGAAGCGAAAAGGTACAATGAAGTTCTTGGGAATTTGTCACAAGCGTGGCAAGGTGGATCAAAAAGCTGATGCAAGTAGTAGCAAGATTCACAACGGCAAAGACAAAGGAATGTCTCAAGCCAACATGACTGATATATGCGCTGTGGTCACAAATGTCAACACGGATGAGAACAACCCAAAGGAATGGTGGTACGACACAGATGCCACAACTCACATATGCAATGATAAGAACATGTTTAACACTTATCAAAAATGCAAGAGTGAAGAGCGACTGTTAATGGGTAACATCGGCTCGTCCAAGATTGAAAGTCGTGGCGAAGTAAAGCTCAAGATGACTTGAGGACATGAGATAAGTCTCAAAAATGTGAAGTATGCTTACAAGCAAAACTTACAAAAAACCTCATCCTCTCTGGTCGAAAGAACAACCGAACCTCTCGGTTTAATTCATCTTAGATTAAAAACAGAGGTTCAAATATATAATGAAGGTTCGCTAATAAGCTATTACATTGCAATATTCGACCTAAGTCTACCCAAATCCACCATCCTTCCGTCCATTGCCCTTGTCCCGCGGCTACAGTCAATTGCCCTCACGGCTAAAGTCCAAACCTGCGTCCATAAAAGGAGGCATAAGCAACAGAAATGCTTAGTGAGAGCGGTCATCCCGTCCCACTTAGCCACAATCAAGTAATCGCATTCAATACAATCCATTCAATTAATCAGTAACGCTTAAACAGTCATGTTCGGCACACTGGCCTTGTACGGCTCACTGGCCTTGTACGGCTCACTGGCCTTCGGCACACTGGCCTTCGGCACACTGGCCTTCGGCACACTGGCCTTCGGCACACTGGCCTTCGGCACACTGGCCTTCGGCACACTGGCCTTCGGTACACTGGCCTTCGGCACACTGGCCTTCGGCACACTGGCCTTACGGTTATTGCAGAATGAGTGAATTATAACAGTAAATTACACGGAACAGTTTAAGCAATCAAGGTTTAACCGAATCTATGCAAGCATACGATCCTAGACAACAGCCCATGGTCACGCACTCACCTTAGTCAATCGGATTTGCAGAATACTTGAATTTGATCGGCGGTTTCTCGATCAAGTAACAATCTCCCGAACGCAGTCACGAACTTTCTCGGCGATAGTCGGAATCACCCGGCTGTCTCTCGATCGGATTCGGGAACTCTCGATAAACTCACGGATAAATCACTTTCTCTCGGACGAAATCTCTCCAAGTCTTTCTCTTTGCTTTCTCTCTCGGTAAACTGTTTTCTCTCGATGAAAGTCGCGCAGAAAAATGAAGTTATGCGATCTTTCCCACGTTAAAACTCGTTTCTCGGCAATAACCGTCCCTCTAATTGATCCGCAGCGTTTTGCCCGAGTAAACCATCGTTAAACTGTTCCCGCGTCTATTTTTCTCGGCCAAACTTCGCTTTCCAATCAGATAACCGTTCCCGCTCGATACTTGGCATGAAAACTATCCAATAAACCAAGTAACCGTTCCCGCCAACTTAAGCCGCGCGCGCTTAAGCATTTCTCTCGGCCATAACCGCTTCCGCTCGATTATTCGAGTAACTTAGGCGATTATTTTCGTTTCCATCCGAATAATTACGAAGACTCTCGAATAATCCAGCTCAGCTCAGACCATGATAACCGTTCTGTCCGAATTCCGACCAAGTGTTCCGAAAAATACGGACTGTCCGAAATTCACTTGTCCGAGCCACTCTTGCCCAGCTCAGTCCAGCTCAAGTCCAGCTCGCATCCGACCATGCTCCGATTTTCACGGCCAGCTCCTATTTTCACGGACAACTTCCTTTTCTTTCGGTTGTTCTGCGTTTAGCTCGGCAAACTTGCCCAAACACTCGGCTAGTCTTCTAACCAGCTCGAACACTCTGATCTTCAGTTAACCCCCTGATTTTTCTTAAACCCAGACTTAACATTCTGATTCCCAATCGAACCGCGCGTCCGTACCAAGCCCGTACCACGCTCGTACCGCATACTCGAACTGCGGCCGTTCTGCGTTTGTACCTCGCACTCGTACCGCAGCCATACCTCGCTCGTACCGTCCGAGCCGAAGAACGCGGTCGTTACAACTCTCCCCCACTCGGCTTAGACTCGTCCTCGAGTCTTCTTAGGAACTCTTGAACAGAAACTTGGTCTTCACCGGGTCCATTAAAGAACTCACTGGCTTTAACCAGATCCGAGTAAACAAAGCAATACAATGTCCCCGAATCGAACAGAACATGGGCTGCCACAATACCCATGGATAAGGTTCCTATACATTTATCCGAATGCAAAGAACCTAGACTAGCACGAAACCAACAACTTCCACGCAGAAAAAAAATTCTAAGGTAAGGAATAGGGCTTACCATTTTCGAATTTTTATGACATCCTAGTCAAGCATTGTTCTTACTAAACGCAGTCCTAGAACCGACCGCGCTCTGATACCAAATTGAAACGCCCCGACCCGATTTTCCTAACCGCAGCCGAAACCTCAGGAAATTTTTCGCATTTTTCTAACCGATAACCTAGATGAGGTTCACCCAATTCCTTACATCTAGCAACTTAACCTAGTCAATCTCATTAACTATCCAGCAACCAACACAGTCTGTAAAGTCACTACAAGGTTCGGCTAAGTATGTACCTTGGCCGTTCATAGTCGCGGATGCATTGACTGTGGTCGACATGATCCGCATGGTCTCGTGACTGTAGTTTACCGTCACTGCCATCATCCCGGCCACTGTTCCATTCTCCCAATGTCTCAGCCATCAAACCAGCAATCCAACAGAACACGCCTCCCCTCGTTACTTAGTCATTCAACCAACCATCCCCACATGACCAAGCAACGAAGAGAGGCGGCGTGGATCCCTTGTCCTTCACACGCCAGCCACAGTCCCTTTAACCGTATTCATGTTTCTCCAACAGTAGTCACGTTCCTCTCGAACAGTGTCACGTTTCCCTCGAATAGCGTCACGTTCTCCTCGACCGTAGTCACATCTCTCCCGAACAGTGTCACGTTCCTCTCGACCGTAGTCGCGTCTCTCCCGAACAGTGTCACGTTCCTCTCGACTGTTGACCCGTCCCTCCCGTCTATCGTCACGACTGGATACTTTCTCGCGGCTATGCTCTCGACATAACCGTTCCACTCGGCAGTTCTCCCGACCAATCCTGATCATACGCACTGTAACCGCTCATGGTCACCGATCTCTCCTGATTATCCATGTACCTCTCGGATATAGTCACGCGTCTCGCAACTATGTTCCTTCGCGCATCGACTGTGATCGCATCACCGTCGACTATTCATCAATCCGATCGACTGTAACCACTAATCCCTCGACTAGATGACCCGTCGTCTCCTTCTCTCGGTGAATTCCATCAATTCACTGCTTTCCTCGGATGAACTCACGAAATAACCGTATCCACTCGGTCATAGTCGCGCCTCTCGCGAACGTGTTCATCCGCGCATCGGCTATGTTCACGTCACCACCGGCTATGCGCCAATCCGCTCGGCTATTTCTATCAATCCTTCGACTGGAAATCACGTGCGTTTCTTCTCTCTCGGTAATTACTCCTCCTCGACGATTCTGTCGGCCGAACATATGAGATAGCCGTTTTCTCCCGATCGTAGTCACGCTCCACGCGACTATGTTCCACTGCGCATCGACTAGTATCGCATCCTCGTCGACTATCACCGAATCCGATCGGCTATTTCGCTCCCTCTCTCGACTGGAATTCCTATGTCTCCCTTCTCATCATTTCTGGGTATTTGTTTCTCGAGGAAAACCATCAGTGATTCGTGAATATCCGTGAGACTTTCTTTTTCATGAATTAAACCACTAGAAACCGCCTGGTAACCGTCCAATTCCTATTCCCGCTTCTTTCCCTTGGATATGTCCCACGTGCCTCGGCTAATAACCGTTTCCCCTTTATCCTGTCCGCGCATAATTCATTTTAGCCGAGCCAATATCATTATATTCGACCGTAATTAATTATTGTCGAGCCAATAACCGTTCCGCCAACACTAGCCAAGCGCTCCCTCGGCCATAACCGTTCCCGCTCGACTATTTCACTTACCGTCTCGACAAATCAACTCAATCCCCCGTATAACTTCCAGCTCGGTTCCGACCAATAACTGTTTTGTCCGAATTCTGACCAACCACTCCGAAAAACACGGACTGTCTGAAAAACACTTGTCCGAGCGACTATGTCCAGCTCAAACCCGATCCCAGTCGACCAAACTCCGACTTTCACGGCCAGTTCCATTTTCTTCCGGCTATCTTTATTTTCACATGGCTATCTTTATTTTCTCTCGGTTAAAACCACTTAGCCACCTCAAACACTCGATTAAAACCGTCCCAGCTTACTCCTTGACATTTCTTAATCCAACCTTGACATTCGGATTCCCATGTAGCACGTCTGTACAACTGTCGTACCATGTTCATACCGCGACCGTACCATGTTCATGTACCATGTTCATACCGCGACCGTACCATGTTCGTACTGCGGTCGTACCACGCTCGTACCAGGTTGATCTGACGATCACGGGCGTTACAATTTCCCCCCCCCCCCCTTAGAATGAATTCGTCCTCGAATTCGGCAGTTGCTGGAACCTTTCTCCATTTCCTTAGCCTTATTTCAGAATTCTGTTTACTTACTCCTTAGATTTTTACCCGAACCAAGCATTCCTGCTGATTCCCTTGATACAAACCAAATTTATTGATCGCAATCCCACTCAGATTCAATCTCAAGTACTAGATTCGTCCAATCTGGTAGCCATAACGAAGTCTCGCTCTACTCGATTCAGGTTACTGACCAACTGAACATAATAGTTTTTACCTCCGAGCAATCTTGGTTATCAGAAAGACTCATTAAGGAGGACACTTTACTCCAAAAATTCCGTCCGAACTCCCTTGACTCCTGAAAAGCTTGCCTCGCTTCCTTAGTTTAGCTTTACTAAACACGTTTTTCTCAATTACAGCCTTTCTTAAACTCAACTTCATATACTTAGCCCTAGACAATCCATGTCTTGGTCCAGATTTTTCCCACTATCCAAAATTCTGATCTTCCACTTCCGGTGGAACACTATCTTTCGAGCTGCCCACACAGTTAATGGAATAAACTTTCTTGCCTAACTACTTCCCGGCTGAACAAGGTCTTACCAGACAAACATCTTTCCTGACTCTAGTCAACTCTAGACTAAGCCATTTCCTTTTTCTATCATGCTAAACCGTTTCACTCCTTGGGCAGTATCTCGGTTTACGGCTATGTATCAGCGAACTCCTCAAGTTTCTAAGTACATCAACCCGTCTTACCTCAACTCCCATCTAAGTAAGAATGCTTAACATAGCCAACTTGGTCATTAGCTTTGGATCAACTCCAGAAACTCAGTTATTTTAACTCAACCTTGGTCCAACCGAATTGCCTTAGCGATTCTTAAGCGCTAGTATTTCTAGCCTCAACTTTTGCTCATCCCATTAGGAAAACTTAGCGTCCAAAACTTACAATCCAAATTTTTGATTATTCCCAATCACAATTTCCTGACCATGGTCCTTACTGGACGCAGTCATAATTCCAGGATCTGAGTCAACCTTGACTATAATATATACTTGCCTTGGTCGATCACTCATTGATCGCTTCCATCCGACAAGATTAGTTCTTTCACAATTGCTCCAAAACGTCTTTGGGCTCCATTAGTCTACTAGCCATCATCCTTAACCATTTCCGTGCAGGAATCGGATTCATAGACTAGCTTCTTTCGATTCAGTCAAAACATTCCACGGTCATCCGACCATTCCACAATCCTTACTATGGCTTACTTGCCCTTTTTAATTCTTCTTATCTAGGCTTCAGTTTTTGCCTAACTTGGCTGACCCGATAACACAGAACTCGCTCTCGAATCCTTGCTGAACTTTTCAGATCTTCCTTAGGCTCTAGGAACACATCTTGTGCCTCAGATCACACATTGATCCTTACAGCCGAAATCGTCTTGGTAAACTACTCTAGTTCACAAGAATGATTTCACAGACACGTCTAAGCAAATCCGTAGATTCCCAAAGACGCTAACACAGCCACGCCTTGGCAAACCCACATGGTTTCCAGGGACGCAACTCAGACACAGTCATGCCTTGGCAAACCTACTCGGTTCCCAAAGTGATGCGGGAGCAAGGATGCAAGACAAGGAGGATACGCAAGAAGTTGAGAAACAGAATGGGCTGGCTTACACTATGGTGTTTTGGCAGACTTCTGAAAAATACAAAAGCAGACTTCAGGAGGAAATACAAGGCAAACTTGAGAATCATTTATAAGCAAGTCTTGAAAGCTTATAAATCCGAAGTCTTATAAAAAGCTTATAAATTCGACCAAGGAAGGGATTTTGACCAAGGGAAGGGAATGAAGCTCAAGAGTCATTCAACTCATTTAGTCTTTGGTCTTGGTCTTCCTTAGTCTTTATTGCCTTGTTTTTAACACATTTTGTCTAGTTTTCTACAATGTAATTCTTATAAATATTCTTGTAAGTTGATGAATAAAAAGGCACACAGAGTTGTCAAGGAATTTGGAGAGTCTTTTGTGACCCCTTTGGATCTGTTTAGATCTTTACCTTTATCCTTTGATTTTGGAAGAGTCATTGGTGGTGGTTTCGAGCATCTTTATCATCTGGTGGTGGCGACTTTATCCAGGTGTGGTGTTAGCTCAACAGGTTTCTTTATCAGCTCCGGTGCTTCGGCTTTACGAGTTGTGGTGATCCCGATCTTCCTATCTATCCGGTTACGTTTCGTGTTGATTACTCCAGATCGGTTTTCAGGAACCTTCGCAGCCCAAAACGTTCATTAACTTAACGTCAAAGCTGTCCTGTTTTCGATCTATCTTGTTCACTCCAAATCGCTTCCTGCATAACGCATCAAAGTGGTATGAGAGCAAATCCATGTTGCTGGAGTGAAGAAGAGCAAATCCAGGTTGTTGGAGTGAAGTATTTCGTTTATCCTCTTGTTTAAATCATTGCGATGGATCTACCTAGAGGATTGACTCTTGATCAAGCCTATGCTGAATGTATAAGCAGAGAGATGGCAGAGCTACGACAACAGATGCAGGAGATGGTTGTGGCTGTTAATCTAAGAGATGCATAAGATCAGCCTAGAAGACGAAGGGTTGAGGCAAATGAAGCGTCTAGTGATGGCAGCAGAGGTTCTTCTCATGGTTCTGATTCTGATCGTGAAGAACGTGGTGGAAGGAGAAGAGACAACCGTCCACAACAGCAGCAACATCGTCGTGAAGAAGAATTCAAAGTGGATTTCCCTGATTTTCAAGGTAATCTGAATCCAGATGACTTTCTAGATTGGTTAAGATCCATGGAGAGGGCGTTTGAGTATAATACCTATAACGATGACAAGAAGTTTAAGGCAGCTACTTTGAGGCTGAAAGGATATGCTAGTCTTTGGTGGGATACTCTTAAGTCTAGATGTGTTAGAGAAGGCAAGACTCGTGTCAGGTCTTGGGAGAAGCTACAGAGACTTATGAAGAGGAGATTTTTACCAGATGACTACAAGCAAGATTTGTACCTGAAGCTTACACACTTGCAGCAAGAGAAACGCACTGTTGAGGAGTATACAAGGGAGTTTGATCTGTTACAGTTGCGTTGTGATGTCCAGGAGCCCGAAGAGAGGACTATTATGCGTTTTGTACATGGTTTGTGTGAGGAGATTGCATCTAAGGTGGAGTTGCAAACATATTGGACTCTTGATGACGTGAAGAAGCTTGCTATCAAGGTGGAGAAGCAGGTTTAGATGGGAAAGAAGCCTTACACCAGAACTTACACTTCTGGTTCTTCATTGAATCCAAGAGGGAATTTTAAAGGTGATGCTAGCAGCAGTAGTAAGAAGATTGAAGTAAAGACTACAGCAGCACCTGCATAAGTTAATATGAAGAAGAAGTGCTTTAAGTGCCAAGGGTTTGGGTATTTCCAAGCTGAATGTCCTAATTGCAGAGTTATGACAATTCAAGAGATTCAAGAAATAGAAGAAGAGATAAAGCAGGATTCTCTTGATTTGGCGGCAGTGGATCAGAAGGTTCAAGATGAAGAGGAAGGAATCGTTGAACAACCTGATGATGGAGAATTGTTGGTAATTCAGAGGGTTTTGCATTCTATTCCTATTGTAGAAGAAACACAGTGAGAGAACATCTTTCAGACTCGTTGCACCATTAAAGGGAAAGTATGCAATCTAATTATTGACAGTAGGAGTTGCACTAATGTGGCGTCTAGTACACTTGTGGAGAAGCTGAGTTTGCCTATTGTGAAGCATAAGCAACCATACAAGCTGAAGTGGTTGAATGATGGCAGCAAACTGTAGGTATCTAAACAAGTTCTGATTTCGTTTTCGGTTGGGAAGAACTATCAAGATGAGGTTTTCTGTGATGTTATTCCAATGGATGCGTGTCATCTATTGCTTGGGAGACCTTGGGAGTTTGATAGAGGAGCTATGCATGATGGGTACAGGAACACTTATTCTTTTCATAAGGAGAAGAAGCATATCACGCTGGCACCGTTAGTTCCTACTCTGTTGCACAAAACAGAGCAATTGAAAGAAAAGAGCTGCAGGGAAAGTCTTTTCTTGGGAGAATCACGTGTTGTGAGGAAGCTTGATGAGGGGAAAGAGGTTTTTGCACTACTGGTGGTCGAGAAGAATGATGGAGCAGGGAAGATGAGTACACATCCATTGTTGCTGGAGTTGCTAAGAAATTACAGTGATGTGTTTCCTGATGACTTACCACCTGGATTACCTCCTATTAGAGGTATTGAGCATCAAATCGATTTGTTACCTGGTGCATCTCTACCAAATCGTCCAGCTTATAGATGTAATCCAGAAGAAGCTAAGGAGTTGCAGAGAAAAGTAGAAGAGCTTATTGCAAGGGGTTATGTGAGAGAGAGCATGAGTCCTTGTTCTGTTCCAGCTCTACTTGTTCCAAAGAAAGATGGTTCGATGAGGATGTGTGTGGATATTCGATCTATAAACAAGATTACTATCAAGTATCGTTATCCTATACCACGATTGGATGACATGCTGGATGAGCTTAATGGATCAAAGGTGTTTTCGAAGATTGATCTGAGGAGTGGATATCATCAAATTAGAATGAAAGAAGGGGATGAATGGAAAACAGCATTTAAGACAAAGGGTGGTTTGTTTGAGTGGTTGGTCATGCCGTTTGGTTTATCTAATGCTTCCATTACTTTCATGAGGCTGATGAATCAGGTACTACGAAAATTTATTGGAAAGTTTGTGGTAGTTTACTTTGATGATATTCTGGTGTATAGCAAGAACGAGGCAGATCATTCACTGCACCTGCAAGAAGTCTTTGAAGTATTACGCAGAAACCAACTCTATGCCAAGCCTGAGAAGTGTTCATTCTTCACTTATAGTGTTGTGTTTCTTGGATATGTTGTTTCTGGAGATGAAATTTCAGTGGATGAAAGCAAAGTGGAAGCTATGAGAAGTTGGCCAGTTCCAACTACACAATCTGATGTGAGATGCTTTCATGGTCTTGCTTCTTTCTATAGGCGATTTGTACAGAATTTCAGCACTATCATGGCTCTGATAACTGAGTGCTTGAAGAAGGATAAGTTTGATTGGAGTATGGCTGCACAAAAAGCTTTTGAAGTGGTGAAGCAGAAGCTGTGTGAAGCACCTGATTTGGCGCTTCCTGATTTTAATCAAGTGTTTGAAGTTGAGTGTGATGCAAGTGGCGTGGGAATAGGAGCTGTTCTTGTACAAGGGCAACTTCCTATTGCTTATTTCAGTGAGAAGCTCACAGGAGCTAGAAAGAACTACTCAACTTATGATAAAGAGTTTTATGCGATTGTGAGAGCTCTTGATCATTGGGAACATTACTTGCGGCCAAGGCAGTTTGTTCTTCATTCTGATCATGAAGCCCTGAAGTACATCAACAACCAGCATAAGCTCAACAGTAGACATGCTAAATGGGTGGAGTTTCTAAAATCTTTCTCATTTGTGTCGAAATACAAAGCTGGAAAAATCAATGTGGTGGCTGATGCACTCTTTAGGAGGTATGCTTTAATCTCTATTCTTGATTCAAGAATTATGGGATTTGAGATGTTTAAATATCTGTATGATGGAGATCTAGACTTTACTCAAGTCTATTATGAGTGCAAGAAAGGCGTTGTAAATCAGTACCAGCTGCAGGATGGGTTTCTTTTCAAAGGAAACAAGCTGTGTGTTCCTAAGAGTTCTATAAGGGAGTTATTGATTCGTGAGGCTCATGGTGGAGGTCTTTCTGGACATTTTAGAATCAATAAGACATTGGATATGCTGCAGGAGCATTTCTTTTGGCCTAAGATGAGCAGAGACGTTCATACTATAGTGGAGAGGTGTGCAACTTGTCAAAGGATGAAAAGTCATTTCCAACCCGGACTTTACACTCCTTTGCCTGTTCCTACACAGCCTTGGGATGATGTAAGTATGGATTTCATTGTGGGATTGCCAAGAACTCAGAGAGGAAAGGATTCTATCATGGTTGTGGTCGATCGGTTCAGTAAGATGGCACATTTTATTCCTTACCACAAGACGGATGATGCAAGTCAAGTTGCTGATTTGTATTCTAAGGAGGTTGTGCGTCTTCATGGAGTGCCAAAGACCATTGTTTCAGATCGTGATTCAAAGTTTCTGAGCTACTTTTGGAAGACTTTGTGGAGATTACTTGGTACTAAGCTACTCTTAAGTACTTCATGTCATCCAAAAACAGATGGCCAAACTAAGGTAACAAACAGAACTTTGACTATGCTTTTGAGGGGATTGATTAAGAAGAACTTGAAGGAATGAGATTTGAAGTTGGCTCAGGCGGAATTTGCTTACAACAGATCGATGAGTTACACTACAAAACGATCACCTTTTGAGGTAGTGTATGGTTTGAATCCTCATACTCCTATTGATCTGATTCCATTGCCTTGTGAGTTCAAAGTGAGCTATGAAGCAACAGAACGTGTTAAGACAATGAAGAAGTTGCATGAGAGTGTTCGTGCTGAGATTGAAAAGGTGAATGAGAAGTACAAAAAGAAGGCTAACAAGAATCACCGAGCTAAGTCATTTGAACCAGGAAATATGGTCTGGTTGCATCTGAGGAAAGAGAGGTTTGCAAGCAGGCGCAAGTCTAAGCTCATGCCGAGATCGGATGGTCCATTTAAGGTACTTGAGAAGTTTGGTGAATATGCTTATAAACTTGAACTTCCAGGTGATTATGGAGTTTCAGCTACTTTCAACGTGGGGGATCTTTCTCCTTACTTTGAGGATGATGAGTTGCTGGATTTGAGGACAAATCCTTTCGAACCCGGAGAGACTGATGCGGGAGCAAGGGTGCAAGACAAGGAGGATACGCAAGAAGTTGAGAAACAGAATGGGCTGGCTTACACTATGGTGTTTTGGCAGACTTCTGAAAAATACAAAGCAGACTTTAGGAGGAAATACAAGGCAGACTTGAGAATCTTTTATAAGCAAGTCTTGAAAGCTTATAAATCCGAAGTCTTATAAAAAGTTTATAAATTCGACCAAGGAAGGGATTTTGACCAAGCGAAGGGAATGAAGCTCAAGAGTCATTCAACTCATTTAGTCTTTGGTCTTGGTCTTCCTTAGTCTTTATTGCTTTGTTTTTAACACATTTTGTCTAGTTTTCTACAATGTAATTCTTATAAATATTCTTGTAAGTTGATGAATAAAAAGGCACACAGAGTTGTCAAGGAATTTGGAGAGTCTTTTGTGACCCCTTTGGATCTGTTTAGATCTTTACCTTTATCCTTTGATTTTGGAAGAGTCATTGGTGGTGGTTTCGAGCATCTTTATCATCTGGTGGTGGCGACTTTATCCAGGTGTGGTGTTAGCTCAACAGGTTTCTTTATCAGCTCCGGTGCTTCGGCTTTACGAGTTGTGGTGATCCCGATCTTCCTATCTATCCGGTTACGTTTCGTGTTGATTACTCCAGATCGGTTTTCAGGAACCTTCGCAGCCTAAAACGTTCATTAACTTGACGTCAAAGCTGTCCTGTTTTCGATCTATCTTGTTCACTCCAAATCGCTTCCTGCATAACGCATCAAAGTGATGGAATTCACCGAGAGAAGGAGACGACGGGTCATCTAGTCGAGGGATTAGCGGTTACAGTCGATCCGATTGGTGAATAGCCGACGGTGATGCGATCACAGTCGATGCGCGAAGGAACATAGTCACGAGACGCATGACTATATCCGAGAGGTACATGGATAATCAGGAGAGATCGGTGACCATGAGCGGTTACAGTGCGTATGATCGGGATTGGTCGGGAGAACTGTCGAGTGGAATGGTTATGTCGAGAGAATAGACGCGAGAAAGTATCCAGTCGTGACCATAAACGGGAGGGACGTGATGTATGGTTTTTTTAGCCTTAACTCAATCCTCAAACACACATGTTATTGTAGTATGTGAGGTGTCAATCCAGCCTAGGTGTGAAAGATACTAGGAATACAAAAGCAAAGTAAAGCTAAGTCATTTTCGGGTAAAATGGAGGAGAAAATCAAAATAAACTACTTGCAGCTACTGAAAAATTATGAAAACTATTTTAAAATCCCTATTGGGATGTTAAATAACTAGGAGATGACTTCTAATAATTTAAATGAGAAAGCTACTGATTTTCAAAATTCGAAAGCTAAAAATAGGCAAATAAGGCTATTTCTAGGAAATGAAATGAGCAAACTTTAAATCTAAAAATGAAAGCTTTTGAAACTTCTTAATTGATAAAGACAGATCTAAGGATTGAGGTTCATGCTTAGGGAAGTTAAAGATTCGATCTTGGTTTACTAAAAGTAAATATACACATTTATAAATGAGCTATCCTTAGGCCTAAGAAGCAATCTTTCCATGGTTTGTGGATAAGATAAGTTCCTCTCATCATTCATTCTCTCCAAACCCATGGTTTGTGGTGGAAAAGAAAGATTGATGGAGGTGAAGCACGGATCTTTAACATGGCCTAACAAGCCCTTACATGCCACTCTCATGGTCATTAAGGCATACTAGTCTCTTGGTTTGGACATAAGAGATTTCCCAAGTTCTTATGAGAAAAAGGAAATCTCTAGATTCATAAAGCCTCTCTCAAGGTCTTTAAGCATTTGATACTCCAAACCAAGAAAGGATAACGTTTAAGAACAAGAAAATACCAAGATCTAACCTTTAAAACCTTCCTAATCACCTCATCCTTAAATCCTAAAAATCTACTCTTTCACCATATTTGAACCCCTCAAAATCATAGGATAAGAGGTGTTCAGCATGATTCAAGTAGAAAGAAAGAAAGATCAAAGCTTAAAAAGAAGTTCTTGAAATAAAAATCAAAAGTATCTACAAAAATAAAAACTTAAGGTTTTTGCTCTCCAAAAATGGAGGCTAGATCTAAAAATGGGAGAGACAATCCCTAAATTTCGTGCCTTACCTCTAAAAATTAGGGTAGAAGAGTTTATATAGGACCACACAAATGGTCCCCTCACAAAAAGCCAAAAAACAGTTGGCAAAAGCAAAAGAAGGAAAAACAGATGGACGGATCGACCATGGCTGGTCGATCTGTGGCTCGATCCAAGGCTGATCGACTGGGATCGGTCGATCTTCCTGCTCGATTCAAGGCTGATCGATTGGGTTCGGTCGATCTTCAGCTCGATTCCAGGGCTGATCGACTGGGTTCGGTCGATTTTCAGCTCGATTCCAGGGCTGATCGACTGGGTTCAGTCGATCTTCAGCTCGATTCCAGCTCCACTTCTTTTGGCCGAGCTTCCCCTTGACTCCCATCAACTCCTAAGCCTTTCTTGCACCTTCTTCTCCATGCTCAGCATCCACCAAAGCTCCATGTGCACCAAATAACCTGAAAATGATGCAAATATGCAAAAAATATGCAAATGCTAATGCAACATGTCCTAAAATCTAAAATGGAACAAAAGTTACAATAAATCTAAATAGGAATGCAATATGAATGCAAAATCTATCCTAAATGAGTGCTAAAATATGCTAAATTATGAGTCTATCAGGACGCATCAACAGTCGAGAGGAACATGATTCTGTTCGGGAGAGACGTGACTATGGTCGAGAGGAACGTGACACTGTTCGGAAGAGACGTGACTACGGTCGAGGAGAATGTGACACTGTTCGAGGGGAACGTGACACTGTTCGAGAGGAACGTGACTATTGTCGGGAGAACGTGACTACTGTTGGAGAAACGTGAATACGGTTAAAGGGACCGTGGCGGGCGTGTGAAGGACAAGGGATCCACCCAAAGGGTTTGTTGTCCCAGGACAAGAACACAAAGTATGTCGACTTGTGAAGTTGTTGTATGGACTTAAACAAGCTCCAAAACAATAGCATACAATTTTTTGACAATGTAATGATGTCAAATGGTTTCAGCATTAATGAATGTGATTAGTGCATATACATCAAAAGTAGTCCTCATGGATACGTTTTGCACTGTTTGTACATTGACGACATGTTCATTATTGGTAGCAATAAAGACGTGATCGGTCAAAATAAAAACATGCTAAATAGCAAGATTTATATGAAAGACTTGGGACTAGCGGATGCTATTCTAGGGATTAAGATCACTAGAAATTCTGAAGGAATGATCATGTATCAAGCTCATTATGCTGAAAAGATACTTGACAGGTTCAATACCTACTCAAAAAGAACAGCAAAAACTCTAGTACATAGTAGTATTCACTTGACAAAAATACGGGTGAATAAGTGTTACAAGTGGATTATGCACGAATAATCAGAAGTCTGATGTACTTAACGAATTGTACTTGACCCGATTTAGCACATGCAGTCAATGTACTGAGTCGCTATACGAGTAATCCAGGACATAAACACTGGAAAGCCATAATGAGAGTATTGGACTATGTACATCATACTATATGTTATGGGCTGCACTATGGTAAAGAACCTGGAGTTTTGGAAGGATACAGTGACACCAACTAGATTTCCGATTTCAAAATCTTTAAATCCATGAGTGGATATGTCTTTACGCTAGGCGGTGTAGATGTGTCTTTGAAATCTTCCAAACAAATTATGTTGGCCAGATCGACTATGGAATCAGAGTTCATAGCTTTAGATAAAGCAGCAGAAGAAGCTGAGTGGCTTCAGAATTTTCTAGAAGATATTCCGATGTGGGAGAAACCAGTGCCAGCTTTACGGGTACATTGTGACAACTAGTCGGCTATATCCCGGGCAATGAGTACTATTTACAATGGCAAGTCTCGGCACATTCGACGACGACATAAGACCATTAGACATCTGATCTCGAGTGGTGTATTGACAATAGACTACATCAAATCGGCTGAAAACTTAGCGGATCCGTTTACCAAAAGCTTGCCGCGAGATCAAGTTCTTAAATCATCAAAAGGAATGGGTTTAAAGCCTATGAATACAGATAATGCCATGATGGATACCCAACCTATGTGACTGGAGATCCCAATATCTAGGTTCAAAAGGGACAACTAAATCAAGCAGAGTCTAAAAACAAGCACTGTAAATTGCTCAGTTTCAAAGATGATAACAGTGCTTTTGTAAGTAATTAAGGGTTAAGCATCAAGGCTTTTAATGATATAAGACCATAGTCAAGAATAAAAGTGGAATCTGTATATATGACATGTACATGGCAATCACCTAGTGAGTGTGAAATGGGGCCGTTTCTAGGAGGATGAAGTTTAGGCTATACTCTCCAAGTTCACTCACGATAAACCAGGAAATGTTCAAGGCCACAATGAACACAATAGAGAACTTAACTCAACAAGAAGACGAAGCTGGGTTATATCCGTTGTCTAGTTTTACATAAAAATCCGGGCGGTTCAAGACATAAAGTTCACGACCTGGCTGAGTAATTCCGACAGATATCAACAATGAGTGGTTCAAGGCTGAAAAGCTACTATCTCAGATACAGTTAGTCTTCGCAATACTCTCGAAAAGTCTGTCTAGTCTAGTCAAGTCAGCATCTAGTTTAAGTAAAGTCTTATCTAGTTTATCGAGCCTGTAAAGTCTTCATTTGTTTAGATGTCATTCTATTCATGTGGGGGATTGTTGGAACAAAAAATTTAAAAGACAATTGGGCTTTATTATTTTGTGTTTTGTATGAATAAGAGATGGGTTGAGGCCCAAACAAATGGAAAGTTCCATTAGCTATAATTCCTTGTGGAAGAGGCTTAAACAAATGGAAAGTTTCCATTAGGTATAATTCCTTGTGGAAGAAGTTTAAACAAATGGAAAGTTTCCGTTAACTATAACTTTTTGTGAAAGTTAAGATATCCCACATTGGAAACTTGGAATGTTTTCAAGTCCCCTCTCATACTATATATATGATGGGTTAGCCTCTCTTTTCAAATCATCCAAACACAGATCATCAGATCAAAAGCAAAGGCTAAAAACACATTCCTTGAATCCACTACATCATCAAGTAGTTTCTTTAGTTCGAGAGTATTTGTTGAGATATAAGTTCGTTAGACCCGCAAACGAGTGATGCGATTCAGGGTTGAACGGTTGTATCCTGGGACTCATGAATCGTGATAATACCTGTCACACTACGGGTGATTCTTTGAGTTAAGGAAAGAGATTGCGATCTCGACTCCGTTCCAGTGTTTCGGTTTTACCGATTTATTATTTACGATTTTCCTTAACTCGTTTTATTCGGTTTTGATGATCCTTTTTATTTTGTGATTAAATCAATATTCCGTATTTCTAAATTATTGGTCTTACACTAATCTGCTTAGGCGTGGCAACTGCAGATTTGGCAAAACAAAACCAAATCAGAAATCCAATTTTTGTCACCAAAATTCGATTCGAACAAATTAGTTTGGGAAATGGATTTTATTCTTACCATGTGAACCTCCAAGCTGCTGAAGGCGTGCCGGTGACCAGCAACGTCTGAGCTTCCTAAGCATTTGCGAGTGCTTATGCTGATCCGACTATTTTATTTCCGACGGTTTACGCCGTGGAACTCGACGTCGTCCGCGTCGGAGCGATTGCTTTTAGCGGTTGAGAATCAGCCTTAGTCGCCGCAACCACGGGCTGCTTATCTTTTCGAAATGGTTGAAACGCACCACAGTTTCGTTTGACCTCCACCACCGCCGTCTTCTCATCCTATTTAGTCAACAGCATAAACAAATCAGATTTAAAGTGAGGGTTCTTAAGAGAAGCCATTTTCCGATTCGAATTTTCTCGGCACCACAAAAACGGTTAATCCAGTTTACCTTTTTGAATTGTGGATCCGGCGACTGGCTCCATAGCTGAACAGACATATGCCAATCCGATTTCTTCTTATCACCGACTGTGGCCAGAACACTCAAATCTTGATTGGGTTTTGATGATGGAGTGGGAGATATGCCTCAGACGTTAAAATTGAGGTGTATCATTAGTAGTGACATGTGAAACAAGTATTTTTACACTTGTTAGCAATTCCTCAATTGCTCATATCATTGCAATACTTGAGGTATCAATCCATCTTGGGAGTTTGATTCAATAAGAATACAAAGTTTGGTCTAAGCTAAGCTAAATTTGAAATTGAAGTGATAAGCAACAATTAAAAGCAAACAACTAGCTAAGAAAGATACTACAAGACTAATTATATGAGCTAACGCCTTAATTATCACTAATTATGTACTAATCACGCAATTAACTACTAAGCAAGATTAACAAATTACTAAAACGAAACCTAGGGATGGAATCATTGATTTGGGTATCTAAATGGACAACCTTGCAATCATCTAAGCAACTAAACAAGCTATCTCTATGCCTAGAACACTTAATAAAGACTAATCCATGATGTGTGGCACTAATCCCTTCACTAATCACCCTAATGAACTAATGATGTTTTAGCATTAAAATGATTAGCAAGCATGAATAACAAGTCTAATAGCATGATAAACACCCTAGACAACTAATGATGTTTTAGGCTAGGTATGTAAATCTCTTATTAAGTTGGTTCAAGCATTTCATCAAACACTTGGTGGGTGTGTGAAATGCTTATGATCCAAAATAGCAAAAGATTAGCTATTTGGCATTAAGAACACCTAAATAAGAAGAGAGATGAAAGAATCTATCCTAGATTGCAAGATTGAACCATTAGAAAACCCTAAATCTAACCCATCCCCAAGTTCCTAAAGAACTACTCACTAATCATAGTTAAACCCATCAAATCAAAGATAAGAGAAAGGTTAAACATGATTAGAGAAAAGATTAATAGAAGTTCAAGATAGATATTGCATAAAACTTAAAGATTCAAAACAAATACAAGGTTTTCTCTCAAAGAGGCTAAAATTTTATGACAAGACAAGAGAGAATAAAAGTCCTCATAAAAATTAGGTCTAAAGAGTATTTATAGGAGGGACCCATAAAAGTGACAAGGAGGATTCGTCTGTGTTCGGATCGACCAGGTTCGTCGATCCAACTCATCGATCCGAACATCTGGAAATTTGGATCGACGACTTACGTCGATCCGTGTCGTCGATCCGAGCTCTGGTCGTCCGGCTTCTTCTTGACGTCTTGGTTTGGTTCGACGTAGCTCGTCGATCGGTGTCGTCGATCCAAACCCCTGGATTTGTGGTTCGACGAGCTTCGTCGATCGGTGTCGTCGATCCAAACCCCTGGATTTGTGGTTCGACGAGCTACGTCGATCCGTTTGATCGATCCATCGTCCTGGAAGTTTGGATCGACGTACTCGTCGATCCAACACGTCGAACCAGCGCGAGAAATCTTCTCCTTCATCTTCTTGGTGACTCCTTTCTCCTCCAAGTGCTATGCAATCCTTCTCCAGCTCCATCCACGCCTCCATAGTGTCCTTTTCACCTGATCAAGACTCCAAATGCACCAAAACATGCAAAAGAACATGCAAAGAGATCCTAGACTCTAAATGATCGAAATGCAATACAATGATGCTAAATAAGGATCCTAAATGATGACAAACTTACACTAAATGGAGAGAAATATGATGCAAAATATAGACATATCAACTCCCCCAAACTTGCCTTTTGCTTGTCCACAAGCAAATGAAACACAAGCTAAGGAGAGAGGTTTGAAAGTGGGAGCTCAATATCCAAGATAGTTAACAATAATAATCAACTCAATATCCTAGTTCTTAATTCTAGAATGCATGTGAATACTTCCTACTCCAAAAGAGTTAGCCATGCCCATCTCAACATTCAAGTGTACTAAGAATTTAATCAAAACAAGTCTCCCTATCAAGCCAACTCTTTAACATTCATTAAGATCAAAACCATGAATCATGACATTGCAAGGCTAGTGAATTCATTTGGTTTAAGGACTGGGTTTTGAGATAAAAATGATCCCAATTCATCCGGTTTTGCATTTAAGTAAGGGTAACACTCAAAAGGATTGAACTACATGCATAATGCTAAAGGTAAGAAACAAGTGATGCATACAAGGATAGACTATCATCTACCCGAAATACTATCAGTGATCCTACACCCCTCTCATTCATTTTTTTTAGCTCACTCAACCCTCTAGAATCTACCCTTTCATCAAGGCTTTTGTGCCTTGCTAAACCCTTTGAATTTGGAACATTTTTCTCTTTTTAAAGCCTTAAGGGGGAACTTCTTCAACTTAGCAATTTTGGTGAATGGAGTAGTCTACACTTATTAATTTAGCTCTTCTTTTGATTTCTAGGTGGCCTTGCATATATATATTTTTCATTACTTGGCCTTTTGGCTCTTTTGATTTCTTAAGACCACCTAGCACTTTTTATTTACTTAGAGCTATTCCTTTTTAAAACCCAAGACTCTCCATTTCAAACCATTCTTCCCCTTATCTTCCTCCAACCCTTTTAACCATCATCTCTTTCTTCCCAACTTTTCCACAACTCATCAAGCATAATCACAACCAATTAAACCCCCAAATCCTAAGCCTAAAGCTAACCTCAAAATGCAAGGTTAGAATCTACATGAAAGTCTATACTTGTCGTTTCAAACCTAACACTTTATGCTAAGTTCAATCGAAATAAAGGCCTCACAAGTAGTCACACAAAAACAATTGGCTTCAAAGGAGGTAAGGTTTGGTAGGAGTTCTACTTGAGCTAGCAAGAGGGTGGCAAAGTGAGTAAGAAAGCTCAAGTATTTTCAATCCATGAATTCACTTTCAATGCAAGCATGATAATTAAATGTCCAAATTCGGTTTAAGTAAGTAGAGTTGGCTTTCAAATTCAAGACCATATTTTAACCAAAAACTAGTGACAAATGAGGTGGTCCAAGCATGGTTCTTCCTTACTTTCAAATTCATTCACAAGCATTAAAGAACTACTAACTAGGGTATTGAATTGATTACAAGAGTTAAAAATCTACAAGGATAGGCTCATCATTGCTCCCAATGCATATGCAAACAACCTAAATGAGAAAAATTCTAGACTCAATCCTAAAATGTTAACAAGTGCAAATGCAAACTGAATGATATTTTTTTTTTTTAATTTTCGAAATTTTTTTTTCATTTTTCATTTTTTTTTTTGGTTTTTCTATGCCTTAGATGAGACTCAAATATGCATGCTAAAGAAAAATAAGATCACAAAACACAAAGTCAAATACCATACTCCCCCAAACTTAAATTACACAGTCTCTTGTGTAATCCAAGCTTGGAGAAGATTTCAAAGATGCAAAAATAAAAATAAAAATAAAAACTAAGTGGTATTTACAATGGTTTTAGAGTGGTACCTTGATCAAAAAGGTATGGAGGAGGAGGAGTATGAATCCATGGAGTATGATGGATTGCTTGATTGAGGAGTGGGGGATCGCATGACTCTCTTCCCACGCCTCCTTGTCTCATAGGAGGAGGGGCGTGGCTCATCCTCATGGCTTTGTGCACTTGGGGTTCCTTGAAAAGAGTGGCGCCTCTCCACCATATGGCTGTCCCCTTCTTGATCCTCATGCTGCTCTTCTTGATGTCTTGAGGAGGGAGCCTTGTTTCCCTTGGTCGTGAGGTCCTTGATTTGCCTCTTCATCTCCTTGACAGTCCTCACAAGCTTCCTAATGGTCTTATCTTGCCATCTGTTCCATCTTTGGAGAAGCTTGATGTGTTGGTGAGCTTGTCTAGAGGGCTCTCCTTGGTTAGCTCCTTCATAAGGCTCAAAGTTGTACCTATCACTACCATAGACTGGAGGAGCTTGATAAGGCTCATGATCAGTGTCCCATGGAGCTATTGGGAAGGTCTCTATGTCGCCTAGATGTTCGTCGGATGGAGTGAAGGCAGCGTTTGACTTTTCTCTAAGGCTTGTGAGGTGAATGCAAGGAAGTCGGATTGTAGCCTCCCTGAGCCTTTCCACATTGAATTTGTACCTGTAGCCATTTCCCGACTTCACCAAGAACTGACCCTTAAGGAGGTAGGAGGAGTCTATGTACTGCTTTTCGGC
This sequence comes from Alliaria petiolata, assembly GCA_020283515.1. Lineage (NCBI taxonomy): Eukaryota > Viridiplantae > Streptophyta > Magnoliopsida > Brassicales > Brassicaceae > Alliaria > Alliaria petiolata. The sequence continues at coordinate 274,968,116 of JAHZTW010000001.1, forward strand.
AGAGGGATGTCCTAAGTTGATGCCAACTTCTTCAAGAATAGGAGTGATCATGCCTCCAATGGCTAGTTGATGAGAGCGATCCTTCTTCTTGGCTGTAGCTTTACCATAGTAACTTGCCGCATGAGCCACCCAAATCTGCACCATACCATTTCCCGTAGCATCACCTCGCATCTCGTAGTTGTCGAGGTAACGGATGATGCCCTTGAGCCCAACATCTAGCATCTCCCACTCTTCAGCAGTTATAATCACGCTCTCCTTCTTAGCAAAGAAAGTGTGAGCTAGCACCTTTTGAGCATAGCGAATCGCGGGGTGACGGATCATCTTGCTCCTACATCTCCCGGTCTTGTAACTCCCATTACCAAGCAACTGCCAAAGCCTCTCCAACTCAGTCTTTCTAACATCCAAACGCGAACCAGCACCTTCCCCCTCATCAAATCCAAGTACCTCACTAAGCTTCTTGAAGCCCATCTTGTAAGACTTGTTGCGAACCCGGAATTGGATGAATCCGAAGCCATCTTTTTCTGCATCAACACCCCCTGAACTCGAAGTTGTCACCTTCAAAGAGGAGAGGAATTGGCAAGTTTCCTCTTGGTAGCTTGGGTATGATTGGTTGAACCATCTCTCACACCCCAAATTCCGGAAAATTGCAGTTACATCCTCCAAGAGACCCAACTCATCAAGCAGCTCATGGTCCGGGTACTTAGTTCCCTTGAAAGGCATCTCCATAAGGGACTTGTACACTGCTGAGGGTGTTGGAGTTGAGGCCGCGGCTTTCTCGGCTCTCCTTTCCTTAGCTTTCTCTCTACTAATGTCTCTCTTTTGAGACAACTTCCTTATAACCGGGGGACTCTCCTCAGGATCTTCTTCTTCCACCTCCACAGGCCTCTTGCCTTGTCTCTTGCTAGTCTCACTCCTTGATCTCCCCATATCACCTATAAATTCAAAAATCTTTGAAAAGAATGAGTACATTGTGAATTAAAACTTTTGAAAGCAACAAGTATGTACTCATAAAGCTTTATGGGGGTTCCAAGAATCAAAATTTCCATGACAAAGAATTGCTAGCAAGAATTAATTTCTTTTATCATCTCTTTTATCAATCAAAGAAATCAACAAGGAATTTTTCAAAATTAAGCATCCTCTAAGTGTTAACACATTAAAATTCAAGAGGATTCAAGCCTAATTACTTATGCAACATGGGAAAACAAGGTTAAAGAAACCAATTTTGAAAATTTGAACATCAATTAGGCATAAACATGAATTTTCGCAACCCTTGAAAATCCTATAGAAAAAGTGTTCAAAAATCAAAATTTTCCCATGTATTTCCTTGGAAATCTTCAACAATCATCACCCATAACAATATTCAACCATACCCAACTCAATCAATCCATACAAAGTCTACTTATCAATCCCAATCTATAATTCATTCTCAAGGAGAAGTCAAAGATTAAAAGAGAGGATGAGAAGACAAACCTTGGTTCCACGCAAGTGCAAGGCCGAAATCAACTAAGGAATCAAGATTAGCACATAATTTCGAAATTATAGCACTTGAAATCAAAGGATTTGATGAAGAATTGAGAGAGAAAAGTGAAAAACAAGTTCTTGTTCTTATGAAAGCTAGAATTTCGTGGGTGAGAATGATTTTTGGGGAAGAAGGAGTCTTTTAATCCCCTAAAATCGGTCTAATCTAAGTGAGGGAGTCAACATTAAACCGGTCAAAGGAAGGAGGAAAAGTCAAGCAAACCTGTTTTTAGGAGTGGATCGACGTGTTCGTCGATCAGGTTCGTCGATCCGAACCCCTGGAAAAATGGATCGACGTGTTCGTCGAACAGGTTCGTCGATCCGAACCCCTGCCAAAATGGTTCGACGTCCTTCATCGATCCGTTTCGTCGAACCGAACTCCTGGAAACTTGGTCCGACGACATCATCGATCCAACTCGTCGAATCAACACCCTGGAAATTTGGATCGACGACTTACGTCGATCCAAGTCGTCGATCCATCCTTAAAACTTTCTTCCTTACTCTTTTCTCCAAGCCAAAGTCCTCCATACTCAACCTAAAACTTTCAAAAACTCAAAGAAACATAATCATAGTACTAAATGAAAAATATATACATGGATAACCATGGGAATGCCTCCCAAGAGCGCTTGTTTAACGTCATTAGCTCGACTTTTCAAACCTTTTTAGGCAAGAGTGGGATCTTGAAGAAGACATGAGCTTGCCTCTTCCTTAGATTCATTCACCAAGTATGGCTTCACCCTATGGCCATTTACTGTGAAACTCTCCCCATTCTTTCCCATCAAAGTGATAGCTCCATAAGGCAAGACTTCTTGAATCTCAAAAGGGCCTCCCCACCTTGACTTGAGCTTACCCGGGAATAGCTTCAATCTTGAATTGTAGAGAAGGACTTTGTCACCAACACTCAGCTCTTTCTTCACAATCCTCTTGTCATGGAAAGCCTTGGTTCTCTCCTTGTAGATCCTTGAGCTTTCATAAGACTCAAGCCTAATCTCCTCAAGCTCTTGGAGTTGAATCAATCTCTTCTCTTGGGCTGTCTTTATGTTATAGTTGAGAAGCTTCACAGCCCACAAAGCCTTGTGTTCAATCTCCACTGGTAAATGGCAAGCTTTCCCATACACAAGGTTGAAAGGAGACCTTCCTATTGGTGTCTTGAAAGCTGTTCTATAGGCCCACAAAGCATCATCAAGCTTGATTGCCTAATCCTTCCTTGTTATACCCACGGTTTTCTCTAGGATAGCCTTGATCTCACGGTTTGAAACTTCCACTTGACCACTAGTTTGAGGGTGGTAAGAAGTGGCTACCTTATGCTTGACACCATGTTTGCTCAATAACCCTTCAAAGACCTTGTTGATGAAATGGCTTCCCCATCACTAATCACAACTCTTGGAACACCAAACCTTGGGAAGATTATACTCTTGAACATCTTCACCACAACCTTGGAGTCATTGGTAGGACTTGCAATGGCTTCTACCCACTTGGAGACATAATCAACTGCTACCAAGATATACTTGTTTCCATAAGAAGATGGGAAAGGTCCCATGAAGTCTATGCCCCATACATCAAACAACTCCACTTCTAAGATAGGGTTTTGGGGCATCTCATCCCTCTTGCTTATGTTTCCCTTCTTTTGGCAAGGTTCACATGTCTTGATGAACTCATGAGTGTCCTTGAACAATGTAGGCCACCAAAATCCGCTTTGAAGAACCTTTGTAGCTGTCTTGAAAGTGGCAAAATGACCCCCATACTTGGACCCATGGCAATGAAAAATCACACTCTCAACCTCTTCTTGTGCCACACATCTTCTATAGATCCCATTTTTACACCTTTTGTAGAGATAAGGCTCATCCCAATAGAAGTGTGATACATCCCTCATAAACTTTTTCTTATGATAGGTGTTGAGATGTGTTGGTTCCTCTTTGCACACCAAGTAGTTAACAAAATCAGCATACCAAGGCTCACCCTTGACCTCTATACCTTGAATCTCTTCAAGCTTCCTTCCAACTCCATGTGCACTAGCAATGCTCTTGATCATCATAATTTGCTCCTCCGGTAGGGAATCATTGATTGGCAAGGCATCCTCAATCCTCATTCTTGACAAATTATCAGCTACACCATTTTCCACACCCTTCTTGTCAACTATCTCCATGTCAAACTCTTGAAGAAGCAAGATCCATCTAAGGAGCCTTGGCTTAGTCTC
>JAHZTW010000001.1:275045830-275262328 GCA_020283515.1 Alliaria petiolata
GGAACCCCTTACTTTACTATATTATATGTCACCATCCAATCTTGGTTATATTATGTCAATTCTGCCTCATCGTGAATGAAACGTTTTCTTTGAGTCACCCATTCTGGACGACGAGAGGAATGGTGAAATATACTTTTTAATGGGTCTTCCGAAAAAAGAAATCTCTGCTTCGTTGCCAATTACCGTCCTGCTACCAACCAAAAAGCCACTTTCATATGAATCTATTCTAGTTCCTTACCTGGCGCAAAACCTATTGGATATCCCGACTTGACTATTTACTCTATTGGCTTATCAAATTCTCACGGGCTGGAGAAAAGCCAAACAGAAGGAAAATGTACGGAGGAACGAACAGAAGGAGGAACCCCTCAAATGAAAGCTTCCGTTGAGGTATGAAATACACAAACAGTAGAGCTTACCCCTTTGTTGTTGTTGTGACTTTTCCCTAGAAAACAGACAGAAGTTGTTGTTACCCGGTTAGTGCTAATTAACCGTTGTTGAGTAAGAAACCGTTCTGAATTGATTACGTTGTTGATTCTAAATAAACAGGGGAGTTCACTGCTCTTTCTAATGGGCGAGGGAATGACAACTCGTTGTTGAATACGTCGAGTAACAAACCGGGGAATCCGCTGACCCATTGTTGATTTCGTTGGTTAAGAATAAAACAATAAGAGGTATGAACTCTTTTAATAATGCAAAAAGTAACGAAAAATCCCGGGTTTTCATGACTTTTTGACACAGTTTTGTGAACTAAAATGGAAAAACATACTTACGCTAATAGTAAATGAGAGTACCTCCTAACTTTCCTGTTACTAGTGATTCATCGAAAAAACACGGGGTTTTGTGACGGAATTAAACAAGAAAATGTTGATTGTACGAGAATCAGAGTTTCCCCTGTTTGTTTACCGATTTAATCTAAGGCGACGTAACAACTGTTTGTTGATTTCCCACCTTCGCCTGAGACGGGGCTTCCTTAGAGTGGACAGAGACTGATCCTAGCTTTATGGCTGGGCAAGCAGCTCCTAGTAAAGAGTAAGAGATAGTTATGCCATTTTGACGATCGATATTTCTTCCTATGATAAAGATAAGAACAAGCGTTTGAAGCTATCAAATAGGCCTTTGAAAGAATTAGCGTATATAAGAGAAAGAATNAGACAAATAAAGCATGCGCCGTTCCACCACTACCAGCAGGTAGTGACATTGGTTCAAGAGATCCACAATACCTGCATGATATCATGCAAATTAGGAACCGTCATCCAGAAACCACAGCTTGAAACACTCTCAAAATAAGACAAAATTAAGGGAAAGTGAAGCATAAATGCACAGACAAAAGACACCCAAATCAAGAGAATTAAAGATAATCGTCAATTCAAATATATGTAGTCGCCAGAAACTGGCACCTCAAGGAGAGTATATCGGCATGTCTATTAACATGATCTCATATGATGCATCAATGTGCTATTAAGAAAAAAAAACCAGCAAGAAGATAGGGGTAATCAAGTACAACAGAATCAAGAAATGAACTCACGAGTGCCAATTTCTACGGATAACGCCGACTACACGGCCTGACGGACGATCAGGGATAGCATTTTTATCACCAGAAGTTTCTTGGGGTAAATTGGAGGTTCTAGGAGCATCGTCAGCACTGTTTGGAGCCAAATGAACAGTATCGTCCTCTTCCTCATCTGCATTTGAATTTGATATGTGAAAGAAAGATAAGTTTGACACCACTTCATGCAAGCAGGTAAATAGTTTAAAATATATGTTAGATATTAAAAGAAACCTTCTTCAGCTATAGATAATGCCTTCTCCTCTTTCCATTGATCGCGAGGCAAGAGTTCTACCGCAACAATATCACCATCGAAAGCCCTGTTCATGTTGCTGCGCCCATAGATGATTATCTCTTCGCCAATGCTCTCGCTTCCAACATAAGCTTCAAAAGGATTGAAACGATTGACACGGAGTTTTCCTTGATGAAATATTCCACGGTGTAAGCCAGCAGTAATCTCAGACATGGGCTTATGCTGCAGGCAGGAAAAAAAGAACATAATTATAGGAGACAAAAGTCGTTTGATGGCAAAGTATCAAGTCACCCAAATCTGAGTCTGAAAAACAAGTAATGTTTATCTCCATTACCTCTAGGTATACAAGCTTCCTCTTCGAAGGTCTGGAATCATCTGCATCTTCCATGGTTACGTCTTCACCGGATGGTTGCGCAAGCAAATCCAGCAAGTCAGGTTGTCCAATTGATTTTACATAAGCCTCAACTGATACAGAAACATTCATTTATAAACTTCTACGTCATGCAAAACCGAGCTTTGATATCTGGAATGCTGGAAACTAAGACAACTTCTATGAAGCAAAAGATTAGTTTACATACTTGTCTCTGCAGATATTCCCTCTTCAGTGGCCTTCCGTTTATTTTCCCTGTCATTGGTTACAAGCAAGACCTGAGATGTACCCCCTAGATGCTTCTGGTACCATAACGTAGCGACCCGAATAGCTGAATTCCAGATAAAATATAAAAATTTAATAACAGATGCATATCAGAAGATGGAATTGAAAGCAATATACTTTATATGAATTGATACAACATCAAGGAAGTAACAAGATGTTAGCAAATGAAGAAGAAGGTGAGATTATATAGTAAATAACACCTCTATCGTTGTGGTCATTGGCACTCTCTCTCTCCATGGCCTGCACATAAGTATCCCTGAGATCAACAATGAGAGAGCATCCAATCAATATCCCTAATCGTTGAATTTCACATTCTTTTATCTTAAAAATTTTCATTCACCTAAGACCTCAAAGTTGGAACGAGGTCTTACTTGTGGACATGATTAGAGAAAACATAGAATTGCCTCGCTGGATTGCTGCAGAGAGCTCTGATTCTATTGTAAACGGATCTGTTCCTGTTCTTTACCTCGTCCAGCACAACAGACAGAACAACAACACAGTCTATGGCCTGATTCTCCAGCAGATCAATCTACCAAAACAAAAGAGATAAATATATATATTGATATTACAAAATTTGAGCCGAAACAAAGCTCAAAAAGTTTAGCTTTTATATAATCAAAGTTTAAATTTACTTGGTGAAGAACGACGTTGGTGTCGACAACAATAATCTTAGGGGAAGACAAGCGAGCAGCTGAAGTATCGCAAGACTTGCAGGAAAAAGCTCCACAGTATATGTCATCTCGTAGATAAACCTCTCTCACTTGCTGTCGCCACAAATTAACGAACAAAACTAAAACCTCGGAAGGAAGAAGAATCAAGAATTGAGAGAGAGAGAGAAGAGAGAGCGGCGCAGATACCTTTTGAATTCGCCCTCCTCTGGTTTTCTTATTGAAAACCTTGCTCTGCAACATCTTCTTCTTCAACCTCTCGCTGGGAAAATTTTCGCCGGTAAAAGATTTCAGTCGCCGGAAGCTTTTTTAAAATGCCTTAAACCTAGACTCCTTTTTCCCCTTCTTTGTTAACGAAAACGGCGCCGGTTCATTACCGGTTCGGTTATTTTCTTCCAAACCGGCTCGGTCTGACTAATATAAGCCGTCTTAATTATCCAATGGCAATTTCGTAGTTTTATGCCATAATTAATTTATAAACCCTTCCTTCTTCCCGCCGTTCAAATCTCGTCGGCTACTTTGCTCTCTCTGTTTTTTCACGCCAGGGAGAGAATTATCGAGAAAAAAAAGAAAAAAAAGAAAAAAACGAGAAACTTTAGAAAAGCTAATGGAATCTGATCAATCATGATGGATCGTCATATATTAGACATGATTAAATTGTAAACCGGTTAAGTGTAAACCGTGTAATCTTTCTTATTATAAAAAGGAATAATGTAATTCATTGTGGTTAACGTTGAATACAATAATTCACTTTTTCTCTCTGTTTCGAGCTTTGTTTTTATCTCGAGCTTCGTCTTTAACATGGTATCAGAGAGTTGAGTTGAAACTCAACGATTCCGATCCTTCTTTCTATCTTTCTTTGACCTTGATTCGTCGGATTCTTCCGATTGATCATTTCTTTTGTTTTGATTTCGATTATTCCGTCGTTTTCATCTTGAAAATGGTTACTGTTCGCAAATCGACTCGCCGAGGAACTCGCGGTTCTACTTCGGCAGCGAAGACGAAAAGAACAGAAGATCGACATATTCCGGCGATTTCTGATTCAGATCCACCTGTTTTTTTGCCGATTCCACCTACTTCTGCTCCCACCGTCCCGATGACTTCGTTCGTTCGTTCACTGGCGATACAACCACCAATTCTTCAAGAATCCTTCAATTTCGATGGAATCCAATACTCTCCATACTTTCTCACCAGTGGAGACAATCCAGGAACATCGCTAATCTCTGAGGTACTTGATGGAACCAACTACAACACTTGGAATTTAGCTATTACAATTGCCTTAGATGCAAAGAACAAGTTAGGATTTGTTGATGGATCTTTACCAAGACCATTAGAAACGCATCCTTATTATCGAATTTGGTCAAGATGCAACAGTATGGTAAAATCTTGGATCCTAAATTCGGTAACAAAGCAGATCTATGGTAGTATACTTCGGTTTAATGATGCATCTGAAATCTGGAGGGATCTCCAAACTCGATTTCGCATCACCAACCTACCTAGATCTTATCAACTCACACAGCAAATCTGCTCTCTCCAACAAGGTTTGACAGATCTTTCAACATATTACACAAAGTTGAAAACTCTGTGGGATGAGCTTGATGGAGCAGATTGTGTGAAAACTTGTCAACATTGTGATTGTTGTAAAGCCACTACCACAAAGACTGAGCATACAAAGATCATCAAGTTCCTAGCTGGCTTGAATGAATCATACTCTCATGCTCGTAGTCAGATAATCATGAAGAAGAATGTGCCTGATCTTGCTGAAGTCTATAATCTACTTGATCAAGACCATAGTCAAAGGAGCATCAATCCGATTCAGAATGCAACTGCATACAATGTCTCCAACAATGATGTGCTAGCTGCTTCTGTCAATGCTTCTACATATACTCAGAAACCGAGTAGACCTATGTGCTCTCACTGTGGTTATACAGGACACACTGTAGACAAATGCTACAAAATCCATGGATATCCTCCTGGATTCAAACATAAGCACAAGTCTCAGCCTGACAAGCCATCTTCTTCTCGTCAACCAGTTGTTGCTAATCTCACCTTGAATGACTTCTCAGCACCTGATTCTGCTTCTACGGGAATGATGAATTGTCTCTCTAAAGATCAGATTCAAGGGGTCATAGCTTACTTCAATTCTCAGCTTCAAACTTCCAACAACCAGACTGCTCTTGGTCCTTCTACATCAGGTGGCACAATCACTACATTACCTGGTATGACTTTTTCATCTACAACTCTATGTTTTGTTGGGATATTACGAGCCACAGGGAATGTGTTGTCATCAAACTCTTGGATTATTGATAGTGGAGCCACTCACCATGTCTGTCATGATAAGAGTATGTTTGTCAGTTTGTGTGAGACCTTGAATTAATCAGTGAGTCTACCAACCGGATTAGGCGTCAAGATTGTTGGTACTGGGACAATTCATCTGAATGAGTCACTGGTTTTGAAAAATGTTCTCTTTATTCCCGACTTCATATTGAATCTCATGAGTATCAGTCAACTAACGAAGGATTTGGGTTACAGAGTAACATTTGATAGTGATTCTTGTATGATACAGGATCATATGAAGGGATTGACGATTGGTCAGGGTGAAGAAATCGCAAATCTCTATGTCTTGGATGCAGCTTCGATTGGAAGAGTTTCTGTTTTAGATTCTTCTTTTCATTCAAATGTCGTTGTGGATACAACATTATGGCATAATAGATTAGGCCATCCTTCTGTACAAAAGATTGATTCAATCACTGATGTACTTGGGATAAAACAAAGAAATAAAGGACCATTTCATTGTGCCATTTGTCCACTCGCCAAGCAAAAGCATCTGTCTTTTAATTCTCAGAATAATATGTGTAGTGAAGCATTTGAACTTCTACATATAGACACTTGGGGTCCTTTTTCTGTGACATCTGTTGAAGGGTACAGATATTTTCTGACTATTGTAGATGATCACACTCGCATGACCTGGATCTACTTACTCAGAACTAAAGATGAAGTCCTTAAAGTGTTTCCAGAGTTCTTAAAGATGGTTGAAACACAATATAAGGCAGTTGTTAAGGGAGTCCGATCTGATAATGCACCAGAGCTGAAGTTCACAGAATTATACAAGACCAAAGGGATTGTCTCATATCATTCTTGTCCAGAAACTCCAGAACATAACTTTGTGGTCGAGCGCAAGCATCAACACATTTTAAATGTGGCTCGAGCTCTCATGTTTCAAGCAAAAATCCCATTTGAATATTGGTCTGATTGTGTTATGACAGCGGTGTTTCTGATCAACCGACTTCCTACACCTCTCTTACAAGATAAGTCTCCTTATCAAGCTCCTACTTCTAAGAAACCTGAATATAATGGAATCCGAGTTTTTGGTTGTCTTTGCTACAATTCAACATCTTCAAAGAATCGGCACAAGTTTCAACCAAGATCAAAGGCTTGTGTATTTCTCAGATATCCAACAGGCTATAAGGGCTATAAAGTCATGGATTTAGAAACCAATGTTGTTTCTATTTCACGGAATGTAATTTTCCATGAAGACATATTTCCATTCACAGATGATTCAGTTGATTCTTTTCCTGATTTTTCAACAATGTCAGAATCAACAGTATTGAGTAAGTCTTCTTCTGATATTCCTGTCGTAGTGAGTGACACTACTCCTATAGTGAACACAGGACATGCGATTGGGAACTCTAATTCTGCGAATCCTGACATTGATACCAAAGAGACCAAAAGGTTATCAAAATCACCAGCTTACCTGCAGGACTACTACTGCAATATGACAGCTACAGATATACCATATCCACTTGCAGCCTACATGTCTTACGACAAACTTTCAGAGGAGTATAAAGACTACATTTGTGCTTTGACTCAACATCCGGAACCGACTTCCTTCACTCAAGCAAAGAAATTTGATGAATGGATTAAGGCTATGAATGAAGAGTTGATCGCCTTAGAGAATACCAATACTTGGTTTATCTGTTCTCTTCCCCCGGATAAACATGCAATAGGTTGTAAATGGGTGTACAAGGTAAAACTGAATGCTGATGGAAGTTTAGAAAGATATAAGGCTCGTCTGGTAGCCAAAGGATACACCCAACAAGAAGGTATTGACTTTGTCGATACATTCAGTCCAGTGGCAAAAATGACTACAGTCAAGACCTTATTAGCTGTTTCAGCTGCAAAGAAATGGAGTTTGACTCAATTGGATATCTCCAACGCTTTTCTGAATGGTGATCTTAATGAAGAGATATACATGACTTTACCACCAGGGTACACTCCAAAGACAGGTACATCTCTCCCTCCGAATCCAGTTTGCAAACTGAACAAGTCTCTTTATGGCTTGAAACAAGCCTCTCGACAATGGTTTCTCAAGTTCAGTTCGACTTTGACTTCTCTTGGATTTCAAAAGTCACATGCGGATCACACACTCTTCATCAAGCACATTGATGGAAAATATATTGCAGTTTTGGTCTATGTTGATGATATCATCATAGCAAGCAACAATGATGAAGAAGTGGCGCAACTGAAGATTGATTTGCAGAAATTTTTCAAACTAAGACACTTAGGACCATTGAGATATTTTCTTGGTCTAGAAATCGCTCTATCAAGCAAAGGGATTTCGGTATGCCAACGCAAATATACGCTTGAGCTCCTTGAAGAAACAGGTTTACTCGCCTGCAAACCTTCCACAATTCCTATGGATCCAAGTATAAAGCTGAGGCAAGATAGTGATGAACCTACTTTGGACAATCCAGAGACTTACAGAAGACTTGTGGGAAAAATGATGTACTTGACAATCACTCGTCCTGACATCACCTATGCAGTCAATAGACTCTTTCAGTTTTCTTCTTCTCCAAAGAACTCTTACCTTCAAGCAGCATACAAAGTGATTCATTATCTCAAAGGTACAATTGGCAAAGGTCTCTTTTATTCAGCTAATTCAGATCTGATTTTAAAGGGATTCACAGATGCTGATTGGGCCTCTTGTGCTGATACGAGGCGTTCCACTTCTGGTTTTTGCATGTTTCTGGGATCTTCTCTCATTTCCTGGAAATCCAAGAAACAGGGAACTGTCTCTCATTCATCTGCAGAATCAGAATACAGAGCTATGGAACTAGCTGTTCGGGAAATCAGTTGGTTAGTCAATCTTCTCAAGGAGTTCCTGGCTCCTCAATCGCAACCTGTCGTATTTTATTGTGATTCTACTGCAGCTATTCACATAGCAAATAATGCAGTTTTTCATGAAAGAACCAAACATTTGGAATCAGATTGTCACATTGTGAGGGATAAGGTTCAAAGTGGTTTGATCAAGACTTTACATGTCCGTACAGATAATCAGCTAGCGGATGTCTTTACCAAACCTTTATATCCTGCACAGTTTCTTTCTTTAATCCGCAAGATGGCTTTGTCTTCATTATACTTGCCATCTTGAGGGGGATATTAGACATGATTGAATTGTAAACCGGTTAAGTGTAAACCGTGTAATCCTTCTTATTATAAAAGGGAATAATGTAACTCATTGTGGTTAACGTTGAATACAATAATTCACTTTTTCTCTCTGTTTCGAGCTTCGTCTTTATCTCGAGCTTCGTCTCTAACATCATAGCTTTGATATCTACAAATCTTATGGATCCAATCGAATTTGTCGATAAAAATATGCTTTTTCATCACCTGATACAAATTTCTGCGGCCAAGATCGATCCATCACTTTTTCTTGAATTCAAAAAAATATGTTTTTTTTTTCCATTAAATTGATGTAATACCTGATACAGTTTCTGCGTTTTACAATGGGGGACAAGGGGGAAAAATGAAGACTTGAGAAATCAAATCAAGAAGACGAAAAAAGAATGTTTTAAGATCCCTTGACGAGAGAAGGATCTTCTTGCCTCTGTTTTGCCTCATTGTCTCTCTGTAGTTGTTGTAGAGAGATAAAGAATCTTGGTTGTGTGCTCTAGACTAACAAGTGAAGGAAGATTGTGGACCAAACAGTGAGTGCAAGAATCGCGATCAAGTATGTCCAAAGCATGAGCACCGAGCACTCGTCTTGCCCGACATTGTACAGCTGTGTCATTGTACCTATATACATACAGAGTTTTTCGATTTTTTAGTATTATTGTTTTGATTTTTATTTTATTTTTTCTAGAGATTTGCATGAACTGTGAAGCTGATGGGTTTATGAGACTGACCGATATTCATGGCAGGCGGGAGTGTGAACTGAAGCATTAAAACATACTGAAACAAAGGATCCACTGGTAGAAATCCGAAACTTGCAGCTGATTTAACAATGCCTATGCCGATGATTGGTAGAATTATGTACCGGACACAGACTATTCCAAGTACAACCACTGGTTTTACCGCCGAAGAACGTAAACCTGGTCGATCGATTTCAACCACGGTAAGTTTTTTTTTTTTTTTTTTACTGAGTGAAATGTGAGATGTTGATTCAAGGAAGTTACCTTGTATTAGGTTGCCTCCTAGTATAATCGTCATGCAAGGAATGGTCCCATCTCTGTACAATCGGTTAAGTTAGTAACTTATAAGATGCAAATGGTCAGGACTCAAGAGGTTAATTATTAAATGACAAGATTGTGGTAATAACTACCCAAGAAGTTTTGCAGTGCCTTGGACTATTCGTAGAGGAGCATCATCACCTATGATAAGATTTCTGAGCCATTTAACTGCACCGAAGACGAAACCAACAATCTGCAAAACAAGAAACATGTCACGAGTTCATTTTTCTTTGTATATTCCTTAGTGCTGCTTAGTCGGTAAGTTGAAACTTACTGCACCAAGTGTTGGTGGTGCAAGAAGCTCCTCGAGTATCTCATGCAAAAACTCTACTCCTTTTCTCCAAAACCCTGTCTCTTTCTTGTCTTCAGTTGCACCGAGGAGATGGGTCAAGTGATCAGCCTCTAAGTCACTGTTAGATGATTTGATTGTTGCTTTCTCAGATTCTTCTTTGTCTCTTAGTTTCATCGCCGACCCTTTTATCAACCGGAATGTGTAAGTCCATATGTAGAAACCCCCTAGCTGCACAATTAATAATTATAACAGAACAAGATTCAATTTTCACTTCTTATTATTTAATAAAGAAAGAGGTTAATGTTAATAACATTACATACCGCCATGGAGAAAGACGCGTAAGAGAGACCAACGGTTCTGCATACACTACGGTTACCAAATGGACTCTTGTCCTCATCACAGATTGCTGGGACAAGTATGATTGGTAGGTTCCCCATATTTCCTTTTACCCAAAAATTGAGTTTTTTGTAATGAGAACAAAATAAAAACATGATATTCTAAACATATGATATGATGATGATGACGTTCATAAGGTCCAATTTTTTTTTGTCTCATACCTGAAGAACAAGTTGCAACGATAAGACCCTCAAGATAAGGAGGTGGTTTCAGAATCTTGACAACCATCCAACCAAGAATCCCTCCGATTAAGAATGTAAGTCCCATATTCACCGGCATAAACCACCTTTAAATAATTTCATTCATTAAGAACCAAAAAAAAATTTAAAAAATGGTTGAACATTTTACCAAGATCCAGCAAAGGGTTAACAAAAATAAAGGGACTTTTGTTCTTTACCATGAGATCATGTCCTGAAGTGTGACCGTCTGTGCTAGATTTGCAAACATAAGAGCCGGTGCAAATACTACAAACACCACCTACAATTTGGGAATTCATTTTAAGAAAACCAATCTTTGATATGTTTCTTCAGAGATCCGGTTTAAGATTGGTTTACCTTGTTCATGGAATTACGGGCTTCGACAGGGAAGAGCTTGCATCGATCAGTGGCTAAGAAAGCTCCAACAAGACTTATGATGAGAACTTGAATCACTGGCATAGAAGCCACCTCCATTAATGACCAAAACCCCATCTTTATAGACTAATTATGAACCGATTATATATTATGGGCCAAGCTCGGTTTCTCTTGATCTCTTCTTCTTCTTCTTCTTGTTTTTCTTCTGCAGTTATTATCTGCAAATAAAATATAAGCCTGAGAAGAGAGCAAAAAGGTACGAGGTAAGCACAGATTTCTATTGAGCAATGTATATATAACACACATATTATTTACTTGGTCGTAAAACTCTGACTCTAACAGAAGCGGAGATGATTATATTAAATTATAAAATTCATAAAACATGCCAGAGTTTTTGAGAGGCGGCTCTTGTGCCATTGGAGAAGTAGAGGACGCTTCTCTTCACGTTTAAAAAACCATACTTTTCTTACCATTTTTAATGTGAGTTTTGTTTTGACCAGGCTTTACAGAAACCAATTAAATATTGTATTCCTCTAGTATATTGCTATATTTTACGGATTTTTCATTAGTTTTCGATAAGGACAAATTATAGTTTGTTTTTATCATATTAGAATTAAATGAAACTATATATAAATAAATAAATAAACATTATCCTACTACAACTGATGAAGTAATTTTTGGTATTCGGAATATAATTTTAAACAAAAATTTTAGTCAGATATGGCAATTGCAGTTGGCCAGTTGCAGAAAAATATTCCCATGTTAACAATCCGATCAATTTAAGTCCAAAATGGTGTGTTTCGAATAGTTAGAACTTCATTACTTAAAAAATAAACTATTGTTTTGAGCAAAAAACATTAAAAAAAATAAACGATTGTTAAATCTAGAAATTTTCTTATGTAAATAATCGATGGTACAAAAAAAGGAAATTGTTTTTGGTGATCGGTGATTTGAGCCGTGTCTGAGATAGTTGGGGTCCAATAAAAAACTCTAAATAGTGTATAAAAAAATTTTAAATTGTTAAAACTAATTTTTTCTTTTGAGATTCTATTCAAATGTTTCATATTTGCTTAAGCACGGTTCGGCTGTTGATGTGATGTTTTGTGAACATCTCGTGTGAGCAAGATTCATTTCTGGACATCTGAAAGCAGTGTCGAAAGCTGCTACGTAAAATGAAATGTTATGACGTATGTTAAGTATGGTTAGAAACGAAAGTAATCTACAGTTTGTTGTTATAAATAAAATTAGATGGAATCATTCAATCTAATTTCAAGTAATTAACAAATAAAGCATAATCAATGGTGGACCCCAAATATATGGAAGATTCAGGGGATGGGGCGACCCGATTGATTGGATCTATTTCTTTCACAACACGTATTTCATGAAATAAATATCCTGGTCAACATGTATTAAAATATGGTGACACATTAATGTTTAGAAGCAAACAAAAATAAATATCAATGTGTAAATATATATATATATATAGGACAAGTTGAAGAAGAAAGCCCTCCAAATACCAAAAAAAATATATATATAATAATATGAAAAAGCAATCTTCATTTATAAAAACTGCAAAAAAATATATAATTAAAAATCAAAAGCGATGATTTGTTCTTTTACTTTCATAACGATAATTATCGTTGTAATTAAGTTATCGTTGTAATCAAGCAACGAAAACCAAAATCGATGTTATCGTTGTAATTAAGTTAAAGTAAAAGAATAAATCATTCAAATGCTGTGTTTTTTTTTAAATATAAATACTGTACCGTTTATAAACTGTAAAACAACACTAACATTTAAATGTTTTATTGTTTTACTCTAACCAAAACGTTAGGTTTTTGAATTTTTCCCATATATATCAATACGCATGACACACACGCATATATTAAACAAAGGTTTAGATTAATATTTTTTTCGTCAATATATTCATAATTGAATTTGTACAGGGTAGATATATGTACACATATTGAACATGACACATGCATAGATGCTGATATATTGGATCTAAATTGGTAAGATGTTTTTCCTACAACTCATATTATGAACGCATAAAAGATCATCACCGTCATCTCAATATCTTCATATTCTAAACCATATGATCGAGAATCTTTAAATTAGTTTTGTTGCTGTTGAATCTTAAGGTATATTTAAATATATGCAATTAAAATCTCTGAAAACCGATTCAAAACGTGTAACATGTTATGTGTTTTATCGTTTTATTGGGTCAATCAATGATTATATTTTAGTATTCCCATTTTTACGAGCGTAAACATCCAAAGAAAGAATGGATTAATAAAATAAAATAAAATAAACATGCTTTTCCAAAAAAAAAACAAAAAAAAAAACATGTACCTGAACCATGCAAGAAGAAGAACTCAGAAGGATCTACCTCTTTCCGATGCATTAGAAGACAAATTGCGGAGAGAGATAAATAATTCATGTGGAAAATCAGATAACTAAAAAGGCTAAACAAAAACAAATTCTATCTTTTAGCAACAAAAAAATAAAACAATTATTCTGTTTTTTCCTTAATTTAAGCACTTTTATATTCACCCAAAAAAAAAGTAAAAAATAGCAAATGGAGAAAGAGATATTAAGCCGTCCTGCTGACACGGTGACAAGTCACTGACAACGTCTTCTTTATTTACTTTTCTTCTTCATAGTTGAGTTGTTGCAAGAAAGACGTCTTCCTTTGTGATATTCGAGTGTATTTTAGTAGAGTTACAAATTTAGATTTATAAATCCTTCTTTTGACAAAAAAAGATCATTCTAAATTTTGATTTTTAAATCTCAACTAATATACGTAAGTTTATAGGCTTTTTCATCAAATTTAAGTATTCATATTTTTAAATTAGAAATCCTTCCAAATATATTAAAAACTAGTCCAAAATCGAATTTATGTAAGAAAAATTATATTGAATAACACTTGATTTTAATTTGGATTTTAAAATCACGAAACAATAACATAAGATTTTGAAATTTAATTAAATTTACACGTAGTTTTGCTTAGATTTGAAAATTCATTAAAATCTATAAATTAATAACCCCCACTATATTTATAATCAATATGTTATATCTCGAAAACTTTTTAAAATTATTTAAAGTATCATTAACAATTAAAAATTTAATTTTCTTATATATTTACCACAAAAACAAATGAAATAAGTAGCTTTACAATTTTATTTTAGAAATATACTAGTTATAGTTTTAACCAAAAAAATTTTGAGACAATTAAGGAAAAAAATATTAAAACAAAAATTTGAAGTGCCTAGTAAATAAGAAAATTAGATGAACCAGAAAAAAAAAACAAATAGAGAAGGGTAGAATATAGATTTAATAAATTGTTCGAAAACTGACATAGAAATAGTTAAATTAATGTTTAGGAAGAAAAGAAAAAAAAAAGTGAATGTCACAAAAAAATGGACAGGAACGATAAAACAATTTTAGCTCACGGAGGCAATAGTGTTCATCATCGTTACATGCTGGTCCTACAAATTAAAATTTAATAAATTTAGTATGGGACACATGCCCCCACCTATTAGGAAAGTGATCCGCGCCTGCTTACATTTATAAATAAATATACAAATAGTAATAATACAGATGTACACATGACACATGCATAGATGCGTATGAATGTCTTCGTGTAGAGCTGGAGGATAAAGTGGACTACGTCACGTAAATTGGACAACACACAAATTAATAAGTAACCAATCATTTGTACTGAGATCATATCGTTGAGAATCAGCTAACATGACAACTAGAATAATTTATTCATTTACAAATAAACAGGGAATTATATATTTATTCATTTGTAATGAGATCATACCGTTGAGAATCAGCTAACATCACAACTAGAATCTGTATTCATTTCAAAATAAATAGGAATTTATACAACGTAATTTGAAGAAAAAAATTTCAAACCATATAATTTACCGCAAACAAAATAGTTTTTACAAAGCTTGCGTTTGTATCTGAATTGTATGAACAATCCAAAAAAAACAAGAAACATACGGGTTCGATTGGGAACATAAAACGATATGAAATTTTTAGCGATAAGCTGGATCTTTTAACGATAAACTGCAGTAATAAGTGATTATAAAATTATTGAAAACTGTAAAAAAAGAGCCGCAAACAGAAATGGTACAAAAAAAACTGAGTGTATTACTGTTATTAACGTTTTGTATACTGTTTTTGTGATTGTTAATTATTAAAACGGTATAACTTGTATTGCACTTTATTCACTTATATATTGGTGTAAACTATTAGAAAAACTCACGATGACTTTCAGTAGTAATGGGCAATTAGTGGTTTGATTTAAGTTAAAATATACTAGCTAGTGTTGATCATTTTTTTTAATATTGATGTGAGATTTTTAACATGTCTTTTCAATATTATCTTTGGCACATTTATCTCAAACCGGATTCTATTTTCTTTTTAGACCGGTTATATATATATATATATATATATATATATATATATATGTTTGGAATTACTAAACTATGATACCATTGTAAAGAATCAATCATAAGTTTTCAATACAAAACCAATCAATAATGTTTATATTAGCTATTGTTGGTTATTTTTTTTTCCAACATGAGTGTTATATATCATTTGCATAAAAGTCTATTACAAACCCAGATTAAAACCAGAAGACAAGTCATAAGATTGAACCAAAAGTAAAACTATGAACTAAACAAACTTACAAGTCATAAACTTAAAAAGCTTCAAGCGATCAACCAGAAACAGTAGCTGACACTATTTCACTTTCAAAAATGTATCGAAGCCACAGTGGCTCACCGGATGCAACATAAGACTGAAATCTGATATCCAATGTTGCACTCTTAGCCATGAGGAAAGCTCCTCTGTTTCTATGTCTGATTTCAACTACTGCTTTCCACTCCTCGATTTGCTCCAAAAAATTAAGAAGAACCAAATGTTCCTCTTTGAAAGATGGCCACGCCTTTGGCCTATTCAAAACTCCGATAAGATCTGGCATCTCTGCAGCAAAGACCACCCTAATAAACCTATTGTTGGTTATTTATTCACTTTTAATGTAGAAATTACTAACCGTAATCTTTGATCTCTCATTTTTTTTTTCTAGGGTGCAGGGTGCATGTGGAAGACACAAATACATAGACCAGAAAGTAGTAATTGTAGTAGTAAAGTCAAAAAAATAATAATAATAATTGATGTAGCAAAAGAAAATTCACCTGGGAAATATAATAAAGGTAAAATGCCAGTTGCTTTTGTCAGATTTCCATATTTTCAGCAAAAAAAAACACCAAAATTGGCAAACGAGTGTCTCATGTTTTTCTGTTATAATAATTTTTGTTTTTGAGATTCTAAAATCGTCCGTCAAGCGCAAGTTGGACGGTGGACTAGCAGTATAGCTAGTACCAAGTTGGGTAATAATAATATGGACAAATGCGTGTTAATCTATTTGGACATTGTCAATATGGGCCTGCAGCAGTAGAATACTTGTATGGGTTTGATAGGCACTTTTAAAGCCGCTCACTCTATACTATAACAATGGCAAAATTTATTTAATACTATACCTTATGCTTTTCACTGATATAATCGATTTTGAACTAGTCTTTATATCTTTGTCCAAAAAAAGAAGAAAAAGAACTAGTCTTTATATCCTTCAACTTAGATCCAGAATACAATTTTATATATATAAAAAAATACTTGTTCGATGTTGGTATCTCAACCCGTTAAACGCAAATATATTTTTTTTAAATTATAAACTATATGTTTTTTTTAACCTTTTATAAACTATATGTTGACTACGAAAAAATTTGGTCGAGACTACCTTTAGCGTTTCGAATATATAACTCAGTTATACCGGTTTGGATTTCTGAACCGTTTTAAGAGTTGAGCCTGTCGACTAAAAAAAATATAGGCTGAATCTGTTGAAAAATAAAAAACAAATAAAACTTTTTACTTATTAGAATATGAAGTGTAAGATAAATGATAAAAACAAGTAAAATCAGAGATTAATAACTATTAAACCCACGCTAATCACACAAATCAATTTTGAACAGTGGTGGGCGCACTGATGCCTCGTAGTCTCGTACTTACTACAAAAATGGGTATGTGTAGTAATCAAAATCTATCGCGAATTACATAATATTTTGAGAATCAATCTTATCGCGAATTACATAATATTTTGAGAATCAATCTTATGAGACTCCGTCTCACCTCTAACGAATCAAAAACCTCCTTTTGAGACTCCGTCTTCAACCATATATAACCAAGTTAACCACTCGATTAAATCCGGTTTATCTTTAGTGAACCTAAACCGCGGCAAATTTGATTTCAGCTTGAATCAACCTTCTCTCAACACTTTTGATTTTTTTTGATACGATTTCCGTTTCTATTTTCAGAATTTAAATATTTCTGATAATCCATTAGGATATACATTTGACCGGCGCTATCAAACGAAAAAATAATATCTATCATGAACGTTACATTTAATGGGTCATCAAAAAAATTATTTAGCTCATGGGAAGTAGCCCCGCGTGAATTGGACCATTTGCAAGATCGTACCATATAGGGCAGCAAAATATCAACTCTTTTTTTTGTTTGTTTTTAAATGCTCATAAACTCATATTAGTCAAATCAGTCAGCGTCACATTGAATGCACATTTAAACTAATATTGCATTTACACAAATAAATACAGAAACAAATGTGAACATTTCATTATTCAAACAAAAATCCATTTTTGGTCTCAAAAAAAGAAGAAAATCCATTTTTGTGTCAAAAAAAGAAGAAAAAAAAAAACAGAAATAATTTTTATATATGGGTTGATTCGGTGAATAATCAAATATATATATATATTTAAAAAACTAACCAATTTCTTAAAAATTGGTTATATGGTAGATTATAAGTTTTTTTGGTTATTTACCAAATTTTCTCTTTATATATAGCTAAACTGAGGAATAATTTAAAGAAAAAAACACAGTTGCATGTTTGTAAACTAAGTGATGCATTTTATCGTGCTGATTTTTTTAAAAACAATATGTTATCAGGTAAAATTATAATGATAAATTTTTAAATCACATGCAAAATCTACGTTATTTAAAAAACATTACACGAGATAATGAATCACAATGTTTACTAAAATATCATCAACGAATTTGAAAAAAAAAAAGCTATATATAGTCCTTTAATTATATATAAAAAAACCCGTAATCAGATTTTCTATTATATATATATCAGTAAGCAGGTAGAAACATCCTATAATTGAATGAGGACGTAGTTGCCAACGTGGAATGTTTTATTTGGTCAGGAGAAGAAAGACAAAAGCAACAACATTCGTTCTTGATTTTATTTTATATCATAAGATTAAATTAGTATCTCTTCTATTGGCTTATATGAAAGACATCCACAAATCCACACACATGAATAGCCAACATTCAAGTGTACTACATAACTCCTTTTTCTAGTCGCAAAATGATCATATATTGCTTTGAATGTGTACGAACAAAATCATTTATTCAGAAAAAGAAGAACAAAATCATTTTGTAATGTTGTTTCTGGTGAAATCTTCTGGATGCATCATCAAAATTTGTTCATGTTTATTTTTTCTTTCTGAGTATTGGATTATAAAGTCATATTTGTCTTCATCAAGTGGACTAACCGTAGGATCTCCTTCGAGATATCTTTTGTAAAAAAGATCTTAGAGATGAGTTTAATATCCTCATATTCATTAATTTTTGATTTTCTTTATTCATTAATTAGGTCGGTGTTTTTATTCCATCGATTTAATTTAGCTTAATCTTCAAATTCCAGCTAAAAATCAAGAAAAACTTATTCTTAAATCCACCATTTATATCGTTTATTTATTTAATTGATATCCGAGTTCAACAATTTTTTTTAATAAATAAAAAAAAAGAAAGCCAAAGAATATGCTAAAGATTTATGTTCTAGATAGAATGTGAAATCAATTAGAAGGCCAAAAACATGAAATAAATAAAGTTACTTTTTAACAACAAAAAAACATAAAAAATAAAAATTAGAAAGCGATTCGACCAAACAAAACAAAAAAGCATTAGAAAGCGAAAAATTATTTTTAAAAGAAACAACACTAGTCTTTTTTTTTCTCAGTCTCTCTTTTTTTTTTTTTTGATCAATTTTTTCTCAGTCTCTCTACTTCCTTTATGCTCCAAGCAACCAAATACTAAATTAAAGTTCAAAGAAAAAAAACCACATACTAAAATTTAGAGTAACAAGAAATACAGTTTGGCTACTAGATTTAAACAAAATAGTACTATTGTTTATAATAACCGAGAATAATTTTCAGTTATTTAGAAATATTGGAATGAATGTAAATAGAATCTGAACCGTTTTAAGAGTTGAAGCTATGACAAAAAAAAGAATATAAATAAAATTGGTAAATGATTTGACAACTAGTGAAAAAGTTTGGTTTGGTTAAAATCTCCAGAATTAAATAATTAAAAACCGTTTTTTTTTCTCCTTAACATTAAGCAAGAATTAATCAATTTCATCGAATAAATGTTGGTCAGTTAAAAATATTTTGAGAATCCAATGTTACCGTATTTAGTTAGATATTCGAAATACAAAACTAAATGTTTGTGGAAATGTCATTTTCTTTCAATTTCAAGAATTTATCTTACTACTTGCGTCATCAAAGAAATTTTCTTAAACAAAAAAAACAGCAGGCAATCAAAGTTTCTCAATCAAAGCCACATCTCACTGCTTTCAACATAAAACTACTTCACGCGCTTTTTCTACTTACTCTCTCCTCTCTTCTTCTTCTGCCTAAAACCCATAAATGCCTATTAAAGAAATCTATCATTTTTCTTACTCTGACAAAAAAGAAAAAAACTGTAATCTAAACTTCCTCGATTTAGGGGGATCTATAATTTCCAGAGTGCAGATTTCGTTTTTGCATCCTCCATTGATTTGTTTTATTCTTCTCGAAATAGGTAACAAGCTCGAGACTTTTGCAACCGCGTGAAACAACAAAAGCAAGTGTTTTAGTTTCCGCAAATGTGAGATTTTGAAGACAGCTCATCACTCTGTCAACTTCTTCTCTACACAATTAACTTGTTGTGTTTAAGTAGCGGAAGCTGAAGCAGGTACAAAACCCAACAACTTGGTCTTGAAAAACGCGGCGAGTTATGTTGGGAATCGACGTTTCTTTGCTTCGGCGGTTGATTTGTCTTGGTCTCTGGTGGTGTTTGCTCGGCGGAGGAGAGACGGTAGTTGTGGCGGAGGATGAGAGGAAAGTGATTCATAAAGAGCTTAATCAGACGCCGACTTGGGCTGTTGCTGGCGTCTGCACTTTCTTCATCGTTGTCTCTGTTCTTCTGGAGAAACTGATTCATAAAGTTGGAACGGTATGATTTTTTTTTTTTTCGTTTTTTATATGCTAAGTCTCTCTGTGTTCTTTTGATTTATGTGCTCTTTGATTCGAGAAAAAAGGAACTATCTTTGTCTTTGAGATTTTGAGATTTATGTTCATATTTTGAATTGGGTTTTATGTTCTTGATTTAGGTTCTATGGGACCGGCACAAGAAAGCCCTTCTCGATGCCTTGGAGAAGATCAAATCAGGTGAAAATTGCAATCTTCTGTTTTGGAATTTGGAAAATCTGAGTCTTGGCCAAAGGCTTTGACTGAAAGCTTCAATTTTTTTAGATGCTTAGCTTTATCTGAATCCACTCCATTTTAAGTTGTCAATATGAACTGTTTCCTTTCTGTTGTTGCAGAGCTGATGGTTCTTGGATTCATCTCTTTGCTTCTGACATTTGGACAAAGCTACATTTTGAAGATTTGTATCCCTTCACATGTTGCTCACACGATGCTCCCGTGCCCTGCTCCTCCTGCTCCCTTTAAAGAGGAGGAAGATGAGAAAGGGGAAGGTCACAGGAAACTCTTGTGGTTTGACCACAGATTCCTATCAGGGGGTGAAAAGTCTCCCACAAAATGCACCAAAGATGTGAGAGTTATGTTCTTTCATTGGATCACAAATTGTCTTGTAGTTCCAGAAAATTGTGAAAATGAAAACGATGCACCGTGTTTTACGTTTCACGATGGTGTAGGGTTATGAAGAGCTTATCTCTGCCGAGGCACTTCATCAGTTGCACATCCTCATATTCTTCTTAGCCATTTTCCACGTTCTTTACAGCTTCTTAACCATGATGCTTGGGAGGTTAAAGGTACTTAAAAAAAATCCGTTTCCAAGTTATAGTTTCGACATCTAAGCTTAGTTTCCAGAAATCTTGGTTGTATGAAGAACGCGTGTGTCTTCTCAGATTCGCGGATGGAAGCATTGGGAGACTGAGACATCATCCCACGATTACGAGTTTTCAACAGGTACTTGTGCATTTCGTTTGACTTTGAGGTTTCTCTATCTGAAATCTTGGTTGTATGACTTTGAGGTGATCATAGTTTGTATGTGTGTTTGCTGTTCTTGCTTACAGATACTTCCAGATTTAGGCTAACTCATGAAACGTCTTTCGTAAGAGCGCACACTAGTTTCTGGACTCGGATTCCATTCTTTTTCTATATTGTAAGAATCATCACCCTCTTGTTTTTTTTAACTCTCTGCTTAGCCAACTATTCTTGAATCTTGATCTCACTTTGGATAAATACAATGCGTTTCAGGGATGTTTCTTTAGACAGTTTTTCAGATCCGTGGGGAGAACTGACTATTTGACATTGCGGAATGGATTCATCGCTGTGAGTTTTTTTCCAACTTAAAAACACAATACATTTGTCGATTTTAGTATTTGTATTGTTCTTGCTTGAGTCTCTTTGTTGTGGTTGATGAAGGTTCATCTAGGTCCAGGAAGGCAATTTAACTTCCAAAAATACATAAAAAGATCGTTGGAGGATGATTTCAAGCTGGTCGTTGGAGTCAGGTAACTTCTTACACTTTCTACAAACTAATGATTAAGTCTTATTACAAGACTAATGATTGAGTCTTATTACAGCCCGGTCCTGTGGGCATCTTTTGTGCTATTTCTACTCCTAAATGTTGAAGGTAAGGAGAATCTTTGAGTGTATAATAAGTTCTTGAGTGGGACTGTGTTTTAATATCCTTGCTTTGTATTTCAGGCTTCAAGGCATTGTACTTCGGAACCGCACTGCCGGTTATCGTAAGATAATCTTTCTCTTTATTCACCATTGACATGTTCCAAATAGAAATATCTTCTTCGTTCACAGTTTTTGATAAACTTTGTTGTTTTTTGTTTTCAGATCATTTTAGCTGTTGGGACAAAGCTTCAAGCGATTATGACAAGGATGGCTATCGGTATCACCGATAAACACGCCGTCGTTCAAGGGATGCCGCTCGTGCAAGGCAACGATGAGTATTTCTGGTTCCGTCGTCCCCAATTGGTTCTCCATCTCATCCATTTCGCCTTGTTTCAGGTACTTAGAAACAGAGTGACCACACAACACAACACAACACAACAACCACAAGTTCTCTCCTTTCTGATTCGATTATTTTCTTGAATGTTCTCTCTTTTTTCCGCAGAACGCTTTTCAGATCACATATTTCTTCTGGATATGGGTAAAACAACTTATATTTTTCTTCGCTTTGTTTTTGTGGATTTCATTTGTTACAAGAATGACTAATCCTCTGTTTTATTTCCATCGAATGTACTTCAGTACTCCTTTGGGAAAGATTCTTGCTACCACCCTAACTTCAAGATTGCCCTTGTGAAAGTAGCTATAGCGTAAGAATCTATTCTCAAAGACACATAAAGATATTGAATTTGTCTGCATAAACACATGACGATCATACATGAGTCTTTTTTCTTCTTCTTCTCTCTGTTCTCTTGTAGTTTAGGAGTCTTGTGCCTTTGCAGCTACATCACACTCCCTCTTTACGCGCTCGTAACTCAGGTAACTTTCCTTTGTTTCCGAATCTTTTTTTATAAAATGGGCATTATTATCGTTCGAACTTTAAACCGAGAAATCTGCGTAAATCCAGATGGGTTCGCGGATGAAGAAATCGGTTTTCGATGAGCAAACATCAAAGGCGCTCATGAAATGGAGAATGGCGGTGAAGAAGAAGAAAGGCGGGAAAGCTAGCACCACCACCAGGAGACTAGGTGGAGATGGAAGCGTGAGCCCTACGGCATCAACAGTCAGGTCAGTACGGTCACTGCAACGCTATAAAACCACAGGGCATTCGATGAGATACGAAGGGCTTGACCCTGAAACATCGGATCTCGACACAGACAACGAAGCTTTGACTCCTCCCATGTCACCAGGCGTCGAGCTTGCTGTGAAGGTTGAACCAAATAAGCTAGAGACAAAGACCGGTGAGACTAGCCATGGCAGTGAAAATAATTCTAAAGAGTTCTCTTTTGTCAAGCCTGCACCGAGTAAAGAATCATCGCAAGACCGGTGAAACTAGCCGTGACGGTGAAACCGATTCCAAAGACTTCTCTTTTCGGGTTTATTTATCTAGTGATTTTGTAAATCAGTGCCGTGGTGAAAAAGCAAAGTATTGACGACCATATTAATTAAATTAGTGTTTTGGTTTTACCGTTGCTATTGTTCCAGTCCAGATTCTGCTATTAGAGATGTGTGGCTTAAGAATTTGAGGGACAAATAGTCAGAAGAAATTTCGTCGAACTCTCAAAATCGCTCTCAATTTTTGAATAATCGAAATAACCTAATTAAATTACAACAGTGGCTTATCTACTAAACTGATTAAACCAAAGTTTTGAAATGAGATGTAACAGGAGCAAAGTTCGGTTAATCCACAAAAATGAAAGACTAAATAACAAACCACGAAACCAAACTAGACTTAATTATTACAAACATAAATAGAAATGCAAGAAGAAAAGATTACATATAAATCTAACAAATGTGTTGCTCACACATAATTTTGTGATAATTTGAAATTGTACTGTATAAGTCACTACAATAAAGAGAACAGAATATTTTGCCTTGCCTTCTAAGAAAAATTGGGTCCGGGCAACGACGATGGCATTTATTACAACATGGTCGGGAAAGAGAACTGTTGCGAAGAATATGAGTCATCTGACTCGTCTCATTGGAATTTTCAAAGATTTTGTGGCCAGACTTGAGATATGGCGTACTCCCAAATAAGCAAGGAACATGAAGCGTCGTACAGCAGTCTTTGCACTTATAGAACCCATAATTTCCTCCTTTTGCTAATTTTCCTTCACATACCTCACACCAGTCTGAAGCACTTACACGATCTCCATGGCAGAATGTGAGGTAATGTGTATCATGCTTATATCTTGCCATGTATGGTAAGGTAGCACAGTTGAAACATAAAACAAAGTCACATTCAATGCAGATTAATACTTTTGAATCATCTGCCTTGCAAACCTGACATTCTGGCGCTTCTCTTGGGTCTGAAACCATGAATAGAGGATGTTCATGGTTTTGATAATCAAATAGCTCAGAAACTGTGGCACATCGTACGTCTATTCGGAAGCAACATTCACCTATGCAACACTCATAGACGAAACCACAAGTGTCACGACGACACGCTTCACATTCGAAGAAACCCTTACCATTATATCCATTGCCGACGACTTTTAGTGTAAGTGGATGGGAATGTAAAGCATGTTGCTTCCTACGGGGAGCATTTGCACATGTTTCATGTAGGATGAAGTCACATTCCATACATGAATAGAAGTCATCCTTGTAGATAGGAAGTACACAAGCTTCACATAACTTCTGGTCATCGTAAACTATACTTGTCTCAAGTCTCAGATGATGATCATGAGAAAAATGGAGTATTATTCCATCACCAATCCTCTCGAAGGGATCAAGTTGTTCCATTATATCGGCTTCTTCTGCTATTCCCTCAAGTTCTTTTCCATCCCACACATCCTTTCGTAGTGCACATCTTGGATGGACAGCATAATTATCACACTTGTTGCAACTGAATGTGCCATAATCAGAGTCAATTTTTCGCCGACAAACTCCACAAGACCATTTTCTGGATGGAAGAGATGACTTGAAAGAAACACGGTGGTCATGACGAGATATTCTTATAACAAATGGAAAATAGATACAATCACTATGGGCTACTAAATCACATCTAGGACAAACGTAGGTGGGATGAAGTTTATTTATCAAACCACAAACGTTACATGTTAAGGAATCTTGTCTAGGGAAACGGGTTAGGGGATGATGATGCCTTTTTGGTTGATCTATAACAATGGGCACTGTCTTTGTAGCACAAAACATATGCATACTATAATCGCATATATCACAATGATAAACCCAATCAGTTGCTTCTTTCCCACAACAAAAGCAATCCTTTTGGGCTATCACATATCTTGAAAAGTAAAGCTGGAGAGAATGTTTGGGGTGGAAAGGGTGTCGGATCTGAAGTGGAGACTCGACACATTCTTTGTGGAACCTATGATGACTGTTGACACATAAATAATAGTCTGTCCCGACTTCAGAGATCATGCAAGCATAGCACTCAACAAACGTGTAATAACTCAAATCGGTCTTTCAGAGAAAATAAGAGTTAATGGGTTTTCAAGAGAGATCTTTATTAAAAATAGCTGGAGCTCGAAAGGTACACGGTGAGTTTAGGTCGTCGGAATAAGAACGCCGACCTAAACTTGAAAGAGAAGAAAGCTAAAGCGATTAAGCGATGAATTGCTAAGTTTGCCCTAGATCTTCTCTCTCGATTTCTGAATGAATGGATCGTTGTCAAGTCGCCTATATTTATAGTGCTCTCAAGTCGGTCTTCTTGATTAGGTCTTTCCTTTTTGGAATAGGAAAGCAAGCCGACTTGGCGTTCTCATTGGATAAGAATAGAATATTTCCTTTTATCTATGCCGATCTGGCATCTGATAAAGATAAAAGGAATGTTTCCTTTCAAGTGTGCCGACCTAAAATAGCTAAGGGCCATTTTAGGGTTTCATAGAGGCCGAGATTGATTGACGTCGGGCTTTTCAGAGGGGGTACGAATCCCGGCTCTAATAGTTAGTTCCCCCCAGTTCGGCAAACGTGATGGATCGAGTTTACCGAATTTAGAAGGGAACGGTTTGATGTAAATCGAGGTCGGCTTTATAAAAAGTTAGTAAAAATAAACCAAAAATTGTACCTTTGCATTGTCTGGTCTGCTTTGATAAGGGAAACCCTAGTTTCAACGCGCGTATTCCGGATCTAGCTTCATAGGTTTGTAGACCTAGGTTTGACACGTGTCGATCATGCGTTGTGCCGCCGATTAAAAATAATATGAGGAAATGCGAACAGTCGCCGATATAATGATGACTCTTGAGAACCACTTTGAAATTCTCTATAAATAGAGTGAGGTACCCTCATTTTCTCACTTCTGCATTTTGCGAGAGAAAGGATTGTAAGGTTAGCTCTCGACTTTCTCCGCTTTTTATTTTATTTATTTTCGCCGGTAATCTCTCTCCGCCGTCTCGATCCGGTACTCCGCCTTTGATTTTTCCGATCTGCAACGAGATTCGAAGCCGTGTTCTTCAGAGATGTTGAGGATTTGCTCGAACCGATCTGAGACAAAGAAAACTAGGTCGGCTCAAGAGAAGGCCGATGAGATCGGTGTTACTTTGGATGAATTCCTTAAAATGTCCAAGGAAGATGCGATCGTGCAAAGCCGATCTAAAGGAAAGAAGATTGTTTCATCTCCAACCCGTTCTGAGTCTGGGTCGGATGAAGATGACGAAATTGATTTCGCGGTGAAGCAAGCCGCAGCGGAACGTTTTGTCGCCGACCAGGTCGGGACCGTTCCGAGGAAAGATTGTGAGGCATCGACTCGTGCCCCTTTTCTAATTCCCGAACTGCGCGATGAGGATATCCGATCGGAGGGGTCAGGTGCTATGGTGGTCTTTGAGGATAACGATCGATCTGGAGGATCGAACGAGATGGCTTTATGCGACGACCTGAATCTTATGTTCGTTGAAGATTATGCGAATGAGTTCGGCGTTATTGATCTGAACCCGAGAGTAAAGAAGGTCTGACCTAAGAAGGGGGAGCCGAAAGTCAAACCAATAGGCGACAACGTTCATGGGGTCTTTCCAACGAAATCCACCATGGAGTCGCTAGTTTCTTTGAAGGTGGAATGTGGTATCGATCCAAATGTGATTCTGATGGTCCCTAGTCCGTCAGAACGTCCATGGGATGCTCCACCAGGATGCATCTGTTTGTATGAAAGTTTCTTCCGCTTATTTCACATGTGGTTTCCCCTTCCACGACTGCTGCTGGAGTATGCGGACAAACGAGGACTGCCCATCTCGCAGTTTACGCATGCCACCATCCGCCTGATCGTCAGTCTCCTCTATGTCTCGGTCAAGCACAAGATCCCACTGAGTTACGACGCGTTTCACGCGATGACATTGACGCGGAGGAATAAAAAACATTTGAAGTATCGAGGCTCGTATTATACGATCATGAAAAGGCGGTTCAATGTCGTGACCGGTGGGCATTCTTCTAAGATGGCGAACTGGCGCGATCACTATTTCTTTGTGTTGATCAATGAGTCTTCCATCGTTGACCGAGACATACCGATCATGACGGAATGGGGAAAGATTACCGGTAGAAGTTTTTTGCTCGCATTTTGTTTATAGTAGCCGATACCATCTCTGACGGTTCTTTTGTGTGCAGGATATAACTCCATTGCGTTTGTTGACGATCCGAAGAACATCTTTGAGATTGAGGAACGTTTTGCGGCCCTTTCTGCAATCACTTGGCCAAGTATTACGGAAGAGAAACTTGCAAGAACTCAAGGTTTGTGATCGTCATAGTTGTGTTGAGTGTTTAGAATTCTATTGCCGATCTGACAATTAGTTGTTTTTGTAGCTGCGCTAGCCCGAGCCCACAGAAGAATGAAGGCCCTTCAATTAGCTGGTTTGGATGGTTTGGAAAGTGTTTTGACCTCTCCGAATACTCGCCCGTCGTTGAGCCAGGATTAGATTATCCCGGCCGATAATCAGGACTTGATCCCGCCTTCTGTGGAAGCTCCCGACCAGGTTCCCACCGAAGGTCTTGTCGAAGGAGCAACCAAAAAGGTTGCTAAGACGAAGAAGAACAAAACTGCTGACAAGAAGCGCAAGAAAACCCCTGGAGTAGGTGAAGAGACTGAAGTGACCGATCCGAACGCTGTCGGGTCGGTCGACGAGAATGCCGGCATCCTTTCTCCGGAAGAGAGGGCGTCTGAGCCGAAAAGGTCCCGTGTCGAGAGGGCTCTCCACCCTCTCGGGTTTTCCTACGAGTATCGCCGGTCTGAACCGATTACGGCTGATCCGATGGCTTGTCTTGGCTTTTTCCTTAAACTTAAGGACCATCCGGCTGGGCCTTCCACAGATATTTCCTGTCTGATTCATCGAGAAGAAATTGCGCGCGCTGCAATGGAACAGGCTCGGGTAATTCTAATGTCTTCTTGTTAATTTGGACATTTTGTCTTGCTCGAGCTAACACGTACTCTATTTGTTTATAGGCCCTTAGCACCACGCTAGACGTGATGTGTAGCTATGACCGTGATGCTCGCAAGCGTGCGGATAATCAGGCCGAGCTGGAGTCTCTCAAAGCGGCTCTTGAGGCCGAAAAGAAGAAAAGTGCCGATCTGGAGATTTCGGCACAAAGGGCTGAGGCAGAAAAGCTCAGGGCTCAAGCGGCCGAGACAGCCTTAGAAGCTTCTCAAGTCAAGGCTGAAAATTGGAAGGCGGCGACAAGTCGCATCATGAAGAAGTTTCAGAATGAGAAAAATGCCAAGGAAAGGTCGCGTGAGGACGCGAGGGCTTCGATGAGACGGGTAAATAATTACTACGCCGATCTCATCCAAAAGGTGAATAGATACCTGGCCTAGAAAGAAGAGGCCGAAACGATCATTGCGACCACGGCTCAATGGAAAGGTGTCGAACAAGCGGTTGAACTCTTCGAGAAAGAAGGTCTCGCGCTACCTGCTCCTGCGAAGGTTAAGGTAGTGGAAACCGTTCGGGAATGGGAGGCAAAACAAGATGCTTTCGAGGAGGTCAGTTTCGAGCCCGGTGAGCTCATGATTTTAACCCTCGATGAGCTATTCGGGGAACAAAGACAGGTCGTTCGACGAGAGCCTATCGTACCATCGACCATGATAGAGACCGAGCCTACTGCGATTGTCCCAGCAGAAGGAACAGTGCATCTCAAGGTTCAAGAGGAGGATGGGGATGGCAACCATCCCAAGGATGCCGAGCAGGATGCATCTGAGAAGAATGCATCCGTGACGGAAGGGACCGAGGAAGTGATCGAGAAAATCGGGGACTGATCAGCCCTGAATTGTATTTCTTTATTGCATTTCCCTAAGTATTTTTAGTAGCCGATGTAAAATCGTAGCTTTTGTACTTTTATCCAAGGGTTTTTATGGCCGACTTGGATTTATATTGTAAGACTTGAAGGAGTGTAAGATTCTTGGCGTATTAATCGAATGGATTTTCTGTTTTAACGAATGATCGTGTTATTTTTGAAGTACGAACATGATCCTGAGACATGATGTCGGTTTTAATAATCATGCGACCAAAATTCTAAGTGTGGAATATGCGAATCTGGTCGGCAGTATTATAACACTTAGATGGATTCTCAAGTCGACTGTAAGATGCGACCTGGTCGGCTAAATAATGTTACAGGACCAAAGATTGCGGAACAGGATCCGGCTTAAACAAGTGTGAATACAAAACATGCGAGTAGCTCGGCTTAAGTTGTTTTGTACCACTTATTTTTCTAAGTGTGAATATCAACTGCGAAGCAGGTCTGCGTCTCTATTGATACTACTTAGAAAAAATCTAAGTCGAATGTAGGTTGCGAGTCTGATCGGCTTATGTACTACATGATTTAGATATTGCGAAGCAGGTCGGCTTGTTATGCGGCAATGCGCGGTGTTTAGAACGTATGCAAGCGGACTTGGCTTTTAATGCCGAACTGGGTGGATCAGACCCAGTTTTTAGGCGGATCGGACATCTGGCCAGGATGACGATATGAAAGAGGAGAATATGGAGTAAAAAACTCGTTTTATTCATAAGAAAATAGCCGATAAGGCTTTACATAGTAGAATAGACTAAATCCCCCCTTTTTTGATTGGGGGGAGCAGTTGTACCCGTCCTAAGACGGGTTGCCTACGTACCCCTTTCGGGGATCAAACCGCTCCGTAGTTCATAGTGCTAATGTGAGGACGTCTTTTTTTTTTTTTTTTTTTTTTTTATAGCGTGAAGCTATGTTGAAGCCGACCTCAATGATAGTAGCGTTTGAGGCTGAGCGAGTTCCAGGTTCGAGGAACTTCATGGCCGGTGCTGGTTTGAAGCCGATAAACGCCCGGTTTGACAACTTTTGAGATGGTGTAGGGACCCTCCCAGTTAGCGCCGAGCTTGCCGGCGTTCTGCTCCTTGGTATTTTCGTAGACTTTTCAAAGGACGAGGTCGTCTTGATCGAAGTGTCGATTGTGAACCTTTTTGTTGTAGTATCGCGCAGTCTGATTCTGGTAATTTTGCATTCGGAGAAGAGTTTGATCTCTTGTCTCTTCGAATGTGTCGAGGTTGTCGATCAGCATTGCGTCGTTGAGGTCGGGGTTCTGCGGAAGGATTGTTCGACGTAGGCTGTTGACGTTGACTTCGGCTGGCGCTATTGCTTCGCAACCGTAGGCTAAAGAGAAGGGAGTCTTCCCCGTGGCCGTTCACGGTGTTGTACGGTGCGACCAAAGGACACCATCAAGCTCGTCG
The DNA here is from genome assembly GCA_020283515.1 of Alliaria petiolata. Taxonomy (NCBI): domain Eukaryota; kingdom Viridiplantae; phylum Streptophyta; class Magnoliopsida; order Brassicales; family Brassicaceae; genus Alliaria; species Alliaria petiolata. The sequence continues at coordinate 275,076,418 of JAHZTW010000001.1, forward strand.
GCCCATAAACTCTTCTTCGTGTCAAGGCGTTTCTTGATGCCGTCCAGGATTGTCTTGTTGGTTGCTTCGGCCTGTCCGTTGCCTTGTGGGTGTCGAAGGGTAGACTTGTTGAGGCGTATATTCCAGCGTTCACAGAAGCCTTCGAACTTGCTGGAGATGAACTGCGATCCGTTGTCAGTAACGATCTCGTAAGGTAGGCCGTGACGACATATGATGTACTTCCACACGAAGTGTTGAACCTCTGTGTCTTTATTGCTGGCGAAGGCCTTGGCTTCGACCCACTTGGCGAAGTAATCCGTCATTATGAGCATGTACTTGCGTTGACGGGAAGATGGCATTGGACCAACGATGTCCATTGCCCAGCGCATGAACGGATAAGGTGGAATGGCCGATGTCAGCAATTCGGTTGGTTGATGTATCATTGGGGCGTGGCGTTGGCAGTATTCGCACTAGCATGTATACTTTTCGCAGTCCTCCTGCATGGTCGGCCAGAAAAGGCCGTGTCTCTTGATTTTGAGGGCGAGTGCGCGTCCGCCTGAATGATTTCCACCGGCTCCATCATGGGTTTCCTGGATAGCACGGTAGGCGTCGTCTCCGTGGATGCAAGTGAGGAGTGTTCCGGAGGCTGTCCAGCGGCATAAGATGTTGTTGGCGATAGTATACCGCACGCTGCGTGCGCATAGTCGTCGAGCTGACCATTTTTCTGCGGGTAACTCGCCGGTCTTGAGAAAATGTCGAATTTCGATCCGCCAATCTGGTGCGTCGGTTGCGTTCGTTGGTGGAGTTACGTCGGCATCAACTTCAGCTTCTGCGGGTTTGATGGCGAGGACGACCTGAGTCGTGGCAATGCTTGGTGATGTAATGCATTCGACCAGAATCGTGCGACGTAAGTCAGAATCCTTGTCGGATGCTAAAGCAGCTAGCGCGTCGGCGCCTTTGTTGTCAGATCGGTTGATTTGTAGGAGTTCGAAAGTCTTGAATTCCTTGGCCAGATTTTGAACCAAGGCAAGGTAAGCTCCCATTCGTTCGTCTTTGGCCTTGTACTCGCCGCTGAACTGTTTTGCGACGAGCTGAGAATCGCTGTGAGCCCGGATGTCGTCGATGTTCATGCCTCGAGCTAAACGAAGGCCGGCTAGTAATGATTCGTACTCGGCTTCGTTATTGGATGCTGTAAACGCGAGACAGATGGATTGTTCGAGGACTTCTCCGGTCGGTGAATGTAACTGAATGCCGATGCCAGAGCCGAGACGGGATGACGCGCCGTCGACGTAAAGAGACCAAGGTTCGAATGTCGGTGTGTCGCCGTTGATGAGTTCGGGTGCTAACTCGATGAGGAAGTCGGCCAAAACTTGGGACTTAGCGCTGGTGCGGTTCCGGTATTCAATGTCATACTCGGATAGTTCGATCGCCCATTTGGCCATCCGAACAGACTGTGTTGGGCTCTGGAGAATAGTTCGGAGTGGATGACTGGTTAGGACGGCGATCGAATGAGACTGGAAGTATGGGCGTAGTTTGCGATATGTGACGACGATGGCTAAAGCAAGTTTCTCCAAGGTCGGGTAGCGTGTTTCGGCACCGTCCAATGTCTTACTGATGTAAAAAATTGGCTTCTGTTCGCCCCGGTCTTCCCGAACTAGAACTCCGCTGACGGCCGCACTGGAAACGGCGATGTACAGGAGCAAGGTGTCGCCATGTTCGGGCTTAGCGAGGATTGGTGGCGGTTCTGGCAGATTCTGCGCTCCTGCCGGTAGGTCGGTGCGGACCGTGTCGTCAGCTTGACATTGGTCGGCCTCCTCCGTGATGGGTAAGCCTGTTGCAGGGTCGATTGGCCGACCATAAATTGGATATGTGAGCCGATCTGAGGTGTTGATGTCTTCGAGTCAATCCGTCTGATTTTCAGATCGGTTTTCGCCGAAGTTTGTGATCTTCGGGTCGGTTGGTGCAGAAGTGTCAACCATCTTCGAGCTCCGCAATTTTCTTAAAGACTAAGTCTCTTATTCCCCACAGACGGCGCCAAATGTAATAACTCAAATCGGTTTTTCAGAGAAAATAAGAGTTAATGGGTTTTCAAGAGAGATCTTTATTAAAAATAGCCGGAGTTCGAAAGGTACACGGTGAGTTTAGGTCGTCGGAATAAGAACGCCGACCTAAACTTGAAAGAGAAGAAAGCTAAAGCGATTAAGCGATGAATTGCTGAGTTTGCCCTAGATCTTCCCTCTCGATTTCTGAATGAATGGTTCGTTGTCAGGTCGCCTATATTTATAGTGCCCTCAAGTCGATCTTCTTGATTAGGTCTTTTCTTTTTGGAATAGGAAAATAAGCCGACTTGACGTTTTCTTTGGATAAAAATAGAATATTTCATTTTATCCATGCCGACCTGGCATCCGATAAAGATAAAAGGAATGTTTTCTTTTAAGTGTGCCGACCTAAAATAGCCAAGAGCCATTTTAGGGTTTCATAGAAGTCGAGATAAATTAACGTCGGGCTTTTTAGAGGGGGTACGAATCCCGACTCTAACAAAACGGTTCCGGTTCTTTATTGTTGCACCAATATAAAGGCAATACAGGATGACCATGTGAAGACTCACCTTGTTGAGTGTACTGAGGGGAAGAATCCACTTGGGAAATCATCTCAAAGACTTCATCTCCTTCTCTATTATCTCGTAACGATGGGATTCGTGCTTCTGGGCATAAAAAAAGAGTTTGAAGATGGAAGTCGTCGCTTGAATCCATGGCTGCTTCACCTGAGGAGCTTGGACTATCTATTTGTGGTAACTGGTTTATGGGATTGTGGTAAACCAAATATAGTTTTCCATCCATTTCCACCTCATAAAATCCACCGACGGAACTCATAACTACTCCACCGAAGATCAATTTGGAGGGTTGTGCTATTGTTCTTCTCCTTCTTACCTTGACACATATACACACACAAATGGTTATCCTAATTAATTGTCCGGTTTTAAAGGCTTAACAACTTCCACTTGCAATTTTTAAAACAATACTATTTAATTAATTTGTGAAATCTTCATTTTTTCCACGGTATAGTAATATCAAATAGTTTTGTTTTTGTTTTCCCTATGACAGTTCAAGTGGCAAATAAACAATGGGCTAACGCTCGTTGCATAGTTTTTTTTAATAATAGAAGAAAAGGCTACTACGTTCGATCTCATCTAGAATCATTTTATAAGCTTTAAATACAGCCTAGCTAAAACATTTAATCTAATACCAAGTCTCCCGAGGTAGCCTTGTGTACCAAGTTAAGGCTAACAAAGGTGTTTCGAAATGCCTTAATTTTCGTCAAAAACACAAATTTACAATTTTGCAGTCAAAAACCTAATTTGGCAAAAAGATGTGGTTCCAATATTTTGCTAAAAACGTGATTTTTAAATTTCTGGATAAAAATGAAATTCTGTAATTTTCCGCTAAAAAGCATTTCCACAATTTCTTAGTCGATCCATGTGATTCATAAGAATCAGGTAAGAAGTAGTAGAAACATGATTAGGATTGAACAAATGGTTACATATCGGTTAATCGAGCATTTGAGTGGTATAACCGCTATTGTGTTTTGTTTTTCTTGATTGATTGACCGAAAATTGTGTGATTGAAAACTTAGAACACGGCTATAATTAACCGTATAAAATATGTGAAATTACAAGTAGATAAAATAATGGAAAAAGATTAATGTAAGAGGATGGCGATTCTTTTGGCGATTTTACGACAGTTCGTACTACGACGATTTCTTACTTTTTGAGTGACGGTTTCTGACTTTCTGATCGGAGAAGTGGGGGATGGGGAGGATATGATCCACTCTCTGGCGGATGGGGAGGACAAAATTTTTTTTCACGAAACACGAAAACACAAATTTACAATTTTTTAGTCAAAAACGTAATTTGACAAAAAGATGTGGTTACAAAATTTTGTTAAAATCTTGATTCATTAAATTTCTGGCTAAAAATGAAATTCAATAATTTTTCGCTAAAATGCATCTCCACAATTTCTTTGTCAATCCATGTAAGTCATGAGAATCGAATAAGGAGTAGAAACATGGTTAGGCTTGAACAAAGGGTGCAATTTTTTTTTTTTTGGAATGAATGTAAAATTTTATTCAATCAAAAACCTTTTTACATCGAATGCATCGTTTATTTGAAAGAATGAAATGAATCAAAAATGCTTCTACTCTACGAAACAATGATCTACGTAGCTACTCTTATTGCAAATCAAAACGAGGGTCTCTATCTAGTTAGGAAGAACACGTCATTAGGTGTTGGTGTTTAAGACGTGTTTTCCAAATCATGTTTTTCCTTTTCTTGTGTTTTCTATTTTCGTATGCTTTTTCTTTTTTTATTAGAATTCATAATAGCCTTAGGACGGTGTTTGTGACTATGGGATTCATAGCTATTGTTTTTGAGGCAGCTTTGATTTGATAAACCTAATAAAAACCAAAAAGAGGAAACTCTAGTTTCCCATAAGAGCTTGCGTTTGCATAGCACTGAGAGGAGTACTCTCGCCTCCATTATCTTAGTCGATTTTTGTTCGTCTAAGTTAAGATCCAATTCTGTTTGATTTCTCGAAGATTTTATAAAACGCTTCCGCCTCCCCATCACTTCTTATCACCGTGAATTCTAATGGAGCTGAACCTGTTCCTCTAAACCTTGCCGAGAGCTGAATTCTAAATGATGCAGGTTGGAATTTGCAAATGGTTACTTACATTTCGGCTAATCAAGCATTTGAGTGGTATAACCGTTATTGCGTTTTGTTTTTCTTGTTGATTGATTGGCCGAAAATTGTGTAATTGCTTGTGAAAACTTAGAACACGGTTATGGTTAACCGTCTAAAATCTGAGAATTACGTGATGTATACATACATACTTACGGTTTTTTTTGGCCCACATGTAAGTTGGGGCTTTTTTCTGCGACTTAGCGAAAATTGATGATATTTCTGATAATTTCCCCTACTTATCAGTGGCAATAGAAGTGCTGATAAGGATGATGTAAGAGAATTGGATGTTACAATACATGGTTGTACAGTTCACATGTGTTTTCTTACTTAATTCTATGTTTTTTTTTCTATTTTATTTCATTACTTCCTTTTTATTTAATTTTGTTACTTATATTACTAATTTTCCCCAGATTTATATGTACATGATTGGATTTTTTTTATACTATATATAGACATGATATCTCAGAAACTTTTAATAAAAACATATATACAGTATGTACATATACATTATAATTTATATATGTTTTTCTATTTTCACCATACGTATCTCTATAAATTAATAATCACTATAAATTAATAAATTTTGCTGGTCCCGAGTCGGGCCAGTGTAAAAATTAGCAAAATTTGATAAGATAATAAGATAATTTTTTTTAACTCCTACGTAAATATATGGTCCCATTAATATTATAAATTAATAATATATATATATATATATATATATCTTCTATTTTACAATAAGTAATGTTTTACGGAGAAAATATGTTTCAAATTATATTATGTTTTAACTTTCAATAAAAAAAATAATTAATTTTTTAGTATTTTTAACCATTTGTGTTCGATAAATTATTTTATCATTGGTTGAATTGTGTTTTATAGAGCTTTTAAAACAATAATTATAAATTTATTGTTAAAAAATCATTTTGATGCTATTTAAGGATATTTTTTATAAATTAATAACTTTATAAATTAATAAAATATTATAGTCCCAACATTAATAATTTATAAAAAAAATGACTGTACATGATTTTGTTTTGCGTAGGAAAGATCTAAAGTTAGGGTGGGTAAGCTTGACCTTTGAAGAATGGTGAGCGAGCGGTAGATGTAATAAATCGTAACGCTTTCAAAATGTCACATTCACACTCACTCACGAGTCACACAAACCATGAATGAAACTGCTCTTTTGATATTTTGCCTAAACTGTCTCTACGTGGATACTAAGATACGCACGTATTTAATCACCGTTTTGTTATTGGTACACTCATCACAGGTCCACAAAACTCCTTTTTCTCGCATTCTTTATTATTATGCGCCAAAAGGAACTAAATAAGGCAAATTCAATTAATTGGAAATTATAAGGTAAATGCATTAATGAGAAAGAAAGTAAATGCAACTTACGTACAAAATAATAATCACTGACAAAAAATCTCTTTCTATATAAAAGAAGAAGGCAACAAGATTCTCTTCGTAGTAATTAAGGAGAAAATGGGAGGCAAAATGGGGTCATTACCTCCAGAGCAAAGCAGAGAGAGGCTTCTTCTCTCGCGGACAGATTTGAGCTTCAATGACTCAAGAAGCCGATGTTTCCGCGGGATCGGCAAATTGTATGAGATGGCACGACATTCTGATCGTCGGAAGCTCTTCTTCGCCGTCAAGATGGGAATGGCTCTCTCACTCTGCTCCTTTGTCATCTTCTTCAAAGAGACGCTGCATGATGCTAGTAAATTCTATGTCTGGGCCATCCTTACTGTCGTTGTGGTTTTCGAGTATTCCGTAGGTATTTTATTTGTTCTTGACTGATTCGATTTTGGAAGAGCTTGTTTGTTGTTTGATTGGATCTTATAAGGATTTGAGTTTTCTGTTCAAGACAATTGCAACTGTGTGCACCAAGGCGTTGGTTCTTTATACATTCTTCTTAATGCTAAATGGGAACTTAATGATTCTTCTTACCTCTTAACCACTGGAATTATGCATATTTTTTTGTTTTATTATTAAGCGGTCCTTGGCACCAAGGCAACCATAGGCGGTTCGAAGCGGCATTAGGTGGCTATATATATATACAACCATTAATCAATATCATTTAGATTATATATTTTTGTTCGTCTCCGTCTAGATTTTTTTTTTAATTTATTAGTTTTGAATTCATAAATTTACGGTTAACCAAATATATGTATTTGTTGTTTAGTGTACATTAAATTGTTTTGATGGTTAGTCTATGCTGTCAAAATGCTTCATATGCATCGATAAACAAATATAGGTGATTGTGTTTAGAAAAGTTATTGTTGAATTGTTTACATTAAAATGTTTTGTTCACATTTTCAGCACTTTAGTAGCTCGTTTGGTCGCTTAGACTTCTCTTCAGCCTGAGATATTTGGTATAATCTCTCCTCACTGACACTTTTATTCATCTAATTAACTCATGTTAAATTTGCAGGAGCAACTTTAGTCAAAGGATTCAACAGAGCTATAGGCACAATCTCTGCTGGGGGACTTGCTCTTGGCATCGCGAGGCTCTCTGTTTTATCAGGATGTTTCGAGCAAGTCATCATCATAATCTGCATTTTCCTTGCAGGTTGCCGCATTTACTTGTCTCCTATACATGAGGTTTTGGACATGGATAGTAACATTTCTCTTTGACCTTGATCTATCAGGTTTCAGTGCTAGTTATTTGAAACTCCACCCGGCCATGAAGCCATATGAATATGCATTCAGAGTGTTCTTGTTGACATACTGCATCGTTCTTGTTTCGGGAAACAACACCGGAGATTTCGTTAGCACTGCGTATTATAGGTTTTTGTTTATTGTGCTTGGTGCAACCATATGCTTGGTTGTGAATATACTCATATTTCCAACATGGGCTGGGGAAGATCTCCATAATCTGGTGGCTTCAAATTTCAAGAGTGTGGCAAATTCTCTAGAAGGTAAAACAAACATATCATTTTTTATTTTTCATATCATTGACTGATTTTTCAGGTTTTGTTTTATCCTTAAATAAACATTTTAGGATGTGTTAATGGTTACTTGCAATGTGTGGAATACGAGAGAGTACCTTCGAAGATTCTCACATACCAAGCTTCAGATGATCCATTATACAGCGGGTATAGATCCGTTGTTCAATCTACAAGTCAAGAAGATTCTCTGGTATATGTTTTACAAATGAGACAACTAGCAAAAAAAAATTGGATGATATTAGCATTAAGAGACCTCTCTTCTTCTTTTTTTGCAGCTTGGTTTTGCCATATGGGAGCCTCCACATGGACCTTACAGAACGTTAAACCATCCCTGGAAAAGCTATGTCAAACTTAGTAGTGCAGTAAGGCATTGCGCTTTCACGGTCATGGCAATGCATGGTTGCATTCTTTCAGAGATCCAGGTTCCTTATTATACTATTTCATGAAACCAATATAACATGTTTGAAAGCTCACATTTGGTTGTGTGTGGAATAGGGTGGCCAATCCGGTTTTACGGTTCAATTTTGGTTTCTTTCTTTGGTCTGTAAAGTTTGGTTTTGATGAAATTCCGGTTCAGTTTGGTTTGGATTATTCAATTTCATGAAACTCGTATAAGATGTTTAATTTAAAAGCTCACAAGTTGCAGTTTTTTGCTTGTATGTGGAATAAGGGTGGGCAATCCGGTTTCACGGTTCGATTCCGGTTTTGTTTTTTTGGTTTAAAAAGTGAAAACATATAAAACCATCTGGAAGGTTTGGTTTTGGTTAAAAATAATAATTTAGAAATAAAAACACAAAATTGACTTATTTCATATTATAACTATTTAATATGTATATCTGTTTTTACTATATATAAATATTTTTTTTTTTTTACAACACTATATATATATAAACTTTTAATGAATTTCTTTTTGTTTTGTTCGGTTTGGTTTACTTACAAAAGAAGATTTTGGTTTTGGTTTTTGGATTCAAAATGGCTTTATAAACAAATTTTGGTTCGATTCTGGTTAAACTGTTTTTCGGTTAGGGTTGGTTCGGTTTTTTTGGTTGTGGTTTGTTTGCCCATCCCTAAATTGTGGACTATTATTGTTTGGTGTAAATTTGATTGAATAATATGAGAGACCACTCTAATATTGCTCTTACATGGTGAGCTAATGAGCTATGTGATTTGGCAGGCAGCTCCAGAGAAACGACAAGCTTTCCGTAACGAGCTTCAAAGAGTTGGCACCGAAGGAGCAAAAGTTCTGCGTTTGATTGGAGAAAAAGTGGAGAAAATGGAGAAGCTAAGCCCCGGAGAGATTCTGAAGGACGTTCAAGGTGCAGCAGAGGAGCTTCAGATGAAAATAGACAGCAAATCGTATCTTCTTGTCAACTCACAAAGCTGGGCAGCTATTAAAGAACAAGCTCAAGAAGAAGAAGAAGCACGAGACGATGAGACCAAAGTGATCAAATCACTAAGTCAGATATGGGATACCAACAGTAGCAACAATCAGAATCCAGCTAGTGGTAATGAGTCTCAGATATGGATATCAACAGAGAGCATGATGTTAAGGAACCGAGAGACGTGGCCAAGCGTGTCCTTCATTGGTGGTGGTTCCGTGGTGAATGAGATAGAATGTAAAGTATACGAAAGAGCGAGTTCTTTGTCTCTGGCTACGTTTGCTTCCCTTCTGATTGAGTTTGTTGCAAGGCTGCAGAACCTTGTCAATGCCTTTGAGGAGCTAAGCACAAAAGCAGGTTTCAAAGATCCGGTTGATCAGAATATATCCTCTTAACATAGTAGATCAAGTGGGATTATGAAGCAGGCTCAAGAGATGCCTTAGCAGAAGCTCAAACTGAATCTCAATCAATATTAAGCGTTTATCCCATATATATGGAAATGTTGTCTGATCTTAGGTTTATAGAGATCTTAACCAAGTTTAAAGAAAAATAAATATTTTTCTCTTTTCTAATGATCAATTTTGTTCTTATCTTCTAGTATTTGATCATCTAACTCGTCATTAACTCCCAAGATTTCACCAAAAATTTCAAGTCTTTTTATAGATATGCATAGCATTTTATATAACATCATAATAATTTCTGGACTCGCTTTGATTGAATAAATAATTTGACAGTGGTTTAGTGAAACTGATGGTAACATTCAAATTTCAGTGATATGATAGGAAAAGCTACAAAAAAAAAAAGAATTATGTTTGCTTTATCCTCTATATTTTTGGGAGTGACCATTATATATAATGACAATGATGCTAAATAATTGAGATAGGTGATGGAGAAGCTATGCGCAGCGGGAAGCACATGGGATATAAAATATCATATCATTCGATATCTTAAAAGATGATAAAAGGTTTCCTTACAAAATCCCTGTGATTGGTACTTCACAGATAACTTAGGCATAATTCGCTTTAAACAGAACAAAAAAGATTGAAAAGGTCGAAGAGACAGACAAGCGCATGTGTACCATTTTTTTCATAAGTAGGATTTATAATTATTACTTTTGGCATAATAATTATCAGATAAATGCTGATGTGATTAAGGTCGAATTTTTGTAACAAATGTTGGTGGTTCATAAAATCTTATAAAAAATATTTTTTTAAGAAATTGAATTGATATTAAATTGAGTGATTATTTTTGCAGTCTTTTCCAATTTTGTGCTCTATACTACTGGTTAATTGTTGACAAAAAAAAAACTACTGATTAATTAGTGTAGTAATGTACATACAATTATAAGAAAAAAATAGAAATCATAATTCCAAATTCTGTAAGCAACTGAATTAAATACAATATCCCTTGGAGTATAACTAGTTAATACTAACATGTTTTGTTTTATGTCCAGATACATAAAACTCCACTAACCAAAGCAAAATCCAAAACCAAAATTGTTTGTATCCATTATTGGTTTTCATTCGTTTTTGTTTTTTGCTTTGTTTTTTAGCAACATTCACATGTCTGGCATTCATGTAAAGATTTTTTTTTTTAAAAGCATTCAGGTAAAGAGATTCCATCTCGGATGTCTTTATTCTTCAAGTTCTACTATTTTTATCATCGAAAAATAAATGACTTTAAATTGGTTAAAGTTGTATTTCTTTTCCTATGGGGTGTAATGGCTACACAAAATGCTAAAAGAAGAGGGAAACATGATCTGTTTATAAACAAGTGACGGCTTTTTTTTCTTGTTTAGAACTGACATAAATTTTATTTTAATTTTGTATGTAAAGCATAACACACATTTAAATAGCATAAAATTAATAACGCATCATATATTTTTAAAAGATATCGAACCAACATTTTGATTTAGATTTCTTATGCATCAAATTCATTGTGGTCTAATTGAAAATTCATCACATGGATTCAGGGACTAGGGTTTAAATTATCTTATTGTATATTAATCTAGGTCATTGTAGGCATATTTCATCATGATTAGTTTGGATTTGGAAAAATTCTTATGAAAGTAAAAGAAAGAGATTTTTAGGTAATATACTCCATTAGAGTTAAGGTAGATAATAGATTCCATCGAGGTTAAAGTGTGTACTTATATGTAAATCCACACCTTTTACACATCAAAACACAAAAAAAAATTTAATTGAAAAATTTAGTTGGGTAATAGTAGGTCTGGATTGCAGGTCGGATTTGTCCCGTCTGATCCGCTTCGCAGCAAATTTTAAGTTTTGTTGATCCGCTTCGACCTGCCCTGTAAAATTTTTAAACAAAAATGTTTTGAACCGCACCCGCCCCGCTTGAGTTTAAGAATATCCGTAAATAACCAAAAAATATTTAAATAAAAATAAAAAATAAATTTTATATAATTTTAACCAAAAAAACCTAATAAAAAAGATCCAATACGATAAAATATAAATATACAACTATACAACTTATTTAAAATTATAAAAATAAATGGTTAGCGAATTAATACATATATTACATAATATTTTAAAATTTTAATAATTTTTTCAATAAAAATGTTAATAATTAGCATTTAAAAAAAAAAATTTGCGAATAACCAGCGAACCCGCAAAATAAATTTGAAATACTCGTATCCGCTCTGCATTTTAAAAATACCCGCTCACAAAATCTACTTTTTTGTAAGCAAAATTTTTTTTTGATCCGCACCCGCCCTGCGGCGGGACTCGCAGATAATGAACCAAATTCCCAGACCTAAGTAATAGTCTCTATTAGAATTAAGGTATATAACTAAGTTGCATAAAATCAGAAATGGGTATGCAGAAGCAGAATCGATTAAAAGCGTAAAAACAATTAAAAAAAAAAAGGAAGCGAATATGTGTTAAAAACACACATATATATATATATATATATATATTAAAATATCAAACATAAAATCAAATTAATAAAATATATTTTAAACAATAAAATCCAATACATAGTTTAAATATTGTAACTCATTTGCAATTACTTTTAAGTTTTTTTCTAACTCACGATTTAAGAACAAAAATCAGAGACGTGCGTGACTTTACTCTTGTAGTCTCGTGTTCTGTACTTATAAATTTCTACTCTCATTTGTTTTTTAGCTTACGGTAATTAGGTTTTCTACACTTTATAAGATCCAAAATAGTTGTTGACTTGTTTGATTGTTTTTGTTGACTTTGACAGTCTAACATAAACCATGTTTCCGGTCATTCGCTTCTTCCTCCTTTCAAAACACATCATTTCTGAAATCATGATTTTGAAACGATTTTGAGCGATTCCGCGTATTTTCACTTCCGCTTCCGCTTCTGGAACAAAAAAAAAGCGTTATATCGGCAACGTAGGTGTGGACTTATATGTAAATCTTTTTGTTAAAGACACATATATAAAAATACATATTAATTCCTAAAAAATATCACCAATGCATTACGTGTCAAATTGTCTTCTATCTCGATGTAAATACCCCTACCAAATTTAAGGACACGTTGATCAACATTTAAAGATGCTGATTTTCGTAATAGTATAGATTTAGGAGTCAGATCCCACCTAGGCTATACAAAAATTACAAGATCCAAAACACATTAGGAGACCATTTAAACAAAAAAGAAGAAAACAAACGTATTAGAATCAAAATGCGAATTTTGAGGTTCTAGCATCTAAATTAACTCGTGGTCGGTTAAATTTAGGAAATATATTTGATTTTTCTGGTTGTTTATCTTTTCGTTGCATATGTAATATTTATCTTTTAGATCATGAATTTCGTAAACATCTTTAGCAAAAAAATTGTTCGTAAACACGGGAAGATTATGCGGTTTAAGTATCCTCTTAACTCTTAAGGGGAACTCTCTTCTACATGGTTGGATATTGGAGTCCCCAAAATATTTTTGGAGTACTTTTTATCATACAGTTTCAAAAAGTGTTTCAACTATTATATGAGTTGTTTTTTTTTTTGGTTTCCGAAAGGATGTCACTATCTTTAACTGGCTTATATTTTCTGTGCAATAAATTAATAAATACTACTTGAGAAAAAAATTGATATTTAGAATAAAAGATGTATTACATAAAATTTTAAGAAAAGAAAAACAACTCTATATATATATTATATAGATATATGATAATGCAACGAGCCAATAACCGAAAGTGGCCGGTGTTATTAACAACAATACCATTTTCCACAAGCTGATCTCTCATATGTCTTTTTCCTTTTATTTAATTTCTAACGAGAACAAATAATTCCCATAATTAATCAAAACTATTTTAATGTTTAAGAGTTATTTTTTATATATAAAAAGGGTCTAATCGAAGGTAGGTTTAGCCGTTTAGGTAAGAAAGGAGCTTACTTATACCTTTTGGTAATGTGTTCGTCAAAACAGAACCTATAAAGCCCACCCACACACCTACTTCTATTCTATTTTATTTTATTTTATTTTATTTTAATTCTTCTGATTCTTTTTTTTTTTTCGTCTAAAGGATTTGAATATATACCAACGTTTACACAAAAGTTACAAAAAGTCAAACCAAAAGTGTTACAAGAAGCCAAAAACAGAAGATCAAGAACAATCTAACCAAAAAACCAATCTAGCTAATTACACCAGAACAACAAACTTTTCCGAAACAAACAAATCTTTAAGCCAAAAAGGAAAACCTGCTGCTACATAAGATTGCCATCGATCCTCCCTAATAACACTCTGAGCAATAAGATCTGCTCCACTGTTAGCAGCTTTTACTTCTAAAACAAACTTCCATCCATATAAAGATGAAAGAAGAGATCTGAAATGAGAAACCTGTTGACAGAAGGACGGCCACGCATTTTGTCGATTCAATGCACCAAGCAAATCCGATTCTTCAACCGCAAAGACCACATTCTTTATTGACAGGCTAATCATACTACAAATCGCCCAGCCCCAAGATTCCTTACTAGCTTCCATCTTGCCTTTCAGCCTGGAAAAAGATCTTCGACTATGCATGATAACATTTCCAAACTGATCCCTTAGCACCCATGATGCTCCGCCAACCTCTTTTCTCTTATCCCAATCTACACCAATGTTGCATTTAACCCAACCAGATGGCGGAGGCTTCCAAGTTCTTAAATTCTTTTGAGAAGCAGACTTTATTCTGTCTTGTTCTATCTTCTCAAATGCTTGAGCTTGGAACCATTCAGTGGATTCTTCCCTCATCTTTTTAACCAAATCAATAACTAGAAAAACCTTTCCTTCAAAGATGAAGTTGTTGCGGTTCTTCCATAAGCCCCATAAGATCCACGGAAACAGACTTTTTAAACCCATTGGAATTCTTACATCACGTCCAATTCCAAAAACATAAGACATATTCTGGTAAATCGATTCATTATGGAAACCATTCTCAGGACAAGGAAATAAAGATATTGCCCAAACCTGTCTCGCCAGTGTGCACGCAAAGAGGACATGGTTTGAAGATTCACCTTCCAATCCACAGATTTGACATCTAGAATCAATTTTCATGCCTCTTGCAACAATATTGTCTGCAACTGGAACAGCTTCACTCAGCACCTTCCATAAGAAGTTTTGAATCTTCAGAGGTGATGGAATCGCCCAGACTTCATTCTTTAGAACATTCAGAGACGGTTGCATATTTGCCTCAAGCATCTCATCTGTCATAAATATCTGAGATGCAAACCAATAACCAGACCTCACTGAATACTCTCCACTCTTTGTGTGTTCCCAAGCCCAGAAATCATCTTCTTCCACCAAAGGAGCACTTTTAACAATGATATCAATATCTCTCTGAAAAAACAGATTCTTCAACTTATCTATATCCCACCATTTGTTTGAAAAATCTATAAGATCCTCAACCCTAAGATCAATGTTCACAAAGATATTTTTCATGAGGGGAGCCCTCATCCTACCATCATTAATCCACAAACTAGACCAGACCATTAAAGAACTTCCATTACCAACCATATCTCTTAAACCTCTTCTCAAGAGATCTCTGCCATAAAGAATGCTTCTCCAAGCAAAGGATGGTCTAGCACCCAACTCAGCCTCAAGAAAATCTGACTCAGCAAAGTATCTACTATTGACAAACCTTGCGAATAAGCATTTGGGAGATTGAAGAAGTATCCATGCCTGTTTAGCCAACAAGGCTTGGTTGAATAGTTGGATATCTTTAAATCCAAGTCCCCCTTGATCTTTTGGTATGCACATTTTTCTCCAGCTCTTCCAGTGAATCTTCTTATTATCTTCTGTTGCATTCCACCAGAAATTGGACATTGCACTTGTCAGATTATCCAAAGTTGTTTTTGGGAGTTTAAAGCAAGACATAGCAAAAATAGGCATCGCCATTCCAACAGTTTTTAATAAAACTTATTTTCCTCCCTGAGATAATGTTTTAGCATACCAACCTGTCATTCAACCCTTCATCTTTTCTTTAATGTAGGCCAACATTTCAACTTTTGAACCGCTAAAACATTATGGCAATCCAAGATAAGTACCAGCTCCTCCTTCACTATGAATACCAAGTTTTAACTTGACCAATTCTTTGGTTTCTTCATCCACATTCACCCCAAACGTTATTGAAGATTTACCAACATTGGTAGTTTGGCCTGAAACCGCTTCATAAGAGGAAAGAATCTTTTGAATTGCTTCACATTGCCTCGTCTCCGCTTTACACAGGAAAAGTGTATCATCTGCGAATAATAGATGATGAATTGCTGGTCCTTCATCAGAGAACTGAATTCCATTAATTAGACCAATCTGCTCAGCTCTATTCATCAAGTGAGTAAGACCCTCCGTGCACAAAACAAAGAGGAAGGGTGAAAGCGGGTCTCCCTGGCGCAGTCCTCTCTGTGGCACAATAAAACCATGGGGTTGACCATTAATTAAGACTTCATAAGTGACAGAGGAGACACAAAACATCACCCATTTAACCCAAGTATGATGAAAACCCAAAGCTTCTAACAGAGCCTGAAGATAACCCCACTCAACCCTATCATATGCTTTAGACATATCTGTCTTAACAGCCATATATTCTTTAGAAATCGCCTGATGGGTTCTGAGGCTATGCACTGCTTCATGAGCAATCAAAATATTGTCAGAAATTAATCTTTCTCCTACAAATGCAGATTGATTAGGAGCCACTATATCAGCAAGGAAGGGCTTAATCCTCGAAACTAGTATCTTTGAAACTATTTTGTAAAGGACAGAACACAAACTAATTGGTCTCATATCCGACATCAATGAGGAACCAATTACCTTTGGAATCAAACAGATTTGAGTGAAATTCCATTCACGAGGAAATTCTCCCGTCCTGAAGAAGTTCTGGATCTCTTCTGTGACTTTAGATCCCACAATATTCCAATATTGTTGATAGAAAACTCCTGTCATACCATCTGCTCTTGGAGCACTTTCTCCTTTGATCGCAAAAGCTGCCTCTTTTACTTCCTCTTTAGAAACCTCACTGATCAGTGCTTCATTGATCTCAGCAGAAACACGAGGCCTGAAACCCAAAAATAACCTATGAGGCGCTTCTGGACAAGATGAAGTAAAGAGAGACTTGAAATACTGAGCAGCTATTTCCCCTTTAGAGCCTTCTGCTCTATGCATAATCCCCTGAGAATCTAACAAACTTTCTAGCCCATTTCTTGACCTCGTAACATTAACAGAGGCATGGAAGAATTTAGAATTTTTATCTCCTACTATCATCCACTTGTCACGACTTTTTTGTTGCTAAAAGCTAACTTCTTCACGATAGGCATTAACCATTTCTCCATTAAGCTTATTTAACCTCGAAAAAGACGGAACAATAGCAGAAACCTCCTTTTCAATTTCAATCTGAATAAGATTGATTTTTTCCACAGCATTGGAAATGTTCTCCTTTTTCCACTTACTTAATTCTTTCCTGCAACTCCTTAGTCTGTCTGCCACCGAAAGACCAAACTGAGCCTTAGGATTACACCAAGCTCTCATAATAGCTTCTCTCACCATCGGCTTGTGCAGCATCCTTTTATCAAACCTAAAGGAACCTCTGTACTTTTCTTGCGATGATAATTGATTTACTAAGACCGGTCGATGATCAGATCCTCTTCTTTCAAGGAAAGCTTGATTCGAAGCTGGGAAAACCTTAAACCACTCCTTGTTCCCAAAAAACCTATCAAGTTTACACTGGATCCACAAGTCATATCTTTTACCCGCCCAAGTAAACCCATTTCCTGTGCTTGATAGTTCCTTCATACCACACCCATCCAGCATATCAGAAAAAGGTACAAACGTATTATCCCCTCTAACAGGACCTCCAAGTTTCTCCCCATTATGAAGAATCTCATTGAAATCTCCAACCATACACCAGCCAGATTTTCGATTGATTCCAATGCGTAACAGCCTTTCCCAAACCAACGGTCTAAGGCCCACGTTCGGATTCCCATAAACGCAAGTAACAAAGAAAGATCTATTACCAAACTATACATGAAGATCGATAATGTTTTTATTCACATAAAGTCTTTCCACAATCACCGATTTCTTCCAAAAGAGAGCCAAACCTCCACAAGTTCCAACAGGCTCTACAGTATAAACAAAGTCATATCCTAACCATTCCTGAATATCTACAATCACATTCCTAGTATTCATAGTCTCCATCAAAAAGAACACCTCTGGAAAATGTTTCTTACGCATTTCCATAAGGCGTGGAACTGTCAAATCTTGAGGCCGCCCCAATCCTTGGCAGTTCCAGCTGAGAATACTCATTGGGAATGGGACAGTCCCTCATTTGGGACCGTCTCTAGTGACATCGGTTTCCCTTTCTTAGACTGTGTCCCGGAAGAATTAGCCTCAGAGAAGTCAACCCTATAAACCGTTGAACATTCCTTAGAAGGGAAATAATCTGCCTGATGACCATAAGAGAAGTTGATTTGATGAGAGAAAGAATCCACAAGACTAACTCTCTCTATTGCAGCTGCTTTGATTGCTGATGACATCAACTTATTAACTTGGCAATTAGGAACGTCTGATTGAGTGGCTGAGCTATCCGACTCATATCCAAAAACTAAACCTTTTCCTTTATTCAAATCCTTGCAAATTATCGGAACAGGTTCCAGTTGAAGCACAGTTTTCCGGGTAACCAAGTTCTTCTCAGCTTCTCCTACCGATTTCCTGACTTTCTCTTCTCTAATTACTCTCTCCTCACCCTTAGCCACCATTAAATACTGCCTCATACCTTCTAGAACATCTGGGGCAATGCAGGGTCTTCCAGAAATAGGATGCTTTCCAACTTTATCCTCCCTTAACACTCCAAACAAAGGATCATTAACTTTCAGAATAGGAGATCGAGGTCTAGGAGGAACCAAGATCCCGGCTCTACGATTATCAGCTAACAATTGTCTTTTGTTAACTAACAAAGGACACACCTCTCTAGCATGTGTTAACCGATGACAAGAGTAACATCTTTTCTGGACTTTTTCATAGAAGAAAAGTAGAGTAACAGAACCTTCTCCTTTCGGCAAATTGACTACTTTAGATCTCCTTAATGGTTTCGAAATATCAAACTTGATCTTCACCCTTTCATAGAATTGACTTTGTGGCCGAGAAGGATCAAAAGCTACTTCAATAACTGAACCAAGCAACTCACCAAACGCAGTGATAGATTCGGCTGAGTAGTGATTCACCGGAATATTACTTATTTGGACCCAAATCTCCACAAATTGTAAGAAGTCAGCCGGAGGTAATTCCACCCACCTTTCCGTTGCCAACGCCCATTCATTGTAGGTATTCAAGCCTTTATCAAGAATCTCGATCAAATCTTGTTCATATTTAAAAACGAACTGAAACCTCTCCCTCGAGAGCGCAATTCCACGTACCCTTTCATATTTCTTTCATTTATGAGGCATATCCAAAATTAAGCTGGCCATCGTCTGACAATCTGGATTCAGGAGCCTTCCAATAATACTCGGTTTATTGTTTTCACAGGAATTGAATTCAGGAAGATCCGGAAGATTAAAGGGCTCGTCGTCATCATCGTCGATAGACATCACCATAAGAGCCTTATCCATTGCAGACGACATTTTGAAAAACCACAGATAAAATAAAAACTACTTCTGAACTCGAAACTAGAGGAAGCTCCCGAACTAAAGATCGGACCACAATTACCAAAGAACTACAAACTTCCAATAATTTTTTGGAATACTTTTTTGAAAAACTTTTTGCAAAAAAGTATTCCAAAAAGAAGGCGGCGGTGATGGAGAGGATTATTGAATGATTCATCACCACTCGTAAAAGTAGCTTATCAAGAAAGATTTGAAATCATCGGCATCCGCTTCCACCGGAAGAAAACGACGGCGAAGCCACGTGCGGCCGCCGGATCGAAACCTTCCGGAAACAGAACCTCATACTTAAACCTTCTGATTCTTTTTCACTCCAAGTTTCCTTCGAATTTTGAATAAATATAAGAAATATCTTTCTATCCGAATTTAATAATGAAGTGTGTTTACTATACAGAATTTTTAATACGTATAATGTGAATCGAAACAAGTAGTGATGATCTCAACATCAATTGACTAGTATACACAATTTTTAATACGTATAATTGACTAGTCATAAGAGATTTTCATAATAAAATTAAAAATACACAAAAAATCATTTTGAATTCTTTTTTTTTTTTTGAATGGTTGGTTGGTTTATCATCAAAGACGTTGGAGATAGTTAGATGCATCTTCTTTAAGAGCAAAATGTTTGTTTTTAAGCCGTTAACAGAATATGTGTCCACACGAAACAACAACAATACTCTAATTAGGAAGATGCAAATTGCATGTAAACACTAATTCAGCCATTAAATTTGAAAATAGTTATTATCTAATTTTGTTTCACTTCATCCTAACTTTTTTGTGTGTGTGTATTATACTATATGGATTTTTTTTAATAGCTTAATATTAAAATATTTTATTTGTATGCAATTGTGCAAATATTATATAAAAAAAAAAGTATATAGATGTATCTATCTTTGTGTGTCTCTATTATAACGTGGATCAAGATTCTTTCTTATCTTCATCACTCTCACATTCTTTTGTCTTCAAACTCACACAAAGAACCAAAAAAAAAAAAAAATCCCCAACGCTAAAAAAAAATGAGTCGACCGTCAAGATTCCTCGAGACGGCGGAGACGCCACCACCACAACCTTCGGAGCAGATGCTAGCGGCGGAATCCGACATGGTGGTGATCTTGTCGGCTCTTCTCTGCGCTCTCATATGCGTAGCTGGCCTTGCCGCCGTTCTACGCTGCGCTTGGCTGCGGCGGTTCACCGGCGGAGGAGATTTGCCGTCGCCGAACAAAGGCTTGAAGAAGAAAGTGCTTCAGTCTCTCCCAAGATCCACTTTCACCGCCGCAGAATCAACCTCCGGCGCCGCCGCTGAAGACGGCGGAGATTCAACGGAATGCGCGATTTGCCTCACTGATTTCGCAGACGGCGAGGAGATCAGAGTCCTTCCTCTCTGTGGCCATTCGTTCCACGTGGCGTGTATTGACAAATGGCTGGTCTCTAGGTCTTCGTGTCCTTCTTGTCGCCGGATTCTTACACCGGTGAGATGTGAACGGTGCGGCCACGCTTCCACGGCGGGGAGACAAATCAAAGATCATCAACATCACCAACACTCTTCGCAGCTCACTTCCTCTATTCCTACGTTTCTTCCTTAACACTAATTTTTCTTATTACTCGGAATAATTAATCCAACAAAGTATGTAAAGTGAGTCTAATTAGGAATATTAGAGATCTTAAGGTTTTTTTGTTTTTCTCTTTTTTGTTTGCTTGTAATAAATACACTGTGTTTAAATCAATCAGATGGAGTTCAAAGTTCGAGATGTTTAATTAGGATTTCCCAAAAGAATAATTTTACAATAAAATAGAGATTATTGATTAGACAGCTAATGGAGTCGGCCATGTGAAAACCCACAACCCCTCGGTCCCTCCGAAAATACCAAATTTATTTTCTCCTTTTTTAATTTTGGATAAATTATTTACAATCAAAATTCTGCAATACCAAAATTGCGTTTCATCGCTGGTTGGTTAATTTATAACAAGCACGGCCCAAATATATCCGGTTAGAAATGGTGAACCAAAGACAACTTTCAAACCGAAAAAAACTGAAGTAAATCCACAAAAACAAATACCAAACCGAACCTAAATCCGAACATAACCCATTATTTTTCTTTTTCAAATCGAACTGAATTGAAATAAAATTTAACTCCAATTTTCTAAAGTCCCAAAAAACCCGAACGGGGAACTGACTAACAAAACACTTACGGAGTTGTATTGGATTAGGAATTTTAGAAGATTTAATGGTTCTTTTAAAATCCCCTGTTATTGAATAAATGATTTCTAAATGTCTTAGCAAATCCTATGTTATTCAATCAAGAATTTATAAAAAGTAAATTAAATACCCTGTTATTGGAAATATTTTAAGTAGTGGATTTTAGAGGATTCTGAGTGATTTTAAGTGGTTTTGGTGGGGTTTGTTAGTTAAAAATATAAAAGACCAAATCCCATAGTTTTAGGTGGGATTTCATAGACGTTAATAACAAATCATAAGAAATTTCCTAATTCACCCAAAATCATCTAAAATTTCATTAAAACTCAAATCATTCCAAATTCTCCCAAATTTCAATTTCAATACACTCCCTTACCGTCGGTAAACAAAATAATGTTTCATGAATGTTGACATCCCGGTTAATTGTAACAGTTATAGAGGTACCAAATGTATACATAAACCATTAATTAACTGGGGATGTCAACAATATCTTTTTTTGTCGACCTCATTATATCCCAGTATTTTGAAAATTTTGTTTTGTGAGTTAAATTGATTAAAATCAATATCCTAATAATAATGATTTTGATGAAATCATAAAATCATTAAAAACCAAATTTTTTGAATAACAATCGATTATGAATTTTAAAAATTATCAAAACAATAACAGTAGATTTTAGTAAGAATATCAGAATTCATAAACGAATAACCATAGATTTTGAAATTTTGAACAATCATTTAAAATTTATTTACCAATAGCTCCCTTAGAGGATTTTTAGGCAGATCCGGTGCAAAAAAGATGGGCAAATGTAAATGATCCAAAGGCTCATTTTTTGAAAAAAGATTATATGTAAAAAGGGGTCAAATCTTTTTTAAAAATACATATAAGAGAGATCCAATTATTTAAAAAAACTGTATTAAATCCATTTTTTTACAAAAATTAGTTTATTAAAATAGAAAATAATAGAAAAACCTAAAATTTAGATATATATATATATACATATTTATTGCTATAAAATTTGTACAAAAATTAAAAGAAAAATATATTTATCTATAATAAATGGGCCAAAAAGTTTTTTGCCCAAGGGCCCATTTTTATGCTGGGCCGTTCTAGGTCTGCTCAGTTGATTCTTGCTAGTTGCTACAGCCGTTTCTGTTTGTTTTTCTACTATATATATCTGCCCGACTGCCCGATTTTATTGTTAGGGTTTCTGTTCGATTTTGTTTCGACCTTCCGTTTGCAATCAACAGTAGTTGTTTGTGTTATATTTGTTTTCTCCTGAGCCCATTAGAGCCATGAATCCGTTTCTGGCTATAAATTTATCCATATTCTCAGTATGTAAGTGGCTGTAAAGTTTTAAGGATCTTCGGGTCATTGATTAGTTTATGATTGTTAGTAGCTGCTTTTTTTGGAAAACAAGCCTGATTAGTGTGATATTGTCTTTTGTCGTAATGGATTTTTCACATGATTGATCCCAGTAATGCTCTTAAGGTTTTTGTAATACACAGATTGATTTTTAATGCGTACTTATCATGTTTCAGATCAGACGTATTACGACTCAGACTGGGTCCTAAAGTTGGTTCCGTTTTGAATGGACATATATAGTTTTGGTTGATGATCTGTAATGTCTTGTCATGTTTCAGTCATATTTCAGGTGGCTTGTGATCGTAATCAAATGGCCAAGTTCAAAGAATTAGAAAAGAAGCTGGACAATAATCTACAGGTAAAAACAAGTAATGGTGTTAATGCATCTAGAATTTGTTTGATTATGAAAGGACACAGATTTGTTTGATTTTTAATGTGTCCACTCGAATTTCTCATGTTTCAGACGTATAAGAGTGAGATGGAGTCATTGAAAGAGGTAAAAGCAAGAAACGGTGTTATAGTTTTTTGTTTTTTTTGAAAGGACATTTAGATAGTTAGTTATTGTTGATGTATTATTCTTGTCATGTTTCAGTTGTCTAGGGCTCAGACGGCCGAGTTGAAAGAATTCACAAAGACGTTACTCGCAAGGAACGACTGAGAGGAAATTTCATATGAGGGAAACGATCTGATTTATCGCAAGCAATATGGACTGTTGGTACTGGGCTTAAGGCCCATAACTTTGGCCCGGCCCAAATCGTTTATTTTTGTCAAAAAGTCCGAAAACGAGACTTGTGGGGGCCATTCTCATCAAAAACCGCAAACTACATTTTCCTATAAATACCGGGAGAGGATGAGGAAATGGAGATCCTGAAATTTCTAGAGAGAACCCCCTAAATTCTCGATTTCTATGCAAATCGTATATCCGACGACTTTTACGATATTTTTCCTATCGTATTTACGATATTTCTCTTTTGTATTTACAATTTAAGTCTTTTCGACGATTTCCTTTGTAATCGTCGATTTCGATAATCGGCAACTCGAGAATCCTCATTTCGAGGACTTGTCATTTTTAACTTAGAGAATTTCTTCTCTTCCGATTGTATTTTACGATTGAATCTTTCGACGATTTCCTTTGTAATCGTCGATTTCGATAATTCGTATAAGAAAGTTCTCGAACCCACCTTTTCACATATCTACGAATAACCGGATTTCGGTATCAACATTTGGCGCCGTCTGTGGGGAAAGGGGCTCTTCTATACTTAAAAAAAAAACAAAAAAAAACAAATCATCGATGACGAAAGGAACAACTCCCGCGTCAACGAAACCGACTTCTTCGACTTCGGCCGCGACAACCGCCACTGCCTCGGGAACGACGATCTTCGGAACATCGGCAAGGCCAACCCCCACTGGGTCGAAAAGGCCGATCTCATCGTTATCGGCGATGCCGACTTACGGCACCTCAGAAGCGCTGGCTCCAGCCGCGACAGCGAGGCCAACCTCGATGGCCTCGGCATATCGAACTTACACNTTACGATTTAATCTTTCGACGATTTCCTTTGTAATCGTCGATTTCGATAATTCGTATAAGAAAGTTCTCGAACCCACCTTTTCACATATCTACGAATAACCGGATTTCGGTATCAACATTTGGCGCCGTCTGTGGGGAAAGGGGCTCTTCTATACTTAAAAAAAAAACAAAAAAAAACAAATCATCGATGACGAAAGGAACAACTCCCGCGTCAACGAAACCGACTTCTTCGACTTCGGCCGCGACAACCGCCACTGCCTCGGGAACGACGATCTTCGGAACATCGGCAAGGCCAACCCCCACTGGGTCGAAAAGGCCGATCTCATCGTTATCGGCGATGCCGACTTACGGCACCTCAGAAGCGCTGGCTCCAGCCGCGACAGCGAGGCCAACCTCGATGGCCTCGGCATATCGAACTTACACACCACCGACGAGATCGACTTTTCTAACTACGACGAGGACATCTTTCTCCGATCCGACGAGGATGAACAGAACGACCGCAAATCTGATAAGTGCCACAAGGATGGA
Organism: Alliaria petiolata; assembly: GCA_020283515.1. Taxonomy (NCBI): domain Eukaryota; kingdom Viridiplantae; phylum Streptophyta; class Magnoliopsida; order Brassicales; family Brassicaceae; genus Alliaria; species Alliaria petiolata. The sequence continues at coordinate 275,101,187 of JAHZTW010000001.1, forward strand.
AGCACCCGCAAACAACACGTCGCCAAGATCCGACATCTCGGCTTTACTCCAGACGCTTATCGCACAAATAAACGACAACACACGTGGGACTAACGAACGATTGGACGAACTGGCCACAGCCCAACATGTTTGCCATAGTCGGATCGATGACCTCCACAACACCAACAACCGCGAGGAACGGACGCCGAGCCAAACAACCTTCACCCCACACATTCACAGAGTTCTATTCGGGGATCCAGTGGACGACACGGATGATCGAAGCAATCTACCTCCCCTGACGAATAATCAAGAGCAAAGAGAGGAGAGGCGATTGGCAAACAACGACCATCGACGCAAAGGGCATGCAGATCGACGAAACGACGACCCCCATCGTAAAAATCAAAACAGCGAACTGGAAGGTATCAAAAGGCAGCTTAAGCTGATGACTTCCCGAGTCCATCAAGCAACGAGCTCGGCACCAGAGATCGACCGAGTACTCAAAGAGGAACAAAACACCCCATTCACGAGAAAGATAACTGACTCGCCGGCTCGGCATACGGGAAAGATCAAGATCACGGCCTACGATGGAACGACGAATCCTATGCTATTCATAACGGCATTCAGCGTCGCGATGTGCCGAAACCAATTTCCTCCCGAGGAGCGAGATGCGGGATATTGCCAGATGTTCGTAGAAAATCTAACAGGCTCGGCGCTGAGTTGGTTCTCCAAGCTCGAGTCAAACTCGATCGATAGCTACGAGGATCTCACGGTAGCCTTCGTCAAACACTACTCTATGTACATCGAACAAGGAGCGTGCGAAGCCGACTTATACACACTGCGACAAGGCCAGAAGGAGTCTCTACGATCCTACATCAACAAGTTTAAGAACATCGTTTCAAAAGTGTCAGTCTCCGACGACGCAGCAATTCCAGCATTGCGCAACGGACTATGGTACGAATCAAGTTTCTACGAAGAGTTGAAGAAAAACAAACCGCGTACTTTGGAGGACGCACTCCACAGGGCAACGATTTTCATCGAAATAGAGGAGGAGAGGGCAGAGAAAGCTACGAAGTATGCCTCCCCCAAGGCGCCGATCCCAAAGGAGAAATCAAAGGACGATTACTACGAACCGCGTCAGCATTACGACAGCAGCCATCAAAGAAACAACAGAGGCAGCAGACCATCTACCTTCGTCATAGAAGATGCGCCGTTCGATCAACAACAAGGCGGGTACTCGAACAAGTACATCCGGCCGAATCAACACAATACTCCCGGCGGATCAAAACCGTATTGCACCTTTCACAAACGATACGGACATTCCGACGAAGAGTGCCGCCATCTGCAAAATGACTTGATGGCGCGTTATAGGAGGGAGCTCAAGGAAGCAGCTAACAAGCAAATGGCAAGATCAAACGAGCAACACGAAGCCCCGCAACCACGAAACGAAGGAGAACGATTTCGACTCGCACAAGAGGAAGCTAGGCGAAAACCCGCAGTCGTCTTACCAAACCCACCGATCAGACCCGTCAATGCCGACATGGCACCTCCAAAGCGCGAACCCGACGATCGAGGACAAGGCGGCGCCCCGGCTCCAGCAAGACGAAGAATCAACATGATAATGGGAGGACTTCCCACGTGTAACGACTCGGTCCGATCGATCAAAAGCTACGAACGTAGAACGATCACAGTTAAACCGTGGAAGCGCAATGTTGACGACGAACTTAAAATCAGCAATGACATATCTTTCGCGGCAGATGACCTCGAAGAAGTAGATACGCCTCACAATGACCCTCTCGTCATCGAGCTCCGAATCGGAGATTGTGAAGTCACCCGTGTTTTGGTCGACACCGGGAGCACGGTGGATCTCATCTTTAAGGAAACACTCCAGAGAATGGAGCTCGAAGGTTTCGAATTTAAGGCAAGCACGAAACCACTCACAAGATTTGCGGGGGACACCTCAATGACGATCGGAACCATCAAACTCCCGGTTTATGTCGGACGAACGACTAAGGTTATCAAGTTCGTCGTCATCGATAAGCCGGCCATCTATAACGCAATCCTCGGCACCCCTTGGCTAAATGCGATGAAAGCAGTCCCGTCTATCTACCACCAATGCGTAACATTCCCAACATCGATCGGGATCTTCACGATCAGAGGAAACCAGCGAATGGCGAGAACGTGCTTCATCACCGAACACAAACTGTGAAAGGCGGGGCAAACGTGTCTGATCGCAACACAAGGACCAAACGAACTCCCGCCCCCGGATGACCAACAACGTGAAGAAGTTGTAGGAACAAATATCGACATACGAGATCCCGAAAGATGTGTCGGCATCGGAGCAGAACTAAACGACGACCTAAGGGACAAGCTCATCGATTTCCTAAGGCAAAAAGTTTCCACGTTCGCATGGAGAACTGACGACATGAAAGGGATTCCTCCCTCCCTCGCTCAAGATGAACTTCAGGTCGACCAAACCATTAAGCCAATCAGGCAAAAACGACGCAAGCTCGGCCCAGAGCGCGCTAAAGTGGTAAATGACGAGGTCAAACGATTATCAAAGGCATGCTCGATTACGGAAGTCCGATATCCTGACTGGTTTGCCAACCCGGTTGTTGTATAAAAGAAAAACGGCAAGTGGCGAGTGTGCGTAGATTTCACAGATCTAAACAAGGCATGCCCAAAAGATAGTTTTCCACTTCCGCATATCGATCGTTTAGTAGAAGCGACTGCGGGAAACGAGCTCTTATCCTTCATGGACGCTTTTTCGGGCTACAATCAAATAATGATGCAACCCGACGACCGCGAGAAAACTTCTTTCATCACCGATCGAGGAACGTACTGCTACAAAGTCATGCCATTCGGTCTGAAAAACGCGGGAGCAACGTACCAACGCTTAGTAAACAAGATGTTTGCCGATCAGCTCGGAAAAACCATGGAAGTGTATATTGATGACATGCTCGTGAAATCACTCAACGCCGAGGACCACGTCGAGCATTTGCGAACCTGCTTCGAGAGCTTGAACGAATACGGGATGAGGCTAAATCCTGACAAATGCACGTTCGCCGTCAGATCAGGAGAGTTCCTTGGGTATCTCGTGACAAAAAGAGGGATAAAGGCCAATCCAAAAAAGATAGCCGCAATCCTCGACATGCCATCCCCGAAGAATACCCGCGAAGTTCAGGGACTCACGGGAAGAATCGCGGCCCTGAATAGATTCATCGCCCGATCGACAGATAGATGCCTCCCTTTCTATCAACTTCTTCGCGGCAACAAAAGATTCCAGTGGAACGACAAATGCGAAGAAGCTTTCGGCCAACTCAAAGAATATCTATCAACTCCGCTGGTTTTAGCAAAGCCCGATCTCGGTGAAACTTTGTATCTTTATGTGGCTGTCTCACACTCTGCCGTCAGCGGTGTCCTCGTCAAGGAAGATCGCGGCGAACAAAAACCAATATTTTACGTGAGCAAGTCACTCGACGGCCCGGAGAGCAGGTACCCGACGATGGAAAAACTCGCGTTAGCCGTAGTCACCTCGGCACGAAAGCTACGACCATACTTCCAATCGCACTCGATCACCGTTCTCACGAATCAGCCCCTGCGGACAGTTCTTCACAGTCCAACTCAATCCGGACGAATGACGAAGTGGGCGGTCGAACTAAGCGAATACGATATAGACTACAAAAACAGGACTTGTGCAAAATCCCAAGTGCTCGCGGATTTCCTCGTCGAGTTGCCACCAGGTTCCGCTAAAAGCGACCTTCATCCTGAAGAAAAATGGTCTCTGTATGTCGACGGCTCCTCTTCTCGCAACGGCTCTGGAGTCGGAATTCGGTTAATATCACCAGCCGGCGAAATTCTCGAACAATCTTTCCGACTCGAGTTTACCGCGTCCAACAACGAGGCCGAATACGAAGCACTTGTCGCCGGCTTACGGTAAGCAAAAGCAATCGGAGCAAAACAGATCCAGGCATTCTGCGACTCGCAGCTCGTCGCAAGCCAGTTCAACGGAGAGTATGAGGCCAAAAACGATCGAATGGACGCCTACCTAAAGGTCGTCAAAAATCTCGCCGAAAGTTTTGACAGTTTTGTCCTCACCAAGATCCCGCGAAGCGACAACTCGCCAGCTGACGCACTGGCCGTCCTCGCATCAACATCTGATCCGGCCCTCCGAAGAATGATACCGGTAGAAAGCATCGCGAAGCCCAGCCTCGAGCTCTCAAAAGGTGTATGCGTCATAACCGAACTCGAAGAGGGCCTCGACGACGCCGACCAGACAAATTGCGAACCGATGGACAGAGCTGGTGAACCCGTCGAAACAGACTGGAGGGATGAAATCAAAATGTACTTGGCCGACGGAGAAGTCCCACCGGATAAATGGGCTGCCCGACGTCTCAAGGCAAGAAGCGCCCACTACACTCTCATCAAGGACGTCCTCTTTCGATGGAGCGCCTCTCGGGTCCTACTAAACTGCGTACACGGACAAGAGATACAAGATGTCATGAAAGAAACGCATGAAGGAGCAGGCGGTAACCATTCAGGAGGACGAGCCCTAGCTCTGAAGATCAAAAAGCACGGCATTTTTTGGCCAACGATGATAACTGATTGCGAAAAATTTGTCGCACGATGCGAGAAGTGCCAACGCCACTCCCCAGTAATCCGAGTTCCCTCAGAACTGTTGACGGCTTCCACAGCCCCTTATCCTTTCATGAGATGGGCTATGGATATTGTCGGTCCACTCCCACGATCCCGCCAAAAATGTTTCGTCTTAATAATGACGGATTACTTCACGAAATGGGTGGAAGCAGAGTCCTACTCCAAGATCCACGTCCGCGACGTGCAGAAGTTCGTATGGAAGTTCATCATCTGTAGACACGGACTCCCTTACGAGATCGTCACCGATAACGGCTCACAATTTATCTCGACCATCTTCGAAGACTTTTGCGCACGATGGAAGATTAGACTAAGCAAGTCAACTCCCCGCTACCCACAAGGCAACGGACAAGCTGAAGCAACTAACAAAACAATACTCGACGGTCTCAAAAAATGCCTCGATGCGAAAAAGAACGCTTGGGCAGATGAACTCGACGGCGTGCTCTGGTCTCATCGGACTTCGCCACGCCGATCGACTAATAGAACTCCCTTCTCGCTGTCGCACGGAGTAGAGGCAATGTCGCCCGCCGAAGTAGGCATCTCCGGACTCCGACACACCATGATAGCACGAGACCCGAACACGAACGATGAAATGATGAAGGACCAACTCGACTTCGTAGAAGACGAACGGGACCAGACTCTACTGAGAATTCAAAACTACCAGCAACTCGCAGCTCGTTACTATAACAAGAAGGTCCGGGGTCGACACTTCGAAGAAGGCGACCTCGTACTCAGAAGGGTTTTCGAAAACACGCGCGAAGCAAACGCGGGCAAGCTCGGCGCAAGCTGGGAAGGACCTTACATCGTTTCAAAGATCGTCAAACCAGGGGTATTTGAGCTAACAACGATGGCGGGAGAAGCGATCCCACGATCATGGAACATCATGCATGTTAAGCGTTACTATTACTAACGAAGGAGCTTCAGCAACCGTCAAGCCCTCCACAACGAGAGAAAGTTTCACGACTTTACGAACTACGGTCAGGCTTGATCCCTTCAAGGGTACGCATGCAACCTTTTAAAGGAGGTTTGGACAAAAAAAAAAAAAAAAAAAAATATACCACTTTGTAATGTGAACTACGGTCGGCTTGATCCCCACTTCTAGGGGTACGTAGGCAGCCTTTTTAAGGTGCAGCTATACTTAATAAAAATTTATATTTTTATCGTCAACTCTTCCGCTTCGATACGCAGTCCGGCTGCCCGAACACATTGACGCCCTGGCCAGGCGATCAATTTCGAAACGCGTTCCGCACGAATGCAGTGGTGAAATAATCCACCCCTTCGAAGCATAAGCCTAAAAAACTTAGCTCGTCGGTTTTAAAAGCCGAGCTCAGTCTCGCACGAATTAAACGGGGTAAGCCGAGCCAAGTCTCGTACCCAAGATCAATAAAGCCGGACTCCGATCCGCACGAAGAGGTCGAAACGAACAAATAAGCCGAGCACCTCGCAAGTTACGATTTCGACCTCGGAATATATAAAAAAAAGAAATGTTATTTATACGCCGAGCCAACCCTCGAACAGATCGACGAGATAAAACCAAGCCAAGTCTCGCACCCTGGATTAGTAAAACCGAACTACGAATTGCACGAAGAAATCGAAACGAACAAACAAGCCGAACAACTCGCATATTACATTATTCGAGCAAAACTCAGCTTTCCGAAATAATACAATAAAATCAAGAACAGCAAGAAAAAGAAAGGAACACCAAATTATCCAAAAGAAACGGCTGAACGATTCGGTACGTATCCGAAAAAAAGAGCCCGAAATATAAAAGTCCGCATACGGACCGATCGAACATAAGCAATAAATAAAGGTCGAGGGATAAAAGCGACTAAGGCTCGAAAGCATCGTCCTCCCGGATAGTTGCGACAACCGCATGAGTGAGTTGAGTCGCGTTCGACCCATATTCGTTGATAACAGGGGCCGCCTCCCCTGGACGCGTCAAGCGCTCCACCCAATCATCGACAGGCGTAACGACAAAATCACTTTCCACGAAATCCTCGACATGCATAGCCCGAGCCTCTCTATCTCTTTCGGCTAACTGCTCCTCGAGATTGGAAATCTTTCCATCGGGGAATTGGACGCCTTCCTTCGCGGAACCCCGAAAAGCTTCAAGAACCGCTTGCGCCTGACCATAAAGACTAAGAGCTTCTTCCATAACCCCACCACCATCGTAGAAACGCTGAAACCTTTTAAAGCGCTCTTGGTACCTCGAGGCGATTGCCTCAAGAGCACGACGCCTCTCGTTTTCCACCTCACGGGCGCCTGCTATCAATGTCGCCTCGTACTTCCCCTTGTACTGTTCGCGTTGCTTCCGATAACTTGCCGCCGCCGCTTCAACCTCTTTCGCCTTTTTCTTATAAGCTTCGAGCTCTTTGAGAACCTTCTCCTTAACCGCACACTCAGCACCTCGCACGACTTCCGCATCCAAAGCCTTTTGATGCATCTTACCGATATTCTTCCGCAACACGTGATCGAGTTTGTTGGTCGAAGCCGCCAGCTAAAACAAAAATAAAAGGGGATTAACAAAGAGAGAACGAATAAAACCGACGTGGATATTATACGAAACTCACCATGAAATGGTACGAAGCGATGCTTTTCAAGATATTCACTCCGCAAGAATCATCATCAACCGGAAAAAGCTCAGAATCGGTATGTTTGATCTTCCGGTACAACTCAAAGCTAGCCTCCTTGTCATGAATGAGCAACTCGCTCCCTATGTGCTCGAACGAAAACGTGTAATTCGGAGCATCCACGTCAACTTCTTCCGACACCTCCTCTTGTCGAACCTTCTTCACCGAACCAGCTACATTTTTCAACCCAAGCACGACACTCCGAGTCTCCTCTGTAAGAGACCCCAACAGAGCTTCGGAAGAACCCGCTGCTCCAACATGAGCCTTTACCGAAGTCTTACCTGAGGACGTCTCGCCAAATGTCGCCTTACGAGACGGTACCAAGGCCTTTCCCACAAGAATCGGGGATCTGTCATTTCTACTTGTCTTCTCTCCGACCTGGCGGCCGGCTTGACCAGTACCGGAGGATCCGGCCTCGGAAAACTTCGAAGTCGCACGAGGAGACGCCAGAGACTCCGAAGCAACGAGGAGCTTAGGAACTTTCTTCATCCGCTTATCCATCTCTTTCGGTCGATCGAAATTCACCTCAAAACAAGGATCCGTTAAACTCAGTCTAAAAAAAAAAAAAAAATAAATAATATATATATATATTATTACCTATATACCCGGGAACACCGTCTCTTCTCTCTCGAAGCGATGTAATAGTTGACCACTTTTGGGCACCAAGTTGCTTGATTTTCCCGACATCGTCTTGATATCTCTCAAGATACAACTTGCCGGTAGGATTTTGGATTGCAAAAAATATAAAAGAAAAAAAGGAGTTAGACGTTTCATTCACCATGACAAATCACGAGTTTTTTACTAAGTCTACCAAGACTCGTGCTCTAACGACGCCTAAACTCTTTGCTAGCATCGGGAACCGATGCCTCGGTCACCCGAACATAGAAGTAACGCCTCCACCAACCGCACTCTTTTTTCCGAGAAGCATAAACAATCATGCGTCCCGGTTTCATATTCAAAAGAATGGTCCCCGTAATCCCTTGGGTATTCCACCGGACGTCCGACATCGCTTCGAAAAGGCAAACACTCATGTTGACTCCACACTCGGGCGCCAAGAGAATGGACGCAACAACGTTCCGGATCGAGCCCGGACTAAGTTGAGAAAATGCTATCCCCCTAGCTGCGCACAAATCCACCAAAAGCCCGGGCAACGGAAACCACAATCCGCAATGAGTAAACCAGTACTCATAAAGACAGATCCAACCCGGAGCATGGATCCAAGGCCGCTCGCCCGCCCCGGGAGACCGAAGCTCCAAACCAGGAACTCCGTGAAAAGACTCGAAATTTTTTAATGACTCGGAATCCGACAGGGAGTCTGGAAAATCATGGAGGATACGAAACAACAGATCCCGGGTTTCCATCGTCGACTCCGAATCAGAATCGTACTCATCAAGACTTTCTACGACAAAAAGCTCGATATCGGGAACCGGCACATTGTCGTCGGCAATCTCCGTTTCGTCCGGAAAAGTCAACCCCGTCTCGTCCGCTTCCATTGTATTATCGAGCGAAGAAGCATCATCGTCCGACATCGGATACCAAACAATGAACAAAAAAAACTCAGATCGAAAAAAGAACGCTAACTGAAAATAACGGAAACTCGGATTATTAAAAAAAAAAAAGAGGGAAAATCTTTTTCAAAAAAAACGAAGTTCGGCTAAAATAAAGGAGCCGGTCCCGACAAAATTTTCGAAGTTTCGACAACAAACATCCACCGAGATATCACGGCATCCTCACAAAGACTCGAACCAAAGCAACGTCGAAACTCGCGACGTTGACCCACATAACAAATGGACTAATAACAAATGGAGCCCACATAGCACCAGTAAAATTTGAGACCGAGGCGCCACAGAAATCCCACCAAGAGCTTCGTGCGTAACAAGTGGAGCCCACTCCTTCGATGCACACCTAGATTTTTCTTTTTAAGTTTCAAGATCCCATTCTTTTTCTAAGACAAGTGGAGCCCACACTTCATCCTCTTCACATTCTCAATTTTCTGGTTTGCTTAAGATGAGAACGTACGTCCGAGCTTAAGATGATTCATTCAGATTTTTAATTAATCCCCCTCCATCAAGTAATTCAAGCAATCAAGAATCAACTCTCCACGCACGGCATGTCCGGCGAGATCCATCCGGCGAGACTTCATGCACGGCGACGCACACACGGCGACGGCGAATCAAACACGGCGATATCAACCTTCACCACGCCGGCCCCGAATCTCCGTCACGGCGATCCGCAAGCTCCACGCTGCGGCCCGAAACTCGCCAACCTCGCCGACCCGGAGACACCGTGTGGAAAACCAGTCCGGCGAGCTCCATAATCGATCTCGCCGTGTGGAGAACCAGTCCGGCGAGCTCCGTACAACGATACCTCCGGCGAATCAACAGCACCAATCCGGCGAGCTCCGCACGACGATACCTCTGGCGAATCGGCAGAAACCATTCCGGCAAGCCTCACGGCGAGCTACAAGCTCAACGGCGACGTCAATGCCCACCAACGCAGGCTCAGCAAAATCGTTACCCCACGGTAACCATCGAAGCACGAACCAAAAAAAAACAAGGAAAAGAAGATAGGGAAAAGAACGTACCCACTTCGCATCACTATGCGAATGAAGAAGAAGACATGAAGTGGTGAATTAAATCAAAAGAGAACTTGATTTATAGAAAAAGAAAAGGAAGATGGGGAAAAGAACGTACATGCCTTGTCACCACTATGCAAATGGGGAAGAAGACATGAGTGGAGAATTAAGTTAAAAGAGGATTTGATTTATAGAAAAAGAAAAGGAAGATGGGGAAAAGAACGTATCCACTTCGCACCACTATGCAAATGAGGAATAAAACAGGAAGTGGAGGATTAAGTCAAAAAAGGTCTTGATCTATAGAAAAAGAAATATCAAAATAATCCCACCTTTTTGACTTAAGATTTCTCGAAAGTCCGTGCAACGGCCCGAAATTCGTCAATGGAGGCAAACTCTGATTTATGCCGGACCAACAAATTTGAAGAATCCATCAAAATTCATATAAACATCTATATTTTAACGGACCGGGGGGGGGAACTTACTGTTGGTACTGGGCTTAAGGCCCATAACTTTGGCCCGACCCAAATTGTTTATTTCCGTCAAAAAGTCCGAAAACGAGACCTGTGGGGGCCATTCTCATCAAAAACCGCAAACTACATTTTCCTATAAATACCGGGAGAGGATGAGGAAATGGAGATCCTAAAATTTCTAGAGAGCACCCCCCTAAATTCTCGATTTCTATGCAAATCGTATATCCGACGACTTTTACGATATTTTTCCTATCGTATTTACGATATTTCTCTTTTGTATTTACGATTTAAGTCTTTTCGACGATTTCCTTTGTAATCGTCGATTTCGATAATCGGCAACTCGAGAATTCTCATTTCGAGGACTTGTCATTTTTAACTTAGAGAATTTCTTCTCTTCCGATTGTATTTTACGATTTAATCTTTCGACGATTTCCTTTGTAATCGTCGATTTCGATAATTCGTATAAGAAAATTCTCGAACCCACCTTTTCACATATCTACGAATAACCGGATTTCGGTATCAACATGGACTCTTTAAAAACTAAGTAGCTCGCTCAAAGTTTCGATGATCTGTTTTTGTTTGCCGCTTCCCTTTCCGCTTAAAAAACTTATATTTATATTTATTTTAAATTATTATCTTTTTAACTTGCTCTAGAAGCCAAAAGCCCTAGTAATTGTATATCTATTGATTCGGCCATTAATTTGGCCAAGAGGAATAAGATTAGAAACATTGCTTGTGTTCTCATTAGAGCCATAAGAACCATAAGCTTAAAAGCTCATGTTTTTGTTATGTTTCTTTAACTTTTTGTTAACTCTATATGATCTTGATGGTGAGTTGGTTGCGGTGTTTGTTTTTGATTGAAGAATAAGAGAATCCTAAAATTTATGTTTCGGAGGACCAATTGGATCATGACATTCTTGAGAGATGTAACACTAACTATGTTTGTAGTCGGCATGAAGGTAATTATTAAGTGGCGGTTCTTTATTTAACAAGAATTTCAAATGTAGCCAGCCAAACCATTAACCACATTGATCCCAATAATGCTCGTTTTTTTTTTTGTAAATACACAGTAATGGTTGATTTTTTAATGTGTACGTCCACTCGATTTTTCTCATGTTTCAGATGTACAAGACTCACATTGAGTCCTAAAGTTTGTTTGATTTCGAAAGGAAATAGTAACAGTTGTGATCTGTATTACAAATTGTTTTCGTCATGTCATGTTTTAGCAAAATGCTAGTCTTATGAAATTGGAAAAGACGATCTACTGCAGGTAAAAAAACACAAGTAATGGTGCATCTAAAGTGGTCAAGTATATAAAGATTGGAACAGTTATGGTTAATCTGTAATGTCTTGTCATGTTTCATTCCGTCTAGGGCTCAGATGGCAGAGTTGAAAGTAATTAGAAAGACGTGCTGCTGAAGTTACTGATTTATCACTGAGAATGAAGGCATTAATATGGCGCGGCCAGAGGGCTATACTGGCCGCGGCCGGCCATCATCATTTGTCCGTCCCGTTTCAAAGCTCCCGCAAGACTTGTGAGCCCTGTAAAAACCATAGCTCAAGGTTTTGAGTTAATTTTCCTAATAATAATTATTAGTATATATCTTAGATGTTAACATTATTTGGTTTGTTTAAATTGTTGCTAGTAAATTATATTTAACGTTAATTATGTTTTAGGACTATAGGAAAAAGATCCCAGGCACATGGAAACATCTCTATATATTAATTGAGAAACATTTTTAGAGAGTAACCTTAATTTTGTATATTATTTACAATGGTGCCATTTTGTTGATGTGTCATCACCAGAATTATTCTCAGTAAATATATAAAGATGGACTTATGTTTGTAGATTAATTACATGTTATGCCACTCACATTAATTTGGTAAGACAATAGTTTATATCATTTATTTAGACCATCTCCAACGGTCCTTCAAATTTCACATTTTCCTTCATTTTGAAGAAAAAAATGAAGAAATTTGCTCCAATGGTGCTTCATTTTTATCTTCAAAATGAAGGAGTGAATAGTGTTCCTTCAAATATGAAGGAATACTATTCATTTCTTCATATTTTGAAGGTGAACTTTTTCTTAACAAAATATAGCTTCAACTTCTGAAATATTTATACTTTATACCCAAACAAAATTATGTATTATTTTTTAATCCAATAAAATTTAAAACCATGCATTTTTATCTAATCCAATTAATTTATAAATAAAACTGTTATAATAATATATAATAAAATTAAAATTACAACAACATAACCAACATAAAATTTGAAATACATAATGTAAAAAAAAAGTAGAAACATAATTACTACTAAAATCAAGGATAATAAAAATTAACACAACATACACTAACAACTTAAAAATTTATTGTTTTTTTTGTTTATATTATGTAATATATTTTTATATCTATTATAAAAGTTTAATTTTGACAAAATTGTGATTGTGTTGAATAATGGTTAAAAGTAAAATAAGTGAGTACAAAGTTGTAAAGTTTAAAAGTGAGGGTGTTGTTAACAATTAATGGTAAATAATGATTAAATATATTGAAAATATTGTTTTGAAGAAAAAATGAAGCATACCATTGGAGAGAAACTAATTTCTTCATTTTTTCCTTCATTTTTGAAAAACCTTATTTTTGAAAAAATAAATGAAGCCAACCATTGGAGATGCCCTTATACATAATTGAGCATTTAATTTATGAATATATTCTCTTTTTTTCTATTTCTTACCAAAAGTATATCATACTAATTATTTTTTAAAACACTAGATTTCTTCTCTTATTTTGGTTAAACTTAGTATTGTAAGAAAAAAAAGCATCATAACATTCATATAGTAAAAAATATATATAATTTTTTGTACATGTGTTATAATTCGAATTTTTAAAAATGAATATAAATTACTCAGATGATTAATAAATGGGAGTATGTTTTAAAAGTTCCATATTGGAAATGAGGATGTATATATGGTTCAAAAATTATTATAAAAAGAACATAAATGATATTAAAAAACTGTAAAAGCAAAAAGTTTGATGTAATAGACATCCATATTTGTAAATATTTAATTTGTTTAATATGGTTTGTTAATAGAACCATGTAAATTAATCAAATAATATAAATATTTAAACTTCATAACAAGTTAAAAATATTATATCAAAGTCGAAATATTAAATTATATTGTTCACATAAATATATAACAGATTAAATTATTTTTACTTTTCAACAATTTCAAAATCATCTATAATAATTTTTTTTATAGATTTCTCATCCTGCGCATGACGCATGTTATCACCTAGTAAACATAATACAACACAAGAGATTATCGATTTCAATTCAACAACATACAGTAGTTTTATTTAGGTTTGGTACTAGACCTATCAATAGCTTAAATACATCAATAAACCACTTTTTTTCTTTTGGGCTTCTCGAACTTCATGGGCCTTGCCCAACAAACGCTGTCCAACAGCTCTAACGACTCGGTTGGCAAGAGAGAAGCCAAACCGAATTAAATCGAAGTCAAATATCCACAAAACGAACCGGGCCAAACCCGGTTTGCGTTCTTCCCTTTTGTTTCCAACGTTTCACTGAGAGCGGAGCATTCTCACTCACCGTCGTCTTCTCAAAATCGAAACCGAAGAAGGCAAACCGTTAAATCACGCTCAGGATTTCTAGGTCTACTCACTTCCATCCAATTTCTTTCCTTAAGGTTTCTGCTGTTCGATTTTGTTTCTAGGGTTTCTGCTGTTTGATTTTGTTGTTAGTGTCGTTTTTCTCCAGAGTCCGTTAAGACCCATTCGCTCGCTAATGCTTGGAAAGTCCTTCTTGTTCATTTAAGAGACAAATAATCCACGTAAAAGCGAATTTGTTCTGGTTTTTTGAAGTCTGTTTTTGTTATTCTTTTAGCTAACTTTATGTTAAATCCATGGAGGATTTGTTGTGTTGTTTGTTTTCGATTCTCCCATTTCCATTTATATTATTGAAGAGCAAGAGAATCCCTGAAAATTTATGTTTTTTCAGAGGATCAAGAACATCATGAAAACCTTCCTGGGCTCCAATCTCTTAAAGGTAACTAACACTCGCCTGCTTCTTTTGTTCTTGTATTCATCTTTATTTCGCTTTGATCTTTGATAAACCCATAGACTGAGATTTAGAGAGAAAATTGCAGAACGGTGTATCCTGGAGAGGTTTCAAGGGATCTCTAATATTTGCTTTTGGGTTCTACACAAGTATGTGGCTTTAAAGGATCTTCGGGATCACTGGTTATAGTTTATGATTTGTAGCTGTTTTTATTTGGCGAAAGAAGCTTGATCAATGTGTGTTATTTGTCTTTCCTTCAGATTATGCTTTAACCCCTAATTTAAAAACATTACTTAAAGAAGCCACAGAGGTAAAAGCAAGAAATGGTGTTTTTGAAAGGATACAGTTAACAACAGCTGAACTCTAATGTCTACATCTGATTTTTTGTTTCTCATGTTTCAGTCGTTGGATGAAGCCAAGTCCTTAACAGAGGTAAGCAAGAAGTGGTGTTATGAATCTGTAGTTGTTTGATTTTTGAAAAGACAGTTATATTTGGTTGACCTGTAATGTCTTGTCACGTTTCAGGATTGTGTGGCTCACGTGGATAAGCTGAAAGAAAAACAAAAGACAATGATCCATCTAATGCAGGTAAAAGCAAGAAATGGTGTTAATGCATCTAAATTTTGTTGATTTTGAAAGGGACATAACTTGGTTAAAGCTTGATGTGTAATGTCTTTTCTCGTGTTTCAGTTGTATAATGCTCGAACGGCTGAGTTGAAAGAACTTAAAAAAAGCCGATGGGGGAAACGTGTTGTGGATCGCAGGCAGAATCTGTGTGGAGTTTCATATGAGGAAAATGGATCAGAAGAAGAAACGATCTGATTCGGTGCAGAGTAGCTGAAGGTTTTGGATTTTGATGATGATGATCTGATCTTATTTGGCTCTTAACTGTTGAGTTCTGTTAGTAAATTAGTAACACATAATTAAAATGTTAATCCTTGAATATGTATCAACTTTTGAGTAACATTATTTGTAGTTTGGTTTGTTGTCAAGTAATTCCCATATTTGACCACTGTTCTTATGGGTTCCTAGATCTTCTTCCCAACAGCAATAATGGCTCTGTCTAGCAATAGCGTTAACCAAAGACAACTCCAAACCGAAATAAACCGAATTTCAATTTAATTTAACCACATTTCTTATGGGTTTCTAGAGCTTTCTGGATCTTTCTGGAGCGTTTTTGTTTCCAGCGTTTCGCGTTAACGGTACTGAAGACATTTGTCTTCTACATATCTACCTCTTCTCAAAATCGAAGACTTAAGCCTGAAACAAATCGTCAAACCTCGCACGGGATTTCTAGGTCTGCTCTGTTTTCTTTCTACAGTCAATGCCGTTTCTCTGTTTGTCTCCTTTCTTTCGGTCCGATTTTGTTGTTAGGGTTTTTGCTGTTTCGATTTCGTTGTTAGGGTTTATGCTTTTTCGATTTTGTTTTTAAGGGTTTGTGTTCGATTTTTCTGTTGGGGTTTGTGTTAAGGTCGAATGTTAGACCCGTAAGATCGCTAAATGCTTTGAAAGACTCGTGCTTTTCTCCTATGTGATAAAATTAATCTGTTGGTGATGATTCTCCATTTCCATCTATATTGAAGAATAAGCGAATCCCTAAAATTTTCTTTTTTTCAGACTGGTGAAGAAGATCATGGGCTCTTTTCTCTTAAGGGTAACACTCTCATGCTTCCTTTGTTCTTTGTATTCATCCTTTTTTTTTTTGCTTGATCTTGATAAACCATGAACTGAGATTTAAAGAGTTTTCTCTTCTCAGGAAAAGAATGGAGTATTCTGGAGAGGTTTGAAAGGATCAGCAATATTTGCTCTTGGATTCTACACTTGTATGTGGCTGTAAATGATCTTGATTATAAGTTTATGATTGTAGCTGTTGTTTTTTTATTTTTATTTTCTGGGAAAGAAGCATGATCAATGTGTGTTATTGTCTTTCCTTCAGATGATTCTTTATCACCTTATTCAAAAGCAACAATTAAAGAAGCCAAAGATGTAAGCAAGAAATGGTGTTTTTGAAAAGGATACAGTTACAGCTGATTTATTTATAATGTCTCCATCTGATTTTTTTGTTCTTTCTCATGTTTTCAGTTGTTGGCTAAAGTCAAGTCTGCAGCAGAGGTGAGCAAGAAATGGTGGTTATGCATCTGAATTTGATTGATTTTGAACAGACATAGTTATATTGGTTCGTTACAGTGTAAATGTCTTCTCATGTTTCAGGAGCGTAGGGCTCGCCTGGCTAAGTCTAGAGAAATTGAAAAGGAAGCGGACAAGCTAATACAGGTAAAAGCAAGAAATGGTGTTTAATGCATCTAAAGTTTGTTGATTTTTGTAAAAAGAAGACATAGTTATGCAGCTTATGCTCGACTTGTAATGTCTACTCATGTTTCAGACGCTTATGGCTCAAATAGCTAAGCTGGAAATAGCTAAGCTTAAGGAACTTAAAAAAGCCGAAAGACGATATGCCGTTGGAACGTGTTGTGAATCGCAGGAAGAATCTGTGTGGAGTTTCGTATGAGGAAGTGGATCAGAAGAAACGAACTGATTTGGTGCAGAGATTGAAGAAGACATAATATGAACTCTTTAGTGACTAAGTAGCTGAAAGTTTTGACTTATGATGATCTGTGTAGTCTTCTTATTTAGCTCCTAACTTTTGAGTGCTGTTAGTAATTAGTATATATTTATTTAAAATGTTAATCCTTGAATATGTATCAACTTCTGAGTATCATTATTTAGTTTGTTTTGTTGTTAAGTAGATCATTGTTAACCTTAAATATGTTTTTTAGCAATATAACAAAAAATATCCCAGCACATACACAAGGGACATGACTATATCTTTGTCCTTGTATGAAAGTATGTTGTTATTTTTCGAGTTAAGCATATCTAATTCATCAGTATACGCAAGACTTTTGGTACATAAAAAAAAAATCAAGAATTGAGTTACAGTACATCCACCAAAACGTAAAAAGTAACATCAATAGAAACAAGAACAGGATCACTTTGAGAGATTAACAAATCGAATTACATTTTCCTCAGGATCCAGTCCCTAATCGAGGTATAAACAGTCACAACGTACACATACAAAGAAGAGTGATACGAAACTGTGTGAAGAACATGTGATTTTGAATATAGAATGAATGGTGAACTGTCGTGGAGACGGCTGGATTCTTCTGTCTTGCCTGATGATAAAAAAGGTCAGATTTGGTCAAGAGTGGTTTAGAGGATGCTTCATGTTGCTCTGTGTTCTCTAGTTGGTGGACTTGCAGAAGAAACAGATACCGTTGACCCAGCTCTTCTTCTTCGGCTTAGTTCTTTGAGATTTTGTGTTTCTTGCGTCCACGAGATCATTCATGTATTGAACCGAAGTACCGAACAAATAGAATTTAACAAATTCAACCGAATTTGAAGAAAAAATAACCAATAACTTTGGTTTAAAAAATAGAATTTAAAAAATACAAATCGAAATACATTTTCCTCAGGATCCAGTCCCTAATCGAGGTATATATATATATATATATATAGTCCCGATAGGATAATAGTTAGATTAGGAAATTGATATTGGCCCTGTGAGGATGTTGTTGATCTATTTGTATTGCCTCTGCCAACTTTCTTTCAGGCAACTGTAGGCGAGGGTTTGGGCAAAGAGAAGAGTGTGGTTCAGTACTTGGTCGGAGGCAGCAAGAGCCGAGTCGATTTTTGCGAATTTTTACCAAACGAAAACGAATCCTGCTCTCTCTGCCTTGAGTTGGAATGTGATGTCGAAAGATGTCTTGCTCGCCCAAATTAAGTATATAATGACTTTTGAAAGTAGAAAACATAAAAATAACTCGAAAAAATTTAAAACCAGGCTTAAAACACCTTTAAAGATCTTGAAATAAATGTGTGTTCCTTCAATGTGGGTGCAAAACATATCTTCAATGATTTTGTCATAACTTGAGATTTAACTGTGGGATTGGCGTCAAACCACGTTGCCGCAGGCCATGACTCAAGTGTCTTTCTCGTCCCCAAAAATGAGCCGTAGAAAGGTTGTGGAAGGCCCTATCAGATATGATAAGTTTGGTGGTCAGAATGTAGCCAAATAGCCGTTTTGTTCCAAAAGATCAAAAGATGTCTTGTTCGCCCAATTTACCTAGATAATGACTTTTGAAAGTATAAAACATAGGAATAACTCGAAAAACTTTAAAACCAGGCTTAAAACACCTTCAAAAGATCTTGAAATAAATGTGTATTCCTTCTACGCGGGTGCAAAACATGTCCTCAATGATTTGGTCATAACCGGAGATCTAACCATGGAAATGCCTTCAAACCACGTTTCCGCAGGCCATGACTCAATTGTTTTCCTCGTCCCCAAAAATGAGCCGTAGAAAGGTTGTGGAAGGCCCCCCATCTGATATGATAATTTTGGTGGTCATAATGTGTCCAAATAGTCGTTTTGCTACAAAAAGATCAAAAGATGTCTAGCTCGCCCAAATTACCTATATAATGACTTTTCAAAGTAGAAAACATAGAACTAACTCGAAAAACTTTAAAACCCTGCTTAAAACACCTTCAAAAGATCTTGAAATAAATGTTTGTTCCTTCTATGCGGGTGCAAAATGTCTTCAATGATCTGGTCATAACTGGAGATCTAACTGTGGGATTGTCGTCAAACCACGTTCTCGCAGGCCATGACTCAATTGTATCACTCGTCCCCTAAAATGAGCCGTAGAAAGGTGGTGGAAGGCCCCCAAGTGATATGATACGTTTGGTGGTCAAAATGTGTTCAAATAGCCGTTTTGCTCCAAAAAGATCAAAAGATGTCTTGTTCCCCCAAATTACCTGTATAATGACTTTTGAAAGTAGAATACATAGAAATAACTTCAAAAACTTTAAAACCAGGCTTAAAACACCTTCAATGATCTTGAAATAAATGTGTGTTCCTTCTATGCGGGTGCATAACACCTTCAAAGAGCGCCACGTGACACTTCCTTATTTATTATTTTAAAAATAAATCTATTTGAATTAAATCTCAACCAAATAAAATTATTTTTTATTAGCATTTATGGCGATTTGAACCCTCAACCCTCTCAATTAAAGAATACCGTTTTTCCATTCTGCCATGAGCACTCTTTGACAACCCTCTTTAAAAACGTCTAATATTGTCTCTATATTTTACATATTAAATTATAAGCGCTTTTTTAAATTTATATGTATATCAATTATATACTTATGCTTCAAACGTATAAATACAAAAAACCTCAAAATGATAAATTGAAAAAAACATTTTTTTAAAAACATTAAGTAACATAAATAAATATGAACATATGTACAATTAACTACACATAAAAACCACTAAATTTGAATACAACTATTTAAAAATTATTATAAGTAGATGAAATTTTAATTTAAATATATAAATATATAAATTTTATATAATACATAATTTTAAATATATCATCATATTTTTTTGAGTGTTCTTATTTTCTACTATATGAAAGCTGAATGGCTGTCTACATAACCTGCCACTCAACATCTCAGAATATGTCACGTGTCATTTATTATTTAATTTTAAAAAAAATTATATTAAATCTGAACAAAACAAATATTTTTATCCTCTTATTTGCATTCATGCGGATTCAAACTCATAATCCTCTCAATAAAAGAAGACCGTTCTTTCCCATTATGTCATAGGTACTCTTTGACAACCCTCTATAAAAATTTATGATATTGTCTATATATTTTACATATAAAATTAGAAGCACTTTTAAAATTTATATGAATATCAATTAAAAACTTATGCCCCAACGCAAATAAATAAATCTTCAAAATGATAGATTGAAAAAAAGTATTTTTTTTTTCTAAAAGTCAAGTAACATAAATACATATTAATATATATGTATAATTAACTATACATAAAACCACTAAATTGGATTTCAACTATTTAAAAATTATTATAAGTATATAAAATTTTAATTTAATTTTAAAAATAAGAAATATATTAATATTATATAATGCATAAATTTTAATATATATCATTATATTTTTTGAGTGATTTAATTCTTCTTTTCAAATAAATTACGGTAATTAAACTTTCGTATAAGTGCAAAAAATATGATATGGAATAAATTAAGAAGTTAAACTCCAACCTATAAAATCTTAAGACACAACAAAATATTCAATAAAATATCGAGAAGATTGTTGGATAATTCCAAAAGGAAAAAGGAAATAAGGATTCAATAGATAAGAAAAGAAAATCTTCTATTGTCATTAAGAAAAAGGAATAAGGAGTAGCTTAGCTCTATAAATAAAGCCTATGGAGAGATGTTCCATAAGACTCAAGAGAGAGGTTTAGTTTTGAGAAAGTTTCTAAATCTAATAAAGAAGAGTTGTTGTTTATACTTTTTTGTTTGTAAAGTTTATACGACTTGAATTGGTATCAGAGCCAAGGTTCTAAAAGTGGATCTGGAGAAGTGGGATGACCCGCAAGTTCGTTGTGGGAAGATAACCCTCAAGGTGACCTTGCGATTAAGGGTGCCTCGGTACAAAAGTTCCGTTAATGAGTACAACAGTACAAGATAGCTGCCAAGTTTTGGAGGAGGTAGAGAGCAAGGGTTTGTGTGGTCCTTGGCTTGAAGTGTGACTATTGGGATATCAATCCAAGTCCCACATCGGAAGATTAGACAGTGACTCAAGTCAGATTTAAAAAGTTATTTAAAACTTAATTTAAAATATAAATCTTAAAACATATTATTTAAAACTTAATTTAAAATAAAACATGCGCATCGCGCGGGTTCTCTCCTAGTAAACATAAAAACAATAGATGAAACGAAGAGGCACATATAAAAATGTATGGGAGGATCGCATGTGCTTCCATGATTGGAGCACCGACAATTATCGATCGGACGAGTTGAAAAGAGTCTGAGTGAACAGTCAATCTTCTGATACCAAGCTCGGAAGCTTTTAGGAGCGATGATCTGATAGCCAAAGCTTTAGCTACTAACGCAGAAGGGACGGATAGTTGAGAGCTCGTGAAACGAGATTCCATAGATCCGTCGAAGAAGATCCATCCTAGACCTGCCATCTTTGAGTCTGCAGCCCAAGCTGCATCAGTGAAGAAAGTGGTTACATTTGTAGAGGCCGACAGTGAGATGGTAGATCAGATCGCTGGTTCTGAGGGTGGTTTGCTTTTTGAGAGTGAATTTTGGGCTAGTAGCCACTCTCTCAAATCATGGGTTGATTTTTGGATAGTCTCCTCAGCCGTGAAGGAGTGATTATTGAAGATCTTTTGATTTCGGGTACTCCAGAGATTCCAGTAGATCCACGGTGATAGGGATCCACCTTAGAATCCAATCGGAGGGAGGGAGAAGAAAGACTTCAGGCTCTGGAGTCCAGCTTGTACCGAGGTGATGTTTGTGGTTTGCAGTTGTTGCGTCAAAGGGGCTTTACTCCACACCTCCTTAGCGAATATGCATTTGAAAACCAAGTGGAGTAATGTTTCGGGTTCATCACAGTGGCAACACTTTGGGTCCACATGTACTCTTCTGCGATTTAGATTTTCGCCAATTGGGAATGCGTTTTGAAAAAGTTTCAAGAGAAATAGTTTGACTTTTGAGGTCGTCTTATCGACCAGATCTGAGGATACCATTCAACAATAGGTGGACTTTGGCATTGCTGATCCATATCGATATCTAAAGAAGGTGCAATGTAGCATGATCTCAAGGTATAATTGGTTAAATTGTGTAATAATTGGTTATATATTATTTTGTTGATTTTTTTGTCGATTTATATTTTTGGTTGTAACCTTGCAACTTTTAACCGAATCGAGGTTTCCGAACCGAATTGAGATTTTTGGTTTCCGATTTTGGTTTAGTTACTTAGCTGAAACCGGCTAGAATTCAAATCGGTTAACAGTTTTTTATATTATTTTTTTTAAAACAAAGCTTATAGCTAATCATATGAATTATACCAAATTTAATAAAAAATATATTAAAAGTTTTGAACCGAAGAACCAAACTAGCTGAATTTACTCGACTTTAATTGAATTTAACCGAATTTGGAAAAAAAAAAAAAAAAACAACTAACTTTGGTTAATTTTGGTAAAACATTTAACACTCAAACTATCCGATCCAAACCAAATTGTAATTTATTTCGGTTATTTTCGATAATTTTTTATTATCTAATTGAACTACCGAAACTCACAGGCCTACTTGGTTGTACTTGTATATAAACTACCCTAAACTATTAATGTGGCAAAAATTGTTGGACCGTGCTTGTTTATAAGCTCGAATGGGCTTTAAGCCCAACTCAATTATTGTAATAGAGCTATATCATTGTGGTTGGTATTTAGGTGAGACGAGTAGCAGCTTGTTGACTGGACGGATCAGAAAGAAAAAACCTAGGAGGAGAGTGGAATTCTGGGGTTAGGCTTCTCTGCGTTGAATCTCGCCTCCTTTTCTTAAATTTTTTTCCCTGATTTGCTAATTCTTTCTTAATTGCAGGAATTGAATTGAAAACTGGGGAACCTCATAAGGTGCAGACTTATGTGCAGGACAAGGTGCAAAGAAAGAGGTACCTCTTTTTTCCTTTCTTTCTATGTAGCAACCACATGTTTAGCAACCACATGTTTTTTTTTCTTTTTTTTCTGAATGAATGTAAAATTATATTCAATCAAACCATTATTACATCGAATGCCTCATTGTTTGAAAGCCAACAGAAAGTTTTGAGGACTGATACACCGATTTAAGATCTTGTGCTAAACCAATATATTAGACTTCCCTCATATTTTTTATCCCCCATAGATCTCAATGTGCTTAAGTCTATTCCTCACAGTTTTGTCTAGCAACCACATGTTTTAAAGATGACATCATCTCTCAAATTCCTTTTTTTTATATGCCTTAGTTGTAACTAAGGAGAGAAAAGGTGCCAAAGCTAATGTGCAGGAGAAGGGCAAAGATAGAGGTACTCTTTTTTTTTTTTCCCCTATGTAGCAACCACATGTTTTATGTTTTAAGATGACATCTCTCTCTCTCAAGATCCTTTTTTTTATATGCCTTAGTTGTAACTAAGGAGAGAAAAGGTCTTAAGCCGTACGGGATAGGCTCCATTTTGAGAAGTAAAGATCCATTTCGTAGGGCTCTTGCGCTTAAGATGGGCCATGTGAGTAAATCTCTCTCACTTTATTTATTTACTTTTCTCCTCTCTCTCTCTCTCTCTCTCTCTCTCTGGCTCACTCTTTTCTTTGCATTTGACAGATGCCTGCGAAACCTTCAGTTAAAGAATTCCAAGAAACAATGAAACATCAGCAATGCTGGTTTTAGTCTTCCTTCTTGTGTTTAGGAACTCTTATCTCTTCTCCTCTTTCCCAAAAGAAACAAGATTTGAGTTACAGTTCAGCCACCAAAAAGTAAAAAAGGTCACATCAAAGAGAAACAAGAATACAATCACTTTTGAGTATTAACAAATTGAATTACATTTTCCTCTGAATACAGTCCTAATCGAGGTATGAACAGAATACATTGGGTTCTTTGTTTGGACTTTCATGTTGTTTGGAGTTGTAAGAAAGAAATCTACCTGATGATAAACGATGAGGTTTTGTCAAGAGTGGTTTAGAGGATGCTTCATGCTGCTCTGTGTTCTCTAATTGGTGGACTTGCAGAAGAAGCAGATACTGTTGACCCAGCTCTTCTTCGGCTTAGTTCTTTGAGATTTGGTGTTTCTTGCCTCCACGAGATCATTCATGTATTGAACCACGGCCTGAGAGCATGGCGAAAAGAATGAATCAATAATCAATGGCTGACTCAAACGAGAAACTCCATAATCTAGACTTATGTGGAAGAAGGACAAAGGGATGAGATAAGAAATAACCTGAGCGCCCTTGGCGATTATATCCCTTGGAAGCTCTTCGAGTGGATTTTGCTGTGTGCGAAGAACACGCAGCTGTGAAAGCGCTTTGAAAGAGTAGGGAAGGAGACGGATCTGGTTATTGCTCATATCCAGCTCTTCTAGCTTCTCAAGGTTGCCTATTAACCCAGGGAGTGATCTCAGGTTGGCAAAATTGTTCCCAATGTTCAGCTTAACAAGCGTTTTGGCATGACATAAGCTCTCTGGTACTGACTCGAGCTCGTTGAAACTCACATCTAGCTCTTTGAGGTTAGCCATGGAGGACATTGTTGTTGGTAGCTGCCGAATGTTATTGTAACGCACGGTCAGAATCTCTAAGGTAGCTATCTTCCCAACAGCTTCAGGAAGAGCTTTAAGCCTGTTGTAATCTGCACGGAACTCTTTCAGGGAAGAACAACCAGAGATACTGTGCGGAATCTCTTCGATGTTGTTTGTTTCAACATCGAGCTTCTTGAGGCTCACGAGAGAACCGATAGATTCAGGGAGCACGGAGAGGCTGTTAGAGCTCAAATCAAGCTCCTCGAGATTGATCAATCTACTAAACGCTGATGATGGCAGAGATGATAACTGGTTTCCACTAAGATCCAGGTTGACCAAGTTTAGCAAATCTCCTATAGACTCAGGGAGCTGACCAATTCTATTCGAATGCAAATCGAGCCTCGTCAAGGACAAAAGCCCTCCTACGGTTCCCGGTAAAACCATGATGCAATTCTCAGACAAATCTAGCCTAACCAGACTCGATAACTTGCCTATAGAATCCGGAAGCCACTCGAGCTGATCCATAAGCTTGTGCTGCAGGTTTAGCTCCTGAGTAGCTTTCTTGGCCGATACTTCAATCAAACTAGCAAGTTTTATGAGACTCAACTTCTCCCCATCATGGCCTACACACATGCATTAACAATGATTACATTGGAAAACAATCTAATCACACATGAAAACACTATTACGAATCTTTAAGCTCAGTTTCTATCCAAAAGTCAAAAAAGCATTTCATGGCCTACACATATATATGATGGTTCCACTCCAATCAGATTCCTACGGAAAGCAAAACGAATCATGAAAGATCAGATTCTATCTCAAGGGTTCGGCGGAACCGAACTCACCGGCGACTTTCTTAGCCTGAAGTGTTGAATCCGAAACCTGAGGCTTGCGAGGAGCTAATAACCCGTCGCTGTAAATCGAGGATTTGGATTTCGTCACAAATGTATCGTCGCGCGTGAACATTTCCTTGGGTTTCACAGGAGCCTGATCGGAATAAAACAAACTCCTCGCCGGAGAATCAGGAGAAACAACAGGCGCGGGCCGAGCCAGAGCGGCGGAGACATCGGAGGAAGGCGAGGGAGCAATGCAGTTGGAAGCCCTCTGGATCAATCCGTCGAACATGACGTGCACGGACTCCAGATCGAGAAGCTTCGTGGCTTCGCTCTTCTGTTCTTGGCTCTGGAAACGAACAAGACCTCTCTTCATCTCTTGCAACACGTCGAAAACCTCCCGAGGAACATCGGAGCTCTTTTTCTGTCCGGCAATGGCTTCCAAGCGGCTCTGATCATCCTTCTCGACGTTCTGTATCAGAGAAGTCGCGGCTTCGACGTCGTCGATCTCTGGTCTTGGCGGTAAAGATCTATGAATTCTCATGATTTCTTCCACCACCTGATTCACCGAATCCAAACGCTTATCCATATCTACAAATCCAATCTAGAAATTTCTGCTGCGTGTTGTAGAAAAAAGAGAGAGATTGAGAGAGGAAATAAAGAAGAAGATAGTTTTTTATGGAGATTCACAAAATGTTCTTGTTTAGCCTCAACAATACAGCTGTTTCCATCATTCTCTCTCTCTCTCTCTCAAATCTATTATCTCTCTGTCAAATTTTGCTTCCGATCTTGTTTTCTCTTTCGTCTTCTCATTCTTTCGTCAGTTCTTCTCTCTCTCTCTCGACCTGCAAAATAATCAATTTAATTATTTTAAAACAATATTAGTATGATATAATCACCTTCTCTCTCTCCCGTTCTTTTCAATTTTACGTTAAATGATAATTTTGTTAATGTCGAGGAGCGAAGTAAACAATAATTAAGTATTAACATGATCGTATAATGTGGACACTGGGGAGGAGAAAAAAAAACATGATCATATTTTATAGTATGAGGATCTTTAAAGACCCCATGGGGAATTAAATAAAGTGAATATCACTCCCCTCTATCAGTTATCTATAAACTCGGCGAATGTCAGTATGTCACGTTCTTTCCACTTTCTCGTCTTTTTTCTGCCTGTCAGAGTTATCTATAAACAAATGCCACTTTCTCTTAATGTATTTTTCTTATACTGTTCAGAAAGTATTAGCAAAAAGTATATATTTTTTTGGGGCCACTTATACTTTTATTAATAGACAATAAAATACATAACCCACAAAATAACAAAATATCCCGAAAACAAAACCCAAAAGAAAGAAACTAAACAGGGAAACAAACGGTGAAATTAACGATAAAGAAAGACAAATAAACTAAAATCTCCAAAACATTAAAATTGAAACTCTGAGCAAAGAAAGACCTAGGCGCTAGAGCCGCACCAATCCCAATGGTAACACTTGGGTGTATTACGTTAAAAAAAAATAAAAATAAAAAATAATGACATGGCAATGAACAATGGAAAAACGATGTCTTATTTAAGATCCGTTTTTAGGGTGTTTTATGACACGTGTCACGACGCGATTCGTCACATATTTTTTATTTTCTAAAAAATCGTATTTTTTTTTCAAAAATTATTTTTTCTTTTATTATTATAAAATTTTAAGATATTCAACATAAATGTCTCCATTAGGGATGGTGTAAGAGACAAGACCCAGAAGACTATCCGTGCAATAATTGGTCAAAGTGCACATGGAAGGAGAGAGACCTCCATTAAAAGTCTCTCTAAACCTGTAATCGCTTTGCCTAATCTAATACAAGGAATTCTCTTTTCTAAATCTATCTATCTTTTGACTTCAATCTTTTCATTTTCATGTATCATCAGGATCCTTTGTAATCATTAGTTAGTTTAAAATAGTTATCTTATACTCAACCATCTTTTGCAGGATGAACCACTAGATATTTTATTATCGTAACTGAGAAATACAAAACATGTATTCTTCAGTGGGATGCCAAGTCCTGTGAGCTTATTACACGGTATAGCTATCTAAATATAATATGTTATGTTCTCTTGTCTTTCAGGTAGAACTTCAGAACCATCATGTTGTGTAACATCTGTTCTGTTTATTTTCTTCTTCTGTTAGGTTATTCCACTTGATAACAACATACAACTCAAGGAACTTTTAACATCATGTAGTGTTTTATTCAGCTAACATGTATTTTATAGCGCAAGCTTGTTAGATCCAAAAAAATGAATGATATGTTTGGGTGTGAGGTCTACATATCAGGCTGGAGAGTTTGCAGGTTGAGGATATCAAGTTTCTCTATGGATATGAAAAATCTGTTCATTTATCCATTTGCTAACTATGCGTAGAGAGCCATCTTTTGAAACTCCAGAACAAGTTACACCCTGAGCTTGCCCATATCTTTCCAAGCTTTTGAATTAAAAAAACCATCATTACTTACAATTAAAAGTGAGCGTTTATCTTTTTCTTCTATTTGAAGTTTTTAATATAGTCATTTGAGTATTAGTAACTGAGAACGATGGTGTTAAAACAGATGATCTTATAATTTATGTGTGTTAATGTTAGCATTTTCACATCATGGTGTCGTGTTATTGACTTATCTATAATATTGCTGTCAGAGGTAAAATCATATCGTTAAAGACAAATCGGTTGCAAAATGCTAGTTAATAAATGGTTTATAGAGATGAGCCATCAGAACATATTATGTCCTAAAAATAGGTTAGATCACAGCATCGCCTAAAAATTTATAATTCTTTTTTTGTTAATAAAAATAATAATAAATATGAGAAACTATTATTGGTATTTGAAAAGTCTATACTTCACAATGGTATTTTGTGGATACAAAAGGATGGGATCTATGCTATGACTTTCAGAGAACAATACTCTAATTCGTGGTTACTTTACAAGTCAATAACCCATATTCAAAGTATCGAACATGGAAAAATATTCATCGAGTTATAAAAAAAAAAATGATAATCACATACATGTATCGAAAATAAACTTTGACCTACTTATAAAAAAAATCTTAAAATTAGCGTAAATATTTACAATTATTTGTTCAAAATAACTGTAACATTTTGACTAATGTGATATTGCTTATTAAATTTTATTGGTAGCAATTAATATTTTTTTTGTTCTTTTGACTACCTATAAATTATAAAATAATGTTTCTAATTAACAGAGATAAATATTCGTACCCCTTCATCACTGTATAACACAACACATCCACGAACTCAATACACAAACACAACACACTAAACAAACAAACAAAACCAAAGATAAAATAAAAGAAAAAAAAATCTATCATGACGACGAAGAAGATTAAACTTGCTAATTTCAAACGGTTCTTTGAGATAAACCTACCCTTTAAAAAAAGAAAGAAAGGCCTATTGAAGAAAGTGAAGGAGACCTCGACTATATGCGATATCACTGCATGTGCCATCATCTACAGTCCTTACAACTCCAATCCTGAGGTATGGCCATCAAATTTTGGTGTGAAACCTCAGAATCAGAATCTAAATCATAATCATAATCAGAACCAACAACAACGGTTTATGGAGACGATGAACCATCTTGAGCAAATGAGTTTTTGCAGCTGAGTGGATGAAATTTTTGTTCATGAATGATAACCACCACCAACCACAACAGAAGTAGATCCCCAATGATTCCTCCATTACTCTGACAACCGTCATCTCAAGCAATATGATTTCTCATACCAGTTCAAACCTCACCAATAATATAAAACAAAATCATATAGAAAATATATATTATTGGTGAGATTTGGACTGGTATGGAGAATCATACTGCTTGAGCTGACGGTTGCCAGAGTGGTGGAAGAATCATTAGGGATCTCATGCTCCTGTGGTTATCATCCGTAAACAAAAATTTCACCAATAATATAAGACAAAATTATAATTTTTGAAGTTCTTTTTTGTTGTTGTTATGAGCTTGCATTGCAATTTTTTTTGTTGTTGTTATGGTTATGGTTATATATTATTATATATTATTCTTGTTTTAGTATAATATATAACCATAATCATAACAAAAACAAAAACATAAAGAAAATAAATTGCAATGCAAGCTCATAACAACAACAAAATAAACACTTCAACAACCATAATAAATGAAGAGTAAGAGGATCATGAAGCTGATTCTAAAAATATTCGCAATTGTTGAAGAGAAGCTCGATCAGGGTTTTTGGGTGTCTTTTGGTTGTTGAAGTTCAAAAAGCTTGTTTTTTTTTCCTGACCAATTCGAAAAAGCTTGTTGGAGGTTTTGTTTGTATGTACTAGGAGAGAACATGCGCGATGCGCAGGTTTTTTTTATAATTTGAGTTTTAAATAATATGTTTTTAAATCTATAATTTGACTACTGATTTTTTTTTTTTAAATAATAATTTTCTACTTTTTTTCTTGATTATCTATGCAATCTCTTTCATACATTATTTTACTAATCTTTATTTATTCTTCAATTTTCATACTATTTTTATTTGTCTAAATCTTAATATTATAATAATTGTTTTTTTAATTTATCATTTTGAGGATTTCTTTAACATATCTTGCATTGAATTCACATGTCTTTTTCCATGTTATAATTTTTTGTATATTTTTGTATCCATTCTTTTTCTTTTTTTCTTATTTTCTATATTTTTTATATAATTTGTTATCTTCTCGATATTTTATTGAATATTTTGTTGTGTCTTAAACTTTTATAGGTTAGAATTAACTTTTTAATTTATTCAATATCATAAATTTTTTTTACATGTACCAAAGTTTAATTATCCTAATTTACTTGAAAAAAATTTTAAATTTTTTTTCTCTCACTCTCTCTCTCTCTCTCTCTTTCCTTCCCTCTCTATTTCTTTCTCTCACAAACGCAACATATTGAACTACAAATAATATTTTGTCTCTCATATATTTTGAAATTCCATTCACTTAAACACTGATTTCTAACCATGAAAATAATTTTTATCGCTATTCGTTAAATTTTTTAAAATATCAAGCTAAAAAATATATTTTAAAATCCATAAATATAATATAATTAAAATTATTAAATTAGAGTTTCTTTAGATCAATATATAAACTATCTTTTATGATTTATTGATTTTTCATATTCTATTTGAATCTATTACATTAATGAATGTTAGTTATTATAAGAATTGAAAGATTAAATAACATAAAACATAATAAATCAAATAAAAATTGGTTGATGATGTGTCATAATTTTAAGATAGGTGTTGATGAGGTGGCATCATAAGAAGAGACTTCATTCTCCTTTATATATATAGATAGATGTGTGATTGTTTATAGGAAAAATTAGAAATAAAGGACAATTTATCTATAATCTTGTGCATGTACACCTTTATTAAAATCAGGATCAAGTATGTTTTACACCACAATGACTAATATTTACTTTAATACTAAGGAATATTATTTATTGTACCATCTTTTTGCTCTCTATAGCAGCTTCAAGTGTTTCTTGTACCGGACAAGATGGTTACACTACCTAGTGCCAAAGATAAAAATACATGTGTAGATTAAGTTAATACAAATAAGTCTATTGGCTAATCAGTAAAAACACATAAAACACTTATAGGACCATTGTTTTCTCATAATTTCCAGTTACTGAACGACATTGTTTCAACTCAACCTTTGAATAATAACACTACACTAAAAAAAGAAAGCAGCTAAGAGTGGTCGAATTTCCTCTGCTGTTATTGAAACCTTTCAGTAGCATCCCCTGATCCAGCTTCGAGATCAGAGATCTCGTCATCTTCTTCTTCTTGTTGTTGTTTGTAGTATATGGTGTTTGAAGAGTGGCCAGTGGTCTTGGAACGGTGTAGAGTTGTTCCAGAAGAAGAAGGAGAGATGCTGAAACTTCCCGAATCACCAAGTGTCTTGCTAGGGAGCTTCCTCGCTTTGCCTTTCTTCATTTTGATGTCTTTGTGCCACTTCTTCAATGCCTTTGCCATTTGCTCATCAAACACTGCTTTCTTCATGTGTGAACCCATCTTCTCACACATCAACACAAACATTTCATCAGTTCTCTCTTTTCTTTCATTCAAGACTACTCTCATTAAGAAACCATTTAGCTAGAATATCGAAAACCATTGTTTACAAGTTACCTGAGTCACAAGTGCGTACAATGGGAGAGTGATGTAGCTGCATAAGATCAAAGCTCCTAGGCTGCATAGACATACATACATTCTCACATTTTTTAATACTTTTTCCTCCATTGTAATTAAGATGCACAATGAAGGTTTCGAATAAGCTTTTTACCATAGAAAGAGTTTGATGACTACAAGATTGAAATCTTTATGGAAGCATGATTTTAATCCAAAAGAATACTGCAAAGGCCAAATCTATATGTGTTACTATAAGTAATATCATTTCTGAAACTAAAAAGTGATGCTTCTTTTCTGTTTACCCATATCCAGAAGAAGTGTGTTATCTGGAAAGCATTCTGCATAACACAGAGGAAACAAATACTCATTAGAGATAAACATTATAGAAGAACACAGAAGCTGCAACACATGGTGTTGATAGTGTTATTACCTGAAACAAGGCAAAGTGGATAAGATGAAGAAGCAATTGAGGGCAATCGAACCAAAAGTAACGATCTGAACCTTGCACTAGAGGCATCCCTTGAACTACTGCATGTGTCTCTGCTATTTCTAGTGCCATTGTTGCCATAATCGCTTGAAGCTTTGTTCCAACGGCCAAGATTATCTGCAACAAGTTCTTATTCACAAAAAAAACTTCCAAGAAGTTTTGTGTAAGTGGAGAGAGAGAGAGAGATTGTCTTACGAGAACAGGAGGTATTGATGCCCAAAACAATGTTCTCCATCCTGGAAATTGAATAGATAGATTTCAGTATATATGAATTGAATTTTAATTTAAAGATAGATATATGTAGCTCACCATTAACATTAAACAGCAAGAAGATCACAAATGATGCCCAAAGAATTGGACTGCATGCAGATCAAAAAAAATGTTTTCAAGAAAACGTTATATAAATTATAAAGAAGCAAAATTTCATTTGTATTTGACTTTTGACGATTGGATTGTGTTGTACCTTATTCCAACTATTAACTTGAAATCATCCTCGAGAGATCTTTTGATATATCTCTGGAAGTTGAATTTTCTTCCCGGGGCTAAATGAGCCTGAAGTAGATCACAAGAAACAAGCCTCAAGAAAGAACGTGAGACAAGAAAACGGAAAGATGAAAATATTTTAAACTCACAGAGATGAATCCATGGCGCAGAGTCAAGTAATCGGTTCTTCCCACGGATACAAAGAACTGCCTCAAGAAGCATCCCTGTATCCAAAATTTTCTTTGAGAGCTCAAAACAATCAAGAAACGTTTGATGCAAAATTGGAAGAGAAACTAGAAATGGCTTCTTTACCACGTAAAAGAAGAAAGGAATTGTTGTCCAGAAACTTGTATGTGATTTCACAAAAGATGTCTCATGAGTGAGCCTAAGTCTGGATTGATCTGCTCCACAACAAAAGTAAGTCTTAAGAAATACTTCAAAAGCTTCAAACAGAAACTGATGAACATAATTACCAATAGAAAACTCATAATCATGAGATAATGTCTCTTGCTCCCACTTTTTCCATCCACGAATCTGTCACAATTCAAATACAAAAGGTTGCATTGTTATTCAGTAATCTATCAAACATCGTTTCTTTTCAAGCATTTCAAAACTCGATTTTCCGTACCTTGAGCCTGCTAAGCATCATGGTCATTAAACTATAAAGAATATGAAAGATGGCCAAGAAGAACAACAAGATGTGAAGTTGGTGCAAGCCTTTCAAAGTTATGAGTGGCTCAGATCCGATTTTGCAGTTAACAGATAAATCACCAGCAGCCAAAAGATGTCTGCTAATAGATGGAGCGAGAGTCTTTGCGTTTTCAAATGAACAAGGTAACATAGAGAGAGCAGCTTTTGAAGGAACGCAGATCTTGAGAATATATGTTTCTCCAAAGGTGAGTAATAAAGAAATGAATCCAAGAATCATCAGCTCTGCAGAATCAATCAATCACCATTTTCTTTTAGTTTCTTGAAAAACCGAAACAAGCATTTTGACACAATAGCAATCATTACTTACCAGCTTTGATCTTCTCTAAGGCTTCAAGCAGAGAGTTTTTATGCTTCTTCCATAACCACTGAGAAGAAACAATTAAAGATGGTTCAGACATTGAGTATTTGAACAAGAACACTTGCAAGAAAAAGAAGAAGAAGAAGAAGCATACGTTTGCGAGTCTCTGAAGACCCTTTTCGAGGAGATGGGAAATAAGGATGAGAAATGTGCAGACGACGGCGACAGCCCACGTGGGTGTCTGAGAGAGCGTTTTCTCGCCGGAGGGAGCTCCGGTGACTGTAGCTCCGCCGTGGAGCACAAGAAACCATAACAAAGATCGCTGACTCTGGCTTCTTGTGATCATGAGTGAAGGGAGAGGTAGAGAGAAAGAAGATACAACTAACGTAGAGTTTAAAACTTATGTTAGTGCTTCTTAATTACTACTATGTTGTACAACGTAAGTTAAACTTGTCTTTAGATAAAGAATTGGTTTTCCATTTGACTATATTTATTGTGAGATTGATTATTAGGACCACATTACACGTATATGTTTATATAATTTTGCTCATTTGAAAAGAAAACTCATATGTGCACACAAAAAAAAAATCTCCTAAATCAAAAGAATTAGTTGTGTATGTGTTCACTAAAATGGTGTAGTGGTTCTGTATTGACAAAAAACAAATGTGTAGTTCAGTTTTTGTTTGACCAAAAAAAAAAAGTAGTTCAGTTTTGTAACTCGTCCCCTTTAATTAGTGGGAGTTACTTAGAAAATTTAAGGCTAAATTCAATACATATTTTATATAATATTTTAAGGTTTTTTTTACAAAAATCTCTTTGATATGCTGTCACTAACCCCTTAAAATTTGACTTGTGTTACTCTAAATTCTACATAACAATATAAAATAGGATTTAAAATAAAAACAATACTCACAAATGTTCATAATAAATTGTTCAATAAAAGAGAATAAAAAATTTAACTACACTAAATAAATTGTTCAACAAAAAAGAATAAAAAATTTAACTACACTAAACAAAAATAAAAAGACAATTAAATACAAAAAAAAAACAGTAATAGAGATTCTACAAAAATTTATAAATAGCAAGAACAATACAACAATCTACAAACACAGCTCATTTTTATTATCATCCAAAATTCCAATGAAATATATATTATATGCATTACACTATCAGAGAATTCCTTTCACCCTATCAACCGGAAACAAACTTTGTCTCAAAATCATACGTCCACTACGTCATCAACTACACAATCTCTTTTAGCACCGATCAAATACTACAAACAAATAACTATACCTTAAAAAATATGATTAACTTCTATCTCACATATCATGATATGAATAACACAACAATATGTACATTAATCGAGAGTGTAATAAACTTTATTAAGATAATTATACTATCACGTCGACCATATAACACACAATGTTTTTAAGTCTTTTTTGAAATTGAAGATTTCAACCCAAATGCACCAAAAAGACTAGATGTTGATTTGGTAATTGAACACTTAGAAAGAGCACAAACACAAGTTACACAAGAAGAATATGGCAATTGTACTATATGTCTTGATAATCTACGAGTACCAAAAAATATCAACACTTTATTTTGTAGTCACAAATTCCACCACAAATGTATTTCAAATTAGTTATACTACAGAACAATATGTCATTATTGTCGAAAAAAAATAATTTGATATTTTATATGCTTATGTTGAATAAAAAAAAATCTCATTCACTATAGATATTATTATTCCACCAACTTTTCAATACAAAATTAAAAATATACGGTATTCACAAATTAAAAACTAATATTTACCAACAAAACTTTACTAACAAATATTATATAATATATTATACAATTAAAACATTCAAATTATCAAAAATTTGCGAGTTGCGCAGGCCTTCCTCTAGTAGTACTATATTTTAAAGTGTTGCATATTAAATGCTAGTCGAAAAGGATAGTGGCTGTAAATGGTGAGCAAATGAATGAGGAGGAAACATTAAATTCTTTTTTATTCTTTAAAAGAAAGTAATATTTTGTACAAATAACTCATTTTTATTCCTTTCTTTAAAAGTAACTATAGAGCAAAAATATTGTTTATCAAATTTGGAAAAGAACTACAATTTATATTTTTTTATTACTTTTTATTTTCCTTCTACTTATTTCTATTGTTACTTTAGTGGATCACTAGTTAGAGCCGGTATATATTGAAAAAATTTACATATTATAAATTATTCAAATATAATGAATATCTTAACAACGTGTCATACATGCATATTGTCCAATAATTCACCACATATATTTTTTCCCTAATATACATCACAATATTTAGAAATATAAATTCAGTTCTTATCCAAAATATTTTAGAAAATAAAGGATAAAATCTTACTCTATTTTTCAAGACATAAATGAAAATGCTAATGTGAAAAAAAAGGGAATTAAATCAAAGGTAATGCAAATTTTTTAACAACCTGTCAATACATACAATATCAACATAACTTTATGTATAGTTTTTGTTAATGCAATAGTTGCCTCCTATTTAACTAGTAAGATGATACCGTCTAACTGGTATGGCCTGTTGTCTGTTGACAGTAAATTTTAGTAAAATAATCTACACAAAATTAAAATAAATGGATATGAAAAATATTATAAATAGAGGTTGATTTCTTAAAAATAAATTTAACAGTGATAAGATAAAAAGAAAAAGATTATAAAAAAAAACAAAAACAAAGTTTGCTTTTGTAGGATCTAAAAATGGGAAAATGGAGTGCAACAGTGGTGCTAATGATGCTGGTGATTGTTGCGGCGGTCACGGTAGAAGCAGAACAAAGAAACAGTTGGATTAAGTGTTTTCGTGAATGTTCAGATTCAAAACATTGTAACATTCACGACGGTGATTGCTTTGAACGCTGTAAAATCCAATGCGGTGGCCCAAACCCTCCCCATGGTCTCTCCCCCCCTCCACGGTATGTATTTATATTCTAATTAGTTTGTTTTTGTTTTGTTAAAGATTAATATTCTTACTATCTATGATTTATTTGCATGAACAGGAGAATTTAAAATGAGATGGCATCGGTACAAGTTCCCGGAAGGCAACCATGATAAAAAACAAAAAAAGTTGTGAAAGCTTTGTGATCATGTCTACCGTTTTTAGCCTTATGTTTCAAATTCAATAAAAATATTGATTATATCTTTGTATTAGATTCAATATATATAGCTCATACATACCGAAAGTGTTAAGAACTAAGAAGTAAGAATATAGCTCATTGTTCTATCGATATTGAAATGAGAATTTCAATTGCTAGGTGATTATCAATTGATGCATGTTAAGAACTAAGAAGTAACCAATAGAAAAACCATTTTCATTATAGTTTTAATGAGAGCTCTGGAGACTCCAATCCAAATCAGTTCCAACTAAAACTGAGATTACATAATCAAATTAAATTAAAAAAAGGGTCCTCTCACCTGAGGAACAAATCAAGATCAATTGGTCGAAGCAAGAGTTACAACTTGGCACAAAATCCAGACTCAAGTCCAACTGCAAACGCACATAACAAAACTCTACTCAAAGTCCCTTATTTTAAAAAAAACTGTCTTTTTGAGATAAATCTGATTCTTTATTGGTTTGACATTTCTGAAAAAATGACAAAGCAAATAAGGGGAGAGAGAGAGACGGAGAGAGAGCAGCTTTATAAATGGGTCCTTCTCCTACACCTTCTCTAATCACTCTTACCCTCCTGAGATCCAATCTCCTGTAAGTAATGCTCTGCATCCAAGGCCGCCATACACCCTGCACCATCCATAAGTTGCTTATGAAATTGGAAATGAAAACACTGGAAGGTAATCACTATCTAGAAATGCATGCAAATTGGGTTTGACCGACGGAAACACACTATCGCTCTAGACCTCTGAGAACAATCTGATTTCAGCTTAGTCATCAGCAGAGTTCAAAGACCACACACCATAAGTAAAACATGTCTGCTTCTTCTTGTAGCAAGAGAACATTGAGATAACAAAATCATATAACGAGGCTTGAAACAGTTTAATTTTAACTTCCAAGCTTTAAAGACACCTACTTTGAACAATTAATGACCATTACTAGTCTTTCTACAGAGTATGAGAATGAAAGTACATAACAAAGCCACAACACAGGACCACTCTATAGCAGACACAAATCATGCTTCGGCAACTTTGTTAAGTGAATCAAATGATATACAAAACAAGCCATTTTGAGAACTTGAAAGGGTCCCATCATCAAAAAGCCGACTCCTTTTTAACAGATCAATCAAACAATTATGCTAAACAGATTCACTTAACCAAACACCTAACTACCAAATATCCTAAATCATTATGCTATTAGGCAACAAGCACATATCAGATGCTTCTCTACGATAGCCATGATTTCAAAAAAGCTAACTCATTGTGCAGGAAAAGGTACAAAAAGAGAAGTAGAGAACGAACCAGTTCCTGCAGCAGTGATGGCCTGCCTGTACTTCTTGTCTTGGACATCTCCGGCGGCGAATACACCGACCACGCTCGTCTTTGTTGTACCAGGCTTGGTCAGTACATAGCCATCTTCATCAAGATCAAGCTGCCCATCCAAGAACTTCGTTGCTGGCTCGTGACCAATGGCGAAGAACAGTCCAGAAACCTTCAAATCAGACACATCCCCAGTAACGACGTTCTTCACCTTCAATCCTCCGAGAATGCCTTTTCCGTTCTCGTCTCCGTACGCCTCGACCACCGAAGAGTTCCAGATCACCTCGATCTTAGGGTTTGACAGCGCTCTCTGCTGCATGATCTTAGACGCCCTGAAGGTGTCCCGCCTGTGGATTATGTAAACCTTAGATCCGTACTTGGTGAGGAAATTCGCCTCTTCCATAGCCGAATCGCCGCCGCCGATAACCACCAGGGGCTTGTTCCTGAAAATCGGAGCAGCCCCGTCGCATACAGCACAAGCGGAGATTCCGCGGTTCCAGAAACCGCCAGCGCCTTCACCAGATCCAGTGAAGCTGAGCCGCTTGGCCACAGCCCCCGTCGAAATGATTACGGCGTCAGCGAGGACCGTTCTCGAATCGGTGAACAGCTTAAACGGCTTCGACGAGAAATCAACCTTGCTAACCGTCTCCGTGAAGATCTTCGTACCGAATCGCTCCGATTGCTTCCGGAATTTATCAACGATGTCAAGGCCGAGGATACCGTCGGGGAACCCAGGGAAGTTCTCGACGTCGGTGGTTGTAGTTAACTGGCCTCCGGGAGCGATGTCGTTAGCCATCCATCCTTCGAAGAGAAGAGGCTTAAGCTCCGCCCTAGCCGCGTAGATCGCCGCCGTGTGTGCCGCCGGACCACTACCGACGATGCAGAGCTTGGTTTTATGGGTTTCCATGACGGCGGCGGCGGAGGATGAAGAAGAAAACGCGGAGGCTAGAGACGGCGGATTTGAGGCAGATGATGAAATGGAGAGAGCGGATCCAAGTAGAAAGCCTCCTGCTCTGCTTAATATAGATTTTAAATGGCTCATAGAGATCCAACACACAAACGTTCCACAACAAATTGAATACGACGACCACTTTATTTGAATTTACTTTTCTCCGAATTTTTTTTTATTTAAAACAATATTACTACTAGATTTGCTTTTAGGAATTGATGCCCCCATATTGCATAATTATTATTTTATTTCTCTTGTCAAATTTTTTTATTTATTTTATTTCTCATTTGCTTCATACTACTAATTATGTCAGCTAGACCGGGTCATTGGTAATGAAGATTGGTTAAACCAATTTTAATTATCAAATTATGGGCATGGTCCGGATATCCTAGATTTTTTTTAATCCAATGTTATTAGTTTTATGATTTTAAAATTTATATTCAAATCATGTGTTATTGGTGGTTCATGATTTTAAAATTATGGATTTGGATTTTAGTGTATTTGAAAAAAATTTCATGTTAAAAATATATAAAGACTCAAATCCGAAGTCAAACCTATAGATTTACAAATAATAACTAAAATCAACATGTTAGATTTGGAAATCAATAAATTTTACAAAATTTTATTGAATTTCTAAATCAACTAAGACCATCTCCAATGGTTCCTCATTTTGAGGGAAAACATCAAAAAATGAGGAAAAATCTTCTCCAATGGTACTTCATTTTGAGGGAAAAATGAGTTTATGAACAGTATCTCTTCAAATTTGAGGGAACACTATTCACAAACTCATTTTTCTGTTCAACTTTATTTATTTACAAATTGGCACATAAACTTTCATATGTTATTATTTTATACCTAAACAAAGTTAATCATTTATATTTAACTTTCCAATAATTTTTTTACGGTTTTATTTTATTACTTAAACAAATTATAAATTAAAAATAGTTAAAAAATATATTTTTTTACAAAAATTAAAAAACAATAATAATATTAATAAAAAGAAAATACAATCACATCAATAGAAACAAAATACAAAGGAACTAATGTAATTATTATTTTCTTAAACACATACACACACATGATAATCGAAGATGAACGTGATCTCGAGGTACCAATTGAAGTTGGAAGAGAAGCTACAACTCCGGTAGTTGAAATAGTAGTAGATGAAAATACTCGATTTCAAGAATTTTTAGTTCGATTTAGACTAATCAAAGATAAAGAAGCTCATTTTCTCATTTAGAAATTACTTAATTGATCATTTGTGGGAGAAATATAGTAATAATAATGTTTAAGCCAAAATTTGCATTTGATTAATTTTGCAATTTTATGTAATTTTATTAAATAATAAATGTTTAATTTAAATAAAATTGTAATTTGGTTGAATTATTATTAAAAATAAAATAAGTTTATAGAATTTGTAAATTTTGAAAAGTTAAAGGATGTTTTAAACAATTAATAATAAAGTAAGAAAAGAATATATGTGGAATATTCTTTTTTGAGAGAAAAAATGAGGGTAACTATTAGAGTAAAACACAAATTTATTTTTAGTGTTACTTTATTTTGAGGGAAAAAATGAGGGTAACCATTGGAGATGCTCTAAATACATAAACCAATAACACCACCTTAGTATATGCGTGATCCAGCCCACTTTATACTTGGGTTAACGGGTACTTGCCAAAAGTTGACAAATTTTAGAGAAATTTGAAATGGTTTTATGGTTGGAATATTGATTTCATATGTTTAGACCATAAAGTTTTATGGTACCTAGTACGCGAAAGTAGCTGCACCAAAAATAAAGTTATTTGGAAAACCAGTTCTGTTGAATAGCTATAGAAAAGTGAGCTTTTGGAATTTCCATGGTTGAGAGCATATATTGTTGGACATGGTTTTGGTTTGAACATATTATAGTATCACTTGCAGCGGTTCATGGGATGTGCATCCGGTTTTGTTTTGAATATTGACTCCGCGTGAAACCATCTATAAAGTAAATTCTGCTGGAACTGTTTTTGGACAAATGACATTGACCAATATTCCGGTAGTTTTTTTGGGCAACTTGATTGTCGGAATGACTGGATCTTGCAGTCGTTGGATTTCTTGTTGTGAACACTATGTAATAGTGTATTCATATGCCAAAATCGAAGTTCACTTTGAATGAGAAATGGAGATCTAAAGTTGGTTGTTTGTAAATCTTAAAATGTAACATTTGTAAAATGTTCCACATTGAAAATATAAGGTGAAATCCTCTTGTATATAAAGTAGAGAATTTATAATAAGGTTCAAGACCTTGATATGGTTTGGAATTAGACAAATAAAATTAATTTTTTGGGCTCAAATTCATTTTGCTAATTGTTTGATTAACTCAACAATGTATAATATCTCATTTAGTGTTGTGTAACAACACAAATAAAGTGGATTGATTTTGTAACATTTCAATCTTGACTTTATGAAGAGAATTGATTCTCACGTTGATCACATAATGACAAATTCAAAGTTGAATTCCTTTTGTAACATACAAAGTTAACTCACGTCATTATGGGAGAGAATCAGAAACGTCGTTCTCCACTTTATGGCTCTTGTTGAGCATTTTGGCTATAAAAGAAAGCCATCATCTCCTTCTCCAAAACAAATCGATTACACAATCACAAAAGCAATTTTTTCACAATCTCTTCTTCTTATGTTTTTCTCTAGAGAGTACTCATATAATTAAGATTCGATTGATTATGTTCTTCGGTGCTGGAAGACAGAAACACCACAGTTGTATCTTGGAAATCTTGCCGCTACAAAACCGTAACACTACGGGAGTTTAAAGATTTAAGAAAAGAGTTTCGACATCTCGCCTCTACAATTTCTTTTCATCGATTGATTTTGGTATTGTATTTTTGATTTCTGTTCTTCAATATTACCTTATAATTATTAGTTTCTCTATTATAGTAATTAAGGTTCCTAGAGATTCTATGTCTATATTAGCGTATGAACATGGTTTTGTTTTTTGTTTTTCCGAATTTCTCTCTTTGAGAATGAATTCAAGCGAAAACAATCACATTTTGATCAGTTCTCCTACTAATCATTCATTTATAGACGATACATCTATTAAGTTCCAGTAGGCATTGGAACTAGAAGTCATTGTAGATAAAGAATTAAAAAATTTAAGAAACGCTTCATCTCTGCGATTTCGCTTGAATCCAATTTTCAAATTTTTTCCCTCGGTTTTGGCTCGATTATCATCATTCAAAGGGAAATTCCACCCAGATTATCATCATTTGAAAGGCAATTTGGCTCAAACACAAATTTCTTGAAATTGGTAAGTTTTTCGTGACTCATGTTCGATTTGTTATTCGTAAGCAAGATTAATGTTGTTTGTGGCTTGGGTAATCGATTTCCTTGATTAGTTTAGTGAGAAGTTTGAATTTTTGAAGAGTTAGGACTCATACCCATGAATAGTGGCGAGTTTTTTTGTTTTGAAATATTGGAGACAAAGGTTTATCTTGACGAAATGGCATGAGTTTTTATGAATTCCTTGCAAACTTGATGATTGGTTACACACATTCTGCTTCTCTGCGAAGTTTAAATTGTGTTCCAGGTAAAAAAATGTGGGATGGGTTTTTCATTTGACGAAGAGTCTGAGATCATCGACTCAAAGATTGATGATTGTTCTGAAACACCATACCAGTTAAACCAGACAGAACCATGTGACGGCCATGGAAGAGGATTGTATTAATCCTTCGAAAGAAACAGAGATTTTTGATTCTCTTGTTTTCATCTCTAGTGTATATTAATAGTTTGTTTATATGCTTTATGCTACATGATTGATATGGTGCATAATTTGTTTCTCAAATTGTGTTTTATTGTGTGTTGCAAATTGATCATCTTGAAGTTCATACATGTTACAATTATCCGGTTGGCACTTTACAAATTCTATTTTCCTCTCACATATAAAATACCACAGTGACTTCTTGGCGAGCATTGTTACTATCGGGGAGCGTATCAACTTTTCTTCTAAAGCGCATGTAATAGACGATGTCACAAACGTATTGAGAAGAAACGAAGGAAACCACGTATTAGAGCGTTTATGCAACTCTCAAATTTGGGAAGTTGTTCAAACTCTCGGTGGCCAGGTGCCTCAATTCCGGAAAATTAATTCACCCTATTCTCTCTCGTCACCTGATCACCAAAAAAAAAAATGAAATGTTGTCCATTTTTGGTGGAAGGCCTATCATATTCTTTCTCCGTGAATTTCATATCATATCTGGTCTCCACTGCGGCCAAATCCCTTGTAAAAACCCGTCGAAACCCATGGAGAATGTGGGATCAACTCTTTGGATCTCACACGGGTCAACTCAAAGTAATTGATGTTGTAAAGATGTTAAATGAGCCAGACCTGCATGAGTGGAAGAATTTACCTCTGGCGTTCATAGCCCTTGTTGATGGATTCATTTGTGCCAAAAACAAACTCAAAGTTACGCCGGAGTGCATTGAAATGTTGGATGATATCGATTCCTTTTCTAAAGTACCCATGAGGAAGGTGTCGCTTACATAAACTCTGAGTCATTCTATCCCTGGCTTTCCGACTCATAAAAAACCTAAACCAATTGCAGCCTTCATAGACAAGCTAAAACATAAAACTTTCATGTGTCATGGCTTCCCTCTCACATTACAACTTCTGGTGTTTAAAGCAATCCCTCTGCTAATAGGTACTTTAGGTAGGAATCGCTATAAGCCAGCATTTCAACGCACTCCAGCGTATTCTTTTTGGCACAAATGAAAATCCATCAACAAGGGCTATGAGCGCCAGATGTAGTTTCTTCCACTCAGGCATATCTGGCTCATTCAACATCTTCACAACATCAGTTACTTTGAGTTGTCCCGTGTGAGATCTAAAGAGTTGATCCCACATTTCCCCATAGGTTTCGACGGGTTTTTAAGAGGGATTTGCCTGCAGTGGAGACAAGATATGATATGAAATTCACAGAGAGAGAATTTGAGAGACCTTCCACAAAAAAAGGATCACATTTCGTGTTTAGTTTTGGTGATTAGTTGACAAGAGGGAATGACGTGAAATAGTTTTTCATAATTGGGGCACCTGGCCACCGGAAGTTTCAGCAACTTCCCAAATTAAGAGCTGCATAAACGCTCCAGTACGTGGTTTCCTTCGTTTCTCCAATGTGTTTGCGACATCGTCTATTACATGCGTTTTAGAAAAAAAACTTGATAAGCTCCCCGATAGTAATAATGCTCGACAAGAAATTTTTGTGGTAATTTATGTGTGAGAGAAAAAAAACAATTTGTAAAATGACAACTGAATAATTGTAACTTATAAAAACTTATATAGGAGATTTTCATATATATATTTTTGATATATAAAATATTTTACATGCTTGAGGAAGAAAGCAAACTTATATAGCCAAGCAAATGCTTAATTCAAAATAATATTGAATTGATTTTCTTAGTTTCAAGATGTATGTTGATGCCTAAGTATCTGGGCCTGGCCCAAGTTTCTCATCACCGACTTAACTGAATTATATGGGCCTGACCCATGTTTCACTCACTCTATATATTATAAATTTAATTTTTGTTTTATTTCTCATTTAGTTCATATTCATTATGGTTGGAATATTGATTTCATATATAGACCAGAAGGGTTTTCATGCGTTGAGAACTCATCATATTTGCAAAAAAAAGATTTCA
The DNA here is from genome assembly GCA_020283515.1 of Alliaria petiolata. Lineage (NCBI taxonomy): Eukaryota > Viridiplantae > Streptophyta > Magnoliopsida > Brassicales > Brassicaceae > Alliaria > Alliaria petiolata. The sequence goes on from JAHZTW010000001.1 coordinate 275,145,799, forward strand.
TCATGACCATTGAAATAGATATGAGTAAGATTTATGATCTTGTTGTAAAAAAAAGTCGTATGATCTTCAAATTAAGCTCTGGAAGCAGAAGCTTTAGTCAAGGTTGGAGATAAATGCGTTAGTAGTGACATATCACTAAATACGATTTTGTTTTGGCAAAGAATAAGACCAATTAGTTAGTAGTGACTATATTATAGGTTTTAACAGCTTGTTGTCGTTTTTTATTTAGTTAGTTCTGACTTTTAACATTTTGTATAATATATTCTAGAAAAAATTATTTTAAAAAGTTTGTAATAGCCGAGTAATATTATTTTAAATATTCATCACTAAAGTTTGTCATCGACTTGCAACTAGCATTTCTCAAAGTTCACTATGCTCAGAAACTTATAATGGTAAAATCGAATAGTCGAGTAAAAAAAAAAGCCAAAATCGCCATAAGCCTATAAGAAGCATAGACCTTCATGCTATTTTTATTATTTTTTAAGGTAAGATAATATTATGTATTTTTTTGGCAACAAGATTTATGTATTTCAAATACAAATTTATTCTCCTTGCTTGATTAATAGTTTGTCTTTTTTTTTTGGGTCAACTTAAGATTAATAGTTTGTCTTTAGAATAGCATTACAAAACGTACTCTTACATTCCGCGGATTAAAAACCAAACCACAACAAAAAGTTAAGGCTAAAAAGAGAGACCAAGAAAGGCTGAAACCTTTTGTTGTTTCTTAATTTTTACATTTTAGACAATTATGACTCCAAGACTTTTGATAAGAAAAAGATATAGGTATTGAAAGTATCACGGGTTGCCAGCACGAAACAACAAATTTAAAATTGTGGTCAACTACTATGTTATGATAAACAATTTGAATAAAGTTAACTAATAAACTGATTTGAGTTTGAGGTTTGGGTAATTGAACCGTTGTATTATCCAGACTGTTGACAAAAATAAAAAATAAAAAACTGATTTGAGGTTTATTTATTTATTTAAAAAACTACTTTCTTTTCTTTCAAGTTTCACGATCAATAAATGATGAAATAATAGTTGGTCAACTTATTTGTTACAGTTCATGATTGAATTAATTAACATACACATGATCAAGTTGAATAATTGTAAAGTTGTATACATGTCTCTTCAACCTTTATCATAGCAGAAGAAGAACCAGCAAATAAGATCATAAGGCTTTCTCATGGAGAAAACAAACACAAAGACGTGAGAATAAAATCAAATCTCTATCCTATATTCCTATGTAATATTCTCAAATATCTATCTTGAGTATAAGATTTCTACTGTCGATTAATTCTTGTTTTTACAGCGTTGAAGATGTTGAGACTGTTGATGTTTATACAGCAAAAGGTTTGCTTACTGTTGGTCATCGATATCTTGATGTTAGGTAAGTATAAAAATTATATCAATTCGTTTTTAATCCTTGTGTGTATATATAATTTTTGTTGATCTTTATGGGTGATCTAAGGACAAATGAAGAATTCGAAAAGAGTCACTTTGAGGATGCCTTGAACATTCCTTATATGTTCAAAACAGATGAAGGTGATTTTTAAAGTTTTGCAATAGTTCCATATTAAAAAAAAAAATTTACAACGACAAAACTTAAAACCATTGTGAATTGTTTTTGTAGGTAGGATTGTAAACCCTGGTTTCCTTACTCAAGTGGCATCGTTTTGCAAGAAAGATGACCATCTGATCGTGGTTAGAATCTTATATTTAACTGAGTATTAGTTTCTCTTAATTATGACGAATTAAGATTTAGATTTTAAGTTTTAAGTGAAGACAGTTTCTTCATACTAAAAATTTTCGGTTAGGCTTGTAACTCTGGAGGAAGAGCAAGTCGTGCTTGTGTTGATCTTCTCAATGCGGTGAGTCTATGTATATAAGTATAATAATATCTATACAAAAATACACCGTACTTACGTATACTGTATACATATATGTATGTCTATATATACTCCGCAGGGGTACGAGCATGTAGCTAACATGGAGGGAGGCTACTCGGCTTGGGTTGACGCTGGATTCGCCGGCGATAAACCTCCGGGGGAGCTCAAGGTTGCTTGCAAGTTCCGCCCTTAGGACAACTAAACCGGCCCGGTTTTGTTATTCCCTAAAACCCTTCATGTTTTTTCGGTTTGATGCAGAATGAAAGAAAACATTTTGAAACTTTTAAAAGTGCTTTTGTGATATTGTTTTGTAATAAGTAGTTCGTTTCGAGATCGATGAAGCTGTATCTGTAACGTGCTGTTTAAATTATTCATAATACTTTCTGGGTGTTTTGGGCAAATTTGACACATTCCAAGAAACAATCTTGAGACAAATGTAAATATCAAGAAAGCATAACGCAGGTCAACAATAAAAAGGATGTAGTTTTGTGCTTCTTAATAGAAAGGTTTTAAAGATCTTGTGCTACAAGAAATCAATAGTGATTTTAAAAGTCTAATCAAAGAGAAGGAGAGACCATAAAAACTAGATGGCCTAATTAAAGTATCCTAAAGTGATTTCTCTCAGGTTGTATGTTATGCTGCTCTCAATCATAATATACAGAATAAAAGACTCTCTCACCAACTACTTCTAACATTTCTTCTCTCTCTCTCTCTCTCTTGGATCTTCAAGGCTTTGTTAAACTGTAAAATGTTTTCTAATCAGATTGCTCGAGCGGCACACGGACGAACAACTGCCCGTTTAGGGTTACCACGGCCGATGTATGGTGCGGATCAATTCTTGTCGGTAAACTTACCACCTGCAATTTCAAGAAATGTCATTCAACAACATTCTATGTAATCATCATGTAACACAAAATGTTTTGTTCTTGCAATAGGTTTTGGAACGAGCATCACCTTCTTGAATGGAGTAGCTCCCCACGGATTCATAGGGTTCTCCGGTTCGCCACTTATCACCAACCGCCCCGCCGGATCTGACTGGACTCGGACCTGTGTTATTATTAGCCAAAGATAGATTGATATGTAAACAAACCGAGTACTTAGATTCTATTCCAAGTGTGTGTGTGTGAGAGAGCTAACCTCTTCACGGACTAGTCCTGGGACTAATGCATACACCTCAAAGCAATCTTGCTGGCAGGTTGGAACAGATTATTAATACATATATAAAACCAGGTCAAGTGATTTTGCTCTGATTATCGAGAAAGCAACATACCGTCCTCTGCACGTTAATCTTCACCCAGTCAGCTGGTGGTCCAACATCAACAACAGTCACATCCAACCTAAGAAGAAGAAGAAAAAAATGGAATCAGAATTCAAACGTGAAATATATATATCACTAGTCGAGAAGTCAAGAGCACAAAACTAATAACCATACATAGGTTTAGACACTTGGATGACATTTTTTGCACCATGTTCAGTAGAGGATAGCCTCTTGCGTTTAAGCAAACCTGATGGCATTGCAAGATGTAAGTAATAAGCTGAGTCAAAAGTTTCAATAATGCAAATGAGAGCAAAGACGACTTCATCGAACAGAACTCATACCAGGGGTGGTTCCTATCTGTTTTTCGCGCTTTTGATGAACAACTAAATTCTTATCCTGCAAATTACAAAACAGCGTGCGGTTCAGACTATGACCACAAAGATATAGAGTGAATGTAAGATAAAGCATATGTTTGGTAACAAGATTATGTCGGACCTTAATTGCAGGGTCACTAACTTCACCGTTACCATTAAGACGCTGTGAATGCCAACCTTGCATAGCACGTGCTGCTGCATCTCTCCTCGCTCTACCAGATCCAGAAGTCTAGTGCAGGAACAAGACAGCAGGTTAAGTTGAAACAAAAAACATTAATCATGAGAAGAAGATCAAACAAAAAACTACAGACGCATGATATGATTTTCACAATCTTACCTGATTATCAATATTCATCGGTTCTGGTTCAGAAGCAAGGGGTATATGAAGTTCAACCCCAATGACTTTATGCCGCTCATATTCAAGAAGAGCCTGAAGAATGAAGAAACAATATATCGTTATAAGATGTAAAGAAAAAAAATATCTCCGGAGGATTCACAGTTGTTCTCTGTTCAATCATTTAAATTTATCGTTCAGGACTGAAGCACAGACACCCATGCCAGTGTATAAAAAAGCCATATGAATAGAAAAAAAAATAGCAGAGAATGCAAAACACAAAAGAGGGTGGACATATAATCTCACCTTTTCGTAGAAACCTCGGAAAGTCCATGACACTGTTGTACATGTCCTGGACAAACAGTTGAGCAATTAGAACGAATTCTTAAGAATATGCACATAATTCTGCAAACTTCAAAAAAAAAAAGACCACTAATAAGAAAAGCACGAGGTCAATGGTAAATGACCAAATTATTCTTACTTTGGGGGCCTGAAAGACTCTCCTACTTGCCTCCATAGTTTGCATCCAGTAACCTATTCAGAATATAGCATAAATAATCATATTAGAGAATCACCGAAAGCATCACTGCTAGATCACTGAACAGCAGTATGCATGCAAAACAAAAATCAGCAGAGACAAGAAAGGATGGAAAGTAAAAGCCACGTTTGCTCGTCAACAAATATGCTGTGATTAGTGCCACGTACCTTGTCATAACCGCCCAATCTAGTTACAGCTCTCCACAACCTTGCGCCAAAAAAAAAAAAAAATTGAATATTAGCTTCCACTGAGATTTTTACACCGTATATAACACACTAGAGTTACTAAATAAAGATGGGAAGCAAGCTTACTTAAGGCAGTTTAGCCCCTCCCCATAAAATTTCGGAGGTTTAAATTCCAAGCTTCTCTCTTTAAAAAACTGATCTAGTTCTTTCATAAAAGCAGATTGATCCTCCTCCGTTCCAGACTCATTGCCGTCCGATGTATCATCCAAGAGGAAAGAGCGCTTTGTGCTCATGGTCCCATCAAAACCAGGTGGTGCCCGATTTGCCCGCGTGGTCCCGTCAAAACCAGGTGGTGCCCGAATCGTTTTGTGGACACCATTATTCAAACCTCCACTTACCCCCACTTCAGACATAATATCAGAAGATGCAACACGAAGAGGACCAGGTTCAGGTCTCACTGATGCACTCTCATTATCAGCATCACTTCTCGCAGGTACTATAGAATTATCTTTCTTTTCAGCATTAGTAGGAGCCTCGACATTCATATCCTTGTTACTAGTAGAGTGAACACTAGCATCAGTAACCAATTTAGAGTCAGGGACGTCAAGTTCCATGTCTTCCGTAGGTTCAGCCTCAACTGTAGTCACTCCTTCATTATGGTCAGATGAAGTCTGGGTAGCGGGCAAGAGAGTTAACCCTTTGTCACTGTCTCCTGAAACTCCAGCGTCCAACACATCAGGGTTTTGGTCATTTTCTGTCAAATTTTCAGTGGCAGGCATGTCTGGCTCTTTTTCCACGTCCATTGAGGTTTCTATGATAGGCTCGAATGGCAATTCTGGCCCTTTGTCAAGCTCCGTTGTGGCTCTTTGATCATGATCAACTGGTTCACTTCCATGGTCAGCCAAATTCATATTGTTAGCCTCGCTCTTGTCTATCCTGTCATCGTTCTCCTCAACATCTTTGGCATCAGGATTGGCTGGAAATTCGTTATGGTCTCCCGAGGTTATCATCTCATGTTCTTCCGCAGCTTTGTCCTGCTCCATCACAGTATTAGCCTGATGAAGCGGTGATCCTTTGTCCTCCGAGAGTTTGGTATCAGGATCGACTGGAATTTCGCTATGGCCTCCTGAGGATATAATGCCATGTTCTTCTGCAGCTTTGTCCTGCTCCATCACAGAAGTAGCATGGCGATGCGGTGATCCTTCGTCCTCCGAGGGTTTGGTATCAGGATTGACTGGAATTTCATTACGGTCTCCTGAGGATATCATCTCATGTTCTTCTGCAGCTTTGTCCTGCTCCACCACAGTGGTATCATCACAATGCGGTGATCTTTTGTCCTCGGAGGTTTTGGTATCAGAAGGTATTGTAGTCGTTTCTCCATGTAACACTGCAGTATCTTTGTCAACCATATCAGAATCTCCGTCATTTTCCATGACAGAAACTACAGTGTCTTCCACAGTAGGCTTCGTTAACCCTTCTTCAGGATCTACAGCCACTGAAGGAGAACGAATTTGATGCGGGCTTGTTTCAAATTGGGAGTTCTTCTCATCATCAAGCTTTGGTAAATCAGCATCGTTAGTCCCCTGGTCAAGGGTAGAAGCATGAGAGCCAGATACGGGATCTTCCTCTACAATTGTCTCTCCTGGATTCATATTCTCGGTTTCCATAACGTTATCATGACTTTGCTCTTCAGTCTCAATTTCCTTATCGGTTTCCGTAACATTATCCTGACTTGGCACTTCATTCTCAATTTCCTGATTGGGGCCTTGTTCGACTCTCTCGCTCTCCATTTCTGTTATATTCTCCATTGTTGGTTCCATTTCAACAGCATTCCTATACCAATTCACGCATACAAGAACATTTATCAAATCACGAATTGCAGGAAAAACAAATGAAATGACCACAGGGTGCGTTGAAGCTCACAAATTAGATAAACCCCAAAACAGAAAAGTATACAAAACAAAAATAAAGCATAGTGCAATACTTGAGTGTGAACTAACTTTCACCAGAGTCAAAAGACCACAACACAGAGGACATTCAAATGAAGGCAACACAAAGCAATAACCTTTTTTCCATTATAAGGGAAAAAGCAACAGTTTTGCGTCAATCTCTAGTGAAAAAAAGGTTGAAACTCATCTCGACTTCATTAAACAAGCCTTTTCGACCAAATTCGAAACCAATTCTCAAAATTCATTGACAGTAACACAAGCAAAAAGAAGCCTAAAATCTACAAAAATTCCGCGAGGGTGACTTAAAAACATCGAAATTGAAATAAGAGATGATCTAATTACACAGTCAATTTCAGATTTCTAACAGAAGAATACGATTTACGAACCTCTAACAAAAAGCAGCATATAGTCGCAAATTTCGGATTCAATTCTAAAAAGAAAACAAATAGAATTCCAAATTACGGCGTTGAAAACCCGGAAAACTCACCTCGGAAGAAGAAGCAGGAGGAGGAAAAGTAGATTAGGGAGACGACAAAGGATGAATTTTCGCAGCTCCTGCAGTGACTGAAACACACTTTCGTCCTCCGCAAAATCGTACCCACCGAATCGAATTGGAAACGAAGCAAATGAAATCGAGGGTTTTCAATTTGAACCGGGTTTTCTAGGTTTTGGGCTCACGGGGCTTGACCTAATCTCGGCCCGATCAACATCCAAACTTTTGCACGCCTATCAGAAATTGTCGGGAAAGATTTTGCTTTAATGTTTTTTTGTTTTTTTTTTGAATAACAGATTTTTCTTTAATGTTTTTGGATTATAAATAATAATAATCTTAAGAAAAAAAATTGTGATGGTTTTGTAGGAAAAAATGTTCATTTAATTTTTCCAATTATCTGAAATTACGTAGAAAAAATAAAGAATCACTTACATATATAGAGGAGATTCGTTCCGTTTCTAGACAAAGAATTGCATTCTTCATAATGTTTTTCATGATCTCGCTATCGGAATTTGACATTTCTCTCGGCGAATCCTCTGTTCAGTACTGGAAATCGCCTAAAGGGCTTAGAGTTTTTGATTTGGATTAAAAAACTGGGAAAGAAGAAGATGGGGAAGATGATATAACGAGCTAGGAAAATTAGATTTAACGACCTCCGTTTATTGTTTAACGTTAAAATTATCGAGACCTAATTTTGTATAGTCAAACTAGAATTGAAGATTTAATTTTCACACAATGTATTTAGGAAATAAATCTACGATTTTTGGATACTTCGAAAATTAAAGGGAATGAGCACTTTTCTACTTTTGTATTAGTTTTTTTATTTGTTTCAACAAACTGTATAAGTTTAAAAGGTTAGTTTTTCACTTTTTGTGATTGTGAAACTAAAAGCATCTCCATCAACGTTTCTAGAGAGTATCTTTAAAGATTAAAAAAATAAAAAAAGAAGGAGAGACAGAGAAACGTGTCTCGTTTAAGAACTTATGAAAACCGTATCTTCTGACCATGTGTCTCTGTGTAATTGGATCAAACTATTTATATTTGAAATTTAGTTAAATTATTAACTTATATTAATAAAATATTTGTGAAAGACGCTTAGAAGCGTATCTATGAATAGGAGATGCTCTAAGGCCGTTGATACAAGATGGACATAAACTTTTTTTTTTCCCAACAACATTCATTTGTATTACATGACCCAAATAAACGAGCTTTCCATGATTTTGAAACCCAACTGTTCATGAGATACAAATGAATATAGAAAAATCGGTCAATTGGTGCCTCAATTCCTGGCAGAGATGCTAATAAGATTCTCTGAACAATTTTGGTGTACTAATTCATACCCAAACTCTTAAAATTTTAACCGTTTAGCAAAAACAATATTGATCCATTTCCCGTTAGTCAACCCTATCAGTAAATCCAGACTCGCTTAAAAAAACCCGATAAAAATCGAAAATGAAACCGAATAAAGAAACAAAAAAGAGGATGAGTTCTCTTTGAAAGGTCCAAAGAGACGAAAGAGAAACTTTTTAAATGGACATAAACCTAAAAACGAAAAGAGATAACAAATTCAAGAAGAAAAAATAATTCATTACAAAACCATAAATATCCATTTTTCTCTTTCCTTATTTTTCATTTTTTTTTCTTCCAAATATAATAATGAAAAAAACCACTAAAGACGAAGGGATGAAACACGACAATGGCCTGTCACACTATTACAGAACACAGAAGAGATATAATAATATCCCTAAAGAGTCGCAAGACATGATCGCTAAGCTCTCAGAGGAAAGCGTCCTTCTCAAGTAGCTTCACCACATCGAGCTGGTTGTTAAGCTTGGCCACATCAATTGGAGTTTTACTGTCCATGTTTTGCAGAGTGCTGCAACACAACAACAACAAAACAAAAACACTCATTGAGTCATTCATATAGAACCATTTTAAATTGTTTTGAAATCGAAATTCGAGATTCTTTTTCTTGACAAACTTACACTGCAGCACCATTCTCTAGGAGAAGGCTTACACACTCTTTCCTTCCGTAACCAGCGGCATAATGCAATGGAGTGTTGTTGTTTTTGTCTACCGCGTTGACATTCGCTCCAGCATCCAGAAGAACTTGTGCACATTTCATCTATAGAAACAGACCCAACCAAGATCAATCCGGAGATTAAGCTTTTATAAACCACATGTAAGCACAAATAGATCTAATGGTAGTTTTTAACTTCCTTCTTCATTCTTCGTAAACCACGTGTGATAATCTACTAAGCTAATCTATCAGGTTCATGGCAGTAAAGATTCTTAGTTTGTGAATCCATAGAAAGTGCTTCCCACTAAAATCATATAGATCCTCCATTATTTTTTTATCATAGTAGCAGCTCGAAAGGTTTTTGTTGCTACGATTTGATTTAAGAGATTGACATACCTCGCCATATCCACATGCAAAATGCAGTGCTGTCCTTCCCTCGGAGTCTTCTTCATCTTTGTTACCACCAGACGCCAACGCAGTTTTCAGACCCTGATTGGTTCAGGAAGTCAATGCACAGTGAGTTCAAAAGGTAATCTCCGGCAATAATCGCAATTAAGGATAAAATTCAAACCACTAAGAAGTAAGAACAAAAGTTTACCTCCACATCACCAAGACTAGCAGTCTGATGAACAATAGACTCTTCCTCTTCGCCTTCTTCCGCCTCCTCAGGTTCAGGTTCAGGTTCAGCTGCAACATTCTGGTCTCCTCCACCAACAGCTACACCCATAGCTTCACCCAGCTTTTTCAGCACATCTTTATCATTCCAGTACCTGACACCCATAGTAACATATTTATAAACCCACACAGAGACAAACCCTCGTAAAGAACGGGATACGAAACAAGTTTCCATTCACATACTTCATCATAGCAGAAGGACCACCAGCGTCAATCTCAGCTAGTATAGGCTTCAATTCTGGATCTTCTTTCATCTGAGCCATACGCTCAGCAAACTGCTCTGACGCTCCAGGGTTTCCAAAAGCCTCCAGAAACGGAGACATTTGTGGATCCTGAAATTAACAAAAACCAATCAATCAGAGATTCAATGTCTGTCAAAGATCACGCCTTTTAGTCTCAGACTATCTCGATCAGAGGAGCTTGTGTAATTATCTACCTGTACCAAGGCGTTACCAAGGCGCTCGGCCATAGTCCTGAACTCAGGGTTCCCCATGACCTGATTCATGGTGTTTATGTACTGTTCTGGGTCAAAGTTAGGGAGACCTCCTTCATGCGATGCAGTTGGAACAGATCTCTGAAGCTGCTCAGCTAACTGGTTAAACGCAGGATCTTTAGCTATTTGCTCAGCTAGCTCCTTGATGCTTGGATCCTGATATTAAACCCATCAACATAAGAGAAAGACATCGACTTATATACTTGTATATCAGAGAGAGAGACGAGAGATTTACATTGAGAAGACCGGCCATGCCTGAGAAATCGAAAGCACCGAATTCATCAGCCGGTGAAGGCGAAGGCGAAGGCGAAGCTCCTGAGCCGGATTCCGGTTTAGTAGTCTTACTCTCCTCCTTTGAATTGTTTTTCTCGTCTGCGGAGAAGAAGAAAACAAACACCGGAAGCTCCTTAGAGTCGAGATGAACAACAATCGAATCTGATTACAACGATTCAAATCGAGATCAAACACAATAATACCTGAAGGAGGAAGAGTTTTCTCTGAATTTGAAGCCATCGGATATAACGTAAAACCCTAGAGAAAAAAAAGAGAGGAGAATTCAAATCAGAAAACCGAACAGAGAAGATCTCCAGATTGGAACTGAAACACATGATCCGAAAAATCCAAAGTAAAGAGAAGGTGTTGAAGGCGATGATACCTCTCGAAGCGAGTAAGAAGAAGCAGAGAGACGAGAAGAAAGAAAAAAAAAACCCAAACGAAGAGGTTTGTGGCAAAGGTAAAAAACTCACGGAAACGGATATTCGTTTTTTTTTTTTTAATTTTAACATAAAATCCAAAATAAAAATTAGACATGGAAATTATGAAAAAGGACTTTACGGATAAATTAATACTTTCGGCCCCTTAAGGTAAACTTTACCAAATAAAAGGACTTAATTGCAATAACTGGTGAAATCGAAGAAACAGCACCGGAGTTTTCAGTTTGCGCCGGTTCTGGTGGGTTTTGTGTTCTTGGCTTCCTCGAAATCTTCGTATTATCATCTGTTGCCAGTCAAATTCTCAAGTCTCGACGAAGACACTTCAAAGCTGATCCTTTTTTCTTAATCATCGTTAGTTCTCAATTTCAATCTCACTCGAAGCTTAGAGTAGATTTTATCTCGGGTATGATTTTGAATAATTTTGGTTCTCTTTGGCAGTGTGCAAGATAATGGGGAAAGGAAGTGAAGACTTCGGTAATAAGCAAACTGATAGTTCTGAATCGTTAAAGTCAGATACTTTTCTTGCAACAACTCAAAAGATCGGTGGAGGCAATTTGCTGGAAGATTTTACGGTGGACGATTCGAGTTATTGTCATGCCCAGATCAGAGCCACTTTCTATCCAAAATTCGCGAATGAAAAGACAGACCAAGATGTAAACTTTGTCCTGTGAATGCTCGTCTCTTGTAGCACCAAATTGTTTAGTTTGATTTATGTGATCTCATGTTGCACTTATCTTCTTGATTTTGGCAGATAAGAACAAGAATGATTGATTTGGTATCTAAAGGCTTGGCAACGCTTGAGGTAATCAACCAACATATCTCTCTACTTGTGTTGTGTTGACACTCTCAAGCTCTAACGCAACTTTTTACAGGTTACTCTTAAGCATTCAGGCTCCCTTTTTATGTACGCCGGTCCTACGGGTGGTGCTTATGCAAAGAACAGTTTTGGTAATATGTAAGCGCTCGTTTATTCCTAGCTTTCAGTTTTTTTTTCTTCTTGATTTTTGTATATTCCTGTTCTTGATCTATGATAAGCTTTGATCTATGGTGCTGTTATGCTGATCTTTCTGGTCTTTGCAAATTGAGATGGCGATTTAAAGATTTTTTCTCATATGCTTACTCAATGTTTGTTTCATTCGCAGTTATACTGCGGTTGGCGTTTTTGTTCTTTCACGGATGTTCAGGGAGGCTTGGGGAGCTCAGGCTTTAAAGAAAGAGGCAGAGTTCAATGATTTTCTTGAGGTATATCCATGGATTACAGAACTTTAAACAATCAAATTTCTCAATGTTTTCCAGGAAAAGGATAGCTCATAAATATGGCATTTTCTCCCAGAAAAATCGCATGTGTATATCTATGGAACTGGTAACAGCTGTTCTTGGAGATCATGGTCAACGCCCGCTTGATGATTATGGTAAAGTATTTTACTTTTTAGATGTTCTAGAGTCAATGCCTTTCAAAGTACATATGACTTATTTATGACAAGTCTGAAATTGTTTAGTTTTAAAAAAATGAAATGTTGATTTGCATCTTGCAGTGGTAGTGACGGCTGTTACCGAGTTAGGTAATGGTAAGCCCAAGTTCTATTCAACTTCCCAAATAATTGCATTTTGCCGGAACTGGCGTCTTCCAGCAAATCAAGTTTGGCTCTTTTCCACAAGGTAACCTTAAGCCGCTCTCTAGCCATTGCTGCTATCTTCCTTTGTGACATTGCCTTTAGTTCTCATTTTACTTATGTTAACTAGAATTGTAGTGAAGAAAGAGTTTGAAACACTATTTAGCTAACTTTTCGTGCTTGAAAAATTTAGTTTTCCTCTAGTTGAGGGTTTTGATATCTATGAACAATCTTGGCTGGATAGCTGGAAATAGACATGTTCCTGTTACCTTGCTCAACCTAGTTATAGTAAGAATGTGTTGATAGAATCTGGTCGATGCATTTACTAGTCTAACTCCATGAAGTCTCAAGCTTTGATGATTTTGTAGACATATGTTGTGAGGAAAATAAAAAATTTTAACAGTGGTGGTTGGTTGCTTGTATTTTGTTGAAATTTTATGAAGCAAATCAGTGAACTCTTTTTTCGCAACGTTCGATGCACTCTGTGAAGAAGGGATAGCAACTTCAGTCTGTAGTGCTCTTGATGAAGTAGCTGATATTTCGGTCCTAGGTAATGTTTTTTGTTTTGTTGAGAATACATATTAGTTTTTCAAGGATTCCAACTTGATGAAATTAATCCAATGAACAAATTTTGGGATGGAACTAAGCAGGCTCAAAGGACCATGTTAAGGTGCAGGGTGAGATATTAGAGGGTCTTGTGGCGCGTATCGTGAGCAGTGAGAGCGACATAGATATGGAAAACGTCTTGAGAGATCATCCTCCACCACCCTGTGATGGAGGTATGCACTATCTTATCATTGTTTTAGTTTCTACTGTAGTTTTCATAATAATCCACTCGATCAAGTCCTTATAGATTGTAAAGCTTTTCTTTTTCCTTGTTTTTATTTAACATTTCAGCTAATCTTGATTTGGGACTCAGTCTGAGAGAGATATGTGCTGCCCATAGATCTAACGAGAAACAGGTTTGAAAAAAATTTCAAATATGCTGTCATCTCTTAGTAAAAAAAAATAAAAAATTTTTTTTTTCTTCCTTTTTTGTGGGTGCTGCAGCAAATTAGAGCACTTTTAAGGAGTGTTGGCCCAAGCTTTTGCCCCAGTGACTTGGATTGGTTTGGAGATGAATCTGTAGATTCTCATTCGAAAAACGCTGACAAATCTGTTATAACAAAATTCCTGCAATCTCAGCCTGCAGATTATTCGACTAGTAAATTACAGGTAAAACGAGTTCCTTCATGCGGTTAATATTTACTAGTTTCCATTTTTTGTATGTGCTTTTGATGAGCGATTGAATATGTATTTGCATACAATAGGAAATGGTACGCTTGATTAAGGAAAAACGACTTCCAGCCGCGTTCAAGTGTTACCATAATTTTCATAGAGCCAACGACGTATCGCCTGACAACCTATTCTATAAATTGGTTGTCCATGTGCACAAGGATTCAGGATTTAGGCGTTACCAGAAAGAGATGAGGTTATCTTTTTTATGTCTTTCAGTTAAACTAAGAACATATTAGTTTCATTTTACTCAACCATATAGTTACCGTGTTTCAGGAACACGCCTAGTTTGTGGCCTCTGTATCGAGGTAAAGTCTTTTTTGTTGCTTATTCTTTAGCTTTGTTCTTTTAGTCCATAACTAGGCACCATTTTCATTTGTTCTTTCGTTTAACTATATTAGTTAGTGATTCTCTTTGGGTTTTCTTTTTTTAGGTTTCTTTGTTGATATTAATTTGTTCAAGTCAAACAAACGGAGGGAACTTAGTGGTCTGAAAAGCATTGATGATGAGGTCAAAGATGCCGGTGAAAATGGTTGTCAACAAGGAAACGATGGTTTGGCTGATGATGATGATGATGATGATGCTAACCTAATGATCAAACTGAAGTTTCTGACTTACAAGGTATTTCTGGCTAGAGGGAAATTTGTGATTTGTTGGATTTTGCTACCTCTTTGGCTGCATTATATTATCATAATGATGCACATGTATTCATTTCTTTAACAGTTGAGAACGTTTCTGATCCGTAATGGCCTATCAATTCTATTTAAAGAGGGGCCAGCATCTTACAAAGCCTACTGCCTTCGGTGAGTTGTTTTCTCCCTGTGAATATGTATTATGGATTGATGTGTTGAATGTAATAGTGGTTGAATTGTAAATCAAAATGGGGAGACTAGTTATTAGCATGCTCATTATGTTTTGATTGTGTATCTAAAAGGAGCACCATGTAGAGATATTGGGAAGTCTTGACGTTATAAGCTATAATTTGATTTTTTGTTAATATTAGTGTTGTTTCTGCATCCAGGCAAATGGAAATATGGGGTACTTCAGATGAAAAGAAGAAAGAACTTGGCAAGATGCTTGATGAATGGTACCAGAATCTCATTACTCTACACATGTAGACTAAAGCTTTATTATTGAAACTCATTTTTCTCAGCTTTTGAATGTGGATTTAAACCTTCGCCAATGTTCAGGGCTACTTACATAAGAAGAAAGTGTGGGGATGGCCAGCTCTCTTCATCAATATAATTAAGCGAAGCTGAGCCTTTCCTTGAGCAGTACGCGAAACGGAGCCCAAAGAATAAGGTTTTGATAGGGTCTGCTGGGAATATAGTGAGAACTGAGGACTTCTTGGCCATTGTCGACGGTGATCGAGACGAAGAAGGCGACCTTGTGAAGAGAGGAGTGACGCCAGCTACTCCTGAGCCAGCTGTGAAGGAAGCTGTCCATAAGGATGATGGGTTAATTGTATTCTTTCCAGGTATTCCATTTCGTATTCTCCCATTTCCTGATTCTGGCAATGTTTTATATTGAACTTATAATGGTAGTCATGAAGAAGAGCAGCATATTATCATACTATCTATATATTTCGTTTTTTCTGTAAAAATTCATTTTTAATCTCTTTTCCTATGCTTTCTGCAATTTTAATGTGTTGATAGGGATTCCTGGATGTGCTAAATCTACACTTTGTAAGGAGTTACTGAACACCCCAGGAGGCTTTGGAGATGATCGGCCAGTGCACACACTGATGGGAGATCTTGTCAAAGGTATGATTTAAGATGTAAGATTTTGTGAAAATTGCTCTGGTCTCTCTATTTTGCTATATAGCCCACCTCAAGCAGAATTCTACGTACTGGACAGGAAAATATTGGCCAAAGGTTGCTGATGAACGTCGTAAAAAGCCACAATCGATTATGTTGGCTGACAAAAATGCCCCAAATGAAGACGTCTGGAGACAGGTAATCTATTACACGCTAGGAATCTGTTACAATCTCACATTGATCGGGAATGAGTATCACGCTTATTATGGAGTAGATTCTTATCCGAATCATTGAAAATATTGTTGCAATCGTATTTTCAGATGCTTTGGCTCCTAATGGCTGTCAAGATCAATATTTGATTCCATGACATTGTTACTTGTTTTTACTGAAGGCAATCTTTTGAAAATATATTTTTAACCTGCCTTTAACATACATACATGCATGGTTTGTTGTATTGTGGAAGCTAGTTATGTTTCGAGAGTACCCATATGGCCATATCAATGTTATATGTTGCTTACCTGATTTCTTTCGAAACATTTTTGTGTGTCTTAACAAGTCTCACTTCAATATAATTATTGTGTTTTTCTATTAGATTGAAGATATGTGCCGGAGAACTAGGGCTTCTGCAGTTCCAGTCGTTGCTGATTCTGAAGGTAATCCATTCATTGATGACTCTCTATTTAGCAATCTTCTTGTGTGCTTGCTAATATGGTCATTATTTCAGTTTATTTCATAATAATTAACTTTTTCATTGTTGAATCGACCCTGCAAACGTTTTAAGTATGAAAGGAGAATGTTTAGTTATCTTGTGCTGAATAATTGTTCTCATTTGATTCATATCTAAGCTTGTTTCTCAATTTTCTCTTTGCTTAAAAAGAATAATAAATATTGTTACTCTTTGCGTGTCAGTCTTTACATTAACTTTTGGCCCTTATGAATGCACAGGAACCGATTCAAATCCATATTCGCTTGATGCCTTAGCTGTTTTCATGTTCCGTGTACATCAACGAGTGAACCATCCGGTATGCAGTTGCATCTTTTACACAGTTTATCTTCAACAGTGTCTCCAAACACGCTATTGTTTCTAACGTACATATGCAATGAGTATTTTCAGGGGAATCTCGACAAGGCATCTTCAAATGCAGGCTATGTGCTATTGATGTTTTATCACCTTTATGAGGGAAAGGTATTGTCACATGCGCCGTGACAACTGTTCTTTATTATTTGATCTCACATTTTGTTTGAACTGTGTTTAATCTTTCAGAACCGCAAAGAGTTTGAGAGTGAATTGATTGAGCGCTTTGGCTCCCTCATCAAGATGCCACTGTTGAAATCAGACAGGTACATTTTTTTTCCGATACATGCGAGCTAAGACAAACTGGCACTTAGCGCAGTTACTTAATTGACTTCTCTTTGTGCATACACAGGAGTCCTTTACCTGATCCTGTTAAATCGATTCTTGAGAAGGGCATAGACTTGTTCCAGCTCCACAGTAGAAGACATGGGAGGTGAGTAGCCAACACTAGTATTTACTTGACTTGAAAAGTTAAATTATGCCAAACCAAAGTATTTTTTATTTCTTGTTCACAGACGTTTTAATTTCTTGTTCTGAAGGTTACTTCGTCTCTTCAGCTCTAGCTTCGGTTTGGTTGCTTCTGACCTCTTTTGTATCATTCTAATTTTTCTTGCCGTAGACTTGAGTCGAGAAAAGGAACATATGCAGCGGAATGGACTAAATGGGAGAAACAGCTGCGCAATACTTTATTTGCAAATTCTGAGTATCTCAGTTCTGTTCAGGTAAAATATCCTTTTGTCATTGATGATGGCTCATGAAGAAAGCTACAATCACATGATAAAAGAGACTTTTGTTTTCAACTTGCAGGTTCCGTTTGAGTCTGTGGTTGAGCAAGTGCGAGAAGATCTAAAAAGAATCACAAAGGGTGAATACAAACCACCGAGCTCAGAGAGAACAAAACATGCTGCGTCCATTGTTTCCGCTGCCATCAGCTTGCCCGTTACTCAAGTTCACAGTCTTCTTGAAAAGGTAACTGACAACATTTCTTAAACTACCATAAAAAGAAGCCTTCATGTTCTTTCATATTGGAGATGATTTAGACCATAAACATTATTCTTTCTTGAAGTTGGGATGTTCATAAATTCATTTTGTATGGAATTTGTTCTTAATAGATACTTTTTTTCTTATCAGTTGGCAGCAGCAAACCCAACAGTGAGATCTTTTCTAGAAGGAAAGAAGAAGAGCATAGAAGAAAAACTTGAAGGGGCTCACGTGACGCTTGCCCACAAGAGAAGCAACGGTGTAGCAGCTGTAGCCAGCTATGGTCAGTACTTGAACAGAGAGGTACCCGTAGAGCTCACGGGGCTCATCTTCAACGACAAGATGACTGCTCTAACAGCTCATGTCGGATCTGTGGACGGAGAGACCATAGTCTCCAAGAACGAATGGCCACATGTTACCTTGTGGACTGCAGAAGGCGTCACTGCCAAAGAAGCCAACACGTTGCCTCAGCTTTACGCAGACGGAAAGGCGAGCCGCATGGTGATAGATCCTCCAGTCTCTATCTCAGGTCCTCTGGTGTTTTTCTGAATACTTAACCTTTGCTTGCGTTCACCCTTGGGGCTTTGGTGCCAAGGGAGCAAACAACTTGACCTCCCTGGTCATCATCATAAACCATCCTGGTCAGATTGCTCGACTGCCACAAATGTCACATTTCTGGTAAGGAGCTGGAGAAGGAGCTTAAGTTCTTGAAGAATGGTGATGCTGGTATGGTCAAGATGACTCCAACTAAGCCCATATTGGTGGTGGTGGAGACCTTCTCTGAGCACCCGCCGCTTGGACGTTGTGCAGTGAGGGACATGAGGCAGACTGTTGCAGTATAATGTTGACAAGAGAAGGACCACCGGAGCCAAGGCTGCCGTCAAGAAGGGTGCCAAGTGATATATATGGCATTGCTGTGGTGATCTTTTTACTCGGTTATTATGTACTCTTTTTACTCGGTTATTGTATTTGTACAAAAAAAAATTTTAAAATGTTAAATCTTTCAAGAAATTCTTAACTAAAATCTAAAAATAGCCGAAAAAATTATTATTTTTTCATTCTAATAAATAGTGTCACATATTAAAATTTTATTAAATCCCATTATTTTGACATTTTATTTTTCTGCAAACATTTATTAAATCTCATTATTTAACCAACTTTTACTTCACCAATTTTTGGAAAAATGTTTTAAGGTTACAGTTGTACTGTTGATTTGGCGGGTTGAGCCAGGCCCGTGCAGTAGTGTAACGCATGGGCAACTCGCGAAAGCCCAGATAGCAAGCTATCTTAATGGGCTTTCTCCCTTAAAAAATAGAGTTAATATCGTGTGGGCCGATGGCCCACATATCAGATATTAAACTGATAAGAACAGATACTACACTTGATCTTAGCCAAAAGGCCGAGAAAGGTATGAATTGAAAGTGAGGCTCGGCTTCTTATTTTATAGTGCCAAGCTTGTGACCAAATTTCTTTAGTTTACCGATGTGGGACTTTAGAAATAGCCTCTTTTCTTCAGAGTTCAAACCAAACAATACATATACATACGATATACCTTCTCTTCTAACGATCTTTGCCATTCATCACGGAATTATGCAAATCCAGAAGACGAAACTTTGAGGTGGTGATGATTGAATCTCAGGGATCTATGTGCACAGAGGAGGATCTTATCTTGCAAAATCTGGGTTTTCTTACAGAAAAAAAGGTAAGACTGTTAAATTTGAGAGCTTGGTTCGAAATTTCTTCGCCTGAGCGAAAAAGATGCAAAATCGTGATGTTCTTCTGAGGTTGTGGATAATTGAGAATAATATCCCGTGTTTGTTTCACGTTGGATGCGTAATTGCTGAGTATATAAGCGAAGCCGAGAAGCTAATTCTCCGAGTGAAGAAGATTCCTCGAATCATCGGATCTCGAAGACGAATCTGATGGTTATGGCATAGACGATGCTGAGGTTAAATTTCATATTTCCCCTTTTATTTCTACGTCTCTGTTACTTCAATTTCGCAGAATTGGTTCATTTGATTGGTTCTTCAGTTTATATTTTAAGTGATAGACCCAATATCTTTAGGATTATATACAAATGTAGACTGGATTTACTGTTTTCTATAGATTATTACTCTAAACCAGATGTATTTGTTGAAAATATGGTTGCAATCGTTTTTATAGATTATTAATCGATTTTAGCAATCTCATTGTGTGCTTGCTAATTTGGTCATTATTTCAGTTTATTCCTGCAAAAATTTTAAGTACGGAAAGGAGAAGGATCAATTATCTTTTGCTCATTTGATTCATATATCTAAACTTGTTACTCAATTTTCTTGCAGATGATACTTTGGCTCCATAAAAACAATAGGTATTGTTCTGTTCTGTTTACTGCCTTGGCTCATCTTGTGTGCTTGCTAATACATCACAGACGTTTTCATTTCTTGTTCCGACACTTCTTTTCTACCTCATCTCTTCAGCTCTAGATTCGGTTTTATATCTTCAAAAAAACTTGAACGGGCTCACGTGACCCTTGCCCACAAGAGAAGCCACGGAGTAGCAGCTGTAGCCAGCTATGGTCAGCACTTGAACAGAGAGGTACCCGTAGAACTCATCTTCAACGACAAGATGTTGGATTTGTGGACGGAGAGACCATAGTCTTCAATTTCGAATCTCTTGTGGAGACTCTTCCCGGTGACAATGTAGGATTCAGTGTCAATGTGACTAAAGATTGTTACTGTGATGGAAGCGTGGTTCAGAGGACGACCCTGCCAAGGGAGCAGCAAACTTCACACCTCAGGTCATCATCATAAACCATCCTGGTCAGATTGGTAACTGTTTCGCCCCAGTGCTCGACTGCCATACTTGTCAAGTTGCCGCCAAGTTCTCTGAGATCTTGACCAAGATTGACAGGCGTTCTGGAGAATGAGCCCAAGTTCTTGAAGAATGGTGATGCTGGTGTATGGTGAAGATGACTCCGGACAGGAGGCAGACTGTTGCAGCCGGTGTCATCAAGAGTGTTGACAAAAAGGATCCGCAGATGAATCAAAGAACATTGTTAGTTTGTTTACTTTTAAGTTTGGTATTTGGTTGCTTGTTTGTCTTACAGCTTTCGTTTCTTGTCACTCATGCACAATGTTTTTTTAACCCAATTGTAGAATGTTCTGTGAGCCATTATGCATAGGTGATTGCCCACGCATACGCGCTGGTTATTTTCATATAAATTTCATATTTATTTCGTGTTTAGAAGTCATGGAAAATTATAAAATTATATATAAAATTAAAATTTCGTATTTTCCTTACAATTATTAAAAAAACTAATATTTTATTTAATTCCAAAGTAGTATTTAGCATACCAAACTTGAGAAATACAGTTAACTTGGTTTGATTAGTTTTTTTTTTGACAGCAAACTAAATTGTATTAATATCAGGTTTCAAAGGCGCTAGACTTTTCGGTNAAACATTTAAAATTCAAAACCAAAATAATCATTCAAGTTCCAACTTCAAATTGGTACAAAAAAATAGAAATACAAAAAACATAAAATCAAAAAAAAATTCCAATACATAAAAACAAAATAAAATACGTTTAAAGATAATTTATGTATTTACATAAAACCAAAATAGAAATATATATGTATTTTTTGGTTATATTTTATTTATATAAAACCAAAAAGATAATTTCATAGCTGAAACTGATTTCTTGACGTTTCAGAAGAAAGAGAGACTGCGGAGAAACGATTAAGGGTTTATAGATTTTTAGATTTGGGAATGATACTTTTTATATTTTGTGGCTTGAAAACCAGGATAGATCAAATTACAATCGACAAGAGATAAGGAAAAAAAGTTAGGCATTGTATCTTAGAAGTAGGATAATTCGGATACTTTTTCGGATATTTTTCGGATATTGGATCGGATCGGATATTACCGGGTACCCGAACTAAGGGAAGATTACTCCCGTTCGGATATTTTGATGAATCCGGATCGGTTCGGATCGGGTATTTTTGGATCGGTACCGGATCAGATTTTCGGATCCGGGTAAAATGCCCACCCCTAGAAGATAGTATCGGCCAGGCTTCCTCTTCTCTTATCATGTTGACCAGCTGAAGACAATCTGATTCAAAACGCATAGACAATAAATCTAGTTGAGAAAGAGCTTCATGGCCCAGATAAGCGAGTTGAACTCCGCATGGAGCGGGGACAAGACTCGCTCCTTATTGAACAGACCGTATTGCTTGTTTTCGTCTCAAAATCCACCACAATTCCACCTCCAAACAGATTCCCATTTGTAGACCATGAGGCATCGATTTGGCATCTTGGGAGGACCACCGGCAACGTTACGCTTTGGCTTGGGTTGTTCAATTCTGCTTCTAAAACTTCATCGACAATCTGAGCAGTTTTCTTTTATGATTTGAAATAAATGTATTTTTTCTTTTAAAAATTGAAGTTTCTAACTAAATTGTTATTTATTATAGTACACAGAGCAAAACAAATAATCGATATAAAATATGGTTTGGACTTTGGAGTACGAGCCACCACTTCTAATTGAACATATGTGGAATGGCATCCGACATGAAACTAAGGGGATTGAACACGACCTTGTTAAAATTTGTTGGTAAACTCAAATCATTGCAATTTGTTACATTACTATCTGAAATTGATAATTAGAATCTAATATTTGATACAAACAAACCAAAATTATTCAAATTGAAACGAAACAAAGAACGAAAACGAAATCAAACAAAAACGTTAAATTTACACTTTATATGCAGGTGTTGGTATTTGATTCAACATGTAATTTCTTCTAAATTGCTGAAATGAATTATTAGCACTCGAGAGAAACTTTACCTAGCATGTATTTTATTATTTTATTATTTTTATCAAAACTGATGTGTCAAAAAGATGAGTGCTAATGTGTCATTTCCTTATGAGACACGCTCACTCTTTATATAATAGTTTTTTTAATACATAAACCATACGACATTCATTTAGCAATTAACTTTCCCAATTCTCTTATTTCAGAATGAAAGATCTATTTTAGCTTTGTATTACTACAAACTCATAACATAAGAAGTTCATAAGAATCTGATCACCAGAGCTGGCCATCAAACTTAACTACTGCACAATTTTGACACAAGGTAAAATGTCAATTCGTAAAGTGATGGATGAGCGGAGTGTTTGTGCTAAAATGTCAATATTTTTTTCCAGCTTATCAAATTTTCCCTTACAATCCTTTAAAGAGTTAGAACACTCAATCATGAGTTTCTCAACCTGATAGAAGAAGAGACAACACTAGAGTAAGCTATGAAACCAGCATTAAACTCATATGTCATAAGCTATGAAACCAGCAATATACTCGCAACAGTAGAATAAGCTACTTACATCCCCAAGACTCTTTTTGAACTGCTCATCAAGCCCTTGTTTATGGCTTCTTATAAGTTAATCCTAACAAAATTAATCAGGGTTATACATTGAAAATTCATGTCAATTATTAGTAAGAAAACATGTAAGAGATTACTCACATTGTCCTCCAAATCGCTATACACAGATCTTTGCTAATAATCTCAAAGAATTTCATCAGTTCCTCCTTGGAGCCAAGTAGTTGCTCTATCTTCTTCCATATGTTATCGCTCGACCTCGGTAACTCTCCCTGTATCAAACCCCAAAAACACGCCCAAACCCCACCACCACCCCCACAAAAAAATATGATGATGACACAAAAAACGATTTTATAAAGTGATTTTGTAGTTTGTCTCTAAAATTTCTATTTACTTTTAAATAATTTTTGGTACGTCAGTAAAAAGACAACAAGTACATCAGGCAAACAAGATCTCGATAACTAATTGTATCTAAGGAGTTATGCAAACTGACATAAATGAGAATGTTGTTGGAAACAATCTCTATAGCTGGAGACTCCTCAACAATATTTTGAATGTCTTCTGTGATGAACTTATTATAAGATTCCAGCTACTGGCGAACAAGGCTGTTGTCCCTGAAGTATGCAGATTTTGTAGTTTGTCTCTAAAATTCCTATTGGCAATGAAATGTTTGTTAAGGTACGCCTCTTGTTTTATTCATATCCGACAATGATGAATTTGATTTTTTTTATGTTGTTATCAATAAATCCAAATCATAATTGATTTTCTTACCTTGAGTCAAACTTGTGCAATAGTTAAGTTTGATGGAAATCAGTTACAGAGACGAGCCAGCTCTGGTGATCAGATTCTTATGAACTTCTTCTGTTATGGGTTTGCAGTAATACAGAGCTAAAACAAATCATTCACTATGATTCGACGTCTCTTTAGTCTAAATAATCTCACCTTCCTCAAGATCATCACAAGTTTCTGGCTTTTTCAGAGATTCATCATCATCAACATCATCGTTGGTTCTTAAAACCAAACCAAACTCTTTAACCCACCGCCGACTTCTTGCCAGACGAAAGCCACCGCATAGATTCTAGCCTTCTCTAGCGCTTGTCGATGTTTCAACCTCATGGCTCTTCTGTTCGCCGCCGCTTCGATTCTAGCCTTCTCTTGAAGCTGCTTTCACTCCGAAAGCTGGTTTCTCTCTTTATCCTCATCATTCCATCATGGTTTTTACTGATCTCCTCGATTAGTTTCATGTGCTTGGATTTGACGATGATATCTGCGAACCGAATCCTAATTGTTGTCGCGCGAAGAGCTTTACTTGTGGATGAGGAAGAGAACAACAAAATGGTATAATGCCATTTTTTATTCCAAACATATAACCATCTCATTTCATATTGCATTTTGCAATTGAACTTTTTTATTTATAAAATAGTACTTTTAGAGTTATAAATAATTATTTTGATGATGATTTTTTTAATGATGATTTTTTTAATGATGATTATAAATATTAAAACACTTTAATGTCTAAAATTAAAACACAAATAACATACATATTTAATAGAAAATATAATGACATAATAATAAATTTAAACTATTTAAAAATTACTGAAATTAAAAATCATAATTTATGGAAGTTTTGAAAAAAATTATGTATCAAAATTTTGACAAAAACAAATCTTTCTAATTGGTATACAATTTTTTTTTTTTTTGGGTATACAATTTATTATACCATACACATGTAGATATGCTTAAACGTGATAATAATGCCAAATGAAATATTAAAGAGAGATAAGAATCTAAATAATGATATTTCCAGTAATTATCAATTATTGGAAGAGATTCCGAATTCGAGCAAATGATTCACACTAAGAGCATCTCTAACTCTATTACAAATTTGTGCTAAATTGCATTTTGGAATAAAATCTTCTCCAACACTATCTTATTTTCAATTGCAAAATGGTACGTATAATGTCATTTTTTATTCCAAACATGAAATCATCTTATTTAATATTCTATTTTGCTATTGAACTTTTTTATTTATAAATAGTCCTTCAAATTTTAGATACTTTTACTTTTAGAGTTATAAATAATTATTTTGATGATGATTTTTTTAATGATGATTATAAATATTAAAACACTCTAATATCTAAAATAATAATACAAATAACATATATATTTAATAGAAAATATAATGACATAATAAAAAATTTAAAATATTTAAAAATTACTGAAATTAAAAATCATAATTTATGGAAGTTTTTTAAAAAATGGGTCAATTTGTAAATTTTGAAAAAAGGTATAGTTAGCAATTAATAATGAAATAGAAAAATAAAAATATACTTAAAATATTTCTTTTAAAATAGAAAATAAAATAATATATTGGAGAGAAATCCAATTGCAGTTTGCAATTATTGTATTTTGGAATGAATTATACAATTATACAATTGCAGATGCTCTAATGCAAAAAAAAAAAAAAACACGACATATATCTCTCAATAATTAGCCAACCGTTACTTAACAAATTTATTTGTAAAAGCTTTTAAAAGTAAGAGTTTTACTATTGATTTGTCTCATCATGCACATCCTGAAGTCCTTTTCTGACATGCGAAATTTTTCTCTTATTTGGATTAAGTTTCGCACTCAACCACTCGTATCAATGTGAGTTGACACGGGTGGTTGTGAGTCTCAGTTCACAATCCGCCACCTGGGTTCGACCACAAGATTGGTCATATCTAAGATAAACTAGACACTCCTTAGAATACAACATTTGGTCACTAAGTTGGGTTCGACCACAAGATTGGTGATATCTGAGATAAACTAGACACTCATTAGAATACAACATTTGGTCAACATTAGGTAACTAAAATAAAAATATATTAAAAATATTTCTTTTGAAATAGAAAATAAAATAATATATTGGAGAGAAATCCAATTGCAGTTTGCAATTATTGTATTTTGGAATGAAAAATACAATTATACATTGAAGATGCTCTAATGCAAAAAAAAAAAAAAACACACGACATATATCTCTCAATAATTAGCCAACCTTTACTTAACAAATTTAT
Source organism: Alliaria petiolata (assembly GCA_020283515.1). Taxonomy (NCBI): domain Eukaryota; kingdom Viridiplantae; phylum Streptophyta; class Magnoliopsida; order Brassicales; family Brassicaceae; genus Alliaria; species Alliaria petiolata. Next base: position 275,171,831 of record JAHZTW010000001.1, read on the forward strand.
TTGTAAAAGCTTTTAAAGGTAAGAGTTTTACTATTGATTTGTCTCATCATGCATATCATGAAGTCCTTTTTCTGACATGCAAATTTTTTCTCTTATTTGGATTAAGTCTCGCACTCAACCACTCGTATCAATGTGAGTTGGCACGGGTGGTTGTGACTCCCAGTTCACAATCCGCCACCTGGGTTCGACCACGAGATTGGTGATATCTAAGATAAACTAGACACTCATTAGAATACAACATTTGGTCACTAAGCATCATATCCTCCATTTGCCATCTGAACATAATAATTTGATAATTTTTTAGAGTAAAAACTTTTTTTTTTAGAAATTCCTAAATAAAATCAGTTTTTTGATGTAAGCCATTTTTAATTTTTATTTTAAGGTTGAATCATCCTAGATAGAGAGCCACTTTTGAAAAAGCATTTTGGGGGCAAGAAACAAACCGAGTTATACAACTAATTGATCAAACATAGACGATAAAAAACAGAGAGAATGAATGAACGACTTAGGATTTTTTTTTTTCGTGATCGAGTTTATGGAACGGATTATTGGTAGTGTGGATTAATTATATATAGAGAAAGAGTGTAAATTTTCTCCTAATTACATTTTCAATAGATAAACCCTAGACAGAAAAAGAAAATGGAGGAAAATAAAATGAAAAAAAAAAAAAATCGAGGAAAAAAATAGGAAAAAAGGAATATTCAAATTTCCGGTTATAGTCTGGTACAATTGGGATGAATGAACCGGAAGGGGAGCATTGGTTATCTCACCGGTTTTACACACTCAGGTTTAAGAAATAAGAGAATGAATGATGACGTGTATGCTCTCAATAGAGATTCTGCCGTTGGATCGGTGAACATAAGTAACTCTTTTCTTCTTCTTCTTCTCGGATTCTCTCTTCTGTTAAAGAGAGATTGAGAGAAATTTCAGATCAATCGGTCTTTAAAACGAACTCCGTATTGCATTGGATTCTTGGAATTACCCAGACATCGCAAATCGGATCCTAAGTTGCTGTGAGATTTTTTTTTTNAATAAAATGAAAAAAAAAAAAAATCGAGGAAAAAAATAGGAAAAAAGGAATATTCAAATTTCCGGTTATAGTCTGGTACAATTGGGATGAATGAACCGGAAGGGGAGCATTGGTTATCTCACCGGTTTTACACACTCAGGTTTAAGAAATAAGAGAATGAATGATGACGTGTATGCTCTCAATAGAGATTCTGCCGTTGGATCGGTGAACATAAGTAACTCTTTTCTTCTTCTTCTCGTCGGATTCTCTCTTCGGTTAAAGAGAGATTGAGAGAAATTTCAGATCAATCGGTCTTTAAAACGAACTCCGTATTGCATTGGATTCTTGGAATTACCCAGACATCGCAAATCGGATCCTAAGTTGCTGTGAGATTTTTTTTTTTTTTTGCGATTTCAGGAAACAAGGATCGGAAGATGTCGCGAGATTGCATGTTGGAGTCGGTTTAAGGTCAACATGAACAAGAAAGATACATATTGAAAGACCGAATCTGTTGAGGTGATTTTTGGTTTGTGAAATCGGAAAACTCTATATGTTATGATCTTCCGATGACTCGAGTGTTTTCAACAGGTCTAAAAGAACTAAAACAAGCGAAGACATTAGAGGCACAAGAAGGATGGGTAGATTCAGAGGCTGAAGAAATAACATTCAACAAAACAAGTGTTCTTCATCTGTATCAAAAGAATCAGTTCGAAATTGCTACTGTATCTTTCAGCTTTCAAGTTTTGTAATAATACTCTTATCGATCACGGTAGATCACAAAGAATGTATGTTGTTGTCTTTAAGGAACTCGGATCATTAACAATCACAGACTTATAAACCCACAACGATCAATACTTCTTTCTTCTTATCAAACAAATAAACACATGACATGAAAAACAAAAAGTGTGGTTTGGAAGAGAATTTCTCAGACAAGAAGGAAATATTAAACCATTTACCATGTTTTAACTGCGTAAGAGCAGGAGAAAAGTGAAACTACTTTGTAGCCTGAGCAATTATATTACTTATGGAACTAGCCTCCTCTTTCGCAGCCTCCACCAATTGATCCTTCAATTACCCAATAACACACATATCATTAACACAAACCATTAAGCACTAATCATTTCGTCTCAGTGAGGACATTAAGATTAAGAAACCATACCTGAGCTGATATTATCCTCGCCACTGTTTTCTTGCTCGACTCTTGAAGCTCACCGGCGATCAACAGCTCATCCAATATGTAATACGCCTATAGAGCGAAAACATTTGAGTTCCGAGAATTTGCCATAATGAAGTAAAAAATACAGAGAGTAGAAGAGAATCATTGCTTTTTGCCTAGAAGGTTCTGTAGAGTTTGTATGTATGCATACCTTGTGGAAGTTAAAAATCAAATCGAGTTCACACACCTGAAAGATCATAAGATTGAACAAACTCTATATCAAAATCTAGTCGTTTTTTTCTTGTAAGGTTATGGTAGTAGAATGAAGGAACAACTTTTGGATATGCGTTTACTCACACTGCCAAAGTAACGGTCAAGAATCTCGACGTAGTGATGAATAATCTCCAGTACCTCTAGCTCGTTATCCGCCTCATCAATGCACATGCAGAAGTACAGGCTTGCGTATCTGAACAAATACACAACCAATGTTTTTTCAAGTAGCGCAAGAATAAGCTTTGAGTATATGAACATTGACTTAGGGTTCTTTTTTTTACCTTTTGTAGACAACTTTGTATCCTCTCCATTCGATAAAATTGCAGAGCTTGGGACCTCGGTTCAGAATTACGCCGCTGAGTTCGCGTATGACCTGTCCACATCATGTTTCCGAATGTAAGATCAAAGGTATGCAAAGCATGAGCAGGGGTCAAGCTTAATCATTTGATCTTCGTAAGACTTGAGCTGTACATACCTTAGATCTTTCCTTTTGTGTATAAGGCGAATACCACTTGGTGAGCCTTACTTTTCCTTGCCGACTAACTAGAAGCACAAAATGTATCTGGAAATACAAACATCAACCCAAGATTACTTAGCCAACTTTGAATTTGTCTTTTCTCAGGATCAAGAGTACTAACAATTTTAGAACGCATTAACGTAGATGGTATTCAGCCAACTAAATCATCATGTATGGCAATCTATAGCGCATAATTGATTTTTCCCATCTCTAAGTTCATCAATTTTCTCGCCCATGTTAAGTTATAAAGCATATTTCTAGAACTACAACTTTGAGAAGAAGAGAACTTTGCACGCATACTCTTTGAGTAAACAGGCCTAAAAAGGACCCGTCAGACCAGCAGTATATCACCATTTCTGGCAACTCGTAAAGATTAGAAAAGCACACAATACGTAAGGCAGGGCAAAAAGAGGGAACTGTGAGAGACTAAGTACCAGAACTTGAAATCAATCTACTATCATTAACCTAAACCGTCGCTAGCACAAGCACAAAGCATCTCAAGAAAAGTTTTGAAACTCATTTTCAGAGATGTTTCAGTTTCGAACACATTAAAAAAAAAAAACAAGACGCATCAAGATGAGACATAGAAGTATCAATCCTATTAAAATCTGAACCCAAGACGCTAAATTACTTCCACAGGAACAGAAGCACGAAATGAATCTGGAAATATAAACATCACTCCGAGATTACTGAGCCAACTTCTAATTTTTCTTTTTTCCAGGATCAGCTCACTAAAACCTTTTTCTTAACAAGAATCCTAGAATTCCTAGAAATGGATCGAGGGCAAACTTTCGATTGGTAACATAAATAAGGAATTTAGTGAAACATAACATTTCAAGCTCCTGGAAAACAAACCAAATACACTTTCACTTCCTAGCAATAGCTCGACAGATCCAAGCAGAAATCTATGACACCGGCCGATCAGATTAAATCCAATGTTAGGATCAGAAATCATAGCCACAAAGTTAGGATCAGAGATACGAAATCTCCGATTCAAAAGTTGTTGTTCACGAGCAGCATCGTCGATAACACAATGGCACCAAAGATCGAAGGCAGATCCAAAAATTCGAAACGCAATAACACCAGTGACGGAAAATCAAAGAAGAGTAGGATCTGTTACCATGTTTATCCGCAACTCAAAATTGAACGGATCTGTAAAAGCTAAGCTCGATTCCCAGAAGCTGACGATCGTCGAAAGAATAGTTCGGTCCAGCGCACATAATAGAAACGACCTGAGAGACAGGGGTATAATGGTAATATATAAGCTTCGTTAAATACGGATCTTGTTCCGGGTCAGATTCATATAAAGTTCTTCTTTCCAATTTCATTATTTTCGCAGGAGTTTCGAAATTTTATTAGTTTTACAAAATTTCAAAAAATTGATGCTAAATAGATTTCACATTTGATCGAATTGCTACGATATTAGCTTCGTTTCTTTCGGACATTTATTTTTCTTTCAATTTTTACATTGACAATATAAAACAAAAGCGACTGAAAGAAGAGTGATTATACTAATTTGGAATTTTTGTGATCGATGCATGTACACAACACACAAGTCACAAGTGTGTGTGTACTTGAGATTGAATTTGCATTCTCTTACTCCTTGCTTCATCCTCTCCACACTGCACCAGTTTTCCATCTTAATAGCTTCACTTGTCAAACTCCCATATCACTCCTCCATCCTCTGCAACACCCCACAAACCAAACCACATTTGTTAGTACCTAACAGACTGTCATGTGCATCATAACAACACAAAACACTACCACAATGATAAACTTAAATGTTACAGATAATCTCGAAACAAAAGAAACACAACCACACAGATGAATTCAGCAATAATGCCTTTAAATCTCACATCTTGATGCTAAACTATCACCCACAATCAACTCTATACTGCCCGGCAAAATGAAATTGATACCGTGTAGCATCCAGCATGACCAGAAGGAACTATACATGATCATTGGACCATACGGGGCACATCGTTTATCTCATTGCTACTCAAGTTATGTTCATTTCCTCTGAGTCCTTCACTCTATATCCATGACTTAGGATTCTCAATCAAGCACCAAGTGGCTAACAACTAGAGAACCCAAGGAAGTAAACATGATCATTGGATCCTAAGTAGCTTCTTCGCCTACCTCATTGCTACTCAAAACATGTTCAATTCCTCCATAGATCAAACAACGAATCAGGAAAATGCCTCTTGTTTCACTCAATCAAGCATCTCAAGTGGCAAACAACTAGAAAACACAAGCAATAGACAATCAAGTTTACATGATCATTGGACCCTGAGAGGCTGCTCATCATCGCTATTCCTAATTCTACACAACCAAATGTTCAATTCCTCCAGAAATCAAACAACAAATTAAGAAAAATGCCTCTTGTTTCACTCAATCAAGCATCTCAAGTGGCCAACAACTAGAAAACTCAAGCAATGGGATTTGAAAAAGAGGAACCTTTGACTTTCTTGTTGATCCAAGTCTCTATAAGCATACCAGCACCAATCCCACCAAGGATGAAACTTCCATAGAAGGCAAGAGCCTTCGGCCATGGCTTCCTAGGGAGGAAGTAAGCTTCGTATTTATCCTCAAGTCCTCTCGGGATTTGTTTTCTAGCTCTTTTCACCGTTTTAGCCTACGCACTTGGCTTCTCCTTCGTCTGATTTTCATTCCCCCATCCTTCTCCTTTCCATGGATCCTTCGCTTCTTCACTTCCCATCTCTCTAAATGCATTCGTCCAAACACAGTCTTAGATGAGATAATCGTAAGCAATTTTAGGGACTCTAAACAATCGTGGAGACAAAGAGGCTTACCGGCCAGAACTTAGGGTTTAGGGACACAAAGAGGATCGACGATCTTGTCGGTTTCGGAGATTTTGGTGAGGTTTGACAAGAACGGCGGGGAGTGAAGAAATCTGATGGTCGTGAGACGATGAGACTTTTATAATCAGATTAGATATAAACCGTTGGATTGAAGCGTAGGAGAATCCAACGGTCTAGGAGTGAGAAGAGTGAAGGACAAAAATGACTTTACATAATAAATAAATTTGGGAACCGAGTACATAGATAGAAAAAAGATGGATGAAGAACAAATCAAATGAGGTTAACAAAATTACATCAAATCTATTTTCGGTTTTTTGGCTTTTGTTTTTGTTTTGTTTTTGTTTTGTTTTTGTTTTGTTTTATTAACTGTCTTCCTGCTCCAACATCATCTGTTGTTGACAACCTGAGACGAAGGGCCAATGTCTCTGCTGGATCTGTTGTACTTCATGTGGCTCTTCACTAGCTGTCCAGCTGCAATCGCAGACATTAGCGAAAGCTCCCCCGCAAGTACCGAACCAGCCACAATCCTTGCCAATTGCCTCGCGTTCGAGCCAGCTTCCTCGTCTTCGTTGCTCGATCCTTTCACACCGAGCAGATTCAAACAAGCTGCTTGTGATGCAAGCTGTGTCCCACCTCCAACAGTACCAACCTGAAACCACACAACATTCATCAGCTGTTTGGTCCTTCACAAAATCCAGCAATATTCAAAAACTAATGGCTTTGTATTCTCTCTGCAATGATGGGTTACCTCAATGCAAGGCATTGAGACAGAGATGTGAAGGTCGTCGCCTTCAGCTACAATCATGGTTATACAGTGTGAGCTCTCCACGTTTTGAGCCGGGTCTTGGCCAGTAGCGATGAAGACAGCGCTAACTATATTGCTGGCATGAGCATTGAATCCACCAAGAGAACCAGCCATAGCTGAACCAGCAAGGTTCTTGAGCACGTTAAGCTCTACGAGAGCCTCTACGCTAGTCTTCAACACTTTCTTCACAATCTCACCAGGAATAGTCGCTTCACAGACAACATGCTTCCCGCGTCCTTCAATCCAGTTTACAGCCGCAGCTTTCTTGTCCGAACAGTAATTCCCTGAACAAACATTAACACCAATACTCAAAAGAGCTGGCTTTATTTCAGAAACTGAGAAAGATCATAGACTACGCACAAACCTGAGATCCCAATAACATCCATGTCAGGGAACTCTGTCTTTATGAATTCCAAGACATTCTGAACGCCTTTGGAGACCATGTTCATCCCCATAGCATCACCGGTACTACACGAAAACCTCGGATATAGATTCTTTCCGGCAATCTTGCATTTGATACTCTGAAGCTTAGCAAATCTACTCGATCTACATATACAAAAATGTCAAGGCAAAACAAGTCAGAAGAAACGTCAAAAGTCACCATCTTAGCTACTAAAAAGGGATGAAATGTTTCAGACTTACTTGTCGAAAATGATGGACAGTCTCTCGAAATTAGCAGGATCTTGTAGATAAAACATGGCAAGAGCGGCTCTTCTTGCGGAAGGGAATCTGACGATTGGAGCTCTAGACATGGCGTCGTTCACCAGAACACTGAAAGCACCTCCGGATAAGTGAATAGCCTTGCATCCTCTATTGGTGCTAGCAACCAAACAACCCTCTGTAGTCGCCATCGGAACCGAGAACTCAATCCCGTCCAGCAGCAGAGGTCCGGCGATTCCCACCGGAATCTGGATATACCCGACCGGCATCTCGCAGCACTGCCCCAAAATCGAATTGTAATCGAAACCTTCCAATGGGAGACCGGCTAGGGATTTTCCGGTTATCCTCTGAACCGCTTCTCGTCTGATCGCTGCGGCTCGCTTGCAGTCTCCGAGTTTCGTCTCCAGTGAGTAGGAAGGGATGGTTCCTTCGATCACCGATTTGACGATTTCTTCCTCTTCCTCCGAATCGAGATCCGATTCACGAGGAGGATCGATTGAATTAGGTTTAACCGGGAGAGAACAATCCAGGGATTGACCGCAAGGGATCTTCCTCAAATCCTCGTCGATCTCGTTGGCGGCCCAAACATCGTCATCGGAAGAAGACCGGAAGAAAACAGACTGGACGAAGTCGACGCCGAAGAATCCGAGGAGGTAGATGCAGGACGCGACGAGACCGAAGAGTGCGGAGATCTCCGATAGGGTAACGACGTGGAGAGGCGTCGAGTTACGGATCTTCTCGCGCCATCGGCTGAGGAGAAAATAGACCATAGCGAAGAAGAGCGAGAGGAAGAAAGTGTTGGTTAGGTACAACGGGAGAGGAAGCGCGTCTGAGGCTTTGCGAGGAGGAGTGACGTTGGAGACGACTTCGTCGTCGTTTTGAGAGGGGAGTTTGGTCGGCAATCTCCGACGGACATCCATTGACGGTGGTTGGATGATCGGACGGCGAGATTGTGATTTTGTGAAATTTTTTGGGCTCCAAAAGTGTGCGTTGGCAAAAAAAAAAATGGTATTGGGGGTTATTTATAGTGAAAGTGTGACATCGAAATCAACGTCAATGTTAGTGTTGTTGTGATTGATTCGATCATGTGAGAGAAGATGATTTGGTCTCCGTCTCAATCTAACTACTTCTCCTATTGTTTATTTCTCTTTTTGGGGGATGATAAAGGAGTGAAAATTTTTGTTACTTTCTTTGTGTTGTCTTTTGAAGACATTGTTTTTCTTTATGAATCAATTGTTTCTTACTTATATTTTCAATATAATTATGGAATTTACAGTAGAATATTCCTTTTAGAGTAGAGTTAATTCATAAAATGAAGGAAAAAAACTTTGTTCTTTGTAAATTAAAAATTAAAATTTCAAATCGAATTTTCTATTGGAATGGTAAATTTAATATTTAAACTATTATATACTTTTTTTTATTTTTCATGAAAAATAAAATATTAAAAACTGATTGCTAAAATGAGTTTTTTTTTTTTCCTTTTATTTTAAGAAAAATCCCATATTGAGTGGAAGCAGATTTGAATTTAGTTTTTTGCTTTTGAAAAATCAATAGCTTATTATTCAAAAATCTTAAGAGAAAAATGTATACGTTTTTAAAAAATTTCCAAATTTTTGGTAGTTATAACATGTTTTTATTGTTATTTTTTGATAAATTATATTAGTATACAAAGCGTTAAGAGCATGAACAATGGTAAATCTAATGTAAGGTTCTTAACAATTTTTTTTATTGTGGATTTAATTTAAGAATTTTTAATTTATTTTTCCTCCTCCAATGGTAAAACTTTTGATGAGGTTCTTAATAAAAAAAATTTTGATTTTTTTTATTTTATGAAAAGTTTATTTGATTTATTAAAACATAAAAAAATAAATTTATTTTTTTCTCATAAAAAAATACCGACCCACTCTTCTTCTAACAAGTGTCACTAAGATACATATCTTAAACATGACTTCTTTAAGATCCAATTTTCTGATTAAAACTCAATTTTTATATATTTTTAAACTTTAATTAGTTAAGAACCTAGTTTAAAATATACCATTGTTCATGCTCTAACTTCTCTTGTAACTAGTCACGTCAAATAGAGTAATATTGCTAGACAACTAGTATTTTCGCCAAAATGACAAAATCCATCAACAAAATTATTTATTTAACACATTTTTATTGGACGTTAATTATGCCTATTAAATCGGTAAGCTGAGTTTCGTATCCAATCATCCTTGTTATTATGTAAAGAAGATTATTTAAATTTTGCTATACTTGAAATTTGAAAAACACTTTTCGAAAGAAAAACAAAGCATGGTGAATTTTTTAGGGCAACAAAGCATGGTGATTTATGGAGAGTAGCTTGTAGCTATATATTATAGACCCATATGCGTCTATATCAATTTATTAAGTTCCAAATGCTGCATTGCAATTTGCAACAAAAGACGTTTTCGTGCTACATTACGTTTTGTAGTTTTTATCAGAAAATGTGTATTTTGCCAACCTAAGTTACGTGAATAAAAAAGCTTCTTGTTGTTTTTTAGGGACAATTAATAATATTTGAGATCCACTTCAGAATAACTTAAAACATTACCATTATTGATTATGCATTGCGTGGGATTTCAGGTTGATATTTTACTTTGAGAAAAATTCTTTGCAATACATGCACCTGGGATTTGGCTTGATGCATCTGAGTGTATTGCATTTCCGAGGCACCTGTTTCCACATTGATTTCATTGTCGGTTTTGTTTTTGTTGTCTTCTTCTTTTAATCTTTTGGAGGAACTTTTATTTTTTTGGTATGACCAAGGAGAGGAATCTTTGAGGCTTGAGCATCTAATAAGATTATAAAATAACACTCTAAAATCACGGGAGCCGGGGTTCGATCCCAAGTGAAGTTAAATGAAGTCATGAAAATGAAGGCCATGTGCACCAAAACCAATGAATACTGTAAACTTAGACAGGTAGGAGGCATGTGCACCAAAATCAATGTATGGAGGAGTATGGACTTTCTTGAACATTCACTAATGAGAAAATAAAATATTATTTATTTAACCGGCAGGAGGAAACAAAATGTCTAAAGGAAAAAATGAGAACTCAACTGTTTTTATTTGTTTTTTTTTTTTCGTAACATTTTTTCTTCTTTTTATTATATGAGGTAGAATTTGTATGACGTTATTTGAATGTGTGTCACGTTCTTAAAGATGCTAGTGTATATGGAGGAAACGTTCTTAGACATATGGTTAAAGTTCACATCATCTGATCTTTTATATGAGAGTTTGACTCCATTTTAGTAGAGTTAAAAACTTGAGTGCCTGAGTGGTTTCGGATCAATAAATAGGTTTGGATTTCGGAACCAAGAGAATAATTTTTTTTTGCTAGTATGAGTTAGTTCTCTTGTCTAATAGTTGTTTTGCCCATTCTAATTTTGCTTCTTAAAACATTATACCTCAAATCTCTTATACAAAGCTTTTGTAATAAAACTATTCCTTTAATGTCACCATATATTTCCACTTTTCATAACTTTTAGATAAAAAAACTTCAATCATAAACACATATAGAAAAAAGAAAAAAAAGAAAGAAAGAAATTTTATGAATAACTAAACGTAACTTATGAATGATTAAGAATAGTTAAATATGAACTAAAATATAATTAAACGGATCATAATTACGCGGATTATCATAATAACTAGTTTTTCTAAATTTATTTGCTTACTTGCGTATAAATCCATCTCGTAATTAGTTTTCGGAGCTCAATTGTAAATCGGTGGTGAAGAAAACATATTGTTTGATGAAGCGAGTACCAAAAAGCATCATGAAAACTAATCATAACTTAATTAATAATTATATAGATAGGTTGAACTCCTTCGAGTCTCGACAATCTATAAAAACAAAAAGGAAAAAAAAATCCTACCTAATCTGAAAAAAAGGGGGAAAACCCCTTATAAACTACCAATTTGACCTAACACACTCGTACGTGGCGTAAGTTACAGTTGGAGATAATTAATGAGGACTGGCCGTGGAACAGACACGGCAGCAACTCCGGCGTCATTGCTCCCCGAAACCCTCACAATAAAACCCATTGTTCAAGCGCCGTCGTGAGTTTTCTATCTCTTTTCCAGGGCTTATATATGATCTCTGAATTAGGGCTTTTAGGTTTGTGTTCTTACGTTTTCTAACTCTTATGAATTCACCATGAATTCTTCTTCTTATCTTCCAACTGTCGGATATTTGCAGTATAAATATCAGAACAAATCATGGATCAAAGAAGAAGTGTGTTACAGGATTGTGGGATCTAAATATTCCCTCAGAGCTCCTGCAGGAGATACTATCCCGGGCCCNCCAAATTTTCTGGGTACTACTGGGTACAACTAGCATTACTGGACATATTAAGTGAATTTAGTACGACTAGGATGAATCAAACTTTCTGGGTACTACTGGGTACAACTAGCATAACTGGACATACATTATTAAGTGAATTTAGTACGACTAGGATTAACCAAACTTTCTAAGTACTACTGGGTAAAACTTGTTCTTACAAGTATTTTTGATATAAACATATACCCATGTGTGCATGCAATTGGTGTTGCCATCCATATGAGCAGAGATAGGGAACTTCATCTACAAGAGTTTTGCTCCAAATATTATTTGGTACAGCTATGGGCATTGGCATACTGCAGGACAATCTATCCAGCTCCTCATATGTCTGAATGAGTTGTACCTGAAGAGATACAAGCACAAGAAGTCTTACCTCCAGAATATGAAGTAAAGAAAGGAAAACCGCAACATAAAAGATTCCCATCTGTTGGAGAACATCATGGAAGAGGAAGAGGTGGACGCTGGGTTCAATGGTTTGGGATTGATGGCAGTGAAGAGTAATTTATGTCTTTGTTTTAAATATGTCGGGTACGACTGGTGCGACTAGTACTACTCGTTTTAAGTACAACTAGTGCAACTACATTTTAGTTGTACTCAAGTCCAACTGGGAAAACCAGTACGACTATGCTTTCTGCAAAAATGTCAATAACACAATTTCTAAATGTATTTGTAAAGATGTTTCCACATAAAATAGGTCATAGAACATGTGCAAGCATATTTGAACATTTCATAGTTATATTAATTTGATCCATGAAAATGTTTGATCCATGAAAATGTGATGTCTACACAATCTACCTTATACTTTTAAGGTTACTTTGGAAATCTTAACCACACAAACATGAAAACCATGAAAGTTTGTATTTTTATACAAGTTATAGCATTAGAAATATGTTAAATGTAGTTTATTTACTAAATTTCACAAGTACAACTAAAAATGTTTAATTTAGAGTATGATACTACTGATTACAAAATTTTACATGGATTCAATTTTTTTTTTGAAATTGGGTACAACTAAAAACTGGGTACAACTATGTTATAAAAAACTGGATTCAATTTTTGTTTTGACGGCGCAAGTTTGCAAAGATATTTATTTCCTCTTTTGACGGTGCACGTGACTTCATATTTTATCCATTTTTAACTTCATTTTAAACTTCATACCACACGTTTTTTTGCTGCCACACGTTTCTTTGCTGCCACACGTTTTATAAATTCAGTTCTAGTTGCTCTAGTTCTGCTAGTTGTATCGTTTAATTTAACACATAAAAAAGACATGCATAAAATATTTATGTCCAAATCCTGAAAAACACAAAAACAAATTCTAACATAGCAGACATAACATACTATTTACAGCTGAAAACCCTTGGAAACATCCACATGTCGCCTTTGGGACGATCCCAGTAGCAAATCAGATAAAGAATATAAAAACCAATTACAAATCTCTTTATGATTTGATGATGCTTTAGAAAAATGCACATGTAAAACAATGGACAAATTTTTCACACTGTCGTTTTTACACAAACAAGATTACAAGCCATAAGAGAGAAATTGTTTACGATTTACAGTTGAAAACTCTTGAAATTTGATCAGCAGATTCAAAGATTAGAAACATCCACAAGTAGCCTTTGGGACAATTCCAGTAGCTCTGTATTTAGCAGCCGTTTCTTCTGCTTTAAGAATGTCTTCTCCACGCTTAGCTTCAATCATTGCTCTCCTCTCTTCTGCTTCTTGTGAATCGCTACAACCTTATTCTTCATCTTCTCTGCATACTCTGCTTTCTTCTTCTCAAGGTGCTCTTGCATTCAAATATATACCAAAAACACTTCATTTCTCAATCACATTTAAACAGTTTCACATCTCTCTTGATTAAGTCTATTATTATACCTCGATTTTCTTGAGTTGAGCTTCAACAGCTGCTTTCTTGCTGTTTTCCCAAGCAAGAACATCATAGATCTTCTTCTCAGCTCTGTTCCATGTCAATTGTTTAGCAAAATCAGACAAAGAACCTAAGAACCAAAACCAGTGATGCAGAATCTCTTACTTGTTCTCCGCTTTGCTCTTTTCGCTATCTTCCCATGCTTTGACAAAAGACAATCTCTTCTTCGTTGACAAATCAGCTAGCTTAACATCTAGTACCAAATAAATGGAGCTCACCTCAGTAACTGCCATAAACATTACAAAGAGAAAGTACTTGCATAGTTTTATTTTAAGCTCACCTCTATCGAGCAAACCAGACGAAGATTTCTTCGGTGCAGGCTCTACAGGTTCTGCAAAAGGCTCTACAGGTTCTACAAGAAACTCTACAGGTTCTGCAAGAAACTCTCATTCTATTAGAGAATAACAACTTAAACAGCGAAATTCCCAAGACTTATACACAAAAAGAGTCACAAGCAGGGACATGATACAGAGCATATGTATGTATATTTAAATCTTTTGATCGTGTGATTAAGCTATGGCAGCAAAACAATTTCTTCCATATTTATATAAAGGTGTTTCATTTCACCAATTGCCTTGATAAATTCAGAGATTTTAATCGAAACCAATTCGAATTACAACGTGCGCTCTTATGTTTTAATCGATTTCAAAGAACCAATTTTATCTCTGGAAAAAACCCAATCCCAATAACCAAACTCCCTGCAAAAAGCTTTTATACCAATAAAAACATAACTAAGAACCCCAGAACAAAATTAACCCCAAAACCCATAATTTTCTCATCAAATCAAAAAATTCTCAGAGAAAACAATCTATTACTGTGCGTAAATAGAGAACTTACTCTCGACCACATCAAGGGCTTTGGCGTCATCTGAATTCTGCTCTGGAGCTGAGTTTTGAATTCTCCTCCGTAAGTCTTTTGCAACCTCCGCCGGAGCCAGAGCTGGAGCCGGAGTCTCAGCCGGAGCCGGGGCCGGAGATTCTGTGTCTAACGTTATCTTGGTTGGTTGGTTCACGCGAAGGGATTTTTAATCCTCCACCATTCTCTCTCTCTCGGGACCTTCTCTCAGCCGAAGGGATTTTTATTTGGTTGGTTCGTAATTTAGAGAATTTTGGATACCCTTCGTTGTCTTTTCACGCGTTTTGTTATAAAAAAATAAAGAGAGGGGCTTTTCAGATTTTCAAGGTGTACAGAGGGGTAGATCAGATTAGAGTCCAGAAATCTGATGGTCGTGAGACGATGAGACTTTTATAATCAGATTAGATATAAACCGTTGGATTGAAGCGTAGGAGAATCCAACGGTCTAGGAGTGAGAAGAGTGAAGGACAAAAATGACTTTACATAATAAATAAATTTGGGAACCGAGTACATAGATAGAAAAAAGATGGATGAAGAACAAATCAAATGAGGTTAACAAAATTACATCAAATCTATTTTCGGTTTTTTGGCTTTTGTTTTTGTTTTGTTTTTGTTTTGTTTTTGTTTTGTTTTATTAACTGTCTTCCTGCTCCAACATCATCTGTTGTTGACAACCTGAGACGAAGGGCCAATGTCTCTGCTGGATCTGTTGTACTTCATGTGGCTCTTCACTAGCTGTCCAGCTGCAATCGCAGACATTAGCGAAAGCTCCCCCGCAAGTACCGAACCAGCCACAATCCTTGCCAATTGCCTCGCGTTCGAGCCAGCTTCCTCGTCTTCGTTGCTCGATCCTTTCACACCGAGCAGATTCAAACAAGCTGCTTGTGATGCAAGCTGTGTCCCACCTCCAACAGTACCAACCTGAAACCACACAACATTCATCAGCTGTTTGGTCCTTCACAAAATCCAGCAATATTCAAAAACTAATGGCTTTGTATTCTCTCTGCAATGATGGGTTACCTCAATGCAAGGCATTGAGACAGAGATGTGAAGGTCGTCGCCTTCAGCTACAATCATGGTTATACAGTGTGAGCTCTCCACGTTTTGAGCCGGGTCTTGGCCAGTAGCGATGAAGACAGCGCTAACTATATTGCTGGCATGAGCATTGAATCCACCAAGAGAACCAGCCATAGCTGAACCAGCAAGGTTCTTGAGCACGTTAAGCTCTACGAGAGCCTCTACGCTAGTCTTCAACACTTTCTTCACAATCTCACCAGGAATAGTCGCTTCACAGACAACATGCTTCCCGCGTCCTTCAATCCAGTTTACAGCCGCAGCTTTCTTGTCCGAACAGTAATTCCCTGAACAAACATTAACACCAATACTCAAAAGAGCTGGCTTTATTTCAGAAACTGAGAAAGATCATAGACTACGCACAAACCTGAGATCCCAATAACATCCATGTCAGGGAACTCTGTCTTTATGAATTCCAAGACATTCTGAACGCCTTTGGAGACCATGTTCATCCCCATAGCATCACCGGTACTACACGAAAACCTCGGATATAGATTCTTTCCGGCAATCTTGCATTTGATACTCTGAAGCTTAGCAAATCTACTCGATCTACATATACAAAAATGTCAAGGCAAAACAAGTCAGAAGAAACGTCAAAAGTCACCATCTTAGCTACTAAAAAGGGATGAAATGTTTCAGACTTACTTGTCGAAAATGATGGACAGTCTCTCGAAATTAGCAGGATCTTGTAGATAAAACATGGCAAGAGCGGCTCTTCTTGCGGAAGGGAATCTGACGATTGGAGCTCTAGACATGGCGTCGTTCACCAGAACACTGAAAGCACCTCCGGATAAGTGAATAGCCTTGCATCCTCTATTGGTGCTAGCAACCAAACAACCCTCTGTAGTCGCCATCGGAACCGAGAACTCAATCCCGTCCAGCAGCAGAGGTCCGGCGATTCCCACCGGAATCTGGATATACCCGACCGGCATCTCGCAGCACTGCCCCAAAATCGAATTGTAATCGAAACCTTCCAATGGGAGACCGGCTAGGGATTTTCCGGTTATCCTCTGAACCGCTTCTCGTCTGATCGCTGCGGCTCGCTTGCAGTCTCCGAGTTTCGTCTCCAGTGAGTAGGAAGGGATGGTTCCTTCGATCACCGATTTGACGATTTCTTCCTCTTCCTCCGAATCGAGATCCGATTCACGAGGAGGATCGATTGAATTAGGTTTAAACGGGAGAGAACAATCCAGGGATTGACCGCAAGGGATCTTCCTCAAATCCTCGTCGATCTCGTTGGCGGCCCAAACATCGTCATCGGAAGAAGACCGGAAGAAAACAGACTGGACGAAGTCGACGCCGAAGAATCCGAGGAGGTAGATGCAGGACGCGACGAGACCGAAGAGTGCGGAGATCTCCGATAGGGTAACGACGTGGAGAGGCGTCGAGTTACGGATCTTCTCGCGCCATCGGCTGAGGAGAAAATAGACCATAGCGAAGAAGAGCGAGAGGAAGAAAGTGTTGGTTAGGTACAACGGGAGAGGAAGCGCGTCTGAGGCTTTGCGAGGAGGAGTGACGTTGGAGACGACTTCGTCGTCGTTTTGAGAGGGGAGTTTGGTCGGCAATCTCCGACGGACATCCATTGACGGTGGTTGGATGATCGGACGGCGAGATTGTGATTTTGTGAAATTTTTTGGGCTCCAAAAGTGTGCGTTGGCAAAAAAAAAAATGGTATTGGGGGTTATTTATAGTGAAAGTGTGACATCGAAATCAACGTCAATGTTAGTGTTGTTGTGATTGATTCGATCATGTGAGAGAAGATGATTTGGTCTCCGTCTCAATCTAACTACTTCTCCTATTGTTTATTTCTCTTTTTGGGGGATGATAAAGGAGTGAAAATTTTTGTTACTTTCTTTGTGTTGTCTTTTGAAGACATTGTTTTTCTTTATGAATCAATTGTTTCTTACTTATATTTTCAATATAATTATGGAATTTACAGTAGAATATTCCTTTTAGAGTAGAGTTAATTCATAAAATGAAGGAAAAAAACTTTGTTCTTTGTAAATTAAAAATTAAAATTTCAAATCGAATTTTCTATTGGAATGGTAAATTTAATATTTAAACTATTATATACTTTTTTTTATTTTTCATGAAAAATAAAATATTAAAAACTGATTGCTAAAATGAGTTTTTTTTTTTTCCTTTTATTTTAAGAAAAATCCCATATTGAGTGGAAGCAGATTTGAATTTAGTTTTTTGCTTTTGAAAAATCAATAGCTTATTATTCAAAAATCTTAAGAGAAAAATGTATACGTTTTTAAAAAATTTCCAAATTTTTGGTAGTTATAACATGTTTTTATTGTTATTTTTTGATAAATTATATTAGTATACAAAGCGTTAAGAGCATGAACAATGGTAAATCTAATGTAAGGTTCTTAACAATTTTTTTTATTGTGGATTTAATTTAAGAATTTTTAATTTATTTTTCCTCCTCCAATGGTAAAACTTTTGATGAGGTTCTTAATAAAAAAAATTTTGATTTTTTTTATTTTATGAAAAGTTTATTTGATTTATTAAAACATAAAAAAATAAATTTATTTTTTTCTCATAAAAAAATACCGACCCACTCTTCTTCTAACAAGTGTCACTAAGATACATATCTTAAACATGACTTCTTTAAGATCCAATTTTCTGATTAAAACTCAATTTTTATATATTTTTAAACTTTAATTAGTTAAGAACCTAGTTTAAAATATACCATTGTTCATGCTCTAACTTCTCTTGTAACTAGTCACGTCAAATAGAGTAATATTGCTAGACAACTAGTATTTTCGCCAAAATGACAAAATCCATCAACAAAATTATTTATTTAACACATTTTTATTGGACGTTAATTATGCCTATTAAATCGGTAAGCTGAGTTTCGTATCCAATCATCCTTGTTATTATGTAAAGAAGATTATTTAAATTTTGCTATACTTGAAATTTGAAAAACACTTTTCGAAAGAAAAACAAAGCATGGTGAATTTTTTAGGGCAACAAAGCATGGTGATTTATGGAGAGTAGCTTGTAGCTATATATTATAGACCCATATGCGTCTATATCAATTTATTAAGTTCCAAATGCTGCATTGCAATTTGCAACAAAAGACGTTTTCGTGCTACATTACGTTTTGTAGTTTTTATCAGAAAATGTGTATTTTGCCAACCTAAGTTACGTGAATAAAAAAGCTTCTTGTTGTTTTTTAGGGACAATTAATAATATTTGAGATCCACTTCAGAATAACTTAAAACATTACCATTATTGATTATGCATTGCGTGGGATTTCAGGTTGATATTTTACTTTGAGAAAAATTCTTTGCAATACATGCACCTGGGATTTGGCTTGATGCATCTGAGTGTATTGCATTTCCGAGGCACCTGTTTCCACATTGATTTCATTGTCGGTTTTGTTTTTGTTGTCTTCTTCTTTTAATCTTTTGGAGGAACTTTTATTTTTTTGGTTTGACCAAGGAGAGGAATCTTTGAGGCTTGAGCATCTGATAAGATTATAAAATAACACTCTAAAATCACGGGAGCCGGGGTTCGATCCCAAGTGAAGTTAAATGAAGTCATGAAAATGAAGGCCATGTGCACCAAAACCAATGAATACTGTAAACTTAGACAGGTAGGGGGCATGTGCACCAAAATCAATGTATGGAGGAGTATGGACTTTCTTGAACATTCACTAATGAGAAAATAAAATATTATTTATTTAACCGGCAGGAGGAAACAAAATGTCTAAAGGAAAAAATGAGAACTCAACTGTTTTTATTTGTTTTTTTTTTTCGTAACATTTTTTCTTCTTTTTATTATATGAGGTAGAATTTGTATGACGTTATTTGAATGTGTGTCACGTTCTTAAAGATGCTAGTGTATATGGAGGAAACGTTCTTAGACATATGGTTAAAGTTCACATCATCTGATCTTTTATATGAGAGTTTGACTCCATTTTAGTAGAGTTAAAAACTTGAGTGCCTGAGTGGTTTCGGATCAATAAATAGGTTTGGATTTCGGAACCAAGAGAATAATTTTTTTTTGCTAGTATGAGTTAGTTCTCTTGTCTAATAGTTGTTTTGCCCATTCTAATTTTGCTTCTTAAAACATTATACCTCAAATCTCTTATACAAAGCTTTTGTAATAAAACTATTCCTTTAATGTCACCATATATTTCCACTTTTCATAACTTTTAGATAAAAAAACTTCAATCATAAACACATATAGAAAAAAGAAAAAAAAGAAAGAANTAGATGCAGGACGCGACGAGACCGAAGAGTGCGGAGATCTCCGATAGGGTAACGACGTGGAGAGGCGTCGAGTTACGGATCTTCTCGCGCCATCGGCTGAGGAGAAAATAGACCATAGCGAAGAAGAGCGAGAGGAAGAAAGTGTTGGTTAGGTACAACGGGAGAGGAAGCGCGTCTGAGGCTTTGCGAGGAGGAGTGACGTTGGAGACGACTTCGTCGTCGTTTTGAGAGGGGAGTTTGGTCGGCAATCTCCGACGGACATCCATTGACGGTGGTTGGATGATCGGACGGCGAGATTGTGATTTTGTGAAATTTTTTGGGCTCCAAAAGTGTGCGTTGGCAAAAAATAGGTATTGGGGGTTATTTATAGTGAAAGTGTGACATCGAAATCAACGTCAATGTTAGTGTTGTTGTGATTGATTCGATCGTGTGAGAGAAGATGATTTGGTCTCCGTCTCAATCTAACTACTTCTCCTATTGTTTCTTTCTCTTTTTGGGGGATGATAAAGGAGTGAAAAATTTTGTTACTTTCTTTGTGTTGTCTTTTGAAGACATTGTTTTTCTTTATGAATCAATTGTTTCTTACTTATATTTTCAATATAATTATGGAATTTACAGTAGAATATTTCTTTTAGACTAGAGTTAATTCATAAAATGAAAGGAAAAAAAAAACTAAAAACTGAAGATTTTTTTTATTGTTCTTTGTAAATTAAAAATTCAAAATTCAAATTGAATTTTCTATTAAAATGGTAAATTTAATATTTAAACTATTATCTACTTTTCTATTTTTATGGAAAATAAAATATTAAAAACTGATTGCTAAAATGAGTTTTTTTTTTCCTTTTATTTTAAGAAAAATCCCATATTGAATGGATGCAGATTTGAATTTAGTTTTTTGCTTTTGAAAAAATCAATAGCTTATTTTTTTTTTCGTCAAAGTGAATTATATTTATTAACTTGAGTTTACATGTTCTTCATACAACAAATTATACAACCATACCGGAGGATACATCATATTTGAAGAGGATGAATTTGTGTTCAAACTCTGTTTTGCTAATCTATGAGCTACAGTGTTACTTGCTCTTTTGGTAAACCTAAAATTACAACATATGAATCTTGATTTCCAATTCCAGATATCATGACATACATTCTCGACATCAATATTATTGTGAATTTTGCGTTGTAAAATCTCTACTAGACTCTTACAATCTCCTTCAAAACATATAGGAGTGAATCCTTGTGTCCATGGAAAAATCAATAGCTTATTATTCAAAAAATTTAAGAGAAAAATGTATATGTTATAAATTTTTCCAAATTTTGGTATTTATAACATGTTTATATTGTTATTTTTGATAAATTATATTAGTACACAAAGCTTAACTAGTCAGGTCAAATACAGTAATATTGCTAGACAACTAGCATTTTCGCCAAAACGACAAAATCGATCAATAAAATTATTTATTTAACACATTTTCATTGGACGTTAATTATGCCTATTAAATCGGTGAACTGAGTTTCGTATCCAATAACCCCTTATTATTGTTATTATTTGTAAAGAAGATTATTTAAATTTTGCTATACTTGAAATTTGAAAAACACTTTTCGAAAGAAAACAAAGCATGATGAATTTTTTTAGGGCAGCAAAGCATGGTGATTTATTGAGAGTAGCTTGTAGCTATAGATCCATATGCGTCTATATCAATTTATTAAGTTCCTAATGCTGCATTGCAATTTGCAACAAAAGACGTTTTCGTGCTGCATTACGTTTTGTAGTTTTTATCAGAAAAATGTGTATTTTGCCAACCTAAGCTACGTGAATAAAAAAGCTTCTTATTTATTTTATTTTTTTGTTTAAGTCAACCTGGTTTTCATTCAACTTGAAGGTGGTGGTTCGCGCGGCGGTGGCGGAGCTGTGTTTGACGAAATATTGGTGGATCTCGGGAGGTTGAAACTTCAGTGAGCTGGCTATGTTGGAAGCCGGCGTTATTGGCCGTGGGTGTTCCGAGCTTGTCAAGCTATTGCTGCGGGAGTAAGGAGTTTTGTTTTGAAACTGTGACAGGTTCCGGAGATCGGAATTGGACAACCGGTCGCCATTGGTTCCTCAACGGTGGAGAGAGCGTGCTCTGGTTTCAGTCCACCGGAGTCGGCTAGAAGCTCGAGATCTACTTTTCCCAGTCACTAAACGTTTTTTCCTTTTTGCCTAGCTAGCGTTTGCGTTTTCAATCGCGTTTTAGTTTAGGTAAGAGTTTGCCCTAGATTAGTTAACTCTAATTCCAGCCCACTAATACACTTTTATCTGATTCCTCCCAGAGAGGTCCATGTTCTTAAGCCCATTTGGAATTTTAATATTATATAAAGATTTAAAAAAAAAAAAAAAAAAACCTTAAAACATTACCATTATTGATTATGCATTGCGTGGGATTTCAGGTTGATATTTTACTTCGAGAAAACTTCTTTGCAATACATGCACCTGGGATTTGGCTTGATGCATCTGAGTGTATATTGCATTTCCGAGGCACCTGTTTCCACATTGATTTCATTGTCGGTTTTGTTTTTGTTGTCTTCTTCTTTTAATCTTTTGGAGGAACTTTTATTTTTTTGGTATGACCAAGGAGGGGAATCTTTGAGGCTTGAGCATCTAATAAGATTATAAAATAACACTCTAAAATCACGGGAGCCGGGGTTCGATCCCAAGTGAAGTTAAATGAAGTCATGAAAATGAAGGCCATGTGCACCAAAACCAATGAATACTGTAAACTTAGACAGGTAGGAGGCATGTGCACCAAAATCAATGTATGGAGGAGTATGGACTTTCTTGAACATTCACTAATGAGAAAATAAAATATTATTTATTTAACCGGCAGGAGGAAACAAAATGTCTAAAGGAAAAAATGAGAACTCAACTGTTTTTATTTGTTTTTTTTTTTTCGTAACATTTTTTCTTCTTTTTATTATATGAGGTAGAATTTGTATGACGTTATTTGAATGTGTGTCACGTTCTTAAAGATGCTAGTGTATATGGAGGAAACGTTCTTAGACATATGGTTAAAGTTCACATCATCTGATCTTTTATATGAGAGTTTGACTCCATTTTAGTAGAGTTAAAAACTTGAGTGCCTGAGTGGTTTCGGATCAATAAATAGGTTTGGATTTCGGAACCAAGAGAATAATTTTTTTTTGCTAGTATGAGTTAGTTCTCTTGTCTAATAGTTGTTTTGCCCATTCTAATTTTGCTTCTTAAAACATTATACCTCAAATCTCTTATACAAAGCTTTTGTAATAAAACTATTCCTTTAATGTCACCATATATTTCCACTTTTCATAACTTTTAGATAAAAAAACTTCAATCATAAACACATATAGAAAAAAGAAAAAAAAGAAAGAAAGAAATTTTATGAATAACTAAACGTAACTTATGAATGATTAAGAATAGTTAAATATGAACTAAAATATAATTAAACGGATCATAATTACGCGGATTATCATAATAACTAGTTTTTCTAAATTTATTTGCTTACTTGCGTATAAATCCATCTCGTAATTAGTTTTCGGAGCTCAATTGTAAATCGGTGGTGAAGAAAACATATTGTTTGATGAAGCGAGTACCAAAAAGCATCATGAAAACTAATCATAACTTAATTAATAATTATATAGATAGGTTGAACTCCTTCGAGTCTCGACAATCTATAAAAACAAAAAGGAAAAAAAAATCCTACCTAATCTGAAAAAAAGGGGGAAAACCCCTTATAAACTACCAATTTGACCTAACACACTCGTACGTGGCGTAAGTTACAGTTGGAGATAATTAATGAGGACTGGCCGTGGAACAGACACGGCAGCAACTCCGGCGTCATTGCTCCCCGAAACCCTCACAATAAAACCCATTGTTCAAGCGCCGTCGTGAGTTTTCTATCTCTTTTCCAGGGCTTATATATGATCTATGAATTAGGGCTTTTAGGTTTGTGTTCTTACCTTTTCTAACTCTTATGAATTCACCATGAATTCTTCTTCTTCTCTTCCAACTGTCGTCGGATATATGCAGTATAAATACTAGAACAAATCATGGATCAAAGAAGAAGTGTGTTACAGGATTGTGGGATCTAAATATTCCCTCAGAGCTCCTGCAGGAGATACTATCCCGGGCCCGGCTCGGACCAAAAGCCAACATACAAGCTTTCGTGGTCTGCAAGACATGGTTTGAAGCAGCTGTTTCCATCAGGAAGTTCCGGCCTCTTCCTTGTCTTTTTTATCCATCGTCAGAAGTCGGAGACTACATTATTTTTGACCCATCAAGGTCTAAAACATATAACCATAATTGTCTAGAGCTAAAGGGCCATGATCTGATCTCTTATTCTAGGGATGGTTGGTTGCTTGTGGTAAAAGATAGATCCTCCAGATCGGAGTTCTTTTTTAACCCGTTTACCCGGGAACATATCAACTTACCCAATAGGTCAAGCTTCTTCTCAGGCCATTGCTTAGCTTTCTCAGCCGCTCCTACATCAACTAGTTGTTTGGTGATCTCGTTCACACATAAAAGACCCGGATCAGCTAGTTTTGTGATCGCTACTTGGACTCCTGGTGAAACCGCATGGACCATCATCACTACCGGAACACATCATCCAGTGGAATATGGGACAAGTGTGTGTTTAAACTAAACCGTGAACGCATGGTATGGGAGGAGAAGAGTGAAGTTTGTGGCTTGACAGTATTTGCAAGCATCTCTGCCTCTTTAACAAGATCTTGTTCACATCCATGGACTAATGAGCTAATTAGCATGTACTACTCTCTCGTTGGTGACAAAAGCTCTCGTCACCCTACAACTACCTCTTTGTCTAACCGCGTCGCTTGGGTGGATCCACCTAACAACAACGTTAATTTGTGACTTATTCGTCCTTTATGTTTTCTCGGATAGTCGGATGAAACAAGTTACTTTATGCGTTTTAAAGGTTTATATGATTTAGTTGCACGTCTTATTTACATATTTGTAGCTCGGATTCTCTTCTGGAAACATGAATCTGATTCTAATTCTTTTAGAGACACGCTCCACTTTACAATCTATATATGTTTCATGTTTAGAGTTTCTGGTTGGTACACGTACGTTTAAGGGAAAATTATATGGATTCGGTGCGTGTTCTTCTATGGCATCTTATAACAAAAGGAGTTCCTCTGTTTTTAACCTTTTATCAAGAAGAACACACATGAAATTTGAACGGTTAAGAAAGGAAGTTATTTCGGTAACTGTTATAGTTACATGGTTGGAAGATTAATCGCCGAGCCCCAGGAGTCTCATAAGTATGGTTCATCAATAATACCTTCCAGTGCTTGATTTCATAATCTCCGTAGACCCTCTCCATCAACTTTATTATCATATATTGCATCTACGTACATTTAACCAAAAAGAACTACTAACGTGGTCACCAAGAAAACTAATCATCTAATTATCTTATTACCTGAGGTGCAACACCTATTTTCAAGTAGACATGTCAATCGGGCTGATCCGGCAGGCTCGGCCCGGCCCGAAATCCGTAAAGTCCGCATGCACTAGTAAAAAAAATGGCTATAGCTATGGAATCTTTCGTGGCTAAGACGAAAATACCGTGACTATATGATCTCATAGCCACGAAATGTCACGGAAAAAAACTATGTGTATACGATCGTAACTAATATATTTCGTGTCTTTTCGTGGTTATATAGTCACGGTTTAACCACTGATAGTTCGTGGCAAAAATAGTCACGAAATAGTCACACAATTAAATCCTGACTAATTTTGTGGCAAACATAATCACTTAAATCCTGACTAATTTTGTGGCAAACATAATCACTAAAATAGTGTGACTATACCGTGATAATATTATAACGGTATTTGTAGTGGTTATAGTGGTTTTTTTAAAACATAAAATAAAATTTTAATTATTTTATTTGTAATAATATTTTGTTATATACAATATATAGTTTTGTTAAAAAGAAAACTATACGGTTGACAAGAAAAATGAAAATAAGAAAAAACAATACATAATTAAATATTATTGAGGGTTGATATTTGTTTTTAATAATATTAGATATTAATGTACCAAACCGGGAAAGAACCGAGGTTTACAAAATAGAAATTGGATAAACCGGTTCAACCGGGAACAAAACAAAGAAAACCCTAATCCAACATCAACGAGAAGCCGTCGGCATCGGTGAGTCGTCGCCCTCAAGCTCCAATCCGGCTTCAAATCCAGTTTCCAGCATCGACGAGTAACCGTCTTCAAGCTTCAATCCGACTTTGTATATAGTTTTCCGGTAAGCCCTGATCTCCAACGACGCCCTGACCTTCGATTTGGTGCTTGGTAGAGCTTCCTCGGTGGCGGACTTCGGAGACGACGGATCTTGGCAAAGGAAGCTTTGACGGCGACTCTCCGGCTAGAACTCCTCCAAGATCGACGCTGCAGCCCTCAAAGTAGATACAAATCTGGTCATGAAGAAGACGAGAGTCCTCCACCCCTGCTCCACGCCTCGCCTCCGTCGTCCATCCACGCTTCAGCTCCGCCGGAGGAGAGAGAGGGTGCAATTCCTCCTTCAAAACGCAAACCACAAGTTGACATGAAGCTCGATTGTAGATCTATTAACTAGAGAAGACTTAAGTGTGTCTGAAGATGGTGGTGGTCTGTTTGAGCGAGCGGTGGAAGGGAGAAGGAGAAGCATGTGTTAAGACAAGAAGAAAAAGAAGGAGAGATTTGTGTCCATTAGATTTAATTTTATCAACGGTTGATAATAGTAAAAAGCATAATCCTTGTCTTCATGTATTAACCAATGAAAAGTTAGCATTTTGTTTCAGCACTTTCATTATTTTTGTTTTTTCTTAGATTAGTTTTCCAATTTTCACTAATATTTAGTAAATTTTTTTAACAATATCAATATATAAATATATTTGCAAAGTCGTTTGATAATATTTTTCACTTATAATTAATTTCATATGCAAAATGGTAATATTTTGGTTTTATTGTTTTTGATTTAGTTTATGTTTATGTTTGAGTGTAAAGTTTAAGGTTTAGAGTTCATAACTTAAGGTTTAAGATTTTAAATTTGAAGTTTAGAATTTATAAAAATGATTAGATTTGATTTTTTTAAATCTTTTATAAGTATTGTATTTTGGGTTTCAAGTATATATCATAAAAAGGATTTAATTTTTATGTTTGACTGATAAGTTTAAGGGTTCAATTTCATAATTTAAGGTTTAAAATTTAAGTTTTAGAGGTTAACCAAACACACAAAAAAAAAGAATTTAAGTTTTAGGATTTAAGATATTGGATTTAGGATTTTGAATTTGATTAGATTTGAATATTTAGGGTTTAGGGTTTGCATTTTGAGTTTAGAGTTTGGGGTTTAGAGTTTATAGTTTAAGATTTATAATATGATTTATATTTGAAACTTTTGAAATTTGTTATAACTGTTGGAGAATATGTTGATTCTATAAAAGTTTGGACAAAGATAAGCTAAGTAATGACAAAAAAAAAATGTATGGTATTTTATAAGTGTTGCATATTTTGTATATATAAAGGTTTAGATATAAGAGTTTGGAGTGGTTTTTTAAAAGGTTTGGTTAATTATGTTTTAATGTTTGTGTTTAAAAATTTAAAGTTTAAGGTTTAAATTTTATGATTTATGGTTTGAATTTAGAGTTTAGGGTTTGCATTTTGAGATTAGGGTTTAGGGTTTAGAGTTAGCTTTATCATATGATTTATATTTGAAACTTTTGAAATTTGTTATAACTGTTGGAGAATATGTTGATTCTATACAAATTTGGACAAAGATAAGGTAAGTAGAGACAAAAAATGTATAATTTTTTGTTTAGAGTTTAGTGTTTAGGGTTTAGGGTTTAAGGTTTAGGGTTTAGGGTTTGGGCTTAAGAGTTTAGGATTTGTTTAAAGTTTAGGATTTAAGTTTTAGGATTTGTGTTTAAAGTTTATGATTTAGAAAATATTATATTTATTTAAAAAAATATTTATAAATATTGGATTTTGGTTACATATGATGATTATATATTATGTTTAAGGTTAGTTTGGAATACATTATATATGATAATATTTGTAAATTTTGAAATTTGTTATAAGTGATGGATTTGTTTTGTATATTATTTGTTGTTTAAGTTTAAGAGTTATGATTTAACATTTAGTGTATGATTAAAGGTTAAAAATTTAGAGTTTAGGGTTTGTGTGTTGAGGTTTGGGGTTTAAATTTTCGTATAGCCACAGTAATTCTGTGGCTAAACCGTGACAAGATTGCGACGAAAAAGCCACGGTTTCTTGGCGTGACTAAATATTTTAATATATTCGCCCTGACTCTCTGGTTGACGAGAAGTTTTCGATGCAGAACCCGAGGTTGCCAATTATTTTTAAATAGCCACAGTAATTTTGTGGCTAAACCGTGACAAATTTGCCATGATTTAGCCACAAAGTATATTTGTGACTAAAGTGTCACGAAATGTTTGTGGCTAAATCGTGGCTACTATTGTCACGACATATTTGTGACTTATTCGTGACTATTATTGTCACGAAAATGACACAAAAAGTCACGTTTTTGCTTTTTTCCGTTTTCGTGACTCTTTCGTGACTTTTACGTGGCTACTCTAAAAAAAGTCACGAAGTGAGTGTGACATTTTCGTGGCTATAGACATTTTTTTTACTAGTGATGTATTTAAATCCGGCCCGGCGTGGCCCGATATATATTCTAAAGTCCGACCCGGCCCTAATAGGGTTATCAGGTTTTTTGGGCTTTTTCGGGCTTTTAAAAAAAAAAAAATTCAAATACAAAATAAACTAAAAGCAAAAGTAATTATTAAAATTAAATCCAAATTTAAAGAAGCTTTATCAAATCCAATGTAAGTTAAAAGCACAAGTTCAACTTGGTAAATCCAAATAAATCCTTATATAAAATAAATAAATAAATGTGTAATTTAAATAGTATAAACAATAGAGTCTAGATGAGAATCTTCAAGATTAGAATTTTCTTCTGCGCCTTCTAAATTCTCATCGTCATCAAGATCTACATATAACAAATAATAAAAAAATATATTAGGATTTGACATAATATAAAAAAAATAATTGAAAATTTATAAATATGGTTACCTGGATCACGAAACGTAAATCTATCGATCCAACCAAGTGTATGTACAAATCAGTGCTTCAACGTGCCTTGGTAGAAGACGATTTCTATATTTTTCAAGACATGTGCCCCCATACTAAACGAAGAACTAGAAAATTAGTTTAATTTGGGTTTGGATTTGGGATTTATAGGAAGAACTAGAAATTAGGGTTTTTCATTAGTAACTGAGATTTATAGGAAGAACTAGAAAATTAGATTTTTTTCATTAATAAAAAATAGGGTTTTTCGGGTAAGTCCGAGCCCGGTTGGGTTTAAGTCCAAAAAACCATTAGCCCAAACGGGTTTAGCCCGAAAGGCCCGATTTTTTTGGGCTTAAATATCAAAGTCCGAATCCGATATTTTTCAGGGTCGGGCCGGGCCGGCCCGCGGGTTTTGGCCCTAATTGACATCCCTAAATTTTCAGGTTTAAATCACTTTGCGTAGACAATCCTTATAGACATAGTTGAAACAAAAACAGATCATTTACAAAATCTAGCAAACTACTTCTTCTAACCAAAACATCTCTTCCACAATCCTCCTTGTTTGTTGTGCATCTTCCTCCCTCAATCTAACCCTAGCTCGGCATATTGGGCAAGTCACAACTTTGAGGAACCAAATGTCCACACACTTGCGATGGAACACGTGTTCGAAACCGGGAAGCCTCCGACACCACCGTCCCTTTCTGAATCCATCAAGACAAACACCACAGTCGCTAATTCCGTACCTTTCACATGAACCCGGTGGCAAACACGCTTGCTATCCAATCTCGGAGATAAGGCTACAATGTGGAGCAATGGGGAGGTTCTGCAATTGCATGATCGGGTAGCTCTCAAGCTTATAACACGTGAAGGAGTTGAATGATCGAAAAAAAACTGATGAGGTCGTCGAGTTCGTGAGTCGACTGGTGGGAAGACCATCAAAAAACCAAATCCTAAGTACATGTTGACTAAGTCTCTCCATGACTAAGTCTTTTCTATTTTCATTTTTAATCTATTACTCCCTCTATTTCACAAAGAGTGTCATTCTAACATTTTTCACACAAATTAAAAAAAATTTGTAATCTCTTTTAATGCCCTGTATTAATACACTAAATCAGTTTCTCACTCTAATTAATAAGTAAAAATAGTAGAGATAAAACTGAGATTTAGTTTAAAAAATTGCATTGAAAACATAAAGTGACACTATTTGTGAAACAAAAATCAAGAGTCAAAATGACACTCTTTGCGAAACGGAGGGAGTATATTATTGGAGAAAGTAGAAACGTGCGCATTCGGTTTCCGTTATTGAATTTGCCTCTAGTCATGTAGGACCGTACCATTAATATCTATTTGCCTAAACAGAAAACATTTTGTCTGTTAAAACATTTTAGCCGATATCTTGGATAAAACGGCACCTTAAGCGAAACCGCTAGGGAGGAGCATCTTGCAAGAGTTAAATAACTTAAATGGGAAACGTTAATAACGACTATGAAAAAGTTCTACGGCCAGAAATCTTAGGGGTTGGTGTTTAATTTGGCTCAATAAAAAAAAAAAAAAAGAGATTGAGATTAAAAGAAAATGTCAATATAAATTAGAGATTTAACACATTTAGGCCATCTCCAAAGCTTAGTTTCTAAAAATGAGGTTCTCATTTTTAATTTAATAATATTTTAATATAATAATATCATTTATTTAATTTTTATTTTCTTTTTAAAAGGCAAACTAATCAGATGGTGACACGTGACTAGAGAGAGTTTCTAAAAACTCTATAATCAGAACCAGTTCTGTTCTCTCTCTCATCTTTTTTGATTTTTTTATTGTTTAGAGTTTGTGTTTAAAACCTTCCATTGGAAGTGGTCTTATGACCAAAATTTATTATGTGTACTTTTGGTCGTTGTTGATTCTAAAATGTGTGTTCCATAATAGTAGTATAAAAGTAGTTTTCCCAACAGTTAATGCCAGTCCGATCAGTTCATTTATTATAAACGTGCCTGCATTGCATTAATCTGCAACTAACAATGTGCATCTTTTTATTGGGAATCCAAAATCTTCAATTTGCTGCATTAGTCTGCAACTAATTTTCCATGATCGTAAGGAGCTTGCCCTCTTCTTGACTGAATCCAGAAAAAAAAACATTAACCAACGGACTATAGGGACTTCCACAAGGGATTCGATTAAAAGGTTAACTCCCCAACAAATCTTGAAGAAGAAGAGGAATGGATTCAGCGGAGAGGGATTCGCTGGTGAGCGACGGAGAAGTTAACAGGGAAGATGGGGTTTTCCGAGAGATGAGGAGGCTCGGTTACATCGCCGGACCGATGGTAGTGGTGAATTCGTCGATGTATGTTCTGCTAGTGATATCGATAATGATGGTTGGTCATCTCGGCGAGCTTTACCTCTCGAGCACCGCCATTGCCGTTTCTTTCTGCAGCGTCACCGGTTTCAGCCTCGTCGTATGTTCTCTCTTGAATCTTCTAATTGCATGTCTTTAATTATGCGATTAGCTTATAATCTGATTTGATTATTTGGGGATGATGATGATCATGTTCATGTTCATTCACAGTTTGGATTGGCTAGTGCGTTGGAGACTTTATGTGGTCAAGCCAACGGAGCTAAGCAGTTTGAAAAGCTTGGAGAACATACCTACACGGGGATCTTCTCTTTGTTCATTGTCTCTATCCCTTTGTCTGTTCTGTGGAGTTACGTGGGTGAGATACTCTCTCTTATTGGACAAGATCCTCTGGTTTCTCGAGAAGCAGGAAAGTTTGCGACTTGGCTCATACCCGCGCTCTTTGCCTACGGTACTCTGCAGCCGATTGTTCGATTTTTCCAAGCGCAGAGCCTGATTCTCCCTTTGGTCATGAGCTCAATCTCTTCTCTATGCTGCCATGTTGTTCTCTCCTGGAGCTTGGTCTTCAAGTTTGGGCTTGGGAACCTCGGTGCAGCTATTGCAATCAGCGTCTCTTACTAGCTAAACGTGACCATGCTTGGATTATACATGACGTTTTCTTCAAGCTGTAGCAAGAGCCGTGCGCCTATCTCCATGAGTGTGTTCAAAGGAATGGGAGAGTTTTTCCGGTTTGGGATCCCATCTGCATCTATGATTTGGTACAATCTCTTTCTTTAATTGGATTTTGGTCACAGAATAGTGTGATTTTACGTTTGAACTGACTTGAATCTCTTTGTGTGTTGATGGTGTTGATTTAGCCTCGAGTGGTGGTCATTCGAGTTTCTTGTCATGCTCTCTGGGATTTTACCAAATCCGAAGCTAGAAACCTCTGTTCTCTCAGTGTGGTGTGTTCCTTATCTTCTAAAGGCTTGCGTTTTGGAATGATATATTATCATATATAACTCTGTTTCTTGCTTCCTTGTTGAACAGTATATCAACAATCTCCACCTTGTACCAAATACCAGAGAGTCTCGGTGCAGCAGCAAGGTTCTTGCTCGATACTCGTCTGATTTTGCAAAAAAAAACAAAAAACAGAGATATCTAAAGAAAACCCTTTCTCTATTTTTGTTGTTGTTGCAGTACAAGAGTTGCAAATGAATTAGGAGCTGGAAACCCAAGAAAAGCCCGGATGGCGGTTTACACAGTGATGGTTATGACAGGTGTAGAATCAATAATGGTGAGTGCAACGGTCTTTGCTGCAAGAAACGTGTTTGGTTACCTATTCAGCTCTGAAACCGAGGTTGTGGATTATGTGAGATCAGTGGCTCCGCTGGTTGCTTTATCGGTCATATTCGATGCCCTTCACGCAGTTCTTTCGGGTTTAGATTCTAATCCTTCGATAATAATGTTAAAGTCATTGAGAGACTTAATTTGATGAAGTTACGGATTAACAAGTGTGTTTGATTGAAACAGGTGTGGCTAGAGGATCAGGGAGGCAAGATATTGGGGCATATGTAAACCTAGCTTCATACTATCTTTTCGGGATACCAACTGCTATCATATTAGGTTTTAGGTTTCAAATGAGAGGAAGAGGACTCTGGATTGGGATTACAGTTGGGTCCTTCGTACAAGCTGTTTTGCTCGGTCTTCTCGTCAGCCTCACCAACTGGAAACAACAGGTTAGTAAATGAGTGACAATGATGATGTCCAATTTTGAATATGTTGATTTTCATTTGGTTTACTTTGATCGAAACTGATTGTTGGGCAGGCGAGAGAGGCGAGAGAGAGGTTATTGGGTGAGGAGATTGAAGATAATAATAGTGAGGAACATGAAGAGATGATCACCTAAATTAAAAAGACCTCGATCATGGATTCAGGGACTATCATAATATTTTTTTTCCAAATGACATATGATTTAAATAATTTTTTAATAAAAAGCTAGGTGATTAATTTCTCTACATGGGTTTTGTTTTATAAATGGAGAATGTGGACATGCATGAGCATGAACATATATGTTTCCCCGATTAAAGATCTCTAGTTTAAAAGGGAGGCTATGCTAAATGCTATTTCGTGCTTTATAACAGCCGTCGATTCGATTTATTCATCTTTTTTTTTTTTTTTTTGAACATTATGATTTATTCATCTTGACAATTTTTTGTGTCACACGCTATTTCAGGGTAACCCTTTTTGGAATTAACTTTATATTGGCAACCCCCTTTTTTAGCATATTGTTGATATTTTTTTTAAAAATTGCTTGTAGGATATACTTTACTCAAAAATAAATTTCCATGAATCATGGCGATCAGGTGATGCATTATTTACCTCTGTGAAAGAAGTTTGCTCTTATTTAAGTACCTTCACAATGAACATACACAATACTCATAATTATGATCCTAAAGTAGTATTGCCTTACTAAAAAAAGTAGTTAGTTATATATATATAAATAATGACATAAATATGGTAAAACTATAGACTCCATAAAAAGTTTGATGGAGTTGTCTTACTTCGTAAAATCGGACCCCCACACACCCTATTTTCTCATCGAACATTGCCCTTAAATTGCTACATTTTTTTTGGTGGGCACGGAGCGGATTTTGAAGGTATTTGTGATCCGCTCCGTTCCATCACATCATAGTTTTCTGATGCGTATCCGTTATTAACCGGATATCTGGTGTTCTGTATTCTGTTGTTGAAATCTAAATCCTTCCGGTGCTTGATTTCATTATCGCCGTGGACCTTCTCCATCAACTTTTTCATCATATCTTGCATCAACGTACATTTAACCAAAAAGAACTACTAACGTGGTCACCAAGAAAACTAATCATCTAACTATCTTAATACCTGAGGTGCAACACCTATTTCAGGTCCAACAGCATAAATCACTTTGCGTAGACGTACGATCCTTAGACAGTTATATAGTTGAAACAAAAACAGATCATTTACCAATCTAGCAAACTACTTCTTCTAACCAAAAGATCTCTTCCACAATCCTCCTTGGTGTGCATCTTCCTCCGTCAATCTAACCCTAGCTCGGCAAATTGGGCAAGTCGCAGCTTTGCGGAACCAAGTGTCCACACACTTCCGATGGAACACGTGTCCGCAACCGGGAAGCCTCCGACACCATCGTCCCTTTCTGAATCCATCAAGACAAACACCGCAGTCGCTTCCGTACCGTGTGGCGGTTTTGATAATTTTGAACTTTGGAAGCTTTTGCACGAAAGTGGAAGATAATCCACCTGAGGATTCGTGTTGGGGATTACGTCGATGGATAAAAGAGATGAGAAAATAGAGGAGAAAAGAGCCGAGTAGAAGCGGGATGAGAACGAGAAAAATATAGTAGAAAAATAAAAAAGAAATATAGTAGAACATCATCTCCAAAATAAGGCCGAAGTAGTAGTACATGTAGACCACGCAGGCTACAATCATGATAACACCTACGAGGAATATAGAGAGATGACTATGTTGGAACTTGGAATAGAAGGGCTGACTTTTCCCAAGATACAAGAAATATGTAAGTATGTATATACAAGCTATAAGGCGTGAGAAATATATATTCAAACAATTGTACATTTTCCTTTTGTTAATTATTTTAGATTGTGTAAAAAACTAAGAAAAAAAAGAATAAGTATTATTAATTTTCTAAAAAGAAAACTATAAAACTGAAAATAAAATAAGTAAAATAAAGAAAAAATGGAAAATACGATTAGTATATACAAATCCACCCCCAATATATATATAAGAGAATCCTTGTTTTCGGAGCTCAATTTCAAATCGGTGTGTGTGCTTCGACAATCTATAAAACAAAAGGGGGAAAAATAAAAAAAACTACCCTAATCTTTAAAAGAAAAAAGAAGGGAAAAAACCTTAATTAATTTGACCTGACTCTCGTACGTGGCGTAAAAATTACAGTTGGAGATAATGAGGACTGGCCGTAGAACAGACACGGCAGCAACTCCGGCGTCCTTGCTCCCCGAAACCCTCACAGTTCAAGCGCCGTCGTGAGTTTTCTACCTCTTTTCATTTATGATCTCTGAATTAGGGCTTTTAGGTTTGTGTTCTTACGTTTTCTAACCCTTATGAATTCACTGCTTTCACTATATATATACCAAACATTCGAACATCAATGAGAAACGTCTAGTTCCATTGTTGTAATATTCTTCTTCTATATAACTGTCGGATATATGC
The DNA here is from genome assembly GCA_020283515.1 of Alliaria petiolata. Classification (NCBI taxonomy): domain Eukaryota; kingdom Viridiplantae; phylum Streptophyta; class Magnoliopsida; order Brassicales; family Brassicaceae; genus Alliaria; species Alliaria petiolata. The sequence goes on from JAHZTW010000001.1 coordinate 275,207,197, forward strand.
AGTAAAAAGACTAGAGGAAATCATGGATCAAAGAAAAAGAAGAAGTGTGTTACAGGATCGTGGGATCTAAATATTCCCTCAGAGCTCCTGCAGGAGATACTATCCCGGCTTGGACGAAAAGCCAACATACAAGCTTCCGTGGTCTGCAAGACATGGTTTGAAGCAGCTGTTTCCGTCAGGAAGTTCCAGCCTATTCCTTGGCTTTTTTATCCATCAGACGAAGACGGAGACTACATTCTTTTTGACCCATCAACGTCTCAAATAGATAAGAAAAATGTTCCAGATTTAAAGGGCCATGAAGTACTCTCTGGTTCTAGGGATGGTTGGTTGCTTGTGGTAACATATAATAAACCCTCGAATTGGGTATTCTTTCTTAACCCGTTTACACGGGAGCGTATCTACTTACCCAATAGGTCATGCCATTGCTTAGCTTTCTCAGCCGCTCCTACATCAACTAGTTGTTTGGTGGTCTCCTTCTCACAAAACAGACACAACTTTGTGATCGCTACTTGGACGCCTGGTAAAACCGAATGGACCATTCATCACTACCCGAAAACACCGTCCAGTGGAAGTTGGAACAAGTGTATCTTCTCGAACGGCTTGTTCTATGCTCTCAGTAACTACGGCTTCCTCGGGGTTTTCGACCCGTGTAAAGCAACGTGGGATGTTCTTCCAGTGAAACAATGGGTTTGTCCCTCCTTTTGTGATCTAGTTTTAGGTAAGAATGTGTTGATGATGGAGCATGATGGAAACATCTTTGTTAGGTTTACAAGCCGGAGCAACAACAACAACAACCGGTCGGTGTTTAAACTAAACCGTGAACGCATGGTATGGGAAGAGAAGAGCGAAGTGTTTTGCTTGACAGTATTTGCAAGTTCATATCCATCGACTAATGACAGTATGTACTACTCTCTCGTTGATGATAAAAGCTCTCGTCCCCCTACAAGCACCTCTTTATCTAACCGCTTCGTTTGGGTGGATCCACCTTCACAACAACGTTAATCTGTGACTTCATCGTTTCATTATGTTTTGTTGGATAAATTTTATTTTATTTTACTTTATGCGTTTTAAGGGTTGATATGATTTAGTTGCAAGTCTTAGAACATCCATATTTGTGAGATGCTTAACAAGAGGTTCTTAATAATATAATATTAATATTTGATATAATGTTATTATATAATTAAATTTAAATTAAAAAAAAATTGAACCACTAATAAAGAGACAAGTGTTATATGGGTATCTAAGACCACCACCATTGCACATATTTGGGGGGTGTCTTTTGATTAATAAATATTAAAAAAACAGTGAATAGTTGAGAACCGTGTCTTTCAAAAAACACTGAAGACACTGAGAAATCTCTTAGGTGGCAGCTTATAATTGGAAGGTTATATTTTTCTTTTTATTTTTCTTTCATTTACTACAAAAACACACACATGTCCTCACATATTCTAACTTTTCTATATATTAATTATTTTTTAAGACCTCATAAAAGTACGAGGAATGAGGTTGCTCTAATGGAGTTCTCAAGAGTTCTCAAATGAAAACCGATTCTCACTTTTTTCTCCTATTTTGAGATATCCATTGAGATATCCCAACGGAGATCCTCTTATCTACATTTTAGCTCAGATACTCTTCTCAAGTGTATCAATCTGATTATAGACAGTTAGACACTCTCCTCTTTACTAGCTATATATGTTTGATAATTGGACTTTACAGTTTATGGTTGGTACACGTACGTTTAAGGAAAAATTATATGGATTCGGTGCTTGTTCTTCTATGTCATCTTATGACAAAAGGAGTTCCTCTGTTTTTAACCTTTTATCAAGAACACACATGAACATTGAACGGTTAAGAAAGGAAGTTATTTCGGTAATACCCGTAAAAATGGTTAACACGAAAAAATACAATAGAGTGTTTATTACAAGGCTTATAGTAAACTCTTTAAAGGCCAAAAAAAAAAAAAAAAAAAAGAAGCTGCAAACTAAAGCATAGTTTGTTCTTAGATCTGCGGAACAAATGTATAGGTTAAGCAGCTTGATCCGAATTCGATCCGAATTTACAAAAGTGAAGTTAAATGAAATTAATCATGAAGATGAAGGCTATGTGCACCAAAACCAATGAACACTGCAAACTTAGCTAGCATGTGCACTAAATTCAATGTATGGACTTTCTTGAACATTCACTAATAAGAAAATAAAATATTATTTGCAACCAACTTAATTTAATCGGTAGAAGGAAACAAAATGTCTAAAGGAAAAATGAGAACTTCAACTGTTCACGAGATTTTGTAATAAAATTATTCCTTTAATTTCACTATATAATTCCACTTTTCATAACTTTTAGATAGCAAACTTCAATCATAAACACATAGAAAAACTAAAAGTAAGAAAGAAAGAAAGTTGTATAGACTCAAACTTTCAAATTATTCCCATTATAAAATCCAAAAAAAAAAACCTTTCATACCTGTTATTTTGTTTTTCTTCTTGAGATTAATCCATCTGTCTCACTCAGATGTCATCGATATGGTAGGCTCGTTCTTAAAATCGACCCAATAATAGACTACATTCATCTTATGTTGTTTTTGAAATCTTCACAGTGCTTGATTTCGTAGTCGCTGTAGACCACCTCGGTCGATCAACTTCGTCATCATATCTATTGCGCCAAGATTCCATTCCAAACCTAATTGAACTCTCGATTAATCAATAAGAATCTCAGCTCACACACTCTCTGTCTCTCTAAAGTAAGCAACGAACAATAAAAACAAAGTAAAAGCAATAAGAATCTCAGCTTACACACTCATACCTAGCCCTGAAAATTTCGGGACGGTTTCCGGTTTTCATCCGTACCCGTTTCAAATTTCCCGTCATATTCCCATTCCCGTTCAAAAAAATTCTCATTCGGATACGGAAAGGATACGGGAAGGGAACGGGAATGAGATCGGATACCCGAATTTCCCGAAATTTCCTGAATTTTCCCAAAATTTCCCGAAAATTCCCGAAATTTCCCAAAATTTTCCAAATTTTCCCGTAATTACCCAAATTTTTCCGAAATAATTATCCGTTTGGGAAGAGATTTTAGGTAAAGAAATTTTCCGAACCCGTTCCCGTCTCGTTTTTATCGGATTTCCATTTGGAAATTGTTTTTCAATTTCCGTTTCCGTTCCGTTCCTGTAAATACTCGTCCCAAAACCCAAAATTTTCAGGGCTATACCAACAAGAGTTTATATTAAACCGGACTTAATCAGAATAACAATTAAACCACCTAAAATACGGCATTGGTTAAACAGCCTAACCTTCCGAGTCCAACGGGCAACGGCAACTCTTATACTAGCTAAAGCACCTAAGTTTAGTTCATACCTCAATAAAGATCCAATATATAATAGTTATTATGAAAGAATATTCTAGAGATTTGTATATTTGGATCTAGAATGATCTATGATTCTATTAGTTAGTAATTAGGTTAAACATTAGTTTTATGTAAGTGATGCCTAACCTTTATGATTATTAAATTTTCCTTTTGTTAATTATTTAGATTCTAGAAGAAAATCTAAAAAAATAATAGAGATATTATATTATCAATTTTCTAAAAAGGAAACTATAAGATTGCAAATCGGTATGTGAAAAAAGTAGAAAACATATTGTTTAATCAAAGATCGAGTACCAAAAAGGCAAAAAGCATCATAAATACTCATTAAAAATAGATAGAAATGTTGAATTGCTCCTCCGACAATCTATAAACAAAAGGAAAAAAAAGTACCTAACCTTAAAAAAAAAAAACCTTAATTACAACTACCAATTTGACCTAACTCTCGTACGTGGCGTACAGTTGGAGATAATGAGGGCTGGCCGTGGAACAGACACGGCAGCAACTCCGGCGTCGTTGCTCCCGAAACACTCAGAATAAAACCCATTGTTCAAGCGCCGTCGTGAGTTTTCTATCTCTTTTCACTTATGGATTTCTGAATTTGGGCTTTTAGGTTTGTGTTCTTAAATTTTCTAACCCTTATGAATTCACAGCTTTCACTATATATACCAAACATTCGAACATCAATGAGAAACGTCTAGTTCCATTGTTGTAGTATTCTTCTTCTAACTGTCGGATATATGCAGTAAAAAGACTAGAGGAAATCATGGATCAAAGAAGAAGAAGAAGTGTGTTACAGGATTGTGGGATCTAAATATTCCCTCAGAGCTCCTGCAGGAGATACTATCCCGGCTCGGAACAAAAGTCAACATACAAGCTTCCGTGGTCTGCAAGACATGGTTTGAAGCAGCTGTTTCCGTCAGGAAGTTCCAGCGTCTTCCTTGGGTTTTTTATCCTTCATCAGAAGAAGACGGCGACTACATTCTCTTTGACCCATCAAGGTCTCAAACATATAAGCATAACTTCCCAGATTTAAAGGGCCATAAAACACTCTCTTGTTCTAGGGATGGTTGGTTGTGGCAAGACGGGCAAAAGAAAGTAAAGCCTCGAAATGGGTATTCTTTCTTAACCCGTTTACACGGGAGCGTATCTACTTACCCAATAGGTCACGTTTTTTACATTGCTTAGCTTTCTCAGCCGCTCCAACATCAACTAGTTGTTTGGTGATCTCCTTCACACAAAGCAAACACAGCTTTGAGATCGCTACTTGGACGCCTGGTGAAACCGCATGGACCAGTCATCGCTACTGGAACTCATCATACAGTGGAACATGGGACAAGTGTGTCTTCTCCAATGGTGAGTTCTATGCTCTTAGTGACTGCGGTGACGTCGGGGTTTTCGACCCGTGTAAAGCAAAGTGGTATGTTCTTCCAATGTCACCCTGGCACTGTCCCGTCTTTTTTCAGATAGATTTCGGGAAAGTGTTGTTGATGGAGCATGATGGGAACATATTTGTTATGTCTCCACGCAGCAGCAACAACAACAACCGGTCGGTGATTAAACTAAACCTTGAAAGCCTGATATGGGAAGAGAAGAGCCAAGTTTGTGGATTGACTGTCTCTCGGCAAAGATCTTGTTGTCTCTCGGCGGAGGATCCATCGACTAATGAGTTAGTTAGCTCTCGTCTTTGATTGGAAAAGCTCTCGTCCTCCTACAAGTACCTCTTTCTCTAACCGCATCGCTTGGGTGGATCCACCTCACAACAACATTAACTTGTGACTTCTTCCTTTTATGTTTTATGGGATGAAAAACGTTTGTTTGTGCGTTTTAAAAGGTTTATATGATTTATATGATTTATTTGCAAGTCTTATCTACATTTTAGCTAGGATACTCTTGAATTGGATCAAGTGTTTCAGTCTGATTCTAATTATGATCCTCTTTACAATCTATATATGTTTATTCTTCTATTGCATCTTATGACGAAAAGAGTTCCTCTGCTTTTAACCTTTTATCAAGAAGAACACACATGAAATTTTTTTTTTTTTTTTTTTGAAAAAAAACACACATGAAATTTGAACGGTTAAGAAAGGAAGTTATTTCGGTAACTGTTTAGTTACATGGCTGGAAGATTACTCACCCAGCCCAAAAAAGGTCTACCCGACGAACCATAACAAATTCAAAAGGAGTCTCAACTCTCATAAGTAGTGTTCTGTGTTCATCAAAAAATTTTACTTCCAACACAGACAAAAAAGGAGTTCCTCTGCTTTAATCAACACGACAAACATGAAAATGGTTTAAAGTGAATTTTCATTGATTACTTTCTCATAAACAAGAAAGAGTAGAAGAAGAGAGGTTGTGAGTGAATTTGTTTCTGCTATTCGGTTTATCAGAATGTGCTAAACGAATTTGCAAGAGACCCAAAAGGACCCTAAATACTACCGGTAATTCATTACTATCAGAAGAAACCAAGCTGAAGAAGTTCCAAAGTCATGATTAATACTAATACCACATAAAGTCCAAAAAATAGCTCAAAGTGATCCCAAAATATAAGTTTTTAAACACAAGTAAACTCTTTAAAGGCACAAAAAGAAAAGCTGCAAACTAAAGCATAGGTTTATTCTGAAAACTGGGAGACAAGACTCGTAGGTCTGCGCGTTCGGGTACCCATTCGAATTCAGATTTTTTTTTTTGAATTTTGGATATTTCTATACTAGGATATAGGTCCCATTGGAATATTTTTTCCAGCTCGGGTTCGTTTGGTTATGATTAAGTTCGGGTTGGTTCTACTATTTTGTTTAGAAATCGATATTTACTCGAATATTTTCATATTGGTTTGGTTCGAGTATTTTTATCCAAAATAACCAAAAATACCCAAAAGTACATAAAATAGCCGACACACACAGTTATGCGAAAATATCCGAATTACCCATAAAACAGGTTTTGGATATCTTTTTTTTTGGCAACAGGTTTTGGATATCCAAAAATATATAATTTACCTTATATATTTACCCCAAATACCAGTGAAAAAACTTAAAAATATCTAAAAAATACTTATAAAAATACTCATAAAAATAGTGTTTTGGCGTATTTCTGAGTTAGGGTATTTTCGGATACTTTTGACATTCAATATTGGGCAATGCAAGGGATTAAAAAAAAATAAACCTTTGCCTCCTCTTCTTTGATGGAGTGGAGACGGGAACGTCCCTTGGTGTCATACAGAAGACGGAAGTTTTGATTTGTTTTCGGGATAGACACAACAGATGTGTTACTCCCTCCATTTTTAATTAAGTGTTATTTTAAGATATTTTACATAGATTAAGAAAACATGAAATTTTTCTGTTTTACCTTTCATTAAAACATCATTTTGTTTGATAGGAATAATTAATAAGATAAAAAGATGGGATAAAATTGTAAAATTTATCATAAATCTGCATTAAAATTCGAAAACAATAATTATTTGTAAACAAAAAAACAAGTGTAGAACGACACTTAAAAAAACCGAAGGGAGTAATAAGTAATAACGCATATTTGGTTAAACCAATGAGAGCACTGTAACCAAGACCGTAGGAATGTGTACCAAAATCAATGTACATTTAGACTTTCTTGAACATTCGCTAATGAGAAAATGAAATATTATTTGCAATCAACTTATTTAATTGGTTGGAGGAAACAAAAAGTCTACAGGAAAAATGACAACTTCAACTTATTTTTTTCTCGCAATTTCTTTGTATTATATGAGAGGTAGAATTTGAATGTGTGTTAACAAGTTCTTAAGAATGATAGCATGGAGGAAACGTTCTTAGATATTATAGTTAAAGTTCACATCACCCGATCTTTATATGAGAGTTCGACTCCCTTTTAGTAGAGTTAAATAGGTGAGTGGATTCGGATCAATAGGTTTGGATTTCAGACGCAAGAGAAAGAAAAAAAATGCTAGTATGAGTTAGAACATTTTCATTGGCTTATAACCAAAGTTACATGGGCTTGCAACTCAAAATCAATTGGCAATTAGTGGATTGGCCCATGTGTTTTATATATTACTTTCGATGTGAGATATATTCCTTAATACAACCCTCCTAAGGTTCTCAATCATATACTATTATTATTTTTAATATAATTTAAATATATAATTAAATATTAGTTTAAAAAAAAGAATTAAATCAATAAAAATGAAATAAGTGTAGGAAAAAGTTTTCATGGATATTTTAAATGTTTTCAAACTAGGATTTAATCCGCTCTATGCGCGGGTTATGTTTTTTAAATATTTAAAAATTACGGCTATTATGAACAATCCTAGTTGATCCTATATGTACGATTAATATATTGGTTGAGTTTGTTTGTTATATCAGTTAATTTGTTTGTCGGAATTAGAACTTATAGGTATTATTTGTGAATTGTATTTTGTTTTAATTTAGTAGTTTTAGAATTATAAGTATTATTTATTTGTTGATCGTAAATGTTTTTTTTAGTTTTGTGTTTCTTAGTATGTTATAAATTTTACATGATAATAATATATAATTTTATTTAAAATAAAAATTGAAGGTGTGTCAATAATATTATCAATCCAACCTGGAAAACATGTTATATATAAGCTAGTTAGGTTTATGTACATAGTTGTGTATCTATTTAATAGAATTATGTTATATTGAATTTGGTTAAAATTTAATCCGCTTTACACGCAGAGTTAAGTCTTTTATGATATTTGAAAAATATGGTTATAAGGAAATTTAATTTATCTTTTATATATATATATATATATATATATATATATATTAATATTTTGTTTGAGTTTGTTTGTTGTATGAGTTAATTGTATGTTGGAATTAGAAGTATTGTATTATTTGGTAATCGTATTTTGTTTTAATTTAGTAGTTTTAGAATCACTACAAGACAACACGAGGTTTGCCATGAGAATTTACGAGGAAAATAATTCGTAGTAAATTAACGTTGAATTAGCGACAATTTTACGACGAAAATTTAAATCATCGGTAAATTGTCAGAAAGTGGGAGGAAATAATTTCGTTGCAAAAGTGTCGTATATACGGACGAAGTTACAACGAATTTACGACGAAAAATAGTTTCGTCGTAAATTAGTCGGTAAATTACGTCGAATTACCCACGTAATATAGTGGCTGTGTATTTCTTGTAAATTCATCGTTAATTCATCGTTAATTACCGACGAATTACCGAGAAAAAATATCAAAGTAATTTAATGATGTATTAAAGACAAAAATAAGTTAGCTGTAAATGTGTTTTACTGGGTTTTCCCCCATGAAATGTTCGTTGCAAATTCGTCGTAAATTTTGAATTTCGTTGTTAATAATCGTTGATAATTCGATGTAAAAAAAAGTCTATAAATAGAAGCCACAATTCATTTTCACAACTTCAAAAACAAAAACAATCACTTCTCTCTCTTCAGCAAAAAAAAAAAACTTCTTAAACACTTCTTCAATATCTTCTTATTTTTATTAAAAAAAAAAACTTTTCTCTTATATACCAAAAAAAAAAATCTTCCGCTTACCAAAAAAAAATGTCAATATACGAATTACGAAACTGGATGTATAATCGTAAAGATTCTCGGAGGGATCGTTGACGAAAGAGTTTCAAGATGGGCTAGAAGGATTCATGTATCAGGCGGAAAGTTTGCAAATTACCGTTGAAAGTGGTATGATGTACTGTCCTTGTCAAAAATGCATGAATAGAAATTTTATTCGTATCTCGAAAGTGTGGTTGCATCTATTAAATAGAGGGTTTTTCCGCAATACTATATTTGATATAGTCACGGAGAAGGGCATGGGGGGGGGAATGCAGCTAGTCGTAGCGGCAATAACCAAGTTAATATTGATGCTGAGTCAAATAATGTGCATCAAGGTGAATATGGTGATCATGATAGGATTCATGACATGGTTACAGATGCATTTCATGAAAACACGGGTACATTTCTAGCTGGTGGTCATGATAGTAATATTTACGACGAGGAACCCAATTTAGATGCCAAAAGGTTTTATGATATGTTAGACCACCTCCAATGGAGGGTTTTAAACACAAGCTCTAAACAATAAAAAAATCAAAAAATCAAAAAGGATGAGAGAGAGAGCAGAACCGGTTCTGATTATAGAGTTTTTAGAAACTGTCTTTAGCCACGTGTCACCATCTGATTAGTTTGCCTTTTAAAAAGAAAATAAAAATTAAATAAATAATATTATTATATTAAAATATTATTAAATTAAAAATGAGAACCGCATTTTTAGAAACTAAGCGTTGGAGATGGCCTTAGATGCTGCAAATCAACCACTCTACAATGGATGTAGAAATGGGTACTCTAAATTGTCGTTGGCAGTTAGGATGATGACCATTAAAACTGATCATAACTTAGCTGAGGTTTGCATGGATGATTGGGCTGATTTGATTAAGGAAATTTTGCCAGATGATAATTTAGCTGCTGAGACTTACTATGAGATGCAAAAGCTGGTTTTTAGTCTTGGGTTACCTTCTGAGATGATAGACGTTTGTGTAGACAATTGCATGCTTTTTTGGAAAGATGATGACAAGTTGCAAGAATGTCGTTTTTGCCATAAGCCACAATATAAACCGCAATGTGCTGGTCGGAATAGGGTATCGTACCAAAGGATATGGTATCTTCCAATAACCGATAGGTTGAAAAGATTGTATCACTCGGAAAGGACTGTTGCATCCATGAGATGTCATGCTGATCATTTGCAGACAGATGGGAAGGTCAATCATCCGTCAGATGCAAAAGCGTGGAAACATTTTAAGACGATACACCCTGACTTTGCTAGAGAGAAACAGAATGTATATCTGGGTCTTTGCACATATGGATTTAGTCAATTTGGCATGTATGGTAGGCAATATTCTTTATGGCCAGTAATCTTAACGCCTTACAACCTTCTCCCAGACATGTGCATGCAAAGAGAATTTCTATTCATGAGTATATTAGTCCCTGGTCCCAAGCATCCGAAGCGGTCCCTTGATATGTTTTTGCAGCCTCTAATAGCGGAGTTGAAGGAGTTGTGGTTTAATGGGGTTCGTACGTATGATATTTCAAGGAAGAAATTTTTTACGATGCGAGCGGTTCTTATGTGGACAATAAGCGTCTTTCCCGCATACGGGATGCTATCAGGGTGCACTACTCATGGGCGGTTATCTTGTCCTTATTATCTCAATCGAACAGAATTATTTCAATTGAAGTACGGTAGAAAAAAAAGTTGGTTTGATTGTCACCGCCGATTTCTACCCTTACACCATACATACCGAAGAAACAAGCGGTTATTTAGAAAAAACAAAGTTGTATGTGTTCCTCCTCCTGTATGTGTATATATCCGGGGCAGATTTAAAAGCACAAATTGATCATTACGGTGCACAGCAAAGAGTCTTCCGAGGTGGAAATTGGCACATTACAGCGAATATGCCAGATGGATATGGGGAGCATCACAATTGACATAAGAAAAGTATTTTTTGGGAGCTTCTGTATTGGAAAGATCACCTGATTAGGCATAATCTTGATGTCATCCACATTGAGAAAAACTTTTTTGATAACATCATGCATACAGTGCTCAACGTAAAGAGGAGAACTAAAGACAACCTAAAATCAAGAAAAGACTTGCCTGGCCTTTGTTTACGGAATGCGTTGCATCTTTCAAGCAACGGGAAAGCATCAATTCCAATATTTCGATTGGGTGCCGCAGAAAGGTCATCATTGTTCAATTTGACGTCATCTGATGTGAAGTTCCCTGATGGGTAAGTTTCCAATCTATCTAAATGTGTGGAAGGGCAAAAGTTTTTAGGGATGAAGAGTCATGACTGTCAAGTAATTATGGAACGATTGTTGCCTTTTGTCTTTGTTGAACTTCTACCTGCAAATATACATGAAGCAATTGGAAGTAAATTTCTTTCATTATAATTATATATATATATATATATATATATGTATAATTATATAAGAGACTCATGACATTAATTAATTATTGATAAGTTTTATACTTGTGGTTGTTATTGCAGGCATTGAGTCATTTTTCGTGATCTTTGTACCCGTATTTTGACAGAAGATGTAATTACACAATTAGATGCAAATATACGTATCATGTTGTGCAACGTAGAGAAGATATTTCCACCAGCTTTTTTTGATGTTATGGAACATCTACCTATCCATCTTCTTTATGAAGCAGATCTTGGGGGGGCCTGTTCACTTTCGGTGAATGTATCCGTTTGAGCAATTTATGGATCATTTAAAGCGGAAAGCGAAAACCTAGCAAAGGCGAAAAGATCAATCGTTGCAGGAAGTTCAACAGAAGAAACTTCTCACTTGACGAGATAGCTGAAGTTCATCTTTACTCATACTAGGAAAGTTTAGGTAATAATTTTAACTTTATCAACCTATACTGTTATCCAAATTTTTTTTCCCGTTTTTATCATTCCATATTTTATCTGAAATGTTTTAGGTAATGATTTTTAATACTTAAATTACTCGTTTGTGATTCTTATCGGCTACTCTTCGTTCCGATTCTCGAAATGGATATAACTAAAATTAATAAAAATATATATAAAATAAAAATTAACTTTTATATATATATAAATAATTTAGTATGTAAGCCAATATATCTGATTTTGATTGCTTCATATTTTTCAACAAAGTTTTTATTAGATACATCCCGAGTAGGATATTCTTTAAGTTTGTGCCTAATCTCTACATGATATTGACTCAAGGCTCTTCGATCCATTTGATTCCATTTTTTTTTTAATCTCTCCGACGAAAAACAAAGGTATCTTTTATTGTGTTTCAATAATTTGAACAATAGTCATACATCAAGCGGTGATTTCTTATAGCTCTCTTTGTGAATGTGATTATTAAGTGTGAAATGAGAAATCATTTGCGTAATGATCGTGTTTTATATAACTTTGTTAGCTCCATTGAGTAAGGCTTGTTGTGGATTTGGCTGATTGAAATCTCAATCTCAATAGAAAAAAAAAAAAAAAAAAAATCTCAATCTCAATGCAAATTAAGTCTTGCAGTGCTTGAATGTGTCAAAAACGTTTTGTTATAATATGAAAAGTTTAAGAGTTGATAGTATTTAGATAAACAAAAGCGTTGGAAAGAACAGGTAATTTGCGAAAAAATATATTTTAAAATATTCAATCCAACGATTATATAATACTGGTACTTTTAGAAAACTGATTCTATGAATTTTGTCGTCTGTGCCTTGGAGAATTCTCTATAATCTGCATCAAAATCATAAATAGTATTAGAAAAAATTACATATAGGATATTCGATATCATATATGTAATCTAAGTACAACATGTTTAATTTATCTTTCTTTTGTCATAATTTTAGATTTTGAGTTTCAATTGGCTTTCAGCAGTGAAGTATTGCTTCCAGAAACAGGTCAGTTTGCTATCTCCAAAAATAGTAAGATGAGTTTAGAGTAACTTGAGAAGCATAAAAATGCATTGGAAACACTGTTAACCTCTAATAAATGAACGAAGATAATGTGTTTGATGACACTGCTCACAAGGACTGAAAGACACATGAGAAAAATAAATAAATTAAAGTAAACTTCACTTTTGTAATCCTTGATTTTAGCAAACTTTGACAAACAGAAAAGCATTTCAACTCCAGCTTCTTCACATGATTTCCAAAGTGTTTATGCACATGTTTCCCACTGAATGTAAAATATATGTTAGATTTTGTTAGGTAATCAAATTGACACATTAGATCTTTCAAATTTTAAAACCGGGATTGGGCAAGATCTTTGATTTGTTTAGCTGTTAAACCGTGTTATGTTAGTTATACAAGTTTAAATAATTGGTTGATTGTTCTGCTTTTAAATAAACATTATACCTCAAAGTTTTGAAACCCGACCCAGACAACAAACCGGAATATTTATCGGAGCATCGGGTTTCCGGATTTATCTGGGTCAAGGCGGATCAACCGTATATCAAATAATTAATAATTTTTTATATAATAAAACATAGATGCTCAATAACAATAATAAAATATTAAAATGATTAAATATTTTAAATTCTAATTAACCAAACTAAACAGTGAAAGAAATTAAAAAAATTAAAAAATCACCACAAATATTCTTACTTTTTAGAAGTAGAACAATGAATTAAACCCTATATTTAATAAGAGATTATGTTTATTAAACAATTTAAAAGTCAAATTGGCGATTTATCCGGGTTAGCGGTTAACGGTTTAATCGCTAATTTTTACGCATTTTGCCGATTTTAAAATTAGCGAATTTTAACAATAGAACCGAACCAAGATAGTCGCAGTTAACCGAACAAACCGGCCAGGTCGGTTTGGGCGTGAAAACATTGCTCAGATCTCTTAGACAAGCTTTTTAAATAAAATTGTTCCTTTAATTCCACCATATAATCCACTTTTCATAACTTTTAGATAACAAACTTCAATCTTATTATATAAATTTGGATGTGTCAAAGTTGATAATTCACATGATCACGACACATGACAAATTAATCGATAAGATTTTGACACGTGTTTTGATTAAAATATATTATAAAAAAAAAATATACTAATTCTATAAAAAAGGAAAATACATCTATTTTTAAAAGAGAAATAAATAAAATAAAAGGAAAAAGTATCAAATTTATCGATTTAGATGTTGACACGTGTCTCGGCAAAATATTATTTTTAAATAAAAAAGTAATTTCCACCAAAAAAATCATTTAAAAATGTTAAATTTATCGATTTAGACTAAAAAGTAAATCGATTGTTTTATCTGATAAAGTGTGTACTTGATAAAGTGTTCGAATTGCATAACCAAGTTTTTAACGCAGCGGATTAGAAAAAGATACTAGTTGATAAAGTGTGTGAACTATATGAGAAGTATGGTTAATGTTGCTTAGGACCCGCAACAGATTCTGTGTTTTGAATATTTTAATTAAAAATAAATAAAAATTAAAATAATTAAATACCTCTTACATTTAGATTTTGTGTTTTTCATATATTTTTTCAGTAGTGATCCGATTTTGTTTTATATTTTTTTTAAAATTATTTTAAAGGGTTTTAAATTTTATTATTATAAACCTGCGTATACGCAGATTCTAATATAGATTTTAATAATGATAAAAGTAGGATAAATAATTCGTTAAAATTTTAGAATAAATAATTATATCTATATATAGATAAGGCATTAGAAGTAAACATAATTCATATAAGAATATTAAAATATATATATTTGAAAATATTAATAAATTTTATTTTATTTTTCCTTATAAATTATCCGATTTTTTTTCAATTTATTTTTACGAATTTAAATTTTTTTATTAAAAATCCGCATATATACCGATCCTATTTTAGTCATAATATAAACACATATAGAAAAAAGAACTAGCAACGTGGTATGTGGTCACCAAGAAAACTAATCATCTAACTATCTTAAGGTGTAACACCTATTTCAGGCCCAACAGCCTAAATCACTTTTGAATTGCCTCGACAATCTATAAAACAAAAGGGGAAAAAAAAACTAAAGGGCCAAAAGACCTTAATTATATAACTACCAATTTGACCTAACTCTCATACGTGGCGTAAAAGTTACAGTTGGAGATAATGAGGACTGGCCGTGGAACAGACACGGCAGCAACTCCGGCGTCATTGCTCCCCGAAACCCTCACAATAAAACCCATTGTTCAAGCGCCGTCGTGAGTTTTCTATCTCTTTTCCAGAGCGAGCTGGAGGCAAAAGGAAAAGAGGGGTACAGAGGCGGACCTACGTTAGAGGAAGGGTGTCACTTGAACCGGGGTAAATCTATAAAAGTAAAACCCTCACAATATAGATTTACATTGGCTAATTTGGCTAAAATTATCGTGGCTGACCCCTTACCTAAGTTCGATTCTACCATGATTCATATTTTTAGACTTTATTTTTATTTTTGATAATTTATATATATCATGACACCCGTAAATTTATATTCTGAATCTGAGACCCCCACTGAGAGGGGACCTCTACATGTAATGCAATCTCTTCTTTTTTTCTTTTTTTCTTTTTTTGTGTTTTTCTTTATTTATTTTGGAGCATCTCCAATGCCTGCATCTTGGCTGTCTTTTTTTTTTTTTTTTTTCCTCTCTTTATTTATCATGGTCGTGTTCTTTGAATAATCGTCTGAACTGATATTTAATAAGATGTGGTATTTTATCAAATGTTTCAACTCCCCCAGGTTCCTTGTTGCTTTTAAGTTTTAAAGATAAAATCTTGTCTAGCACAGCACATGACTAAAGGGAGAGAGAATTATGTCCAAAAATCCAAGCTTTTCCAGTTGAGTGACATAAGTGAATGATTCATAAAACATATTTCTTCTTCTGAGTTTTCTTCTTTCACCCAAATGTTACAAGTTGTACAGCACAGCATCTTCCTCTCATTTCACCTGTCTGCATAATGAATTATGTAGCTGTAAGAGAGGGCATGATATTGCTTCTTTTATGTTTGCTCTGCTTTCGTTGGTGTGGAAGCGCATGAGTGCTCTCTCTCTATAGACATACAATAAGAAGTGCCTGAGAGAATTATATCACTTTGCTTTCCAGTTAATCTTTTATGTTTGCTCTGCTTTCGTTGATCATGTTAGCCATAATGAATTATGTAGCTGTAAGAGAGGGCATGATTGCTCCCTATAAATTAAACATTAGTTTATGTAAGTGATGCCTAACCTTTATAATTATTTAGATTCTAGAAGAAAAGCTAAAAAAAAAAAAAAATTATATTATTAATTTTCTAAAAAGGAAACTATAAAATTGCAAATCGGTGTCTGAAGAAAAGTAGAAAACATATTGTTTAATCAAAGATCGAGTACCAAAAAGCATCATAAATACTCATTAAAAATTAGATAGAAATGTTGAATTTCTCCTTCGACAATCTATAAAACAAAAGGAAAAAAAACTACCTAACCTTAAAAAAAAAACCTTAAGTACAACTACCAATTTGACCTAACTCTCGTACGTGGCGTACAGTTGGAGATAATGAGGACTGGCCGTGGAACAGACACGGCAGCAACTCCGGCGTCATTGCTCCCCGAAACCCTCACAGTGAAACCCATTGTTCAAGCGCCGTCGTGAGTTTTCTATCTCTTTTCATTTATATGATCTATGAATTAGGGCTTTTAGGTTTGTGTTCTTACGTTTTCTGACCCTTATGAATTCACCGCTTTCACTATATATACCAAACATTCGAACATCAATGAGAAACGTCTAGTTCCATGAATTCTTCTGACTGTCGGATAAATATATGTAGTAAAAAGGCTAGAGGAAATCATGGATCAAAGAAGAAGAAGAAGTGTGTTACAGGATCGTGGGATCTAATTCCCTCAGAGCTCCTACAAAAGATACTATCCCGCCTCGGAGCAAAAGCCAACATACAAGCTTCCGTGGTCTGCAAGACATGGTTTGAAGCAGCTGTTTCCGTCAGGAAGTTCCAGCCTCTGCCTCTTCCTTGGGTTTTTTTATCCATCATCACAAGATAACGGAGACTACATTCTTTTTGACCCATCAAGGTCTCAAACATGTAAGCATAATTGTCCAGAGCTAAAGGGCCTTGAGGTACTCTCTTGTTCTAGGGATGGTTGGTTGCTTGTGGCAACAAAGAATAAACCCTCGAAACGGGTATTCTTTTTTAACCCGTTTACACGGGAGCGTATCTACTTACCCAATAGGTCACGCTTTTTATGTTGCTTAGCTTTCTCAGCCGCTCCAACATCAACTAGTTGTTTGGTGATCTCCTTCACACAAAAAAGTTCCAGTGATACCTATGTGATCTCTACTTGGTCGCCTGGTGAAACCGTATGGACCAATCATCGCTACCCGGACCCGTTATCCAGTGGAAGATGGGACAAGTGTGTCTTCTCGAACGGTGTGTTCTATGCTCTTAGTGACTGCGGTGAGGTCGGGGTTTTCGACCCGTCTGAAGAAACTTGGGATGTTCTTCCAGTGGAAACCTGGGACTGTTACTCCTATTGTCAGATAGATTTCAAGCAAGTGTTTTTGATGGAGCATGATGGGAACATCTTTGCTATGTCTACACGCCGCTACACCTACAACCAGTTGTCGGTGTTTAAACTAAACCTTGAACGCCTGATATGGGAAGAGAAGAGCGAGGTTTGTGGCTTGACTGTATTTGCAAGTTACATCGATCTTGTTGTTGTCTCTCGGCAAAGATCTTGTTGTCTCTCGGCGAAGGAGAGGAACGAAACATGTCCATCTACTAATAAGTTAGTTAGCTTGTACTACTCCCTCTTTGACGAGAAAAGCTCTGGTGCTCTTACAATTACAAGTACCTCTTTCTCTAACCGCATCGCTTGGGTGGATCCACCTCACATCAACGTTGACTTGTGACTTGTTCCTTTTATGTTTTATGGGATGAAGAACGTTTGTTTGTGCGTTTTAAAAGGTTTATATGATTTATATGATTTATTTGCAAGTCTTATTTACATATTTTAGCTAGGATACTCTTCTGGAAACATGAATTGGATCAATTGTTTCAATCTGATTCTAATTCTGATCCTCTTTACAATCTATCTGTGTTTGATTATTGGACTTAGTTTATGGTACGTTTAAGGAAAAATGATATGGATTCAGTGCTTGTTCTTCTATGGCATGATCTTATGAAAAAATGAGCTCCTCTGTATTTATAACCTTTTTATCAACACCGAGAAAGATAAAAAGGTGATTTTTTACATGATTGCAAGATTACTCGTCGAGCCCAAAAACCTTCTCCGACGAAGCATAACAAACAGCTTCATAAAGAATATTGTTCTACAATTCCAACACAGACAAGAAAAGAGGCTGAATATGCTTAAGCTGCAAACTAAAGCATAGTTTGTTCTTAGAACTGGGGAACAAGAGTATAGGTTTAAGCAGCTTGTGGACCAGAGAGTCTCTTCCTGGCTTCTTCAATGATGGCCAGCTTGATACCTTTACCCTTGGAAAGAGACACACATGGCTTTGTCCCTTTACCAATGGTGAACACATTTCCCAACCTTGTACTAGCAAACTCATACCCTGTTGAGTCTTGGATGTTTCTCACGGTTCTTTATCCCACCAACACGCCCTCTGTTTCTTCCTCCAGTCACCATCACTACGTTTCCCACATCGAACTTGATAAACTCAACAATCTTGTTCTCCTCTAGGTCGAGCTTTATTGGTTCTGGTGAATATTATGAGTATCCTCCAGCTGAAATTTCAAAAATAAAAACTTGATTCAAGCATTTATGTGGGTCAAGAATTTCAGAGTAAGGACGAACTATACGATGAAGGCTGAACATGCTTAAGCTAGAAGAGAATTTTGATTTTCGAGTTGACAAGTCAGATCCATATCTTTCTTGAGTCATTTACAAAATAAGACACTTTTCTCTTTCTTGAGTCATTTACAAGATAAGGCATTTTTTCGATTAATTAAAGTTAGAGGAAGTGCCTTAATATGTAATTTTCTCTTTCTTATACTATTTCCTTTTTAATGATTTGTTTTAATTTTTTTAACTTAAAAATCTCACTTTAAAAACCCTTTAGAAGTGCCAATGGAGATGCTCTTAGGACATGTGCATTGGAGACTTTAAGAGATATAATAACATTATTAAAATAATAAATTTTAAGACTAAAAATCCAAAACTGATAAAAAGTGTTTAATATAGGATTTATTTTTGGGCTTTAGACATCTCTCCATAACTAAAGTGTCTTAAAACATTAAATTTATTTAAATTTAATTAAAAAAATAATTTTTAAACACCCACTTTTAAAGTCTCCAATGCACTTACCCTTAGCGTTTCAAAGCAAGTACTACAACTTTATTTTCTTTTTACTAAAATATATTAGTAGAAATAATATAATCAAATTGTAATTTTGTTTATATTGAGGAGTAAACTGTCATTTAACAAAATATATTCTTTGATAAAATACCGTTTTTTTATTTTTTAAAGGAAAAAAGAAGGAGAAAAACCCTAAGTTACAGTTGGGAGATAATGAGGACTGGCCGTCGAACATACACGGCGCCGTCGTGAGTTTTCTATCTCTTTTCATTTATATGATCTCTGAATTAGGGCTTTTAGGTTTGTGTTCTTCTGACCCTGATGATGAATTCACCGCTTTCACTATATATACCAAACATTCGAACAACAATGAGAAACGTCTAGTTCCATTGTTGTTATATTCTTTTTCTTCTTCTTCTTCTAACTGTCGGATATGCAGTAAAAAGCTAGAGGAAATCATGGATCAAAGAAGAAGAAGAAGTATGTTACAGGATTGTGGGATCTAAATATTCCCTCAGAGCTCCTACAAGAGATACTATCCCGGCTCGGACCAAAAGCCAACATACAAGCTTCCGTGGTCTGCAAGACATGGTTTGAAGCATCTGTTTCCGTCAGGAAGTTCCAGCCTCTTCCTTGGCTTTGGGTTTTTTTATCCATATCCTCAAGATATCGGAGGCTACATTCTTTCTGACCCATCAAGGTCTCAAACATGTAAGCATAATTGTCCAGAGCTAAAGGGCCTTGAAGCACTCTCTTGTTCTAGGGATGGTTGGTTGCTTGTGGCAACAAAGAATAAATCCTCGAAACGGGTATTTTTTTTTAACCCGTTTACACGGGAGCGTATCGACTTACCCAATAGGTCACGCTTTTTATGTTGCTTAGCTTTCTCAGCCGCTCCAACATCAACTAGTTGTTTGGTGATCTCCTTCACACAAAAAAGTTCCAGTGATACCTATGTGATCTCTACTTGGTCGCCTGGTGAAACCGTATGGACCGATCATCGCTACCCGAACACATCATCCAGTGGAAGATGGGACAAGTGCGTCTTCTCGAACGGGTTGTTCTATGCTCTCAGTAACTGCGGCTTCCTCGGGGTTTTCGACCCGTGTGAAGCAACCTGGGATGTTCTTCCAATGAAACCATGGGACTGTGCCGCCTTTTGTCAGATAGATTTCAATAGTAGTAGAGTGTTGTTGATGGAGCATGATGGGAAAATCTTTGTTATTTCTACACGCCGCCACAACAATAACAAACTCCGGTCGGTGTGGAAGCTAAACCGGGAACGCATGGTATGGGAAGAGAAGAGCGAGGTTTGTGGCTTGACAGTATTTGCAAGTTACCCTGTCTCTTTAACAGGATCTTGTTCATATCCATCGACTAATGAGCTACTTAGCGTGTATTACTCCCTCGTTAATGACAAAAGCTCTCGTCCCCCTACAAACACCTCTTTGTCTAACCGCTTCGCTTGGGTAGATCCACCTTCACACTAAAGTTAATTTTGTGATTTGGTTGAAAAAACTCTTATTTATGCGTTTTAAAGGTTTATATGATTTGGTTGCAAGTCTTATTTACATTGTAGCTCGGATTCTCTTCTGGAAACATGAATCTGATTCTAATTCTTTTTTTTTTTTGATAAAATTTGAATATATTACCAAGAGGAACTAGAGTAATTATACATTGCTTTAAAACAATAAGCTTCAGGGGCCCCAAAAAAAAAAAACCGAATTGAAACATAACTTTAGTAATTATACATTCTAATTCTTTTTGAGTGGTTTTTAGTTTTTGCTTTCTGGTTTTTGGCTTCTAGTTTCTGATTTTGGATTTTGCATTTTGAATTTTTTGTTTTTGATTTTGTGGT
Source organism: Alliaria petiolata (assembly GCA_020283515.1). Taxonomy (NCBI): domain Eukaryota; kingdom Viridiplantae; phylum Streptophyta; class Magnoliopsida; order Brassicales; family Brassicaceae; genus Alliaria; species Alliaria petiolata. The sequence goes on from JAHZTW010000001.1 coordinate 275,228,189, forward strand.
AGATTTTAGTTTTACAAAAAAACTTGAATGGTGATTTATTTAGTTTTTGGTTTTTACATGTACAGTAGAACCTCTATAAATTAATACTCAATAAATTAAAAAAATCACTATAAATTAATAAATTTTGTAGGTCCCGAGTCGGGGCAATGTAAAAATTAGTAAAATTCGATAAGATAATAACTTTTTTAAAATTCTTATGTAAATATATGGTCACAACAATAAGATAAATTAATAATTATACATCTAAGCATATATATCTACATATATAACTAAGGTAATAAAGTAAAATTTGATTAAATTATTGTTTTAAGTTTATAAACATTGTTGATTTACCTTTAACTTCTTTGATATGATATTTTCTAAATGAATTTTATAATTTTGAAAATATTTTTGTATTGTTTCTTGATGAATGTTAAAAGTTCAAATCGAAAATATCTCTATTATTAATTTATAGAGGTTTTACTTTATATTTTTAATTTATAGAGGTTTTACTGTATATTTTTAATTTATAGAGGTTTTACTGTATATTATTAATTAATAACTTTATAAGATAATAAAATCTTGAAGTCCCAAAATTATTAATTTATAGAGGTTTTACTGTATATTTTTAATATAAAATATTGACTTAATTATAAGATATGGTTTTAGGTTTTTTTAGGTTTTGTTGTACTAAGTGTTTAAAGTTTGTAAAATAAATATATATACTTTATTAATAAACACAAATACTATTTCTTATTAAAATAATAAGTAATACCAAAAATATCTGTAAAAATATACATAGATTTATTTCATAAATATATATAAAAAGTTCAATAAATTTTATGATTAATAATATTAAAATTAGCAAGAAAAATTCATAGTTTTATTTCATAATTTTATTTTTAAAACAATAAGCTTATGAACACTTATTATTGAAATGTTTACACAAATGGAGATGAGATTTGTGTGTGTAGAAGTATGAAATTTTTATTTTTATATAGAAAAATGGTATATAGTTAAATATTAATTGATAAAATAGCAATGTTAATAAAAAAAAAAATTATAAATAAATAAAAAATATTATGGCAACTTTTTGAAAAACCCACAAAATATGGTTTTTGGTTTGTGTTTGTAAAGTGCTAAAAACTATGAAAAACTAGTTTCCTTATAATTTAGGAAATCTATTCATTGAAAAACTTGAATGGCTTAAAAGTAGTTTTTGAGAAACTAGTTTTTCATGGTTTTTAACACTTTACAAACAAAAACCAAAAAACATATTTTGTGGGCTTTTTAAAAAGTTTCGTAATCTTTTTATTTATTTACAATTTTTCTTTTTTATTAACATTGCTATTTTATTAACTAAATACCATTTTTTATGTAAAAGTAAAATTTTCATACTTCTACAAATACAAATCTCATCTCCATTTGTGTAAAGATCTCAACAATAGGTGCTCATAAGCTTATTGTTTTAAAAATAAAAATTTTCTTGCTAATTTTAATATTATTTATTATAAAATTTTTAAAACTTCTTATATAATATTTATGAAATAAATCTATGTATATTTTTACATTGTTTGGTATTATTTATTTTTTATAAGAAATATTATTTGTGTTTATTAATAAATTATATTTATTTATTTTACAAATTTTAAACACTTAATACAACAAAAACTAAAAAAACATAAAACCATATCTTATAATTAAGTTAATATTATATATTAAAAATATACTTGTAAAATCCAAAAACTAAATAAATCACCATTCAAGTTTTTTGTAAACTAAAATCTACCACAAAATCAAAAACCTAAAATTCAAAAACCAAAATCCAAAATCAGAAACTAAAAGCCAAAAACCAAAAAACTAAAAACCACTCAAACATTCATGGCCGAAAGGAAGTTATTTCGGTAACTGTTTCGGTTTTTGGTTACATGGCTGGAAGATTACTCGCCGAGCCCAGGAGTCTCATAAGTATTGTTCATCAAGAAATTTTACTTCCAACACAGACAAGAAAGGAGTTGCTCTGTTTTAATCAAACATGAAAATGGTTTAAAGTGAATGTTCATGAAAATGGTTTAAAATGAAGTCCATCTTTCAGAGAGAAAGTCATATACACTGTCATCTCTCTCTTCATCTTCTTGGTGTGTAGTTCATTCTAAAATCACGTGTGAAGTTAAATGAAGTCATAAACATGAAGGCCATATGCACCAAAAGCAATGAGCAGTTGAGCACTGGAAAGTTAGACCCGTAGGCATCTGCACCAAAATCAATATATAAACTTTCTTGAACATTCGCTAATGATAAAATAAAATATTATTTGCAACCAACTTATTTAATCGGTAGGAGGAAACAAAATGTCTAAAGGAAAAATGAGAACTTCAACTGTTCTTTTTTTTTCTCGCGACATTTTTTCTTTTTAATATACGAGGTAGAATTTGTTTGAAGTTATTTGAATGTGTGTTTAACAAGTTCTTAAGAATGCTAGTATGGAGGAAACGATCTTAGACATTATGGAAGTTTCACATCATCTGATATTCAAATAATTGTAATTTTCCTTTTGTTAATTATTTTAGATTGTGTAAAAAACTATTAAAAAAAAGAATTAAGTATTATTAATTTTCTAAAAAGGAAACTATAAAACTGAAAATTATTAAGTAAAATAAAGAAAAATGGAAAATACGATTAGTATATACAAATCGGCCCCCTAATAAGAGAATCCTTGTTTTCGGAGCTCAATTTCAAATCGGTGTGTGAAGAAAACATATTGTTTAATCAAGATCGAGTAGCCCTGCAAATTTCGGGACGGGTATCCGGTTCCCACCCGTACCCGTTTCGAATTTCCCGTCCCGTTTCCGTTTCCGTTCAAAAAAATTCCCGTTTGGGACCATTTATATTTTTCAAACGGGTACGAAAAGGGAACGGGAATACCCAAACTTCCCGAATTTTCTCGAATTTTCCCAAATTTTCCCGAAATTTCTTGAATTTTCCTGAATTTTCTCAAATTTTTCCCGAATTATCCAAAATAATTACCCGTTTGGGAAAAAATTTTACGTAAGGAAATTTTCCGAACCCGTCCCGTTCCCGTCTTGTTTTTATGGATTCCCTTTTGGGAATTGTTATTCAATTCCCAAATTTCCCGTTCCCTTCCCGTACCCGTAAATTCCCGTCCCGTTTCCCGAAATTTTCAGGGCTAACCAAAAACATCATAAATACTCATCACTAGAAATTAGATAAACATGTTGATATGCTTCGACAATCTATAAAACAAAAAGGGGGAAAAAAAATAAAAAAACTACCTAATCTTTAAAAGAAAAAAGAAGAGGAAAAAACCTTAATTAATTTGACCTGACTCTCGTACGTGGCGTAAAGGTTACAGTTGGAGATAATGAGGACTGGCCGTAGAACAGACACGGCAGCAACTCCGGCGTCATTGCTCCCCGAAACCCTCACAGTAAAACCCATTGTTCAAGCGCCGTCGTGAGTTTTCTACCTCTTTTCACTTATGATCTCTGAATTAGGGCTTTTAGGTTTGTGTTCTTACGTTTTCTAACCCTTATGAGTTCACCGCTTTCACTATACATATACTAAACATTCGAACATCAATGAGAAACGTCTAGTTCCATCATTGTAATATTCTTCTTCTTCTTCTAACTGTCGGATATATATATGCAGTAAAAAGGCTAGAGGAAATCATGGATCAAAGAAGAAGAAGAAGTGTATTACAGGATTGTGGGATCTAAATATTCCCTCAGAGCTCCTGCAGGAGATACTATCCCGGCTCGGACGAAAAGCCAACATACAAGCTTCCGTGGTCTGCAAGACATGGTTTGAAGCAGCTGTTTCCGTCAGGATGTTCCAGCCTCTTCCTTGGGTTTTTTATCCATTATCACAAAATAACGGAGACTACATTCTTTTAGACCCATCAAGGTCTCTAACATATAAGCATAATTGTCCAGAGCTAAAGGGACATGATCTGATCTCTTATTCTAGGGATGGTTGGTTGCTTGTGGTAAAAGATAGACCCTCGAAATCCGGATTCTTTCTTAACCCGTTTACCCGGGAACGTATCAACTTACCCAATAGGTCACTCTTCTTCTCAGGCCACTGCTTAGCTTTCTCAGCCGCTCCAACATCAACTAGTTGTTTGGTGACCTCGTTCACACAAAAAAGTTCCAGACATTTTGTGATCGCTACTTGGCGTCCTGGTGAAACCGCATGGACCATTCATCGCTATCCGAACGCATCGTCCAGTGGAAGATGGGACAAGTGTGTCTTCTCGAACGGTTTGTTCTATGCTCTCAGTACCTGCGGCTTCCTTGGGGTTTTCGACCCGTCTACAGCAACCTGGGATGTTCTCCCAGTGAAACCATGGGACTGTGCCGCCTTTTGTCATATAAATTTCAATAGGAGAGAGTTGTTGATGGAGCATGATGGGAACATATTTGTTATTTCTACACACCGCCGCAACAATAACAAATTCCGGTCGGTGTGTAAGCTAAACCGGGAACGCATGGTATGGGAAGAGAAGAGCGAGGTTTGTGGCTTGAAAGTATTTTCATGTTACCCTGTCTCTTTAACAGGATCTTGTTCATATCCATCGACTAATAATCTACTTAGGGTGTATTACTCCCTCGTCGATGATAAAAGCTCTCGTCCCCCTACAACTACCTCTTTCTCTAACCGCTTCGCTTGGGTGGAGCCACCTTCACAACAACTTTAAGTTTTCTCGGATGAGAAAACTCTTTATTTTTGCGTTTTAAAGCTTTATTTATATGATTTGGTTGCAAGTCTTATTTACATGATTTTAGCTCGGATTTTCTTCTGGAAACATGAATCTGATTCTAAATCTGATTATATATGTTTGACACTTTTGACTTTACAATTTGTTGTTGGTGCACGTACGTTTAAGGGAAAATCACATGGATTTGGTTCTTGTTCTTCTATTGCATCATGTGACAAAAAAAGGAGTTCTTCTGAAACCCCTTTATTAACACGAGAAAGACGAAAAGATGATTTCTTACATGTGTGAAAAAGGTCTATAAATACTAAAGGCAATTCAATAGCTATCAGAAGAAAAAAAGTTGAAGTTCCAAGTGCTATTAATACTAAAAGCACAAAAGGTCCAAAAAATAGCTCATAGTGATCCCAAAAGATTTAAGTTTGAAAACACAAGTAAACACTTTAAAGGCATAAAAAGAAAAGCTGCAAACTAAAGCATATATAGTTTGTACTTAAAACTGCGAGACAAGTGTGTACAGTTTTAAGCAGCTTGTTGAGCAGAAAGTCTCTTCCTGGCTTCCTCAATGATGGTCAGCTTGATACCTTTTCCCTTGGGAAGAGACACCCATGGCTTAGTTCCTTTACCAATGGTGAACACATTTCCCAACCTTGTAGCAAACTCATGTCCTGTTGAGTCTTGGATGTGGATGGTTTCAAAGCTTCCCTTGTGTTTCTCACGGTTCTTTATCACACCAACACGCCCTCTGTTTCTTCCTCCAGTCACCATCACTACGTTGCCCACATCGAACTTGATAAACTCAACAATCTTGTTCTCCTCGAGGTCGAGCTTGATTGTGTCGTTAGGCTTGATAAGCGGGTCGGGGTAACGGATGGTGCGACCATCATAAGTGTTCAGGTAGGGAATGCCCTTCTGACCCAACTGGATCGTTCTCACCTTGCATAGCTTGAACTGTACAACAGCAAAAACAATGATATTTGTTGGAAGTTGGAACATATAACAAATACAGACTTGACCTCTTGTTTTGACAGATTCAGTATTAAAGAGAACAAACCTTTGCCTCCTCGTCTCTGATGGAGTGGAGACGGAAACGTCCCTTGGTGTCATACAGAAGACGGAAGTTTTCATTTGTTTTCGGGATAGACACAACATCTGTGAATAATAAAGCATCATTCGATTGAATCACACTGATAAGAGAAGCAGAAACACAAGGGCATGAAAATCAAGAAACACAAACAAATATAGCAAGACTCACCCATGAAACCAGCAGGGTATGTCTTGTCAGTCCTCACTTTACCATCGACTTGAATATGCCTTTGCATCAAGATCGAAATCACTTCTCTGTATGTCAGAGCATACTTCAGCCTGTTTCTGATGATAAGGACGAGAGGTAGGCACTCCCTAGACTTGTGTGGTCCAGAAGACGGCTTGGGGGCCTGCGCAGAAAGAGAGCACTATAAGCACTGATCTAACGAGAACTAAGCTAATATAATCTCAATCAAACAAAAGACTTACGAAGGCACCACCAAGTTTGTCAAGCATCCAATGCTTAGGGGCATTAAGCCTCTTCAGATGCTTCTTTAAACCTCTCGCCTGCAGAAGAAAGGATGAATCTAGATATCAAAACAAGTAATAGCATCTTCACAAAATCTCAGTCACTAAATGTTCCATTGTTCGACAGTTCACAAAGTTTAGCTAAACTAACATCATTCAAGACTTCAAATCCATACCGGGAAAATCGAATCCTAATTTGAAATCTTAACAAAACCAGTTATTAAATCGATCCCAAACCCATATTACAGATAGCACAGGACACCAGATATCAAATGCTCTGAAGCTAACAAAGCAATTAACTAATAACAAGAACCCAGAATTACATCAGAAATCTATCGAGATAGACACAGCGATCGAACCACCATGAAGAAGACAGTAATAGTATCTTCATAAAACCTCAATCCCTAAATGTTCTATTATTCGACAGTTCATAAAGTTCAGCTAACAAAGCAATTAACTTTAGAAACACTAAAGTTTAGCTAACGAAGCAAGATACGAAATGCTCTGAAGCTAACAAAGGAATTAACTTTAGAAACACTATCAAGAACCCAGAATTACATCAGAAATCTATCAAGATAGACACAGCGATTGAACCACCATGAAGCAGACAGAGATTATCGATTTATCGTCCCGCACAGAACGAATTCACGGATTGAGGCAAACTAACTATCGAAACAAAAAGAACACATTGCGCAATCGCTTGTGATTATGAGAGTTAAGAGAGAAAAAGATGACGAACCATGTTTGCAGAGAAAGCTTTCCGGTTCCTCCGCGGCTAAAGCAAGCCAGTTCTCTCTGCAGTCAATCTATTTCTCTAGGGTTTGAGAAGCGAAACATAAAACCCTAATTTTAAGATGCATAAAGTTATGCAGGCCCACTATAAACCCAAATCGTATATATAGAGCCCATTTAACACCGATTCTGGTCGATGTAGTCGACCTTTTTGCTCACGGTGAAAGATGAAAGACTTAAGGCCTGATTGGTTATGTGGTTATGGCTATAACTTTTGGTTTTTTGTTGTACATAAATTTATAAGTTTTTTTGAAGTGACTATAGATTTTAATTTTAATGTTGTAAGTTTTTTAATTTTTTTTTTTTGTCGTTTCCAATATTATATCATTACAAATTATGAAAAGAATTACAAAAACAATTCTTCAACGGATAATAAATTTACTTCACTAGGATTCACGACAACGCCTATGATGAACAACTCTGTTTGTAACATTTGTCTTCATTAATCTGCAATTATTCGCAACCTCTCGGAATCGAACCCCAAACTTCCTGGTGTATAAGTATTAATTAACCATTTGGTCAACCATTGGATTAAGGGGGCTTCCACAGTTTTTAAATTTTTCAAAGCCAAACTATTAGTGTTTTATATATTTCAAAAAAATGTAGGTTTGAAAAATCTTTATAAATCATTATTGAAAAAGATTTAACGTTTTAAAAAAATTATGACTGTGAAAAAATTGTACACATGCTGAGTTTAACCATATCAATAAGCGGAGGAAAAAAAAAAAGAGTAAGTTGGCCGCACCACGACCCAGCCCAAGCCAATCAAGGGATCTCTAAGAATTTTAAACGAAAAGGTGTGTACGCAACCTGCTCTCAAAGTGTATGTAGCTCAAAAAGTGTTCGCCGCCGCCTCCACAACTGGGTACTCTTTTTTGTTCAAGGATTTATCTTCCGAGATGGATATCAATAAGCGATTCTTCAAGGATCCATCTTCCAAGATGGATATCCCGTACCTCTCGCATCCGTTTTAAGTGAATGTGTTTTTCTGATTTTTTATGCATCAGATCTTAGATCTTTTTTTGGATTTGGATTATTTTGTTAAGATTTGCTGAGATCTGTTTGTCCACTTGAATGGAACAATTTCTAAATGACATCTTGAAATAAGTTTTTTCCAAAAATGAAAACAAACAAATGATATTGGACTCTGGCTGATCTGGAGCAAAAGCTGGTCGCGCTTATCCGAGAGAGGGAGAAGGCAGAGCGAGAGGCAGCCGAGGAGGCGTCTGGTTCAGGCCGCAAACCTCGCAAGTGACACCGTGATAAGCACGAGAGGCTCTCTCTCGTATTGGGCCAAACTGCTGGGCTCACGTTAGTTTTCGGTTTTTAATGATGCACTGTCGTTTTCGGTTTTTAATACCTCTCTATAAACATTTATCGAAGTATTAGGATCAACAATTAAAGGGATTATCTCCCAAACATTTATCGAAGTTGGAGTGGGCATAGATAGGTGAACCTTGAAGTTTCGGTAATACCATTCGAGCTTTTATCCATTTTGTTATTACACTTTGAGGACAAGGTGTGTCCTTCAGGGGCGAGTAATAATATACATAAAGGGTTGAATTTGTAATACACTCATTGAGAAATACATCCTACCTTTTTCCCAACCACAACCCGGTCTTTTCTTATAACTTTGTTAAAATCATTAGCATATTGATATGTATTATGGGGTGACTGCTTAATTAAAACACAACCAAAAATCTGAATTATGATTAATCTATTTGGAAAATAAATAAAAAACACTTACAACTCCCGCTGGAAGCTCTTTAAGGTAAAGATGCTCTATCACGCTTGTGTTAACAAGTGGCCTTTGCGGATAGCAGAGAATAGAGCTCTGTGTATCCATGCGAGACTGGTAAAATGTCATTTTGTACTAGGATGGCTACATTGAAGGAGAGGTTATCGTCATGCACCAATCTTCTATAGACAGATGATTCTTTCAATCTTTTTCTTTTCGCACATACAAGTAAACAGTAATATGCTTTTGATTTTACGATGTTTTCTGTGTTTTTTAGAAAATATGACTGCTTAGCCCTCTTACACTCTCCATTTATCTCATTGAAATTTTTTGGTGAGCCAGAGATAATGGAATGAAAGGAATACAGTTTGGGCAACATCGAGAAATATGTACCATTTGGAAGATGATGGTCTTCCATCTCTTATGACTGTGAGTTATTGTTTCTTGGTTATGTTATTGATTAGGTGTAAACTTTATGCAAATCATACAATTTTCTCAAATTTTCTTGGTTCTATTCGAATTTTTGCAGTGGATCAGATTGGATAATAGATCAAAATTCATTTATATTGGATAATTTATCCACCCTTGATGAATACTCAAAGATGCACAAATTTTGCTTATATAATGTGTTTTGTTTAATAATTTTATTAGTTACAATTTGGTCAATTTTTTTACATGAAAAATTATATAAATGTTGGGGATAAACCCTTTGTTTACCTGATACTTGAGTTGTTTTTAAAGTTGGTTGTCATCTTACTTTAGAAGAAATCGAGAAGGCAAATAATGCATTTTACTCAAGCGTTCAAGCAAAACATCAAAAGCTTGAGAATAATTATTTTGACATTATTAAATTAATCAATCAAGAGCGGATTAGGGTCATCCGCACTCACAATCAAGCGTTCCGGGTTCTCGGTAATTATATTGACTATTTCTGTGAAAAAACTAGGAATATGGTTGACTGTATTGTCGAGGAGTTACGCCAGTATTCAACAGGTTGAATATTGTATATTACTAGTCTAATTATATATTTTTCATTTAATATTTTGACTAACATATATGTTATCTTTTTGTAGCTTATAAATATCTTTGGGACAATTGACGATTACTTTTTTTTTAATGCTAAGAACCAAGACATGTGCCATTTTCTCTACCATGTAATGGTTCACCGGACAACAGTCTCCAAACTAACATTTAGATTGGTTAGTTTGTACAGCCAAAAAAGTCTTTTGAGATATTAGTAAAAAAGTGTGAAAAATTCTTTTATTGGATCTTTGGCATCAGGTCATATAGAAACTTCACTGAATTCAGGAATGAAATGAAAACCAAAGGCACAACAAGTGAATATATGTCAATTTACTAGCTGTTTTTATACAGAAACGGGAACCCCATTTGTGTGAATGTACTTTTCATCAAAAGAAGTTCATTTTGCTCTGAACAATCTTCAGATGAAACTCATAAACAGCACACTCATGAACAGCCCATTCAAAAAGACATTCAAGAACAACCTTCTGCTACTGCACATCACACTCATGATTATAAAGTTATGTAGGCCCACTATAAGCCCAAATCGAATATATAGAGCCCATTTATTTTTCACTACTATGTTTCCCTCTCAAGATTAGGAGGAGAAAAAAAGGAAAAACAAAAGGTCGTGAATGTCTCTGTCCCTCCTCAGGTCTCACGCAAGCTCCTCGAGAAAGGATCGGAATCCAGCATAATCTCGCCGCCGGGGAAACGCCGCCGTATTTAGAAGACGGAGAAATCGGTACCGTTTCTTGGAAAAGGAAGAGATTGGTACTTATGTGTAGCAGCGGTTAGTGTGAGGAAGTTGGAATTTTTTTTCTGAAACGATGTCTCTGAGGATTAAATTAGTGGTGGATAAGTTCGTGGAGGAGCTTAAGCAAGCTCTTGACGCTGATATACAAGATCGGATCATGAAGGAGAGAGAGATGCAGAGTTATATCGAAGAGCGAGAGCGCGAAGTCGCTGAGCGAGAAGCCGCCTGGAAAGCCGAGCTCTCTCGTCGCGAGGTATGTTTTTCGAATTTCATTATTAGGGTTTTTTTTGGGGGAAATTTTCGGAGAAATCTGTGTGGGATGCTGATTTTCTGAATTTTTTTGCCAGACGGAGATCGCTAGGCAGGAAGCGAGGTTGAAGATGGAGAGGGAGAATCTGGAGAAGGAGAAGAGCGTTCTCATGGGGACGGCGTCGAACCAGGATAATCAAGACGGGGCTCTGGAAATTACTGTGAGCGGCGAGAAATATCGATGCCTTAGATTCTCCAAGGCCAAGAAATGAGAATCTGGTTCAAATCATAGGGTAAATACTTTATGCTCCTTTCCCATTGGCAATTCGATTTAAGGAAAAAGATTTGTTCTTGGAAAGGGAAATTGTTTTTAGTTATGCTTGGTTTGTGTAATTGAATTCAATGAAGAAAGTATGTTTTTAACAAAACCGTGTTCTCTTATCACTCCACTGTGTTGATTTGTTGATTGCTGTGACTGCCATATTGACATGTAGGAGTTGAGGCCTCAGGGTTTGTAGATCTTATGTTCCCAAAAGATGAATTCTTTTATGGAAATGTGTAGAAATGTGCTGTTGTATATCTCTGAAGTTAAGTTTACTTGTTGTATATCTCTGAATGAAAGATCCCTATGCCTTCCTTTAGTTTGCACATTCTCTCTTTGATTTGAATCTAAACAAATTTACAGTCGATAGATCATCTATTCAAGGATTAGATGTTGTGGTTGAGTTGAATTTAGATCAGTGACTAAACTAACCCCGATGGAGATAGCTCCCTTTGTGTAGTAGCCATATGATAAGTTTCCAGCTGATTTCAATTGCTAGCTCCTGCATACGGGAACTTGTTTATGCCATATGAATGTTTTCTATATTCTTGAGCTTCCTTCCGAATTGCTTACCGAATAGGTTTCTCTTGAATCCATGAAGGCATTGGTATTTTGGCTCTGTAGATAGCTGCAGTGAACAGAAACTTCAATGGTTTCTACAGTCCAGATTGCTTCTCCAGCTGATAGACCTGCACAGATATGGTATCACTGTCAACATTAACTGAAGCTTTGCTTATCAATCCAAACAAAGAGGTTCTCAGATCACAGCCACAAGCATCATATTTTAGGGACAGGGTCACTGCAACATATGTACCCTTGGGTCCCTAACAATTTCACATGTCATAGTGAACCAAAAACACTTGCCAGTTTCCAAAAAGTTTGCTTAAAGCAAATATCATTTCTCAAATCAAACACATGTACATTTTCTGTTTATGTAGCAATGGTTTTGATTTCTGTACCTCAAAAATGTTCACTTGGAAGTCATCTGATGGGACAATTTCGGCCAGAAAGACAACAACTCGTGCCACTGCCCACATGTCTTTGAAGCCCAAATATGGCTGATTTTCTAATCAGTGATTAGTATAAAACAACTACTTCCTCATCTCTGTCTGTATGACTCGGTTCTCGTTGTGGAAACAAACACCACAAAGTTTGGAACTTAGCTAAATCCACTTGTTCGTCGTCGTCATCATCAATCATCACTTTGAAGATCACAGGCGAAGAAATGGAGATGGTTCCGTTTCCACTGTTACCGACGCCAATAGAATCCAACTACAGGGCTTGCACCATTCCGTACAGATTCCCTTCCGATAATCCCAGGATAGCCACTCCCACTGAAATCTCCTGGATCAACGTCTTCGCCAATTCCATCCCTTCTTTCAAGTTCCTTCTCTCTCTTCCACCTTTCGTTTCTCTTTACTTTTGACCACATTCATAATTCTTTCTTAGCCAGTGATTGTTCATGTTCATGGGTCGTATCAAGCTTTGATTTTTTTACCAATAATTGCTTAATCATTGGCTCATTATATCAATATTTCTCAGGAAACTGTATTTGGTAGTTGTTGCGTTGACTTATTTGGGCTTTTCATAAATTTTGACTTTAGTAGCTACATCAGGAGGAAACATATGGAATCCTGATTTAACCATAAAATTCCCCATAAATCTCAATGTTCTTAAAGCTATTTCATTTGCTTGCAGGAAACGTGCAGAGACTGATACAACTGTTCCAGATGCTCCTGCTAAAGCTGAAAAATTTGCAGAAAGGTACACTTTTTTCCGGCGTATGTATATGGTAACTCTCAAGGTTTGGTTCATTGGAAATCTTTTGCAAAATGTCACCTTCATAAGGTAGTGTTTAAGTCATTTGACTTGCGTTTTCAATATGGAAGATATGCCGGAATTCTTCAAGACTGGAAGAAAGATCCAGAGAGCCATGGCGGGCCACCAGATGGTATTGTAAGTCAAGACACATCATGATCGTTTTCCTCTGGTGTAGTGAGCTTTGTTTGTTTTCATGGATTGTTTTGGCTTGTTTTCAGAGTCTCGGCCGAGTTCGTGAGAAAATACTCAGAGAGTTAGGATTTATGGACATATTCAAGAAAGTGAAGGTATGACGGATCTTGAGGTTTTCAGATAGACGCACCAAAACTCTTATGCTATCTCTTTGATTAGATGAGTTCATTACATTCAACAATGAATGTCAAATAGGATGAGGAGAATGCAAAGGCTATTTCACTATTTCCTGAAGTTGTCAGCCTGAGTGATGCTATTGAAGATGAGGGAAAGCGCTTAGAGAATCTGGTGAGAGGGATATTTGCTGGAAACGTCTTTGATCTGGGTTCTGCACAGGTATCACTTTTCTTGTACACTTTCTTCAGTTGTCTCTCTTTGGTTTCTCCCACAAGAACCATGCTCTAATTCAGGGACTGTTGTCTTTTTCACATCTTGAAGCTTGCTGAGGTTTTATCAAGAGATGGTATCTCTTTCTTGGCTAGCAGTCAAAACTTGGTTCCACGACCATGGGTTATTGATGACTTGGACAACTTCAGAGCCAAATGGATCAACAAGTCTTGGAAGAAGGTCACTCCTTTGTTTTGCTCTTTATCTAATATGCTTTGTTCAGACTTGAGAGGTCAACCACTTGATAAATTTAATTGTTTGTTTTCTCTTTCTCTCTTGACAGGCAGTGATTTTTGTTGATAACTCTGGTGCAGACATAGTTTTGGGTATTTTGCCGTTTGCAAGAGAGATGCTCCGTCGAGGAATGCAGGTACTCTTGACCATGACTGAGTCTTTGTTCAGTCTCTTGAGTGAGCTTTTCTGGTTGCTAAAAGTTCTTAAAGAAGCTAGTGATGCATAGTATACTCTAAACCGTCATCGTTCCCCTTGAAGGTGGTGCTGGCTGCTAACGAGCTGCCTGCTATCAACGATGTAACATATACAGAGCTAAAAGATATCATGACACAGGTAAAAGAATGAAGTAATTAATAATATTCACAGCTTTTTTTAAACAAAAGAAGTGAAGCTGATTCATTAGTCTTAATCTACCAGTTGAAGGATGAAAATGGCCAATTGATGGGGGTTGATACTTCGAAGCTACTGATTGCAAATTCAGGGAACGACTTAGCGGTAAAAGTTAAAACAAGCTCTCAGAAAGAGAAATGGGTTTATTCAGATTCTTAAAAATTTGTTTCTTCATCTCGAGAATATCTTTCAGGTTATCGATCTCTCAAGAGTATCACAGGAGCTTGCTGACCTTTCATCTGATGCAGACTTAGTCATCATAGAAGGCATGGTAAGTTCCATTTATAAAGTGTGAAAGTGAAACGTGGTTTAACAAAGAATTCAACTAGTCTTGGCTTTGTTAACTGACTTCTTGGCCGTTCACATCAAGGGTCGTGGAATTGAGACCAACCTCTATGCTCAGTTCAAGTGTGACTCTCTCAAGATCGGAATGGTAACTAGTTTTGTTTCTTTCTCGTAGTAACGAAAAGAGATACTTTATGTTTAGCTTAGCTTATTTTTGATTTCTCATGTCCCATCATCCTTTTGTTATATGCAGGTGAAGCATCTTGAAGTAGCAGAGTTTCTCGGAGGAAGGCTTTATGACTGTGTCTTCAAATACAATGAAGTTCAGAGTTAATTGTATTTCAGTAATCTCTCTCTGACTTCTCCCCAACAGTATCTTTTTTTTTTTTTTCAAGAATTGAGATTTGTGCTTATATTTGGTATCTCAGGTTTCATATTTTGAGAACATGAAACATATACTTTTAACAAATGGAAATTCCAATAAGGCTCAATCATACACTATTCCAATCAATTCAGATCTATTCTAATATAGTAAGGTTTTTTTTAAGGTTGAGCTTTGATATGCTGCCATGTGGCACTCCATAAATTGTCTTGTGTCATCTTAATTTTTTTATTATTCATTAATAAATAGTTTTAGCTTTCTTTTAAAAGAAGTAGTTTTAGTTAATAAAACATGTTTCAGTTAAAAAACCAAAAAAATTGACATAGTTTCAAAAATCTGATATAAACAATTTACGATTAAAAAAATATGTATCAACTTTTCACAAACTATTCTAATATAGTAAATTGTTTTTTACATAGACAGCTTTGAAACGCTGACACAAGGCATGCTACAACGTTACAACTTTGAATTATGTTATAAAATTAAAATGCAACAGTTCTCCCCTTATTTTTGAATAAACAATTCTTATAAATGGTGTCTTATCTTTTTTTTTTTACTTTTTTTTTATGTCTAATAATACGACTAAAACAAAAATTGAAAATTTAAATATTAATAGAGACACAAAATAAAATAAACGATATGAAGAAATGTTTTACTACATCAATATAATCTTAAAAAAAAATAGCCAATAAACAAACAAAATAATTTAATTTATGACAATCAATTCAGAGTTAACAATAATGACTTTAAAAGCAAATAAAAAAAACAAAAATTTAAAACACATATGTAAACAGACACAAATAAACAAACGACAACACCATCTTAGCATTAACAAACAACAAATATAATATAGAACATCAAAAAACAATTAATACTCACAGTAACACTCAACAAAAAAATAGTCAACAAAAAAGTTAAATATTAAACTGCACTAAACCAAAGTAATAATGATAATTAAATACTATCCATACAAAATTCAAAAATAAAACAATAGAAAATAAAAAAAATCTATAAATTAAAAAGAGATTACACTAATCTATTAACAAAACTAATTTTTGTTTCCACCAAAATTTCAATGGAAAAAAATACTATATGCATTATTCCAATACAAAATTAACTACAGAACATTTGTTACCACCAGTCAAATACTACACGAAAATTACATTACTTTTAATGATGTCCCTGTAAAATACAAATATTTACTAACAAGTACTATGAAATAAATTATAAAATTAAAACATTTAATTATCACAAATCCGTGCAACGCACGTACCTTCTCCTAGTATATATATATTTATCATTAATATAATCTTTTTGTTGCAGGTTTTTTTTTCTATCAAAGCGAGGCTTGAACATTCTGTTATCAGTTTAGATTCCTAAATCTTAATAAAACAAAAAGATAGGAAAAAGCCAAAAAAAAAAGAGAGTGATAAAACTTAGCTTGCAATACACTCAATCTAACCACTAAACAAAGGAACCGAGGTCAAACTGGGCGTGGAAACACAGTGACAACACTCAGAAAACCGAATCCCAGAATGTATTTGAATCTTCTTGCACACATCTCCCCTCACAATATAGATGCAAGGCACTCGACTTCCGTCGTCGTCACAACACATGAATAGGGTCATGTCATGGATGAAGTAACTAATATAGCGATGAAACACATCATTATATAGCGATGGCAAGTTAGTTATTAGCAAATTCATCAGTTTTATCCACACCACTTGCTCTTTGTCCAACTTATTCGTTACCCAAACCTCAATATTCCTTGTCACATGGCTTTGCTTTAACAGCGAAAACCCATCTCTCTTAAAAACCGCGAGGACAAGTTCATCATGACTATGGTTAATCTGACATGGAAGGAGACCAAAGGTTTTGAAAATCTCAGCAGAGAAATCAAAGCTTCGGATGAAATACTCATGAGTCTCGAAATTAGGAGTCAACCAATAGAGATTTCCATTCAAGGACACATTTGTTCGTTTAGCTGTTTCACTCATGATGACCCAATTTTCGTCAGGTGTATCAATAAACTTAAACGCGTGAGACGCACACTCGTAGATCATCGCAGCTCCATGGTACTGGCCACTACAAGTAGAATGGGCCAACATCTTGTAAACCTTTTCTGGTCTACTATTATCGTACCCTTAGCCGAAAACATATATCACTTTAGCATAGTTCTTGATCCTTTCAACCTGTCTCAGCCACGGATTCCAGACCAGCCCCGTCCAGCTCTTCCCAGACGACCGATCGTTAAAAAACAAGAACCCATCGCAAGTAGTGACGATTGAGTTAGGAAAACGTAAATCTCGGCGATTAATAATAGAGAAGGGTAGGTCACGCAACTCTATCTTTGGATCGATGCTGTTGGGATTGATTATGTCTATCGAATAATCTTTGGAACTGGTCACTAAGATGAATTGGGGACGGGAGCGAGACAAGTGGTTGTTTTGGAATGTCTTGTCTTCGAAAACACCCTTCCATCGTTTACATACGCTTCTGAAGCGAACAAGAGATTGAGGTGGAAGACGAGAGAGTATCTCTTCTTCTAACTCCCACGGAAGTTGCGCAGCCATATTAGGTCTTCTCTGTGTTTCAATTTCCTTACTAGAAATCTATTACATATACTCCTATTATTAAATAGTAAAAGAGAGATCTTGTATATATTTTTTTTCCTGTTAGGAAAAGGAAATGTTTGAAATAATCTTAATATTTTTTCATGTTAAAGATTATTTGAACTAGGTATAGAATTATTATGATTATAACTGTGAAAAAGGACACGGTTTTTCAAAAGATGTTATAAAATTTATGAATAATGGTTATAAGTGAAAATGTATTAAACAAAAAATGACGATAAAAAATGTGATCATCCGATAAATTTTCTAAGATTGTATAGTTAAAATTTATAATTCACAAGCACAAAAATAAAAACAATTTGTTTTTCCAAAATATTTTTATATTTTTCAAAGCATACATAATGAATACTATAGTTAATAAGTAAAAAAATTCATACCTTAAAAATGCAAATAGAAAATGTATATAAACAAATTTAACAATAAAAACTGGCTGCTCAATTAATAAGTAATATTTCTTTCGTTATTTTGTGTCACTCCTCATTTTAGTTTAATAAACTTTTTAGCTAAACATGCATCTAAAAACAAAAAAATTAATGAAGATCCTTAGAATTTTTGTATTTTTTATACAGTTGAAAGGACATGAATATTAAACGATACAATTTTTCATAAAATAAGCGGTTATAAACGAATAGACACATAATGTATAATAAAAAGACACATACTCTAATAACAGTTATGATGAAAAGATGTAACCATAATAAGCATTTATTTGATTAAAGTTTGGTTTCATAGAAACACAAATAACAATATTGAAAAGATAAAAAAATAAAAATAAAAACAATATTGAAAAGATGCAACTTATTTTTACTCCAACTGATGAGCACTTTAGTAATTGCACCACTAGTACCAACACGTCTTTCTTCTCCATCCACTCCTCGCATCCACTCAGGTTTCGTTGATGCCGATATGGCTGCCAATAAACTCCTGGACCAGCACACGTACTAACTTCATATGTCTCCATTTCACGTTCTTTAAAACTTTTGCATTTTTGGCTGCAATTATTTTTGATATTATCCAAATTATGTTTACTCGATTATTTTGGAACAACAAGTATATTATAGACATGCCGGTAAAATTACATAACTTGCTTTCCTAGAAAACTATTTTTCCGGTAGCATATTTCCAAAATGTACTCCATAATCCTAATGGATTTGTAACATCACAATAATTTACTAATATGACAAACAAAATATACAACTTATTTGGTGTAGCCCAAAAATAAGATTATTTCATTGTTACATAGCATTCATCATCACTCTCTATTAAACCACTTGTTGTAGATGTATCTTCAAAAATACACTGAATTTTACAATAATCTGCAAAAATATCTTTAAAAAACTTGTTTCTTTAAAAACAATCGATTAACGTTCGAAGATAATATAATTCACCATAAGAAAGATAAATATTATATATTTTCCCAAGCTGATTTATAATCTTAATTTTTTTCAAGTTTTTAAACTTTTACTCCATACATATTTTGTTGGAAAACGATCATATGTTGGATTTTCTACTTTTTATTCTTCTTTATTTAGAGCAAACCATCTAGATAAGATACTTTTTTGATGACCATTATATAGTATGAATCACTATCAAATGACCCTTTTTTATGTAGTTTTGAACAATATAAGTAATCTTCAAAAGACATAAATGAAAAGAAGCAATGTTTGATAAGTGAAAAGACGCAACTACAAATAACATTTATTGGATTAAAATTAGAATTCATAAAAAAAACACAAATAATAATTTTGAAAAAACACAACTTATTGAAATGCAATTGGCATTTATTCAGATTGTTATTATTAATAGATGAATACACCGATATTTTACTGAATGAAGGCACCGATATTTCTTGGAGAGTCTAAGGCACCGATGTTTGAAATAATCTAATTTACGGACTATTGTCTTTCCATATATTGAAGCTTGCTGAGGTTTTCTCAAGGGATGGTATCTTTTTCTTGGCTAGTTGTCTGTCAAAACTTGGTTCCAAGACCATGCATGGGTCATTGATGACTTGGACAACTTCCAAGCGAAATGGATCAAGAAGTCTTGCAAGTAAGTCACTCGTTCGTTTTGTTCTTTATCTAATCGCTTGTAGAAGTATTGGAAGAAGATCAAAACCGTTTGCGGTTATCCTATTGAGAGAAGAACGAGTACAAGTACAAAGGAACTTAGTCATTTACAGAATATGCTTTGATTGAATGATTGCTATAGTCAAGAGACGTCTTGAGTCTTTACACGATCGAGATGAGATCGTTGGTTCTTGTTGCACTCGCCATGAGAGTGTAGCTTGATTCAAGCAGTCATAGTTCTATCTTTTGTAATCGACATTTCTTCATAAATATTCAGTATGAGTTAGGGATTTGGATCTCTAACATAGTCTTCTCTCCAACAGTGATTTTTTAGCAGTTGTAACTAAGATCCAGAATCTCACTCTCTGCTTTCAGACGTGAGAACTGAGAGAGTTCTTTGTCGTTCTTCTTTACACCACGCACAAGCATCCGCGCGCTTTTCTGATTTGTGCTTATGTTGGTATCTCACGTTTCATATAAGGAACACCTTATTGAGTCGTTTATGAAAGCCTCGAGACTACTCGTCTTTGGTAGTTTTTGCGTTTACTCTCCTGTTTTCATGATATGACTTGGTGACATCACGAGTTAGAGGAAACATTTGGAACCCTAATTTAACAATAAACACTAGAGTTCTTGTGTGCCAAATCCGCAAACTCGTTCAAGTGAATCCAATAACTAATCTCGTTTTTTCGTCCAATCTATATGCATCAGTTTGTTTATTAAAGTCTCGAGGCTACGAGCCTTCTCCTCCCTGTTGGCTTTGTAATGAAGATACAATATAGATTCAACTTTTAACACCTTGAAATTCCAACAAGGCTCATCATATACTATCATTCAATTTCCAAAAATCAATCCAAATATATATATTTATCATCCAAGACATTAATTGAATCTTTTCGTTGTAGGTTTTTTTTTTTTTTTTTTTTTTTTGTCAACAAGCGTCCATATATTAAATCAATTTGGGTTAATAGATTCAAGATCGTTAGATCCCGTCTCTCTTAACCGAGTGTGACTTACATGGGAAAAGATAGCTCCTCGTGCTCTCGCCCTTTTAGCAAGGGTATCGGCACGGACATTTTTGCTGCGAGGGATAAAACGTACAAGACATTCCACGAAAGAATTTCTAAGAGAACCCAGATAATCTAACTCTGATCTAAACGCTGGCCAGTCCACAGGCTCTTCGATCATCTGAATCAAGTTGGCGCAATCTGTCTCGATACAAACTCTTTGTAACCCTCTATCTCTCAAGCATGTCATTGTCCAAATTAGCCCGTCCATCTGACATGCTTCTTCTGCATCCTTGTTGTCTGGGGGTGATGTGTCCCCTTGTGTCTAACAGATACCACCCAAGTCCACTAACCGGTCCATGATCGATCCAAGAGGCATCAATCTGACAAGTCGGGATTCGGGGGATCACAAGCAGCTCCTCGGATTCATCGGGGACCTCTGCTCCTTGTCTTTCCTCTTTCTCCTCGTCCATCTCCTTTTCGTTTGCTTTCCGCCAACTTTCTGCTTCTATAGTAGCATGTTGCATGGTATCCAAAAGTGATACGGTTTTTCCATTGAAGACTTTATCATTCCTTGCCTTCCAAATAAACCAAATGATCCACGGGAAAATATCCCTTTGAGGAGCGGGAAGCTCACTTTCTTTGATCCTCCAAAATAGGAAATCCATGTTTCCATATAGAGATGAGCTCGGGAAGCAACCCGGAAGGGACGGAAAGTCCGAAAGAGCCCACACTTGGAGGGCAGGGGGGCATTCAAATATCATATGGTTAATTGTTTCCTCTGGTGCACCGCATCGGGGGCAACTCTTATCTGTACCTAGATGCCGGAATGTTAGCCTTTGGCAGGTGGCCACGCAACCCGAAAGGGCTTGCAGGTTTTTTTGTTTATCAAACTGAGGCTTAAACCTTCTGATATCAGTTTCGATTCCGTACAAAACAAAACAAAAAAGATAGGAAAAGGCCACAAAATAGAGTGATAAAACTAGACTTGCAACTCACTTAATCTAACCTAACCCCTAAATTAAGGAAGGAACGGATATCAAATTGGGAGTAATAACACAGTGCCAACAGTTAAAATACCCAATATTTTTTCGAATCTCCTTGAACATATCTCCCCTCACAATATAGATGCTAGCCGCCTCTCCAGTTCCATCGTCGCCACAGCACATGATGAATAGGGTCTTGTCATAGATGAAGTAAGTAATGCTATAAAACTTATCACTTAGCCTTGGCAAGTTAGTTGAAGTCATGAGTTTTATCCACACCACTTCCTCTTTATCAATCTTATTCGTTACCCAAATCTCAATCTTCTTTGTCAAATGGCATTGCTTTAACAACGAAAGCCCATCTCTCTTAAAAACCGCCAGGAGAAGTTGATCATAAGGATGGTTAATCTGACATGGAAGGAGACAAAAGGGTTTGAAAGTTTCCGCAGAGAAATCAAAGCTTCGAATGAAGTACTCGAAAGTCTCGATATTACAAGTAAACCAATAGAGATTTCCATTCATGGATACTACTGTTCATTTAGCTGATGCACTCAGGAGCCATTTCTTCTCAGGTGTATCAATAAGCTTCAACGCGTGAGACGCACAGTTGTAGATCGCAGCTCCCTGGCACTCGAGACACTTAGAATGGCCCAAGATCTTGTAAACCTTTTCTGGTCTACTATTATCGTATCCTAAACCGAAAACATCGAACTCTTCTTTCTTGAATATCCTTTTAACCTGTCTCAGCCACGGATTCCAGACCAGCCCCGTCCAGCTATCCCAAGACCGTTCATCACAAAACAAGACCAGCTCATCGCATGTAGTGACGGTTGTGTGAGAATAAACAAAACCTCGGTGAGTAATAAGAGGAGAGGAGGGTAGCTCACGCAACTCTATCATTGGATCGATGCTGTTTGGATTGATTATGTCTATCAAATAACTTTTGGAACTGGTCACGAAGATGAATTGGGGACGGGAGCGAGACAAGTGGTTGTTAAAGAATGTCTTGTCTTCGAAAACACCGTTCCATCGTTTAAATACGATTCTGAAACGAACAAGAGATTGAGGTGGAAGGCGAGAGAGTATCTCTTCCTCCAACTCCCACGGAAGCTGCGGAGCCATTAGGTCTTCTGTGTTTCAATTTAGTTAACCAAAAATAATTATATGTAGCTCTTATAAAATGATTAATAATAAAAAAAAAATTAAAATTCATAAAAACTAATTTGAAAAATTTAAAAATTTAAAAAAAAAAAAATCCAATCAATCGGGTGAAAACATAAAATAAGATTAGAAACATTAAAGCAAAACTACCAAACAAAAAAATCTTTGAATTTTCTTGACATAGTTTTCTTTAATGTACGTAATGGTATAAATATTTTTTTTATTGATTTTGTTTTAGGCAACTTTACTCTAGCCGACACTGGCGATGATTAGTGATTACACATCAACACAACCATATATTATGTATCTCCGGAAGCCACCAATCTCGTGGTCCTCTTTTGGAAACAGAAGGATTTTCTAGATGAAGCACATTGCCCTTTATGCTTAGTTAGTTATTGGCCGTTCACACCAGAGTCGCGGAATTGAGACGAACAATTTATGCTTAGTTAAGTGTGATTCTCTCAAGATCGGAATGGTAGTAGTTTCACTATGTCACGTTACTCTCCTTAATTTTTTCTTCAATGGATGAATGAAAAGAAATGTTATGTGCTTCTTGCTTCAATTTTTTTGTTTTGGGTTCAAATTTCTGTGTTTCTTGCTTATTTCTGATTTCTCATGTCCATCCTTTTTTGTTACGCAAGTGAAGCATCCTGAAGTAGCAGATTTTCTCGGAGGACGGCTTTATGACTGCGTCTTCAAATACACTGAAGTCTAGAGTTACTTGTATTTCAGTAATCTTCTCTCCAACAGTGATTTTTAACCGAATCAGCTATTCGGTGTATTAATCATCATCAATCACCATGCGGTTCTAGGTGTTGTAACTAAGATCCATAATCTCACTCTCTGCTTTCAGACGTGAGAACTGAGAGCTCTTTGTCGTTCTTCTTTACACCACGCACAAGCATCCGCTTTTCTGATTTGTGCTTATATTGGTATCGAACCCCCTTATTGAGTCGTTTATGAAAGCCTCGAGGCTATACTCAACTTTGGTAGTTTTTGCGTTTACTTTCCTGTTTTCATGATATGACTTGGTGACATCACGAGTTAGAGTCATTCGGAATCCTGATTTTTTAATAAACATTGTTAGAATAAAGTCGCACATCGAAAGTTTAGAAGATTGATACAATATATAAGTATGTGGTAGTGCTCTACTCTTTAGCTAGCTTTTGGGTGTGAGTTATAAACACATTAGAATTCTTGTGTCCCAAATCGGAAAACTAGTTCAAGTGAAGCCAATAATCTAGTTGCTCGTCCAGTCTATATGCATCGGTTTGTTTATGAAAGTCTCGAGCCTTCTCCTCAATGTTGGCTTTGTGATGAAGATACATATCTCCTCCATGTTGGCTTTGTGATGAAGATACATATAGTCTTATATGATATAGATTCAACTATTATTAACTCAACTTTTAACACCTTGAAATTCCAACAAGGCTCATCATCATATACTATCCTTCATTTCCAAATCAATCCAAATATATATCCTTAATAGAATCTTTTTCTTGCATGTTTATTTATTTATTTATATCAAAGCAAGGCTTTAAACCTTTTGATATCAGTTTAGATTCCTAACAAAACAAAACAAAACAAAACAAAAAGACAGGAAAAGGCCAAAAGAGAAAGAATTTTTTTTTTTTTATAGTGATAGACTTGCAGTTCACTCAATCTAACTTAACCTCTAAATTAAGGAACCGATATCAAATTGGGAGTGGAAACAAAGTGACAACACTCAATAATCCCATAATCTATTGGAACCTTCTTGCACATATCTCCTCTCACAATATAGATGCAAGCACTAATGTAGCCACAACACAAGAATAAGGTCTTGTCATAGATGAAGTAACTAATGCGATTGAACTTAATAGATAGCAATTGCAACTTAGTAGTTTTCAAAGTTATGAGTTTTATCCACACCACTTCCTCTTTGCCGATCTTATTCGTTACCCAAATCTCAACCTTACTTGTCACAAAACATTGCTTTAACAACGAGAACCCATCTCTCTTAAAAACCGCGAGGAGAAGTTCATCATAAGGATGGTTCTTCTAACACGGGAGGAGACATAACGGCTTGATACTCTCCGCAGAGAAATCAAAGCTTCCGAGATGAGTTTCGGAATTACGAGTAAGCCAATAGAGATTTCCATTCAAGGACACTTTTGCTCGTTCATCTGTTTCACTTATGAGCCAGCTGTCTTTATCAGGTATATCAATAAACTTCAACGCCTGAGACGCAAACTCGTAGATCCCAACACTCTCGGACGCGATCAAACTAGAAAAGCACAAGATCTTGTAAACCTTTTCTGGTCTACTATTGTCGTATCCTAAGCCGAAAACATTGAACAGTTCAGCATTGTTCTTGGTCCTTTTAACATGTTTCAACCACGGATTCCAGAGCACTGCCCCGCTCCCATACCGTTTGTTACAAAACAAGAGCTCATCGCAAGTAGTGTTGAAGGTTGTGCGAGAATGAAGAAAATCTCGGGGAGTAACAGGAGAGAAGGGTAGGTCACGCAACTCTAGCTCTGGCGCGATGCTGTTGGGATTGATTATGTCTATCGAATAACTTTTGGATCTGCCCAGTAAGATGAATTGGGGACGGGAGCGAGACAAGTGGTTGTTTTGGAATGTCTTGTCTTTCCAAACACCGTTCCATCGTTTGCATACGGTTCTGAATCGAACAAGAGATTGAAGTGGAAGACGAGAGAGTATCTCTTCCTCCAACTCCCACGGAAGCTGCGCAGCCATATTAGGTCTTCTCTGTGTTTCTATTTAGTTACTAGAAATCTTATTATATACTCCTCTTGTAAATAGTAAAAGAAATGTATATACATATCTTTGTTTCTGTTACGTAAAGGAAACAAACAACTTTAATATTAAAAATCATTTTTTAAACAAATATATCCAAATTTAAACCGATTATAGTGAAATTCCGGCAATCCCTACCGCCGAACGATTATCCGCCGGTTTGACAGCCGCGCAGACCAAGTTTTCGAACAAGTATAAAAAATCATATTAGAAAAAATTAGAAATAAATGATGTTTTTTGTATCCTTTCGTTCATCTACACCTTTTTAACTAACTCTCGTCTCTCTATACTTTATATTAATCCAAATCCGATTATACCCTCTAAATTACTAATTTTATTTCTAATATAATTACTAAAAATTATAACACATCATTTAACCAAAAAAATTCAAAAATCAATGCTAGTAGTCAATTTCAAAGTAAATAATCTAGCACGTTTTTCTTGATCAACAATAAATTTTCACTCGTTGTTGCTAAATGATCTCTATACACATACATCACATAAATTTTCAGCGTATTTATCTATGATAAACAAATTTTTTTTGATAAATTCTCCCAAATAGAATTTGCACATATCAATTTGTTGTAAAACAAACAACAAATTCAATAAACTCACCAAATTTATATAAAATCTATCTAATACTTTTTGGTTTACACCATTGATTTTCGCAGAGATATGAAAGAATCATAAACATAGAGTAAAGTTATGAAGACGACATGAAAAAGATGAAGAAAAGCATATTCCTAATTCCAAAACCCGGAGAAGACATGTTCTAAACTTTGCAGAACACGTACATTATGCATAATGTATATTCTACGAAATTGCAGAACATATAGAAACCGCAGAAGACATGTTCTAAACTTCGTAGAACACGTACATTATGCATAATGTTTATTCTACGGAATCGTAGAACATATAGAAACTGCAGAAGACATGTTATAAACTTTGCAGAACACGTTCATTATGTAGAATGTATATTCTACAAAATCGTTGAACATATAGAAACCGCAGAAGACACCTTCTGAATTTCGCAGAACATATCAAAAAAGATTTTGTAAATATTTTTTTGTTATGTTTTTGGAATAATAGATATTTTCTGTTTCCTTAAATAAATATTTTTTCTTTAAAAACGAATTTTTAAAATAAATTAAATATTAAAATATATGATTTTGAGGGTAGTTTAGGCACAATTTGACATACAAAAATAAAGGTGTAGATGGACAAGAGGGTACAAAAAACACCTTTATTTCTAATTTTCCCTAAAAACCAGTCGGTGTGTAACATTCCCATTTAAGGTTTAGGACCAATTTTTTTCGTTAAAACCCTAACCTTAACTTGCAAAGGAAGCGTCAGAAAAACAATGGGCTTGTAGCAAAGTAAGGAAGGCCCATAGGAGAAAGAGAGTATCGAGGCCCGTTTTTAAAAGGTTGTGAGGATTTTGTTACTCATTTTCGTGACCCTAGAATAGCAAAAAGGGAAGTGAAGTTTTCCGAAACTCAAGAGTAATTGAAAAGCACAAAAAATATATTTAAGGGAAAACCCTAAAAAGCCACCTCCTCTATATAAAGAGGGAGATCGTGGTAATGGAGGTCAGAGAGGTTCTTTGCGGAGAAGTCATGCCAAAACCTAGCCACAGCAGCCACTTCGAAGGAGAAGCAACCTAGAAGGTAACAGGAGGCAGATCCGACCCTTTTTGGTGCAGTAGAGAAACAGCTGGGCAAACGTGATTTTTTGGTGTAAAACTTTGGATGTAAGTTCTAGACTCCTAGATCGATCTATAGCAGAAAGCGTTTGTCCTTTGGAGTTTTATATTGAGAGTTATGCGTGATTTTCCGAGACATATTTATGTAGATTGAACCCCCGAACCGTCACCTTTGGAAGCGCTTTCCCGCCGAGACAGACTGAGTCAGAAGCCCCTTCTGTCATCTTTCCAGATCGTCTTTGAAATCATGTTTCCGAGGTATAACTAGAGAGTTATCGCAGTTTCGTTTTCACGTATGAACCTGCCCGAATCGCATCTTCAATCAATGACCAACTCCATTCCCACCATGTTTTCATGGAAACTATACCAATTATACCACTATTCTTTTATTGTTTCAGTTTAAACTTTTAATATTTAGTATTTAATTTGGGTCAGGTGACCCTCCTCTCCATGTGGATCCGCCCCTGGGTGGAGGAATAAAGTTGTTCCCTCCATGTGGGCTTTGTGATGAATATACATATATAGTCTATATGATATAGATTCAACTTTTAACACCTTGAAATTCCAACAAGGCTCATCATCATTATACTATCCTTCATTTCCAAATCAATCCAAATATATATATATTTGTCATCCAAGACATTAATATAATATTTTTCTTGCATGTTGTATTTTTTTTTTATCAAATCAAGGCTTTTAAACCTTTTGATATCAGTTTATTAGACTCTTAACAAAACAAAACAAAACAAAAAAGACAGGAAAAGGCTAAAAGAGAAAGAAAAACAAATTATAGTGATAGACTTGCAGCAGTTCACTCAATCTAACTTAACCTCTAAATTAAGGAACCGTGATCAAATTGGGAGTGGAAACAAAGTGAAAACACTCAATAATCCCAGAATCTATTGGAACCTCCTTGCACATATCTCCTCTCACAATAAAGATGCAAGCATTTTTGTCGCCGTGACACATGAATAAGGTCTTGTCATAGATGAAGTAACTAATGCGAACATACCTATCACATAGCGCTGGCAAGTTAGTTTCTGGCAAAGTCATGAGTTTTATCCACACCACTTCCTCCTCTTTATGGATCTTATTCGTTACCCAAATCTCAACCTTCCGTGTCTCATAGCATTCCTTTAACAACGAAAACCCATCTCTCTTAAAAACCGCGATGAGAAATTCATCATAAGGATTGTTCTTCTGACACGGGAGGAGACAAAAGGGTTTGAAAATTTCCGCAGAGAAATCAAAGCTTCCGAGATGAGTTTCGGGATTACGAGTAAGCCAATAGAGATTTCCATTCAAGGACACTTTTGTTTGTTCATCTGTTTCATCTATGAGCCAGCTGTCTTTGTCAGGTATATCAATAAACTTCACCGCCTGAGACGCAAACTCGTAGATCCCAATACTCTCGTCCGCGACCAAACTAGGAGAGCACAAGATCTTGTAAACCTTTTCTGGTCTAGTATTATCGTATCCTACGCCGAAAATATTGCACAGTTCAGCATTGTTCTTGCTCCTTTTAACCTGTTTCAACCACGGATTCCAGAGCACTGCCCCGCTCCCATACCGTTCGTTACAAAACAAGAGCTCATCGCAACTAGTCAGAGCCGTGCTTAATGGTGTTTAAAAAAGGCATTGGCCTAAGGCCACCAAAATTTTAAAAATTAGAGGGCCACATTTTTTTTAGTAAAACTTATTACAGTATGTGTTTAGTTCATTTGATAAACATGTTTCAGTTTTTTGCTTGATAAGTTTATATCCTTCCAATTGTTATTATTACCTTTTTATTTGTATATAAAATTCTGTACATGTTTAACATTTTATTATAATAAAATACATATTAATAAAGTAAAGCCACACAAAAATGATTAACGAAAAAAAAACCTAAAAAAATAATTGTATAATATAAAATGGTAATAAAATTAATTGAAAGAGAACCTAGACACAAAGTACAAAGGAATTTAGATTGTCAAAGTAATCTCAAGAAAAGAAAAATATTATTTTCTATAAATATATATATATTACAAATTTGGTTGAATGGTTTGGTTATCAGATTATATTTTATAGAGAGAATCAGTAAGATAATTAGATATATAAGTTTGGTGAATGGTTTTTATAGGAAACAAAAGAAGAAAAATTATGTTTTTTTGTTTTTTTATTAGCAATATTGTGTATGTTTTTGTTTTTTAAGACGGTTATTACTTTAAATTTTTTAAATATAAAGAGGGCCACATTTTTTTAGTTTGCGTTAAGCCTCCGTAAGTCTGAGCACGACACTGCAACTAGTGAGGAAGTTTGTGTGATAATGAAGATAATAATCTCGGCGAGGAAAATCTCGGTAAGGAATAGGAGAGGAGGGTAGCTCGCGCAACTCTATCTTTGGATCGACGCTGTTGTGATTGATTATTTGTATCGAGTAATCTTTGGAACCGATCAGGAAGATGAATTGGGGACGGGAGCGAGACAGGTGCTTGTTTTGGAATGTCTTCTTTGCAAACACCGTTCCATCGTTTGCATACGGTTCTGAATCGGCCAAGAGATTCAAGTGGAAGACGAGAGAGTATCTCTTCCTCCAACTCGCAGCCATATTAGGTCTTCTCTCTGTTCCTATTTAGTTACTAGAAATCTTATTATATAACTCCTCTTGTAAAATAGTAAAAGAGATATATACATATCTTTGTTTCTGTTACGTAAAGGAAACAACTTTAATTTGTCAAAAAAAAGGAAACAACTTTAATAATAAAAAGGAAACTATAATAAATGACCATAAAAAAAAACTCAAAATTAACAAAATAACCATATTGAAGCCATGGCTAGAGTATAGGGTATATAATATGTAATATTGCAAAACTACCATAATAGAACAATCGCCGTACTATATAAACATGGATAAACTATAATGTCATCACGTACTATTCTATTTACTATGTCATACTATTCTATTTACTAGAAAAAATACAAACTTATTTTTGTGTATCTCCTTCTCCCCCCCCCCTCCCTCTTCCTCCCTCCCCGCTTGCTCCCTCCCTCCGTCCATGTCTCCCTCTCTCCCTTCCTCCCTCTAAAATACGTAGAGAGGTTTAGAAAAAAAAACCTATCAGTTTGTACTATACTATTTTGCTATTGTATAATTATTGTTTTTGACTTTGAAGTTTATACTACATGCACGTCTATTATACTATATTATTTCGAAAAAAATAGAACAGTATACATGAAGGTAAGATAGACAATTTTTAGGATTTTTGGTTAGTGTCTTTATTACTAACTTCATATGGCTATATTTTTAAATTTTATGCTCAATATGGTTAGTTTTGCAAAAGACCCTAATAAAAAATCAATTTTCAAAAAAATATATCCAAAACTGTAAACCGATTATAGTGAAATTCCGGCAATCCCTAACCGCCGAACGATTATCCCGCCGGTTTGACCAAGTTTTCGAACTCAAGTATAAAAAATCATATTAGAAAATTAAAAAACCAACCTGGCACGTAATTATTGGCAAGGAATAAAAATGAATGGGGTCCACAACAAACACAGGGATAAATAAAAACCAGTCTGTGTTCACAATCTCTCTCTCTCTAACTCACCTTTCTCACTTTCTCTCTCTCTAAAGCAACCACATTTCTTCCTTCTTCATCTTTCCTCTCCTTCTCTCTGCCAAGATTAAAGCTTTCGAGAAAAGAAAGAAGCCATGAGCTCCTCAGTTATGAGAACCCTCCAGATTCGTAAACCCAATTCTCTCCCCGTCTCTTCCTCCGCCGCTGCCGCCGATGAGCCGGGTCTTCTCCGCCGTCGTCTATCCTCTCTCTCCCTGAATCTCTCCCGTAAACAGCCTTCCGGTGATTTCCCCAGATCCAAATCTGTCTCCGCCATTGGAGAGCAAGGAGGCAGCTCCGTGAAAGCATGGTGGGAATGGAGTTGGTCATTCATTCTCTTGAAGAAATTACCAGTCTTCATCACAGATCTTGAGTTTAACAAGGACGGAACCAAATCGTCTTCGGGGAATCAACAAAGAGGCGGCTTTGCTCAAGTCTTCTTCATGCTCCGCCGTCTCCTCCGTCCTTCCTCCGACTCTCTCCCTCTCTCCTGCAAACAAGGACAGAGATGACGTGGCAATCCTGCTCGTTGTGTGGGGCCTCTACTCAAGTTCTTATAAACAAAAATCTCTTCTTTGGTTCTTAATCACAATGTATTATAATGTGCTTGCTATAATTTCTAGAGTTGTATTAAAACCTTTTTTTTTTTGTAAAATGCTATAATTATTTCATTTGTTTGATTAAAATTTTTTTGGGGGTCAAATTGTTTGATTAGTTTGTGCACTTATTATCCTTGTATTAATTATTAAAAATTATTGCAATTAGCGACAAAAAAATGATGCAATTATATAGGAACCGTTATTTCATTATCTACTACGCGCCAATTAGTGATGATGATGAACAGAATATGAAAATATTACACTGATCATAGTTTAGTATTTGTTTGACCAAAAAAAAATGCTTGAAGAAGGTTACAAATACAAGTCGAATTAGAGCATTTAGAAGATTTTAATTAAAAGTAAAAAATATTCGAGCTGAATAACAAGTTTTCAAAATCTGATTTTACTTTTAAATTTCCTTTTTGTCTTTGCGTGAAAATAGGCAGAAATAGCGTTTGATGTGTAACCAAAAAAGAAAAGGAGTATCTACGAAACGTCGGCTACAATTAAGTCGGCCATTACCTTTTCCGGTCGGTGGGGAGTGGAATAATCGCGTCGCGTCGGTGGCGCATTGTTATTATTAATCCGATAATTGTCTGTCATTAACTATCTTAAATTAATAAACCTTTTCATTACCATATCATATGGACCGTCACTATTTAAGAATACGAAAGATAATTCTCATTTTCTAGATAAATGATGTTTTGTTTTGTTTGCAATGAGCATTTCTTAAATTTTAATTTAAATATCAATTGACTTTTTCGATTTAAGATCCCATGACTATAGTCTACTTTTACATTTTACATAAACCAATGAGTGGTTTTCTTTTGCTGAATACAGTTCAATCATTTTTTACATTTTACATTTTACATAAACCATATACTATAAAAAGTTCAATCATTTTTGCCAAGTCTTCCTAGTAAATGTAAAACATAATTCATCTATATTCCCAACATAAAATAACTGCTTTAGTCAAATAAACCGTTGAGTAGTGGAATTTGAAGAAAACATGCAAGAAGAAAATGACGAACTTATTAAGCTCAAAATCTTAATTTTTTTTCTTTTAAAACAGCAGAATGATAAATAGAAAAAAAAAAAGGATGATAAATTTGTTTTTATTATTAAAACTCGCATAAAAATAACAAAATGACAAAATATACTAATCAAAAGTGGCCAAAGCATGTGGTGGGAGCACATGGTTTCCCTGTCATGTTCCAATCTAGCATATTGGGACCAATGTGTGATTGATTGTTTCGAACAACCTGAGTTTGGTTCCAAGACATTTCACTTTGATTACATGATTGAAACTTATTAGCTCATCATATTCCACATCACATCATTTATTGCTATTTTCATATATGAGAATATATACATACTTGTATAACACTTGTTGGGACAGAGAATTTCAGAAAGCTTTAGAGGTCAGGTCACACAACTTGCATAAACACTTTGTGCTCTAATGGAAGATGATTGATCTCTCAAAAACCCAAAAAGGGTCCAAGCTTTCACAACAATGGAGATCAAAACAAAAGCTAATCAAACTTTAACAATTGTTACAAACAAACAAATTAACAAACAGAGAGAGAGAGACAAGTATAAATAGTCCTCACAAGCTACTGATGAAACAGAACGAAACACTTTCATTTTTTTGTTCATCCACCAATTTTAATCATACAGTAGTTTTCAACATTTTAAAAACTCAAACCTTCAAGGATTCAGCTGGCTTCTTGCACCTATTATGAATCCGATTTTCTCTTCAGCCTTCTCTGAGAATCTGTGATTGAAGATTGCAAACATTGATTCCGTGGAAACAGTTGCAGCCTCACTGAGCAAATGGTTCAAAGACGCTTATATGCCTTACGCATCTCTCATGCTGATGTTTAGGCTATTTCTCATTGTTCGTCTCCCAACACCAGCATTTCCCTTTTGCATCATCGCAACAAACTCTCCATAGTCAATCCTTCCATCCTGTAACAGAGAAAAAGGCAAACTTTATCAGCCAATCAAATACCAAATGGTGAAGAAGAGTGGGAGAATCATGTCAAGAGGCAGACAAACACTTACGTTATCTTGATCTACTTCTTTGATTACGTCTTCAAGAAAAACATCGGTCATGCCATGTTCAACGCACGATTGTTGCAGCTCATCAATGGTGATGTAGCCACTCCCGTCTTTATCAAAGTACTGAAACGCAGAGACAAGATGCTCTTCTCTGTCTAGTTTATTCAGATGGATGGTCGCTGCAATAAACTCACTGTAATCTATTGTACCGCTGTTGTCCACATCAGCCTAAGATACAACAACACACAGATATGGTCATTGCCTGTCTATATAGCGAAATCAAATAGCATATATATATTCCCAAAAAGGATGCATTTTTTACCGCTTCCATAAGATCTCTGATCTCAGTGTCTTTCAAGGTTGAGCCATATCTTCTCAAGCCAGCTTTGAGTTCATCAAAAGTGATTGCACCGCTGTTATCAGTATCCATTGCTTCAAACATTTCTCTTAATCCCGCAATCTCTTCTTCTGAGAGGCTCTCAGCTATAACCTGTTTTAACCATAATAAGTAATATGAGTTTTGTCCCAAATGAATGTGATGCAGAGAGAACATGGAAGTTGAAGTTCAAATACAAAACCCACCTTTAAAGCCATCTTCTTTAGTTTATTCATTGCAGAAAACTGTTTGAGACGAGACAGAACAGCCGGATCAAGTGCTCTATCTGGTGCAACTCCGTTCTCACA